>JAVDOI010000017.1:130000-730000 GCA_032191485.1 Leptoclinus maculatus
AAAGGACTGCTGTTTCTAAGCTTTCGTCATCAAGAGTTTCCTGCTTTGTGGCAGACAGAAGGTGTTTTCATTACTTACGACTGTAACGGTGTGTCAAAATGTTGATGGAAAACTAATTACACTGTTTAAAGAGGACTCCATTCCAGTACTGGTGCAACTAAAAACAATAAGGATTCCATTTAGAGGTCTAAATGGAATAGAGCCATTTCGATTACACTGTGTTTGACAATTAATCTGTGCTCTAAGGTCTAAAAACAACAACTAAGAAGATAAGCAGCATGCACCACACATCACTGTCAACATATTTAAAACCACTCTCAGGTTATTACTGGGCGATTGTGGCTCAGTGGTAGAGCAGGGTCGTCCTTCACTCAGAGGATCCGTGGTTCGATCCCCGACTCCGCTAGTCCATGTTGATGTGTCCTTGGACACTTAACCCCAAATTGCTGTACTGTTGATGTGTTTGAATGTTAGTTAGTCTGATGAGCAGGTGGCACCTTGCATGAGACCCTGTCATCAGTGTGTGAATGAAGACATGTAGTGTTAAAGCGTTTTGAGTGGTCGTAGGATTAGTCCATTTACCGACGGTACTTGAATAACAGCCAATAACTACACCACTGCACAAAGAAAGACTTTTGATACCATCATTCATTTAATGCACATCTGCAAACATGTAAAAGCATATATACAAGTCTTATCACGGGAGACGTTACAAAAATGTGCAATGAACTGACATGAGACAAAGAGCAAAGTGAACATCTCTCTCACACACACAGAAATAAATACAAATTAAAAAGAGGAGCATGTGGATGCCATCAATTAGTAACAGTCCCTCAAAGAATATCCACCCAACACTTGTGCGCATGATAAAATATACTTTCAATCTGAACTGAATCTTCTGGATATAGATATCTCGCTAAAGAACACATGTTTAGTGAGAGGAAACGCTGCACGGAGCAGGAACACGTCTTCTTTCAAGTTCAGAAAGGTCATCCTTTATAAACAGAGTTATAGATTTATTAGTAGGATGTTAGCCCTGGACTCTCCGTGCCTTTAATCCAAAAGCTTGACACAATTTGGAAGAATACCTTCTTCAGGTGCACTTCGGTCACAAATAAATGAGCAGCTTCTTAACACCATTTAAAAGCATTGTATGGCTCCATACGGTGTTCAAAGTAAACAGAGCGTCCACACACAAACCTCAACAATATTAAAGAGTACATTTCAACAGTGTGTTCTGATCAGAATGCAAGTAAGATAAACGGATAAACGGTTGTTGTGCCTCATCCGTTTTGTAAAGAGGGTTGAGAAGGATACATGACAGAAATACTTCAGCAACCCTGGAAATGCTGGCTGTTTCCATTTGGGGTGTGTATATGAAGGCTCAAATTAGAAAATACAAGATGAGTTTCATGCTTGTTCATATTAACGCAGGGAAGCATTACATCATGGATCTGCATAGAGTTCCTTCATACGAGTATGCTAAAGTATCATCAACATATTGTGAGCTGTTAAACAGCTTCTGAGATAACTTCTCACCAATGAACCGTATTAACATGTTACAGATACACATTTACATTTGAATTATAGTGAAGACATGACCGGCCCGCCACATAGTATGTGCACAACACACAGTGTGATCCTCAAAGAGCTGTGCTGGTGTTCACACTGAACAGTATCCTGCTGAACCAAAGGTCACCCTGCACCATGAACGCTGGAGGTGCTTAGCTATTAACTCAAAGTTAACCCTTTATCATCACCTGCAGGTTGGGTTCTGGTGTGAAGCTGCTACCTCGGCTTGCTGTCACTCCGCTGTGAATCTTTAGCTGCATAAGCCCTCAGATAAAAAGGGAAAGAGTTAAGAGTTTCATGCTAATCATCAAGTAAAGAGGCTTTTAACACTTAACACTGCTTACGCCATTTTCTTCTCTGCTCCATCAAATGCTGCTGGCTAAACAGAAAGATAACCAATAAGACACATTTGTCCTCAACGTGCATTTTGTTGAGGCAAGCATCCTAGAACCGTTTCTAGTCCCAGGACGCACACACTGCTTCATTCCACTGGGTTGAGACAACTTTCCATTAGTTGGTCCATAGGTTAGCCCTCAATACACGAGCCAATATTATGACAGACACATATGTCCAGTCATCCATCACTGGTTCACTGATGTGAGCTGCGTCGACACGACCTGGTGCGTTCTTTTGGAGGCGTTACGTATTTAATCAACAACCTGCAGTCCAGTTCAATGTGGCTCAGGGTTTAACCTCCGTTTGATGTGTTGGATTTCTGATTGTAGCATAGGCCAAGATAATTGTGAAGCTTAGGCCAGTTCCACATGCCAGTGATCCAGTATTGTACTGTATTGGATCATTTGTGGTGGTAACATCTTTGTTAACATAAATGTTTCTCTCTCCAACAAACTGAAGAATCTCTAGAGGCTATCAAATCTCAATTTCTTTGAAACTGACTGAAACATATCCTCAGCACAGAGGATTGAAGACTGTCTTTTTCTTTTATCACATTATTACAATTTAACTCAAAAGTTTTGTCAATTCAAGACCATTTTAAGGCAAAATTCAAAGTCAGCTTCTTGTGGTTATAAAGACATGGTTATGTTTCTTAAAGTGGTATGACGTACGTATTGGTATAAACGTGTTATTATTGGTCAATTTCATCCAATACGCAGCAGAATTACTGTAGGCTAGAGACAGCAGAAACCAGCAGCCTTCCAACTCGGAGTTAACTTGCTATGCAATGCATTATAGGAAATAGTCAATTACAGGCAATGACTCGCCATAGACAATAGTACAAAGTGTTGTAATGAAGCTACGATAGAGCAACTGATGTTCAGTGTGAAAGGCAGCACAATTTCCTCTGATGTTCTTTCAATCGTCTTTAGTTCTGTCAAAGTAATACGACACTACAGGGAAATTCATCACATTACATTTCCAACGGGACAAAAGGCGTCGTGTTGAGAAACAATGCTAAAGAAATAATGATTTTGTTTCAGAAGATTACTAATAACATATGTAATAGGCCAGGCTCATTACTTCAGATTCACTTGATGCACACAGAAAATGTACCCAGAAATACCATCTCCTGTTTCACATGATTAAACAGATACAGACAACTTTTCTTACATTAAAAACCTTCAACTTTGAAAAATGAAAAAACAAACATGCACTATAGTTCAACCCAATGAAACATTTGCTCGATCTGACTACATACGTGGTTGCAGAGGGAATTCTTGGCTCCGTTGTTAAACCTTTCTGGTACGTTTTCATGACAAACTAAGATCTGTAGTGTAGGACTAATGTGGCACATGTTGAGTGCGGTCACGATCATCAACAAGTCTCCACGGGAGAGATGGCTGTGAGAGAGGGGAATAGTCTCAGCATGTCCTCAAAGGTTTCACGGTCGTCCCCGCTGACCAATCGTCAGACATCGAGATAAAAAGCAGTGGGCTGGGTGTTCCAACATATCTGTCCAAGCTCTTCATTGATCAAGTCCTCCCACGATACATGTGTCACAGGACAATGTTTTGTAATGTTTAAACTCTCACCTTCCACATACGAGCAGAAAAGGCAGGAGGAAAAGAGAGAACAGGTTAGGAGTTGTCCCGCAGGTCTTTGGCCTTGATCAGGATGGTGTGGACATCTGAGATGGGGTAATCCTGAAAGGAACCGCAGTAAAGAAGAAATAAGAGCTTTTCAGTAAGAGCATCAGCTGCACTGTGTGTCTAAATATGAAGCCTCCCAGTGTATTATAAAAGCCTTACCTGCAGTAATCTCATATTGACCGTGAAGTCTCCGGCCAGTAAATTCTCTCGGATGAGTCTGTGAACAGAAGAAGTCAACACATGAAGAGCCAGAGGGGTCAATCAATGCTGGGCAGTACAGGGGTCACAATGTGAAACGCTCACATGAGCATGGCGCAGCAGACCAGGATGAGGAAGTGGAATCTGTCCAGGTCAGAAAACAGGGTGTCCCAGATGCGGATGACGTCAGGCAGGAGGAACTCCTGAGAGAGCAACAAGGTCAGCCAGCGGAATGTGAAATACTGTGGTTTGATGTTCTGCTCTTCCTGTGTGGACAGAAGAAAAAGAAGGAAAACTGGAGACATGTCCATATCGTTGTCGACTTGTCCTTCAACAGGCTCAGTTTGACTCGTGTTTCACATTCTCTGGTTCCAGGTTGTCGGATGATTCAGGGTCTGCTGCTTTCCTTGGTCTTGTATGATAGTAAACTAGATATATTTTTCACTGTTTCCTGACAATTTATAGAACAATTATTTGATTAATCAAGATTGTTAGTTGCAGCTCTGATTTATATACATTCACAAGAGAAATGTATGCTACAGAGATGCAAACTGCTCCGGACGCGCATTTAGGAATCCTACGGCTCGTCTCGGCAAGACCCACCCTGCATAGCTGCTTAAGGCAGAGATGATTGGTTAAGGTTAGGCATTGGACCCTCGTAGATCGGGTCAGGATAGCCCATTGGTCAGGACATAGGACCTGAACAAATCAGGTTACCAGTACCTGGGCGAGCATGAATGTCTGGCCAATCTGAGTACTTGAATGCTGCACAGGGCGAGTCTTGTCAGGTAGAGCAGGAATATTCCTAATAACGTACTCTAGCCACATAGGCCTGGCACGGACATCTACTGTAGCAGAACGGAGAGAAGAGTCGGGAGTGACATGCTCAGTGTGAACCATTGATTTATTACAGGAGTAAGAAACACCCCTCTAGCTCCCTAAAGGGCCATACCAGCTTGAGATAGAGCTCCAGGTCTTTGTCTTTCAGCATGGAGTACACACTCTCCATCTTGTAGGTGATGCCACACTGAGAGTCATCAAGGCTCTTGATGAAGTTGTCTCTGTTCTCCGACATCAGGTTGGTGAAACAGAAGAACGTATCCGCTTCGGCGTGCTCTGAACAATGAAGCAGACAGCAATCACAAAAAGGGCTTATTTTCATTTTCTACGAGTCCAACATCTCAAATGTTCCCTCTCAATGCCACCGACCTTTCCATTGGCTGTTGGAGACCGTGGCAAAAGTGTAGTAGATTGGCCCAACAATCTCATTCATGCCCTGTACGTAGGCAATCCCAGGGTTGAGTTTGGCATAGATGAAGAGGATCCGCTCCACCACCTCCCAGTGTGCTTCGCTCCCATTGGGCAGCACCTCATACTCGTTAGATGGATACAGGTACAACGCCTTTCCAGGGGAGCTGACCTGGGAGAGCAGATTCAGTTTACCCAAAAGTGGTGCCATTGTTCTGCAAACATTGTTTAATGTTGATTAGATGCGGCACATACAGTGATATTTATGTAGGAACAGCAGAGGAGATGTGAAGAAAGACCACATCAGCCGCGGTGAGGTAACAAACAAAGTCCTGATGAAATGAAGAGGACACCAGGGCCTGAACTATGAAGCCAGTTCAACATTACACCGGGAAGGCAACCAGGGTTTGATCTGACTAAAAGTGGTTTAATGCATATGACCAATCACAAACACGGACAAGTCTGCTGTCAGAGCTGCATATTTTACAAAGAAAGAGAACATTATGATATTAGATCAACACAAACAAAGAAACAAGACAAACAGTTTAAACTGCCAAATGCAGGAAGAACAGCTGGTAAAAACAAAACGCTGAATGTGTAAAATAACAGATTTATAATTCCACTGCTTCATAGATCCGACTATAATTACATGTGTGTGTTCTGTTAAGTTAATGTGTTGCTTAGATGTGTTCTTATGGCGCGTGTGTGACAATATTGAAGTCTTCTTCTTCCAGCTGTAACCCCGGCGGTGTGAAACAGACTTGGGGGATTAAGGTTTCCTTCCATAACTCATAATCACCACAGCGTCTATTAAAGTAACTAGAGCAAAGTAACACTGCACCCAGTCTGTGACTGTAAGGCCATTGACAGCTTTCACAGCAGCCAAACAGAACGTACTAACCAGGCAAACGCCCCCCCCCCACACACACACACACACACATTAATAGTCACTTACATTGGTAACTCCACTGCGGTTGCGGTTTACAGTTTGTGCTTTCAGTGTGGTTTGTTCGACTCGTCGCCGCAGCGTCTCATAATCATTCTGAGGGTCCAAGATAAGTTGGCATGGGTATTCTGTAGGACGCTGGAAGAACGCCATGTCTGGGTACAGCCGCCTGCAAACATGCCAACAACATTATACTTTACCAGACCTATTGTATACACATCCACACTGTTTACTATCTAGAGCAAATGAACAGATACCTTACCTCACATCCTTGTCAATTTGTAGGAGAATCTCATTATCTTTGAAGTAGTTATTCCACCTGCTGTCTGGATTCGGATTTAGAGGCTGAATAATAAAAAAAAAAAAAAATGACTTGAATGGTTATACACCTGTGAGCAACGAGCTGGACGAGCAGTTTCCTTTCTGACCGATACCATCCAGCTTCATAGCTTTGATAGTTCTCATATTCTAAGTCCTCTTTAACACTTCTCTTCCGGTGCTTACTAAGAACACACTGGACAGATGCACACTGAGAAATAAATAAGTGTGTGTGTGTGTACATGGGCAGATGACAACTTACGTCACACGTACACAATCTCAAATGAGACCGCAACTGTCGCTTATGTGAAAATTTGTTATGAGTGTGGGAATTAAAATTTCACGTGGTTGCGTTCATGCGAGTGCATGAGGATCATCAGCCGCCGTCTATTCCATCACGCCTCCAAAGTCAACCCTAAACGTAGTTTATTAGTAGTAGTGATCAATCAGAGTCCAATATCACAAATTAGCCTCAGAGGTCTTTACAATCTGTGCAACATACAACTCTGACCCTCACATCAGAACAGGGAAAAACCCCTTTAACAGGGAACAAAGGAAGAAACCTCAGAGAGAGCATCAGAGGAGGATCCCTCCATCAGGATGGACAGAAGTGTGATAGATGTCATGAATAATAAGAAACACCAGAACAGAGGAGACTTGACTCACATGGTCCTCCATAGTCACATCTTCTCTGGAAAGGCCCATGTTGGCTTTTGCAATACCCGGCTGGATGATCATTTCTTTTAGGAACTGGGTGTACACCTCCCTGTGAGGAGGCACAACATGGAGGAAGATGAAAAGCTCACATTTGTTCAAATCCAGGCCTATACATTAAGAGTGCCGAGACAAAAAGTTGATTAATCAGTTGACAGACAGTTAATCGGCAAATTGATAATTGAGTCATTTTTATTTAACAAGCAAAAACACAGACCATGCTTCTCAAATGAGATTTTATATGATTTTAAATTGATCTTTTGGGGTTTTAGTTGACGACACTAGAAGATGTCATCTCGGGCTTCTGGGAAATTGCAATGGCCATTATTTTCTGATATTTGATACACTGGACGATAATGAAAATAATCATTAGTTGCCACCCTAACTTGCAACAAAAGAATATCTATATAAAAATATCTATATAGATTACCTCCTGTTAGTAAATAATATTTCTAAAATCAGAAGGATGTGGTGGAAACAGAATCGGGTGAGATATAAACAAGGAAACAACAGGAAAGGTTGTTTCACCATGGGACACACCATAATAAACAGCATCAGGCCATGAGACACACCATAATACACAGCATCAGGCCATGAGACACACCATAATACACAGCATCAGGCCATGAGACACACCATAATACACAGCATCAGGCCATGAGACACACCATAATAAACAGCATCAGGTCTGGGGAGTCACAGCTGTTTCTTTGAGCTAACAGCATTAGCTAATGTGACCAGCAATGCTGATTGAAAGCAGCTGAACTGGTGGTTGCCTAGTGACACCAAAAAAAAGGAACCCCAAAATAGAACGTAGATGTTCTTTGATCAGCGTGTTCTCCTTACCTCTGCTTTTTGAGGAAAGACTCCCATAATGTCTGATCGAAAGGTAGATAATTAAGAAGGATCTGAAAGGAGAGTCAAATAATCACAGAACATTTAGTGAGTCCATATACAGTCCATCTAACCCGACACACTTTAGTCTCAGACCTCACTTCTATCATTTACCAAAGAGGAGAGTAAAGATGCAAATGACATCATCTTCAACCCTGCTGGACCACCGTTACCAGTCTGGTGCTCCGACCCAGTAAACTTTATTCAAACTGTGGTCGGGAACACAGAGTTTATAAATACCAGCATGCAATTTGAGAGAACGTGTATTAAGGATGTTTTGAATGTTTCCGTTTCATGGTGCAGCCATAAAAAACCCGGGAGCTTGGCTGTGAAGACTTCCTTCAAATAAGCGTCATACAGACATCAATGGAGTTGAAATAAGTAGACACAGAATCTGTATGTGATATCAACTAGTTCTAGAAAACTGTTCTATGAAAGAAGAAGTGTCGTGTACGGTTTGTTCCTGTTGAGTCCGATGAGTTCTCATGAAAGCATGTGTGAGTATATGAGGTGGCTGTGGCTGAGATGAGAGAGCGGGTCGTGGATTGTTCTCCGAACCATCATCATGTGTGTGTGGCTGGATGAGAGGCTTTGTAAAGCAGTTCTTTTATTGACTCTCGTATGATATATTTTCTGAATTAAACTTGCCAACAAATGGAGTGGAACTAGTAGTTGGGTAGCTATAGAGCAGTTTGGGATGTTGAATATGCTAATGATCACGTCTCATGGAGCATTCCTGAAGTGGAAACATGAGTTTCAGAGCAGTCAGATATCTGTTCACACCAAACAACTGGCTGTCTTGTAATGGTAATCGTCTTGAAGACCAACTTTGGTCCGTGTTGCTAATTCAACACCCAGCTCTCACAGGCAGGCTACGGGGAGGCGACCCCCCCCCAGGTTTCCCCTCAACCCTGGCGCTCTCATTGGTTGTAGCTCCCCGACATGTTCAGATATTTAGCAATGCTAGATATCTGGAATGCATCATCTTCCTGGTTACCAGGATGGCAACTCGAAGAAGCCGAGCCGAGGTCTGAGTGCCGGGTTAAAGCTCAGTTTGTACTCGCTGTAGGGAAGCGTGTAGGCTCTGCAAGTGGTCTACACTTCTGAACTTCTGTAACTTGGCGCGCAATCACACGACTATCCCAAATAGTTCACTGATAAAAGCACTATCTACGTGTCTAAGGATTATATAAAGAAGGACAATTTGATGCTTTAGAAACAGGAGCTCTTAAATCTACATTTGAGTCAATATTTTGCAGCCAAATCAAATTGTTCACAGGATATTCAACCTCGGTTTCTTTATAATGCATTTGCTACTTGACTTATTTCTTTCGGGACCCCCCGAGGGCCACAGTCGTGTAGTGTGAACTCGGCTTAAGAGGGTTTGCTGGATCCAACTTGTAACACTCGTATGAGCAAACCTCAAGGAAGAAAGTACGAGAGGTTTAGGATAAGAACACAAAAATGTTCTTGCATGAGGGCCAAGGTGTCATGCACAGAAGTTTACTACAACACAGAGGCAGAGCAACTTACTTTCCAGCAAAGTGCTCGTATGCCTCCTTCAAATGGGATTCCTGAGTTGAATAAAGAAAAGGATAAATACAGAACAATCAAATCTGACAGGAACGTGATCAGTTTCAGCACAAAGAACCTCAAGGTGTGAACATTACCATTGAAGCACAGCTCTCTCAGTGTCTTCAAGTTGATGTTTTCTTCACTCAAGGTTTCTTTGAATTCCTGTATTCTGAAATCAGAAACAAGACGAGGTCAGAACCAATTGTAACTCTGAATTACACTGCTCAGTGACAAAATGCCTCTCATATTATAAACATAATGTTGACTCATAACTGTTAACGCATGGTCTACACAAAAAGATGCTTTCTCTGATATCAAGTCCTAAAACTTTAGTGACGATAAATTTAAAAGAGCAGTTTTACACTTTGGTTAATATACTTATTGGTTTTCTTGCCATGGGTCAAGATAAAAGGATCAATACCACTCGAGTCATGTCAGAGCGATACGTATGAAGGAGGGATTAGCTTAGCTAAGCATAAAGATTGGGAGCAGGGTGACAGATCTAATCATCACAATGTATCTTGTGTGTTTAATTCACACACAAACAGCACAAAAGCCAATTAGTGTATTTCCCAAGATGTTGAATTCTTTCTTTAGGTAGGAATGGATGATAAGAGAAGATAATCCCTGATCAGTCCCAGAGCGGGGACATTTGTGCTGTTGTACTGTTTTGGATACAGATAAAGTAGTTCACTTTTGTGATTTAACCATTTATATATATATATATCTTACCAGAGAACACATTACTAAGTCTTTCTCCATATTACACAAATTGCTGTTTTAGTCAGAAATAGTTGCTTTGTATTGAGCATTGTTCCTCTCCCTTATCTCACTGATTTCTCTCATGTGATAAATAAACCTATAAAACATGGACTTCATGCTAAGTTTGTTTTTCCATTAGTCAGCACCCCAACCAAGAGACACACACTCTGCCCAGTGCAGCAGTAGCATTAGAACCACTTGTTCAGGCAATGTTTTGCCCACAGTGGACACCATATTAGAAAGTGCAGAAGTATATCTCATAGCTGCTACAGCACACACTGCAGCCTTCAAACTGGCCGTAGGGTAGAGGAGCATCAACACCTCTTTCACAGGCAAAGCCTGAATATGAGGAGCTTTTGTGATTATTGATTGACAAACCTCATTTTAACAAAGGTATGAGATTCTCTACGGGGCCTTGTGCATCTGCAGCCTTGTTCACATTCATTTTGCTTTTTCCTTCTTAAATCATATTTCAACCGATTAGAGATGCGATAGAATCTGAATTGTAAGTCGCTTTGTTTAAAAGCTAAATGACTGTAATGTAATGATTACATTTCAGAAACCACTTTTGCCTCATTTCTAGCCAGAACAAATTCTGTTGAGTATAAAAGTAAATTGTGTATATTATGAGTTGTGGGAAGGTGGTATTGGTGGGTATATTTGAGGAATAAAGAATAATTTAAACATGATACATTAAGAATCAACCAATGTTAGAAGTTCTTACATACAACAGTTGATATTGACACGGTGGATTGAAATACACTGAAGCAGAGAAAAAGGCAACTACATGAAAAACATGATGAAATGAGTTCCTCTAAACTGAGCCCGAGGAGGTTTTCCAAGGAAGCATGGTTCGGTTAATTTGTCATTAGCTAATTCAACATCAGGAGGACAAATTACTGGAATTTAGTAGCATATATTGTCTCCCTTACGGTGTCAGCAAATACAGCTAACAGTTAGCTAATTGTTAGCCAGTCAGGGCTAAAAGGAAGTAACGTTAACGTGATGTATCAGCTGATGTGCTAACAGGGAGCTAGCATAGCTACTTGAATCGTTGAAGTTGCTATATTAGTTAACTGGTAAAGCACCACGAAGTCTCGCTGTTTTCGACATTAAACGTAAAGTCAGACCAGCACGTACGAATGAAATGCTTCTGTTGGCTCACACTCGACTGAGTTTGTTCTGTGCTAGCTAGACTGAAGTTAATACCAGTTTGCAGTTAGGGTGCTAGCTTAGCTGCTACGGTAAAGGATGTAGCACAGGTTTTTGACTGTCCGTGTGTGCTGCATCTCATGCAAAAACAAAGATTTACGGTGTCCCACCTGTTTCTGTACGCAGATGACATGATGGTGTCTTGACAGGCGGCGGTGTATTCCTTTAACTGTTACCAAAAAGACTGAAGAACTGGCCAGAGGGAAGTCCTCCTGTCACTTCCGTCTTCACAACAACTCGGCAGACACCATCCAGAGTCACAAATGGGCTCATATGTTGGCAGCAAGCACGGGTTTTCTAAACACAACGTTACAGTTGTGTATTAAAGTTGCACAGGTATAATTTGAATCAATGTGAGGTTATAAATAGACCTTTTCCGAACAACTAAATGTGAAGTGACTGTCGGTGGGTTGTTGTCACAGCTGCTCCACCGCTGGGCAGCGTCACTGCTTGGCGTCATCACCTTTTTTTGAAGTCACCAGTTTTGTTTATTCCTTTAACTTTGAAGATATTCTACTGTGCAAATTCATATGATGGTGCTCTTTAACATTTGATTCATTCCATTATTTTATTTGCCAAATGTTTCATTCATAAACAGACATTCTATAACTCACTCCCTAGGTTTTACCTCTAGCTCTTTAGATTTAACTCTCTTCTCAACTCTCTTTAGTTTGCTGAACAACAAAAAAAGTAAAACTCCATTGGATTTATAAAAGCTTTTTCCCTACTACTTCTGATGGACTTTGTTTATATATACATATATATATATATATATATATATATATATATATATATATATATATATATATATGTATGTATATATGTATGTATATAGTTTTTTTCTTGTTTTTTTGTAATGTATTTGCCTTTTAGTCTTATTTTGTATTATTTATGTTTATGTGCATTATGCATCTGCAAGTGTGTTGTCTGTAGAAAATGACACAACTTCTGACAACCACTAGAGGGCAGAAAGGCTTTGAGTATGAGCAGATTATATGTAAGTAAATCCAGCGTCCATGATCAATGTAAGAAGAAAAGACGAAGGAAGGGATATGAGTGACTCACTATCTGGATATATGCAATGCTTGAATCTGAGCCTGTGCATATTTCGTTGATATATCTATCTATTTAGTTGTGCTCAAGATCGTCAAGGCTTGTGCGATTTTAAAGAGGAACTACTCACTAAATTATTGTATTGTGCTGTGCACATAATCACATCGATTTTCATTGCCGTATGATGTTAATCCAACAATACACGCAATATGTGTTTTCTGCTTGAAATTAGCTTGTAGTTCAGACAAATGTTCTCACCACTCCTCAATCATGACCAACTGTACAAGAGGTTGACCCCTGGCTAACCCGGTTTGTGCCTCTCACACCTAAACTACAGATCTACGATTGTGGACAGATTACCAGACAAGCGCTTCTAACTCTGGTGAGGGTGCCTATCAGATCCCAGGGATGCCCCCCCCCCCCCCCCCCCCCCCTCTTGCCCTGCCCCTGAAGGTCATTCTACACACACAAGATACGGATACAACACATGTAAATTCTGCATAATTTGATCTATGGTACAGCTATAAAACAAACTTGAATCTTGGGTTTGAATACACAGTATATTTCACCTCATACACATCATAAAGAGGCATTCAGTATATGTATGTCATGTCAGTGAGGATGAATGTTTTTGTAACTAGAAGGATGATAGGCCCTGTGATTGATCAGATGCTCAATTTCCAGCCCTGTTCTTCCTCTCTATTTTGTGAACAAGTGGAAATGTCAGGATTATGGTGCATGATAGTGCTAGATGAAAGGCCAGGGAATCTGGACAGTAGTTATTGAGATTTTTTGAACTGGACCAAGGGTAAATCACTCACTTCCCTCCCTTGACAGCTGCAGTGCGACTGCATGTCATGCTGCCTGAAAACACATGGTGATGAATACACACACCCTATGTGTGATACGACCGTCTGATGTTTCTGTTACTGCAGTGCAATAAGACACCAAATAAGCCTTTGTTTTTTTAAAGGTTAACATTGATTGGATAAATAAATAAACAAAAAAGTTTGCTTCACTGAAACACTGTTGAAGGAAAGCTCTGCAGAGCACACCGCCATGGCTGGATGAAGGGGGTCCCATGGGGGCAAATTTGCTGTTGAGCCCCCATTGACAGGGCCACACGATCAGGTAATATTGCAGGATCTGCCTTAGTTATCATACTTTAGTGGTGCAAATTGTTATAACAAATTTGAAATTAACCAAATTACCGTATAGAATCTATCTAGGGGCTTAGGGCTCCTGGGATATGGGGCCCATGGGGCAGTTGCCCATCTGGAACTAAAAAAGTAATTTCTATCATTGCATATAAGTAAAGATTCAGAGAATTATAACACAGAATAAACCATGTCGCAAGGTTGGAACTATTTGGCACACAATTGCATACAAGCACAAACAAACAAGGAGAGTGGAAAACAACTAGAACCCATTTAGGTTTCTTCTAAATGGTTTTGATAAGAAAATAGAATATATCCTAAATCAGTTTGCCTAAACAGAAATATTTAAAGGAACTACATTTTTATATGGATGAATTTTGAGAAAGAATTCCATCAACCCTAATAAATTGGGTTTTCATTCCAAGTTGACAGTAAAAGTAATACTACGAGCATACTACAACTACCAATAATGACTAGAATTACTTATCAACTAGAGTACGAGATATTCATTCGTGACAGGTAACATAATAATAAGAATATACTAAATCAGTACAAACATTGGACCTGGATGGACGAGTGATGGAATAGATGAAGAGGCAGAGGAAGAGGAAGAACCAACACTGGAAGAACAGGAGGAAGAGACGGGGGGAAAGGAGGAGGAGTCTGTTTGTTGACATCGGACGAAAACGAAAATCAGATGAGTGAAGACTAATGATAATAACTCAATTTCTCGCCGTCATCAAGACATATAGCTTTGGCGAAAGCTAAGGTAAAGCACTGGCTGATAAGCCATGCGCTCAAACACAGCGGACTACTGTTTGTTGTCTGTATTTCCAGCATACAGAGCTCTTTGCTAGCGCTAGCTCCACTAGCTATGTTAGCTAACATCATAGCAGGGAAAGTCATCGTTAGCCACAAGCTAATTTAGAGGCTGAAATGCATTGGTGACACCGTGTCGGCAAGTTGAAGCTTAACTTAAAACAACAAGTGTAGCTTTTTGGTATTTTCAGTTGTTGTGAGTGAGTAGGCTAATAGTTGTTGTCTGTTTGTCAGTGACTATCTATCGTTAATTTTGTAAAAGTAAATCGTTGTACAGTGTAGCTAGCTAGGAAGCTAGCTAACTTTGTAACAGTCTGCCGTGTCTCTGCCGTGTGGTAACTAACAAACTAGTAACGTTAGTAACAATAGCTTAGGCGAGGTTACTAGCTTATCAGCAGGAGCCATTCAGCGTAAAATAAATAAGATAATTTAGTTTGAAACGTTAATGTTGACACAAGTTGTTACAAAGTAGCCAACATTAGTTGCTAACCGTGTCAGTCATAGGCATGACGGCTGACTGTCCTCGGCGTTAAAGGTGTGCAATGCCTGTAAAGAGGTGGGCTAATAATGACAATATCGGCTCAGGTTATTGTGGCGGTAAGCTGTCCTGACAGGAATATGTCTAACGTTACAATTGTATTTCATACAAACAGAAAATAAAGTACGAGTCATAGAACATAAGTGTAATGACTTGAATGTTATGAGCGTTACGTTAATTGCCAGGTCTGTTACTCTGTGTATAATCCTCATTGCATTTAGCGTTAGTTTAGTTTGTCACATGGTCCCAGCAAAAGGACACCACTCAGAAAATATGACACAAGAACAATATTTATTCATCTAAATGTCAAAGATAGTGGAAAAATGAAACATTTTCAATGCTTCTATTCAACCCTCACATTGTAAATATGAATTATGTACGTCACAATGTCAAGTGGAACTGTTTTGCTGTTTCCCACTAGAAAAAGCTTCCTGTGCAAATACATTTCTCCTAACCCTTTATTGTGTTCAATGAAAGCCTCCTAAGGTCATTGATCTGAGCAGGAGAAGAAGAGGCTAACATGGCAGCCAAAGCAGGAGACAACCCTGACAGCCTCATGACTCTGGCAACCATCTTCTGCCTGAGGAACCTTAGGAAGACCATGTGCTACCAGGGATTCAGGAGCAAGCTTAGTCTGCGCTCGGACATCTTCCTTCCCAGCGAAATCTGCGACAAGCTGGTCAACACGTACGTAACCGAGTCCGTTGATGGTTACCCAATTTCTGAAATTTCCATCTGTCAAAATTCCCCATGTTTGTCAAAATATTACAGATTCCATGTTGTTTCCTTTTTTGTTGAAACAGATACATGGAGTTGGTCCACACAGACACTACCTTTGAACCAGAGGAGAGCTTCTTCCAACTATTTTCAGACCCTCGAAGCACCAGACTGACCAGGGTACAGCTGAGAGAAGACTTTGTACGTGACAGAGATCTGGAGGCCATTAAAAAACAGGTGGGATGTCAAAAGTTAGACAAGGACTAGTTTTCAGAAGAAGCCGATTCCAGCTTTCATTTTCCAGTTCTTAGACAATGAAAGTATCGTCATTCATTTTTTAAAGGAATATTGAAGGAACTATATTTATTGTTTTTTTTACAACCTCACCTCATTTTTGTAGTTTTCATTCCCATGACTGCAGTAGACCGTGTATATGAAACAGCATATCACAAACAGTCATGTTATCTAAACCTTTTATTTGTAAATGAAAACTAAGGAGAACCATTAACTTATTAACCATACTGTGAATTATAAATGTTTATTTTGATTCTGTAAATCACACCACGTTCAGTTTTGATCTACCTCACTTACTGTCGATCTGTATGAACACAATGTTAGAAAGCAATAAACAAGTATAATGGACAGTTTAGGTTTACCTTTATGGCAGTAATCAAGCCATTGCATATAACATTGTCAGCATTCAGCTGTTTTTTATCCTAATGTATGGCTTTTACTCAACAGTTAAGGCTATGGCTTTGTTAGGCTAAACAGTAAGGGTGCTCCGATCAGGATTTTAGGGGCTGATCACCAAACGCTAGAAGCAGTGTTGGCCGATACCAATCAGAGATCACAGGGTTTATTTGAAGCCTTCTATTCATCATGTAGCATTATCTATTTAAATAACAGTTAAGTATACAAATGTGAAGATGACGAAGTAGCATGAACTTGACAACATAGTCCACCCTCTCTCTTAGAGACACTCTCTCTTATAAGCTCCTTTTATACAGAGATCCTGCAATACTACTGTAAAGAAGACCACTCATTACACCGGCGTTGTTTTTTTTACACTAAACCAAACAAAGCTGGCATATTGCTGCACCAGTTGCTGTTTTAGATTGCATGCCGGCATGATGTGACACACAACAGTGTCGCTGTAAAGTGCGTGTGCCAGGAGGCAACCTCCGGGTCTGAAAATTGAAACCAATGCCTTAAACCTGCATTCTCTCTAATGTCCACCAGGGGGCGACTCCTCTGGTTGTATAGAAGTCTATGACAAAATTACTCTACTTCTCTCTTGATTTATTACTTCAGTAAACATGATCCTCATTTGCTAGTTTTAAGTCTTCTTCAATACAGCATTATGGTCCATTTAGAGTCAAATTGACCATAAAGTAGGGTATGCTTTAGGGCGGGGCTACCTTGTGATTGACAGGTCGCTACTACAGCGTCGTCCGGTCTGACAGTTTTCAGTGTTTTTGTCTTATAACTTTAATCTTTTCACAGTGCGTTTTCACTTCATGAAATACAATTTTAACCCTTTGGTCACCTGAAAATTTATTTTTCTGCTGCGTCTCCCAGGATTCATTGCTATTTGTGGTTAAATAACAAACTACTAACATCAGTACCAATAGGTTAGACGAGGTTACTAACTTATCAGCAGCAGTCATTCAGCGTAACATAAATAAGATAATTTATTGTTGTTGCAAAGTAGCCAACATTAGTGGCTAACAGTTTAAGCCATAGACATGACGGCTAACTGTCCTCAGTCCCTTTTACACTGACGTCGATTCAACTGTGTGACTACCTAAAGCTGCCTGCTTAGCAGCGGAGCAGCGAGGCCCCCTTCCGCCTTCCATGTCTGAACCTTTTCATGCAGAACAGCGAGATGGCATAACTGTCCAGCCTTGAGCACGCTGTGTAAAAGGGGCTTTAGAGACTCACTACCCCAGTGAAGCCACTTTATTGGCCCGTAGAGAAATGACATTGCGTCATGTGATCGGCTCTTCTGATCGGCCTTTATAGAGACCACCGATCAAAGTATTTACAACAAATATTGGCTGATAATCAATGGATGATCGATCGGAGCACCCTTCCTAAACAGTTCTTGGACCACTCTCTGTTCTGAATGAGTGCTCCTTTAATGTTTAATTTGAATTCGGTAAGAGACATTCTTTGTCATAATGAGTCAAATTTTATATTCTTTGTTCAGTTTGTGTTCTGTTACTTAAACATTTCTCTGAAAAGACAAGTCTAACACAGAAACCAGTGGGGGAAGTTTCATCCAAATAAGGGCAAATGATGAAATCATGGAGAAACTCCTTCAGCTCAAACTCCAGTAGGGCCTCCAGCAGAGACCAGTCCACCGTGGACAGACCCAGATCCTCTAGCAGAGACCAGTCCACCTTGGACAGACCCAGGTCCTCCAGCAGAGACCAGTCCACTGTGGTCAGACCCAGTCCACCTTGGACAGACCCAGGTCCTCCAGCAGAGAGCAGTCCACCTTGGACAGACCCAGATCCTCCAGCAGAGACCAGTCCACTGTGGTCAGACCCAGTCCACCTTGGACAGACCCAGGTCCTCCAGCAGAGAGCAGTCCACCTTGGACAGACCCAGATCCTCCAGCAGGCCGTGGACCGGGCCTGTGTGTGTCCAGCTGTTATGCTCTCAGAGAAAATTAAAGAGCAGGCGAGAAAACAGGCAACAATATGTATTGAAAGTGTTTCAATTCTGAATTGATCGTCTCTTTCAATCAGCCTTAAAAGAGACCTCAAATCAAAGTATTTAGAACGAATAACGACCAATACTGATGGCAGATCAATCGGAGCCGGGGACTGAGGCTCAGTGGTAGTTCCACTAGTCCATGTCCATGTGTCCTTGGGCAAGATACTGAACCCCAAATAGCTACCACAGGCTGTTCTTGCGGTGAATGATTAGATCACTCTGATGGGCAGGTGGCACCTTGCATGGGAGCTCCTGTCATCAGTGTGTGAATGGGTGAATGATGACATGTAGTGTTAAAGAGTTTTGAGTGGTCGGAAGACTAGAACAGAGATACACAAGTACAGTTAATTTACCATTTACCCTTAATTGCAGCATAATTCATCTTCTAAATGATTCACTGATTCAGTAATTATTGACTTTGTTTGTCTTGCCAGGACCTGATTGAGCTCCACCTCACCTACTGCAATAGTCTGTCGTCCCGCAGCTTGAAAACACTGACCTGCTTCCGTGAGACCATGGTGTCTCTTTGTCTCTTCGGCTGCAGCCACATCTTCTACAGGAAGGGCGGCGCCCCGCTCGCCTGCAATGAAGACACTGAGGACGAGGACGAGGAGAGCCCTGCTTCTAGGCAAGCACTAGAGACGGACTTTAACTTCGAGGGCTTCAACCGCCTCAGGTTGCTCAACTTAGGAGGCCTGCCTGATGAGGTGGATGCTGAGAACCTGCTCAAACCCCTGAAGTCTCTCACCTCACTAGACCTGTCTAATGTACAATTGCTGGGGACAGCTTTTCTCAGCCAGTGGAAAGATAGACTGGCCTCTCTTGTTCTCTACAATGTGGACCTGTCAGAGGAGTTGGTCAGTACAGTGGTGGAGATCACTAATCTCAGGTAAGGAGGGAGGGGGCTTTTATGTACAAGTTGTCATTATGCTCTTACCACACCCTGGTATTGCAGTCTTTGTATATTTTGTCAGTTGATAGTGCCTGTTTGAAATAGATAAGTGATAAAACACAACACACATTTGACTGGTGAGCAGGTGGTTGTAAAAATATGCCACATTTTAGCCACATTGTCGGTTGCTTTTTTTTAAGCACAGTTTTCAAAATGTGCCAGATAGTGAATCAGAAGAATTGAAAAAAACACCATGATTTCTTTGTTTCACGGCACAAACAAACACATCCGTACAAACCTGTAGAAAGGTGCAGAATTTTAAATTTTAAAATTTTAATTTGAGCTTTATGCAGCTGTGGGCTGTTTGCTCTCATTGTGTCTGCAGCACACAGCAGAGAGATCTGTGTAAATGTTTGGGATCATTGGTAAGGGTTGAAGATTCACAATGTGTTTGTGAAGAGGTGGCAGTCAGAGCTTAATGTTATAGTTACTGACAGAAATTGTTGTTACTCCTCGGTTCATGCACACAGCTGACATGGCTTGACACCACCATTAGTCCCGCCCCTGGCGCTGATTCGCTAATCTCAAGTCCCCATGTTGCACTTATTAGTTGATAACATTTTAATCGAGGAAACAGCTGTTTCACGTCATGATGCCAGACGAATCAGTCGACTCAAACTCGGTGGAGTGAGCGGAGTCAAAGGTCTGGATCCAGGCAATTACAAACTGTGTGTATGTGTGACATACCCGGAAAAAAAGCTGTATTACACTTTTTCTCCATTGAATACACACAACAAATGATGCCCACAATTCAGAAAAATTGCTTTGGGATGCAGCCAAAGACTCCAGACTGCTAAACTCTAAGAAAGATTAAATTGTCTTCACTCAAAACGAAAGTCTAAATCAACCAGGACTAAAATCTTAAGGATTGCCACTTTAAGTTATGTGTAGCAGTAGCTTCATCCCAATCAGCCAACTTAAATCATCTACTAGACTGAAGTTGTAGAGTTGAACATACAAGAGGCCTTACTGAGGATCTGCAGTCCATCTTAAGTTCTTAACGGTCAAATTGCGCTATCCTTCTTTACTAAAAGACCACACCAAGGTTTTGCAGTGGAAACATGTCACAAAAGCTGCACAGCTTGTCATGCTTTTCATATGTTTCATATGTTTGACCGATCCAGCAAGCACTTTTGCTGGAGGATACTGGTGCCTTAAACTGTCTCTCCACCAATCACACAAAGGGCATCTCGGGGGGGGGTGCAGCACTTATTGGGCTCTTTTCTGTACTTGGAGCAGGAGAGCTACTCCGGCTGCTGCTCGCATGAAACAAAATTAAACGAAATTAACTTGACCTTCAAGGGGGGGCGGGGCGCCCCCCTAATATAATGGTAGGGGAAACACTGACTTCATTACAGCAGCTGTAATCGATATGTATGAAATGACAACGTGGTGATGAACCTAAACAGAATTATCAGCTAAATCTGCAGCTGCCCTCTGGAGCTTGAAAGTGAGTGTCAGCTGATGTTTACAACTTTACTGTTTGAGTTCTCTCTCTCTGTATCGTTTTTGGCTGCAGCAGGCAACTGCTTTCCTCAAACAGACACAGAGACTAGCTGGTGAACATCATGGATCAACTTTGTCAGGTTATTTATTTCAGTGGTGTACAAGGCCATTAAATGTGTGGAGCCATGTACATGCATTATCTAATTTATCCTTTAATGATGGACTAATGGATGGAGATATATCTTTCCGTCCTTTTTCATTTTTATTGATATACAACTTTGAATCATAGTGTATTAAAGCAGAGGTTTGGATGTTTTCAAGTTTCTCCTAATATATTTGCTCCCATTGAAATGTCAGTATGCATAACTTTTATAATTGACAAAACTGAATTTCCATTCATTCCAAATACATGTGTTGTTCCCTTTACATGGCCACTAATCATATGAAAAGAATGTGTCGCTGTCATTGATAAGACTCTGCATTCTTCAGGCATCTTGACGTCTCGCGGGAGAGCAGGCGGACCTCTAAGTTTAAGATGACCAGGAAAATCCTGACGGCCATTGTACAGCGTCTGGTCAACCTGGTGTCACTGGACATCTCGGGTCACATTATGCTAGACAACTGCACAGTTCCGCACTTTGAAGAAGCTATGGGTCGGCCAAGGTGGGTAACCAACTCTAGAGTGTACGTTGGACTTTAAAAGAAATGTTCAGATGAACAATGACCTTCTGAACAAGCCAGTTGTTTCTCTCTTTCAGCATCGAGCCTTGCAAGAGCAGCATTTATCCTTTCCAGGACCTCAAAAGGCCGCTGCAGTTTCTTGGCTTGTACGACACCACCCTCTGTAATGTGACACACATCCCTGCTTATAAGGTACTGGTCATCTGATGGGCTGCACACACATTACAGTTTAAGGCTGATAATGGTTATTTTGGGCATCACATCTAATGGACAGACAGTCCATTATGACAAACAAGTTACAGCATTTTGTGATTGAAATGGAAAATGAATTATTTAAAACGGGTACAGTGTAGCTACATATTAATGCTTTTGCTTTGTGGGTTACATCTGTGTGTTCTCTGCCTTTTTCAGGTGACTGGATCAAAGAATGAAGACCAGGTCCTGAATGCCATTGAGGCTTACACAGAGTTTCGCCCTGAGCTGGCCCACAGAGCCATCAATCAGCTGTTTGACATCGCCAGGATACAGCACTGCAGCCAACTGCTCCGAGCTTTGCAAGTATGATGAGTTTAATTTGGGTCGTTCTTTGAAGGAGGTGACACCATGTTTCTGCATGTCATGCCTGTGCCACTCTCTCATACCTCTCTTTTACCCTTTCTGTCCTTTCAGCTTGTCATAGCAGCATTAAAGTGCCATAAATATGATAAGAGCATCCAGGTGACGGGCAGCGCTGCTCTGTTCTACCTGACCAACACAGAGTACCGCAGTGACCAGAGTGTGCGGTTGCGCAGAGATGTCATTCAGGTGGTCCTAAATGGAATGGAGCACTACCAGGAGGTCACCGTAAGTCTGCTCTGTGGCCTCATCCCCACCTCTGAGGAACTGGGCTCAACTTCACGTTTATTTGTGAAGTATTATACTTTCATTTTAAAAGGGGACATTTTTTCTCAAAGCAGTTCCATACTCATGCAGTTGTCTGACGGTATCAATCAATCAATCAATTAGACTTTATTTGTAAAGCACCTTTCATACAATTAAAATGTAAGACAACGTGCCTTCACACAACCCCCCCATCCCATGCACAGTAGAAACATAACGCTAACACCTGTATTGTGTGTTTGGCTTTACTGAAACTAAATAATTGATCCGAAAAGTACGGAAGTGACAGGGCAGAGTTTTAATAATAAAACTAGAAAATTCCGCAGGATATTTTGACAGTGTGGCTGCTACTGCCCGAGATGTCTCAATATATATATATATATACACGCCGATATTGCCGGTAGTATCGTTGAGGTTCAATTGAGATATCGCTTCTCTCTTTTCTGCATTTTAGATTCATACTCTTGGATTGAATCTTGTATTTGTGGGGCTTTTATTTTGAAAGGGTGGTACTGGGTGGGTGAGAGAGGGGGAGAGGAGACAGAATCATAATGTTTGACAAACATACACAGGTTATTAAATGACAGGCGTGTGTGTGAGAGAGAGAGAGAGATTGCAGAGAAAGAGAAAGAGAGAGACAGACAGGAGGTCTAACAATGCCTTTGACTGAATAACATTTCCAAGCTTTTTGGCCAAAAATGGTGTATAAAGAGTAAAAATTGTGGGACCTGGAGCACTTATGCCCTCACTCTAGCGCTGAACATTCCGTGCAATACACACCCATTCTAAAATCTGAAACAGACCCAACATTTTCCTGAAACTTAAATGTTGACTTAATAAAAACTGTGCTAGCTATCAAAATGCCCATTTGGCTCAATAAAGTCCAGCGTTTTGTCAACGTTTTAAACTTTGAATCATGTTTCTACGTTAATGTATGGCTAGTCAATATGGGCCCAAAGTTAAGTGTTTTTTTAACTCTCTTAACACCGAAACCCCATTCAAGTCAATGGAGAAATTTTGCTCCGTTTTGGGGGATTTTCGGGAAAACCACTGGGCGAATCTCTGAGAAAAGTCATTGCACACGATTCCCGATCAGGACGCACGTTTTGATGTATTTTTTGCGCAGGTTTTGGCAACAGTGGTGAGGAGAAGCGCGGCAAACTTTCTGGATAAAGATTATTATTATTATGATTAAGCCTGATGGATTATATACAGTGTGCTTTGGCACAGGCAGTTTTACTGCCTTGTGCCCCAAAGCCACACTGAATAATAAAATAAATGGACTTTTCTTGTCTTAGCAACCATTTAAAGCATTTGACAACACAAGCCAGCATTCACCCATTCACACTCTTTCATACACTGTTGGCAGAGGCTACCGTGCCACCTGCTCATCAGCAGCGATAAACATTCACACACTCACACAAATTTGGGGTAAATTTCAGGGGCCGGGGATCAAACCCTAACCTTCTGATCAGTCTCCCACTGTGTCCCCCACTGTGTCCCCATCCCTGCCCCACACCAGGTCCAGAGGAACTGCTGCTTGACTCTGTGTAACTTCAGTATTCCAGAGGAGCTGGAGTTCCAGTACCATCGGGTCAACCAGCTGCTGCTGAAAATCCTGGAGCCAGCCAGGCAGGATGAGTCCATCCAGAGAATTGCTGTGCACCTCTGCAATGCTTTGGTCTGTCAGGTGGACAACCATCACAAGGAGGCTGTGGGAAAAATGGGATTTGTCAAGGTAACATCAAGAGGATCTTCACACTTGTATACTGTTATCACAGTTGTACAGACTTTTCTCAAACAAGTCTAAACTTATGTGCAGTGTCTTCAAACATGATCTGTATTTCATATTTTTCTTTCTAATGAAGACAAGATCAAAACGACCACATACTTATCTCCATTGCACCAAATGTATTATATTAGGCCTTCATATTGTTTGTTAAATGTTCCATCACCGTCTTGTTTTGTGATACTCTTGTAGTGTAGCAGTTGTTTTTGCCGTAGTGCTACTGTTGGTGTGAAAGCACTCTGACAGCTGTCAGCTGAGTTTTTGTTTCCTTTTTCACAGACGATGTTGAATTTAATTCAGAAGAAGTTACAGGACAGAACGGTAAGTCTCTCTTTAACTCCTGGATCTTTTGACTTCAAATGGTATGGCCTTAGTCTTGCAATAGACTATTATAACTAATAACCATGCTGCATTACATATGTTTGTCGACCTGTTGCAGTCAAATGTAGGATTCCTTCCTTGAAGTGTGTGTGTTTGTTTCCCCTCAGTGCGACCAGGTGATGGAGTTTTCCTGGAGCGCTCTGTGGAACATCACTGATGAGACGCCAGACAACTGTCAGATGTTCCTTAACTGTCGGGGCATGAGTCTCTTTCTGGAGTGTCTACAGGTGAGTCCATGTTAGAAATGAAATATCATGCTTTTGGTGTATGACGGCAGTAGTCTCCTGATATTTCCACTGTGTGATAACATACCTCTCCTCTCGTTGTATGATCTTCCTCCAGGAGTTTCCAGACAAGCAGGAGCTTCACCGCAACATGTTGGGGCTGTTAGGAAATGTTGCTGAGGTGAAAGCTTTGAGGCCACAGCTGCTCACCCCACAGTTCATCTCTGTGTTCAGGTAAGTTAAAACCAGTGGAGTGTAAACGAATTCTCCAGTGACTCGGATCGTGCGTGGCCATTTAGTAAACTAACTGTTTTTCTTAAAGATGTTTTTGTCTATATTTAGTCTGGCCTATGGGGCGTTACAGAACACATTAACCCAGTTTTCTCAGCGTGACACAAATAATTCCAATTTCTGGTTAACATATACTGTTATAATGTCCTTCCATGTATATAAAGTCGGGACTCCCGCAATAACCATTTGCTTAGAGTTTAGTTTATTTGCACCATGTGCTTAGAGTTTAGTTTATTTTGTTGATACATAGGCTTTAAGTTTACAGAATTGTGTGCCACACACACACACACACACACACACACCTCTCTTCAGTGGTAGGTCCTGTTACAGTCGGGTGTCTCCAGGAACACATTTAGCCATGATGACTCACACTCAGACTCACAAGGGGAAAACAATACCAGCGTCTCTGTCGTGGCTGGTGTAGTCCAGGCGCATGACATCTGAAAATATCTTGTATGTGTTAGAGTGCGTTGATGCATCACCACTAACTCAACAGTGTGGTTGCCCTGACTGTAACATGCAGTCACTGCTAGACAGATGAAAGCTTTTGTAAAATAAATATATTGTGTGTCTTTGCCTGCAGACTTGAATGAACACAGCTGGAACAAACACGAGTGTGTCCCAGAGGACTGATGGTCAGACGTTGTGGGTTAAAATGAAATGTCACATCTAGTTAGTAAACCCTCTGTGACGATTACACGCGTTCTATACTGTTGCATAGCAATGACTCCATGACAACAGGCTGAAGAGTTCACATGCTACACACAGAACAAGACTCATGATAATTGAACCTTCTTCATATCATTGGAGCACCCACACGCATAATAACGCCTCACTAAACTCAATGAACAAATGGTTCAAACACAACTGAATATAGAGTTTGCAGTTCACAGTAAATTGAGGGATTTTCATCTCGTCAGGTATTTGTTGTTTTGTGTTCTCCAATCACTGTTAAATGCTTTGACAGTAACCTGCTGGACAGTAAGGCAGATGGGATCGAGGTGTCGTACAATGCATGTGGCGTGCTTTCACACATCATGTTTGATGGGCCGGAGGTTTGGTCGATGGAAGATCCCCGAAGAGACACGGTGATGGACAAGATGTGGGACGCCATCCAGAGCTGGGACGTCAGCTCACGGCGCAACATCAACTACAGGTGATCATCTGTTTAGTTATTAATGCCATATCGGCTTTTCATTTAGATAATGTAGATTATATTTCGTTCTGAATGGATTATTAAAGAGAATACCAAAAAGGTATCAAATACCAGAAGAAATAGTTCAGTCATTGGACGTTATTTAGAGCAGCTGATTTCTGACATGTAACAACAGCTCACAAGTCATGAAATGTTTCACTGAAAAAGCTACTTAAACCTGTCAAAAATAATGTCACGACATCACATCTGTATACAGTATGAGTAACAACATATACTGCTGTGGTCTAGCTGTACAGTGGCTTTTCCTCCTTTTTGAATTTGACATTGCCGTTGGTCTCTCAGGTCATTCGAGCCCATCCTGCGACTGCTGCCTCAGAGCATCGCCCCCGTCAGTCAGCACTGGGCCACATGGGCTCTCTACAACCTGGTGTCTGTTTACCGTGAGTACCTACTGCTCACAGCACACTGTGCTCAGTGCTTACATCTGTGTTTCATTTACAGCTGGCTTATAATACGCATGTTCTATAATAATATACTGGTACAGTTTTCAAAATGTAACTTGTCATATTTAAAATCATAATCATCTAATAAAATCTTCTACTGTTTTCTAAAATTAGCATTTCTATTTCACTCTTCACCCGGCTGCTTATTCTTTTATTCATCTACACACATTACAGTTCCTATAATGCTCACAATCTGTTTCTTTACATTCATTCTTCAGCAAGCAAGTATTGTCCCCTGCTGATAAAGGAAGGAGGAATAATTCTTCTAGAGAAAGTTCTAGAACTGGAAAGCTCACACCCAGAGACAAAGGACATGGCCAGGTAAGACTTCAGGCTGTTTGTATAAGCTGTGCTTGAATAAATCCTTTTCAGTACTCCTCCTGAAGGTTTTATCAGCCTAGATACATTCTGCAGCTGATGGGTCAGTCACAGGCGGAGCAGCAGAGGAAGAACTAGTTTTACTGGTTTAACATTCTGTTTGTTGCATCTAGTAAAGTCCACGGAATAATGAATTTAACTTAAAGGGATAGTTCGGGTCTTGTGAAGTGGGCTTGTATGAAGTACTTATCCAGTCAGTGTATTACTGTATGAAGTACTTATCCAGTCAGTGTATTACTGTATGAAGTACTTATCCAGTCAGTGTATTACTGTATGAAGTACTTATCCACAGTCAGTGTATTACTGTATGAAGTACTTATCCAGTCAGTGTATTACTGTATGAAGTACTTATCCAGTCAGTGTATTACTGTATGAAGTACTTATCCACAGTCAGTGTATTACTGTATGAAGTACTTATCCACAGTCAGTGTATTACTGTATGAAGTACTTATCCAGTCAGTGTATTACTGTATGAAGTACTTATCCAGTCAGTGTATTACTGTATGAAGTACTTATCCAGTCAGTGTATTACTGTATGAAGTACTTATCCACAGTCAGTGTATTACTGTATGAGGTACTTATCCAGTCAGTGTATCACTGTATGAAGTACTTATCCAGTCAGTGTATTACTGTATGAAGTACTTATCCACAGTCAGTGTATTACTGTATGAAGTACTTATCCAGTCAGTGTATTACTGTATGAAGTACTTATCCAGTCAGTGTATTACTGTATGAAGTACTTATCCAGTCAGTGTATTACTGTATGAAGTACTTATCCAGTCAGTGTATTACTGTATGAGGTACTTATCCAGTCAGTGTATTACTGTATGAAGTACTTATCCAGTCAGTGTATTACTGTATGAAGTACTTATCCACAGTCAGTGTATCACTGTATGAAGTACTTATTCACAGTCAGTGTATTACTGTATGAAGTACTTATCCAGTCAGTGTATTACTGTATGAGGTACTTATCCAGTCAGTGTATTACTGTATGAAGTACTTATCCAGTCAGTGTATTACTGTATGAGGTACTTATCCAGTCAGTGTATTACTGTATGAGGTACTTATCCAGTCAGTGTATTACTGTATGAAGTACTTATTCACAGTCAGTGTATTACTGTATGAAGTACTTATCCAGTCAGTGTATTACTGTATGAGGTACTTATCCAGTCAGTGTATTACTGTATGAGGTACTTATCCAGTCAGTGTATTACTGTATGAAGTACTTATTCACAGTCAGTGTATTACTGTATGAAGTACTTATCCAGTCAGTGTATTACTGTATGAGGTACTTATCCAGTCAGTGTATTACTGTATGAAGTACTTATTCACAGTCAGTGTATTACTGTATGAAGTACTTATCCAGTCAGTGTATTACTGTATGAAGTACTTATCCAGTCAGTGTATCACTGTATGAAGTACTTATCCAGTCAGTGTATTACTGTATGAAGTACTTATCCACAGTCAGTGTATTACTGTATGAAGTACTTATCCAGTCAGTGTATTACTGTATGAGGTACTTATCCAGTCAGTGTATTACTGTATGAAGTACTTATTCACAGTCAGTGTATTACTGTATGAAGTACTTATCCAGTCAGTGTATTACTGTATGAAGTACTTATCCACAGTCAGTGTATTACTGTATGAAGTACTTATCCAGTCAGTGTATTACTGTATGAAGTACTTATCCAGTCAGTGTATTACTGTATGAAGTACTTATCCAGTCAGTGTATTACTGTATGAAGTACTTATCCAGTCAGTGTATTACTGTATGAAGTACTTATCCACAGTCAGTGTATTACTGTATGAAGTACTTATCCAGTCAGTGTATTACTACAGTAGACGTGTGCACACCCCAGTTTGGAGAAAGCAGTAGTCTGCTGCTGACTGGATAACATTGGTTCTGCCCCAGCAGGATGAATGTTTCACTAAAATGCTGCTGATTGTTCACCTCAGTTCTGGGACCATGTCGTCCCCCTGAATTTGGTCTTGGCACATGTCTCACAACACATGACTTGAGTAACCCAAAGGAGTTGGGTGATGGTTAGCTGCAGCATCAGCTGCTAACACTGGTGTAACTTACCTTAGGTTGACTGCTCCTCTAGACACCTTTCCTGTCAGCCTCACAACAGATTGTGTGACACGCTGCAGGTTTGGAAGACTTCAGATGTAAAAGATTTCCGGCAGCATTACACATGGAGGTCCTGACATTTCATTCAGTGTGGGAACAGCTTTCACAGCAGCATAAGTGAACTAAAGCAGAGAAAGCACCCTAAATCAGAATCGGCTTTATTGGCCATGTATGCATGTACATGAAATGTGCCTCTGGTTTACACATTGCTCTCAACGTACATACATGGAATATCCAAATAAACAAGAACAATATAAAAACAAGGACATTAAAGACAACAAAGTAGAACAGAGAAACTAAGCATAAACATGTAACTACTGTGTACAATATAAATATATATCAAAGAATATATATGAACATAAAGAACAATAACAATGGATTTGGGATATTAGTGCAAGTGGTGGTAATAGTACAAATAGCATTTGTAACCAAGCATCCCCTTGTGGATTGCACCATTTCAGTACAGGCATAGAATGTACTGTTTGAGAAGTGGATAGGACCTAACCCTCAGCTAACGTGTTAAATATTGAATGTTTTCAGCAAAGTAATGGAGCAGTGTGAAACCTTCAAAGAAGACCCCATGGAAACCAGTCAAGGACAGGAGGTAAACTACGGACAAAGAGGTTGACATCATAGGAGCCATAACTCCCAGCAAACATCAAACCAACCGACCTAAGGCCCCTCCCACTGTCATCACCACAAGGGGCAATCGTGTGCATTATTGTTATTCATTCTTATTATTTTGTAGAGCAGAAATGTGTCTCTGACCCTCTTCACAGCCGTTCGGACAAAACCTATGACACATAGGACTAAAGATGTGGTGCAGGGAACTTTACCTTTGCTACACTAAGCATCTCTTCTGTTGGGACTGCTTTGTGGGGATGGGTGAATGTTCTCTCTGTGTGTGCGTGTGCGTGTGTGTGCGTGTGCGTGTGCGTGCCTGCGCGTGTCAAAGATTTAAAGACGGAACAGAACAGTTGGAGTGATGCTCACTACTACTAACTGTGTAACAAAGAAGAAAAGGCTAAAAGCCGTGTAGTGTGCTGGACCGCCATCAGAGGGCTCAGCTCTCAGGCTGCTCTCTCACAGGCCCTCATGGAGGCCACTGAGCTGTTGACACAGTGAATATTAGCCATTATGTGTGTCGGCTGCAGAAGCATCACACTGATGTTGACGGGAGGGAAGTCGTCCCAGACTGGCGCAGTGATTTCTTTGTTATATATGTAAATATTCTCTGTTTGTCTCTTCCTTTTACTGTGTGTATGTTTTATAATATAACTGTAAACACTCATGACTTTACTCTATATTTAAATTTGTTGAGATTTGACTGACCTATGGTCAGTGCTAAGAAACTATATACAGAATACCCAATCATTCATATGTAGTCTGGCTATCCTGGATTCTCTGTTCTTTAAAGGATTATTTAGATTTGGTTGCTACTTGCGTCTGTTTTTAATGATCTGGCATTTTAACCTGATTCTGTTGATGATTCTTATTGGAAGTCAAAACATCCAAAGTAACTACTTTATATGAGGACACTGCAGGTCCCTATGCACAAAGCCAGGTTCATAAAGAAAAGCTTGTCCCAGATTGGTGTGGAAGAACTTGACTGGCCTGCAAAGAGTCCACTGGGATGGACTGGAACTCTGACCTTATCACCCAACATGATGCTTTACTTTCTCAAACCTGTCAACTATCACATATGGGTGCAATGTTAAAGAGTGCTACATCAATTTAGCATTGCAACCTTTTTTTTTTTCATTCTCATTCTCAAGTCCATTCTTCATACCCAGCCGACATGACTCAAGTGACATCACTTGAGTCAATGAATTGGGTATTACACGCTGGTCGGTGGAGAACCATACAGCATGCAGTCACAACAGAAGTTACTGCTGTAATCTCATTGCAAGTTGTCATCAGAGGAGCGCTTTTGCTGTCTATTTCAAATGCTTTGTTGAAAGAGAAGCAGCCAGTCTTGGTGAAGTAGATGTATAAATGTTATGGACATGCAACGGTATAGTCAGCATCTGGAATCTTAAAGCTCTCTGCAGCGCTTCCTTCCGTGTGATGCTAGGCGATTTAAAAGACAAGGCTACAGGAAGCAATTCTCCTTAACTACACCACTTTTACTGGTTGGTCACCATGCTGCTAAGTACAGTAACTGCTGGGAGAAAAGTCAAATAGGACATTCTAATGTTTAAAGTTCAAAGTAGGGTAATCTGTTCAGGAAGTAAAACCTGTCCCTCACATGGTCCGGTTCATAGATTTCACTGAATTCTGGAGAAACAAGTTTGAGCCCCACTTCCACTAAATGTTAAGGAGCCAACACTGCTCTCCCCCTCACTTTACTGGGACTGCACCTTTTTATATTTATATCAAAATATATATAAAATAGTTTAAATCACAAAGTCCTAATATAATTCATATACATAAACCATTCATATTGTAAAATGAAACATTGGTTCAATTCTACTCATAGTTGTAGTTTTAATTGTTTTCTGTCACCTATGCCTCAAAGAACTATTTCCATTACTGATTACTCACATGTATCATTGTGTCCAAACAGTCCAGAGCCCAAAGATATTCCATTTACACTTCTATTAAACTGAGTAAAGAAGCATCAATTAACGATCACCAGCGACCAACACTCCGTTTACTGCATGCACTCTATAAATGAGTTCTCTAGGTCGGTGCTACAGTGCGTTTCCACCTTGGTTTAAGTAGTGAACGCAGTGCTGGATTGTGGGTTGCCAGGACTGTAACATTCATGCCAGCAAAGGAACCTACATTCTTACTCCCTGCATAGCACATTCAAAAGGTTTTCTCCTCCAATGTAAATGTGTTGGTTTAGGTGAGCCAGGTGGTCTGGACTGGTGCACACTGGCACCTCAGTGTGTGTGGCTCCAGCTGGTTCCCAGTGTCTCATTCATACAGTCAGGATTATGGTCATGAGTGATGACCTGGTGGTTTTTAAGCTCCAGTTGTGTGGGCTTTACCCAATGACTTGATTTCCTGGTTCTCATGTACAGTTTTTCTTTGTGTGATTATTGGAATCTGATTGGTACAGCTCTATTGCTATTTCACAGTCGTGGTGGAAATTAATGTTCAAGTAGGCAATGGTGTGATATGAAAATCTTTCTGTTGGGAATTCAAATGTGTGGACATGAAGAGGATTTACAATTCTGTCCCGTATGATCAAAACTAAATCTGTTGTGAGTTTTAAATACCATGGTAGACGTGTGAACCTCTCTGTAGAGAAAGTAGTTGATCATTGGGACGTCTTGATCCTCCATCACATATTCTTTCTAATTTGAAGTCATCAAATGTCTCAGTTTTTGCTTTGCAGGAAGAAATAATGTCTAGAGCTGGAAAAATGGATGTCAGTGACGACAAGTAGCTACTGTTGAGGGTTGACTGTTATTTATGAAGATGTATGTGAATTTGAAAAATGGTTAAAGTTAAAAACTGCTGTGTTTCAGATTTCATCTACTTATTTCATGTTTCTGAAGACTGTCGAGTCAACACTCCGTTACTGATTTCTTTTGTAACTGCTGTGTAATCCAAAATGGAGTGAAGATTATTTGATCCAAACATAATGGAATTCTAGTTTTTCCTGCTCTGAATAGGACCAGGCCATTAGTGTAACGATATGAATAAGCAATAAAGGTGGAGTGGTAAAAAAAAAAAAATGGCAATCCAGTGTTGTTCTTCTGTCGTCATTACAGGTTATTAAATTGTAATAACTGATTAAAAAAGCAGTGGTGAGCCTGGAGCTCCAGTATGAAGAAGACAAATCTCTAAGCACAAAGGAGTCATTTCCTCTGGACCCACAGCTGGACATGTCCCCCCCCCCCCCCCCCCCCCATATATATATTAATGCTGGGCAACGATTAACATTTTTAATCGCGATTAATGATTGTATTGTTATGCGCAAAATTCAATAATGAATTCAAAAGTAGTGTATTGCGCACTTTTATTTTAAAAGTACTGCTATATGAACAAAAGTGCGGGGGGGGGGGGCGGCAGGAAGAGACGCCACACAAACAGCTGTTCACCGCTCGCTGCCCGGTTCTTGTGTAAAAGATGTCCGCTTAATAATAAAAAATAATACTGTATATACTGTATGTACTATATGTATGTGTATATACTGTATGTATGTATATACTGTATGTATGTATATAGATAGATCGATACTTTATTCATCCCCAGGGGGAAATTTTATTGTAACAGAGTAAAAATATTAAGTATAAAGAAAATAACAATAAAAATGCAGAAATGCACAGTATATACAATGAAATAGAATAGTGTTAAATTAACTAAACGGTAGTGCAAAGATCAACCAACAGCAAACCGTGTAGCGGTGTGTAGTTACTGTATGTGAACGATGATCTGGCCAGAGGTGATTTATTATACAGTGTTATAGCAGAGGGCAGGAATGTTCTCCTGTATCTGTCCTTGTGACAGCGGAGCTGCATCAGTCTGTCCCTGCAGTAGGTGGTGGAGAGAGTGGTCCGGGTTATCCAATATGGATAATAGTTTCTTCAGTGTCCTCCTCTCCACCACCTGTTCCAGATTGTCTTGTTTGCAGCCAATGATGGAGCCTTCTTAATCAGTTTATTAAGTCTGTTGGTGTCTCCGGCTCCAATGCTGCTCCCCCAGCAGACTACGGAGAAGTAAAGTGCACTGATCACAACAGACTGGTAGAACATCTCCAACATCTTGCTGCACACGTTGAAGGATCCAAGTTTCCTCAAGAAAAAGAGTCTATACATAGAGTATGTATATGTACTCTATATATAGAGTATATACTGTATGTATGTATATTATATGTATGTACTGTATGTATGCATATATATGTATGTATATACTGTATGTATGTGTATATATGTATATACTGTATGTATGTATGTATTTTCTAGTCTTCCAACCATTCAAAGCACTTTAACACTACATGTTATTCACCCATAAGTGAAGTGCTGTAAAAAGTATTTTCTCAATAATTCCAGACAATGACTGATGCATGTGTTCAGGACATCTCTGAATACACTCTACAAAACACCAATCATTCTTACTGTACAAATTAAGAGATTTTTTCAAAGTAAAAGTCCTACATTTGAAAATTCAAAAAGCTAATTTCTGAATGTTTGAGGTGCTATAAAAATACTTTTCTCAATAATTCCAGACAATGACTGATATGTATGTATTCAGAAATATTCAGAAATTACATGCTTCTCAGTAAAAAGATAGGATACGATTTATCAAAGTAAAAGTCCTACATTTTTACTGAGAATGTAATTTCTGAATATTTGAAGTGCTATAAAAAGTATTTTCTTAAAACAACATACTGTATAATCACACACCTCATTTCTGACAATGAGTGATGTATAAACGTTCAGAAAAAATTAAAAAATGACTCAAAATGTAATTGCTTCAACCATTGGATCAAACTTTGAAATGCGCATGTCGGCCATTTTTATCATCGTCATATATATATATATATATATAAACTTTCTGTGCTGTCCCTGGGCTTACTCTTCGTGTGGCTGCGACAACTTTTGCAACATTTGCAACTTCTTTGTTGTGTTTTTCCTTTTTGGTTGTTTAACTTTGTCACAGTGAGACTATGCGTTGAATTTCGGAGAGTCGGGCCATCAGCGCTCCTTCATTCAGAATGAAAGTATGCAACGTTTTGATTGATCTTCATTATTGGTGTATAGATGTCCTGAACTCAAATGTGTGAGTCATTATCAGGAATTATTGCGAAAGTTCTTTTTATAGCACCTTAAATATTAATTAAAGCTGCAAGCAGCATTGGCGGGCCCTCGCAACTTTACGCACGTCGAGGGTACTGGCAGGACTCTGGTTGACGCGGCCATGCGTTTCTGTGACCGTCACACACTGCGTGCACGAGTTAGATGATATTTCCTGCGTCGACCAGCAGCGTAGCAATATCATGTTGCCAGGTCTCAAGCCTCAAATGTTTTGAGTGTACCTCCGATACAATCATCAATGTAAGCCTGTTGAGATCATTAAGAAAATGAATGTGCGTGAATGCGCTTCAGTGTTTGTAACATAACAGACTGTCAGTTTACTGGCATGGGGTTCAACTCCTTGCAGTGTCCTGCTGATTGTATTTGGACTTACATGAAAATTAACAGAACAGTATGACATTTGCTTTTACTTGAACACTTTAATCTAACACTGTTTTCATTGTAAGCTCTTCTGTAACTTTAGACTGTAGTGTGAAGCATTCATTGTAACATTTAACCTGATTATCATGTAGAAGCTCTGGACAGATCATTTATACTAATGCCCACTGACATGGTTTGAGAACCACTGTTATCTAACTTTTGCTCTCCAAGCATCTTAGTTTGCACGTATTTAGATCAGAGAAGTCTTTTTCTCATGGTGTGCGCTCACAAACCCTTTTAATAAGTTCAGTGTTTGGACCGCTGTAATTATCGAATCCTGCTTACGTCCGTGCTTATCAGTAGGTGGCGCTATGACTATGTGTTAATATTGGCATGCAGAAGTCCTAAAGTCATGACAGTCAACAAGCATGTCAAGTTAGGGACAGTTTTGACAAAGTGCAGTCGAGTTACAACAGCTTGATGGATGATGGTGAACCATCTAAAATGACTGCCACACCATATCCACGTCGTTCGATGAAACCTAAAGCTGTTAGTAACTTTTAATCACTAAGGTCTTTAGATTGTTCTGACCAAATTCTAAGTTGATCTGATTAATTCCCTAGGAGGAGTTCGTTAAAGTAAAGCACCTGGAAATTGCCAAAAAAACACAGGAAATTCATACAAAATTAAAAATTGCTGACTTCCGGTTGGGTTTAGGGCATGGCCCCAAGAGACTTTTATTTAAGTCCATATGTGATACATGTTCCTACCAAATTTTATACATCTAGGTCAAACATACTGCGAGGGCTGCTTCGTTGAAATTTTGTAGGGGGCGCTATTGAGCCGATTTGCCACTCTGAAGCATTAAAATCACATCAGATAACTACATTCAGGATTTTAAATGTGTGTGACAAGTTTGGTTATGTTATGAGCATTTTTAGCCCCTCAAAAACACCTTAATGTTTCATGGCGAAGAATGCGTCGCCATGGCGACGGCTTTTCACGAAACAACAAGCTTTGAGTAACTTTTCATCACAAAGGTCTTTAGATTGTTCTGACCAAATTTGAAGTTGATTCAATTATTTCCCTAGGAGGAGTTCGTTAAAGTGCAGCGCCTGGAAATGACAAAAACGACACTAGAAATTCATAAACAATTAAAAATGGCTGACTTCCGGTTGGGTTTAGGGCATGGCCCCAAGAGACTTTATTTTAAGTCCACATGTGATACATGTGCCTACCAAGTTCTGTAAATATTTGTGAAACGTACTGCGAGGGCTGCTTCTTTGAAATTTTGTAGGGGGCGCTATTGAGGCAATTTGCCACTCTGAAGCATTAAAACCATATTTTGTAACTACATTTTGGGCTTTAAATGTGAATGCCAAGTTTGATTATGTTTCGAGCATTTTAAGCCTCTCAAAATTGCCTTCGTTTTTCACAGCGAAGACTGCGTCGCCACGGCAACGGCGTTCGACGAAACATCAAAAGCTTCATGAACTGGCATTATGAACTTCTTACATTTGTGTGGAACTAATTTGATGTTGATCTGATTTACCTGCTCAGAGAAACAAGCCAAAGTATAAAGACTTTAACTTACTGTTACCAGTAGGTGGCGCTATGACTATGATTAAAAATTGACCTGCGGATGTCTTCAGGACTGGAGTCTAATCAAACAAGTGAAATATGGTAAAGATCTGATGATGTGGAGTCGAGTTACATCAGTTTATTCGTTCATGGCGAAGGATCGAAATTGGCCGAGCCGCCACGTCGCCGCCCTTCGACAACATCTTACAATCTTTTCAATGAAGCATTATCAAGGTCTTAAGGCTTTTCTGACAAAACTTTAGAGGGATCTGAATAATCTGTGAGGAGCAGGATGTCAAAGAACACAACGTACAACTTCCGGTTGCCACTAGGTGGCGCTATTACTATGATTCTAAATTCTCATATAGATGTGTTCCGGGTCAGGGTCTTATGACATATGAAAAATGTGGAGCAGATTAGACAATGTACGGCCAAGTTACAACAACTTCCTGTTTGGCGGCGAATGGTGTATCTTTGACGCCACGCCACGGTTACATCGTTCGATAACTTTTTGATCTTTGAGTAACATTTCACTGCCAAGGTCTCAAGAGCATACTGACCAAATCTGCAGTTGATCGGGTTAAATCTCTAGGAGGAGTTCATTACAGTATGACGCCTTGAAACGGTCCAAAAACGTCATAAAATTCAAAATGGCCGACTTCCTGTTTGGTTTAGTGAAAAGTTCCAAGAGGATTTTTTGTACGTCCCATCAAGTTCCACATACCTACCAAATTTCATACAGCTAGGTGAAACCTGGTGTTGGGGCTACTCAATAGGGGGCGCTAGCGAGCCAATATTTCATACCGCGGCTGGACACCCCAATCAGAATGCAATTTTCAAAAATTCTGGCTTGCGTGCAAAATTTCACAACTTTTCCAGTATCCCAAGCTCCTCCTTTTTGCGTTTAAACTTGTAGCATAATAATAATAATAATAATAATAATTAAAGCTGCAAGCAGCATTGGCGGGCCCTCGCAACTTCACGCACGTCGAGGGTACTGGCAGGACTCTGGTTGACGAGGCCATGCGTCTCTGTCACCGTCACACACTGCGTGCACGAGTTGGATGATGTTTCCCGCGTCGACCAGCAGCGTAGCAAGATCACGTTGCCAGGTCTCAAGCCTCAAATGTTTTGAGTGTACCACCGATACAATCATGAATGTAAGCCTGTTGAGATCATTAAGAAAATGAATGTGCGTTAATGCGCTTCAGTGTTTGTAACATAACAGACTGTCGGTTTACTGGGATGGGGTTCAACTCCCTGCAGTGTCCTGCTGATTGTATTTGGACTTGCATGAAAGTTAACAGAACAGTAGTGTCATTTGCTTTTACTTGAACACTTTAATCTAACACTGTTTTCATTTTAAGCTCGTCTCTTAACTTTAGATTGTAGTGTGAAGCATTCATTGTAACATTTAACCTGATTATCATGTAGAAGCTCTGGACAGATCATTTATACTAATGCCCACTGACATGGTTTGAGAATCCACTGTTATCTAACTTTTGTTCTTCAAGCATCTCAGTATGCACGTATTTAGATCAGAGGAGTCTTTTTCTCATGGTGTGCCCACAAACCCTTTCAATAAGTTCAGTATTTGGGCCGCTGTAATTATAGAATCCTGCTTACGTCCGTGCTAATCAGTAGGTGGTGCTATGACTATGAGTTAATATTGGCATGCAGAAGTCCTAAAGTCATGACAGTCATCAAGCATGTCAAGTTTGGGACAGTTTTGACAAAGTACCGTCGAGTTACAACAGCTTGATGGATGATGGTGAACCATCTAAAATGACTGCCACACCATATCCACGTCGTTCGATGAAACCTAAAGCTGTTAGTAACTTTTAATCACTAAGGTCTTTAGATTGTTCTGACCAAATTCTAAGTTGATCTGATTAATTCCCTAGGAGGAGTTCGTTAAAGTAAAGCACCTGGAAATTGCCAAAAAAACACAGGAAATTCATACAAAATTCAAAATGGCTGACTTCCGGCTGGGTTTAGAGCATGGTCCCAAGAGACTTATTTTTAAGTCTACATGTGATACATGTGCTTACCAAATTTGATACATCTAGGTCAAACATACTGCGAGGGCTGCTTCTTTGAAATTTCGTACTAGAAATTCATAGAAAAATTCAAAATGGCTGACTTCCGGTTGGGTTTAGAGGTTAGGCCCCTAAGCCTTTTTTTTAAGTCTACATGTGATACATGTGCCTACCAATTTTTATACATCTAGGTCAAACATACTGCGAGGGCTGCTTCTTTGAAATTTTGTAGGGGGCGCTATTGAGCCAATTTGCCACTCTGAAGCATTAAAGTCACATCAGATAACTACATTCACGATTTTAAATGTGTGTGACAAGTTTGGTTATGTTATGAGCATTTTTAGCCCCTCAAAAACACCTTCATTTTTCATGGCGAAGAATGCATTGCCACGGCGACGGCTTTTCACGAAACAACAAGCTTTGAGTAACTTTTCATCACAAAGGTCTTTAGACTATAGTGACTAAATTCTAAGTTGATCTGATTAATTCCCTAGGAGGAGTTTGTTAAAATACAGCGCCTGGAAATGACAAAAACGACACTAGAAATTCATAAAGAATTCAAAATGGCTGACTTCCGGTTGGGTTTAGAGCATGGTCCCAAGAGACTTTATTTTAAGTCCACATGTGATACATGTGCCTACTAAGTTTTGTAAATCTATGTGAAACGTACTGCGAGGGCTGCTTCTTTGAACTTTTGTAGGGGGCGCTATTGAGCCAATTTGCCACTCTGAAGCATTAAAACCATATTATGTAACTACATTTTGGGCTTTAAATGTGAATGCCAAGTTTGATTATGTTTCGAGCATTTTTAGCCTCTCAAAATTGCCTTCGTTTTTCACGGCGAAGACTGCGTCGCCACGGCAACGGCGTTCGACGAAACATCAAAAGCATCATGAACTGGCATTATGAACTTCTTACATTTGTGTGGAACTAATTTGATGTTGATCTGATTTACCTGCTAAGAGAAACAAGCCAAAGTATAAAGACTTTAACTTACTGTTACCAGTAGGTGGCGCTATGACTATGATTAAAAATTGGCCTGCAGATGTCTTCAGGACTGGAGTCTAATCAAACAAGTGAAATCTGGTAAAGATCTGATGATGTGGAGTCGAGTTACATCAGTTTATTCGTTCATGGCGAAGGATCGAAATTGGCCGAGCCGCCACGTCGCCGCCCTTCGACAACTTCTTACAATCTTTTCAATGAAGCATTATCAAGGTCTTCAGGCTTTTCTGACAAAACTTTAGAGGGATCTGAATAATCTGTGAGGAGCAGGATGTCAAAGAACACAACGTACAACTTCCGGTTGCCACTAGGTGGCGCTATTACTATGATTCTAAATTCTCATATAGATGTGTTCCGGGTCAGGGTCTTATGATATATGAAAAATGTGGAGCAGATTAGACAATGTACGGCCAAGTTACAACAACTTCCTGTTTGGCGGCGAATGGTGTATCTTTGACGCCACGCCACGGTTACATCGTTCGATAACTTTTTGATCTTTGAGTAACATTTCACTGCCAAGGTCTCAAGAGCATACTGACCAAATCTGCAGTTGATCGGGTTAAATCTCTAGGAGGAGTTCATTACAGTATGACGCCTTGAAACGGTCCAAAAACGTCATAAAATTCAAAATGGCCGACTTCCTGTTTGGTTTAGTGAAAAGTTCCAAGAGGATTTTTTGTACGTCCCATCAACTTCCACATACCTACCAAATTTCATACAGCTAGGTGAAACCTGGTGTTGGGGCTACTCAATAGGGGGCGCTAGCGAGCCAATATTTCATACCGCGGCTGGACACCCCAATCAGAATGCAATTTTCAAAAATTCTGGCTTGCGTGCAAAATTTCACAACTTTTCCAGTATCCCAAGCTCCTCCTTTTTGCGTTTAAACTTGTAGCATAATAATAATAATTAAAGCTGCAAGCAGCATTGGCGGGCCCTCGCAACTTTACGCACGTCGAGGGTACTGGCAGGACTCTGGTTGACGCGGCCATGCGTTTCTGTGACCGTCACACACCGCGTGCACGAGTTAGATGATATTTCCTGCGTCGACCAGCAGCGTAGCAATATCATGTTGCCAGGTCTCAAGCCTCAAATGTTTTGAGTGTACCTCCGATACAATCATCAATGTAAGCCTGTTGAGATCATTAAGAAAATGAATGTGCGTGAATGCGCTTCAGTGTTTGTAACATAACTGACAGTCTGTTATGTTACAGTCAGTTTACTGGCATGGGGTTCAACTCCTTGCAGTGTCCTGCTGATTGTATTTGGACTTACATGAAAATTAACAGAACAGTATGACATTTGCTTTTACTTGAACACTTTAATCTAACACTGTTTTCATTGTAAGCTCTTCTGTAACTTTAGACTGTAGTGTGAAGCATTCATTGTAACATTTAACCTGATTATCATGTAGAAGCTCTGGACAGATCATTTATACTAATGCCCACTGACATGGTTTGAGAACCACTGTTATCTAACTTTTGCTCTCCAAGCATCTTAGTTTGCACGTATTTAGATCAGAGAAGTCTTTTTCTCATGGTGTGCGCTCACAAACCCTTTTAATAAGTTCAGTGTTTGGACCGCTGTAATTATCGAATCCTGCTTACGTCCGTGCTTATCAGTAGGTGGCGCTATGACTATGTGTTAATATTGGCATGCAGAAGTCCTAAAGTCATGACAGTCAACAAGCATGTCAAGTTAGGGACAGTTTTGACAAAGTGCAGTCGAGTTACAACAGCTTGATGGATGATGGTGAACCATCTAAAATGACTGCCACACCATATCCACGTCGTTCGATGAAACCTAAAGCTGTTAGTAACTTTTAATCACTAAGGTCTTTAGATTGTTCTGACCAAATTCTAAGTTGATCTGATTAATTCCCTAGGAGGAGTTCGTTAAAGTAAAGCACCTGGAAATTGCCAAAAAAACACAGGAAATTCATACAAAATTAAAAATTGCTGACTTCCGGTTGGGTTTAGGGCATGGCCCCAAGAGACTTTTATTTAAGTCCATATGTGATACATGTTCCTACCAAATTTTATACATCTAGGTCAAACATACTGCGAGGGCTGCTTCGTTGAAATTTTGTAGGGGGCGCTATTGAGCCGATTTGCCACGCTGAAGCATTAAAATCACATCAGATAACTACATTCAGGATTTTAAATGTGTGTGACAAGTTTGGTTATGTTATGAGCATTTTTAGCCCCTCAAAAACACCTTAATGTTTCATGGCGAAGAATGCGTCGCCATGGCGACGGCTTTTCACGAAACAACAAGCTTTGAGTAACTTTTCATCACAAAGGTCTTTAGATTGTTCTGACCAAATTTGAAGTTGATTCAATTATTTCCCTAGGAGGAGTTCGTTAAAGTGCAGCGCCTGGAAATGACAAAAACGACACTAGAAATTCATAAACAATTCAAAATGGCTGACTTCCGGTTGGGTTTAGGGCATGGCCCCAAGAGACTTTATTTTAAGTCCACATGTGATACATGTGCCTACCAAGTTCTGTAAATATTTGTGAAACGTACTGCGAGGGCTGCTTCTTTGAAATTTTGTAGGGGGCGCTATTGAGGCAATTTGCCACTCTGAAGCATTAAAACCATATTTTGTAACTACATTTTGGGCTTTAAATGTGAATGCCAAGTTTGATTATGTTTCGAGCATTTTTAGCCTCTCAAAATTGCCTTCGTTTTTCACGGCGAAGACTGCGTCGCCACGGCAACGGCGTTCGACGAAACATCAAAAGCATCATGAACTGGCATTATGAACTTCTTACATTTGTGTGGAACTAATTTGATGTTGATCTGATTTACCTGCTAAGAGAAACAAGCCAAAGTATAAAGACTTTAACTTACTGTTACCAGTAGGTGGCGCTATGACTATGATTAAAAACTGGCCTGCAGATGTCTTCAGGACTGGAGTCTAATCAAACAAGTGAAATATGGTAAAGATCTGATGATGTGGAGTCGAGTTACATCAGTTTATTCGTTCATGGCGAAGGATCGAAATTGGCCGAGCCGCCACGTCGCCGCCCTTCGACAACATCTTACAATCTTTTCAATGAAGCATTATCAAGGTCTTCAGGCTTTTCTGACAAAACTTTAGAGGGATCTGAATAATCTGTGAGGAGCAGGATGTCAAAGAACACAACGTACAACTTCCGGTTGCCACTAGGTGGCGCTATTACTATGATTCTAAATTCTCATATAGATGTGTTCCGGGTCAGGGTCTTATGACATATGAAAAATGTGGAGCAGATTAGACAATGTACGGCCAAGTTACAACAACTTCCTGTTTGGCGGCGAATGGTGTATCTTTGACGCCACGCCACGGTTACATCGTTCGATAACTTTTTGATCTTTGAGTAACATTTCACTGCCAAGGTCTCAAGAGCATACTGACCAAATCTGCAGTTGATCGGGTTAAATCTCTAGGAGGAGTTCATTACAGTATGACGCCTTGAAACGGTCCAAAAACGTCATAAAATTCAAAATGGCCGACTTCCTGTTTGGTTTAGTGAAAAGTTCCAAGAGGATTTTTTGTACGTCCCATCAAGTTCCACATACCTACCAAATTTCATACAGCTAGGTGAAACCTGGTGTTGGGGCTACTCAATAGGGGGCGCTAGCGAGCCAATATTTCATACCGCGGCTGGACACCCCAATCAGAATGCAATTTTCAAAAATTCTGGCTTGCGTGCAAAATTTCACAACTTTTCCAGTATCCCAAGCTCCTCCTTTTTGCGTTTAAACTTGTAGCATAATAATAATAATAATTAAAGCTGCAAGCAGCATTGGCGGGCCCTCGCAACTTCACGCACGTCGAGGGTACTGGCAGGACTCTGGTTGACGCGGCCATGCGTCTCTGTCACCGTCACACACTGCGTGCACGAGTTGGATGATGTTTCCCGCGGCGACCAGCAGCGTAGCAAGATCACGTTGCCAGGTCTCAAGCCTCAAATGTTTTGAGTGTACCACCGATACAATCATGAATGTAAGCCTGTTGAGATCATGAAGAAAATGAATGTGCGTTAATGCGCTTCAGTGTTTGTAACATAACAGACTGTCGGTTTACTGGGATGGGGTTCAACTCCCTGCAGTGTCCTGCTGATTGTATTTGGACTTGCATGAAAGTTAACAGAACAGTAGTGTCATTTGCTTTTACTTGAACACTTTAATCTAACACTGTTTTCATTGTAAGCTCTTCTGTAACTTTAGATTGTAGTGTGAAGCATTCATTGTAACATTTAACCTGATTCTCATGTAGAAGCTCTGGACAGATCATTTATACTAATGCCCACTGACATGGTTTGAGAACCACTGTTATCTAACTTTTGTTCTTCAAGCATCTCAGTATGCACATATTTAGATCAGGAGTCTTTTTCTCATGGTGTGACCACAAACCCTTTTTAATAAATTCAGTGTTTGGACCGCAGTAATTATCGAATCCTGCTTACGTCCGTGCTTATCAGTAGGTGGCGCTATGACTATGTGTTAATATTGGCATGCAGAAGTCCTAAAGTCATGACAGTCAACAAGCATGTCAAGTTAGGGACAGTTTTGACAAAGTACAGTCGAGTTACAACAGCTTGATGGATGATGGTGAACCATCTAAAATGACTGCCACACCATATCCACGTCGTTCGATGAAACCTAAAGCTGTTAGTAACTTTTAATCACTAAGGTCTTTAGATTGTTCTGACCAAATTCTAAGTTGATCTGATTAATTCCCTAGGAGGAGTTCGTTAAAGTAAAGCACCTGGAAATTGCCAAAAAAACACAGGAAATTCATACAAAATTAAAGATTGCTGACTTCCGGTTGGGTTTAGGGCATGGCCCCAAGAGACTTTTATTTAAGTCCATATGTGATACATGTTCCTACCAAATTTTATACATCTAGGTCAAACATACTGCGAGGGCTGCTTCTTTGAAATTTCGTAGGGGGCGCTATTCAGCCAATTTGCCACTCTGAAGCATTAAAAACACATCAGACAACTACATTAACGATTTTCAATGTGTGTGACAAGTTTGGTTATGTTATGAGCATTTCTAGCCCCTCAAAAACACCTTAATTTTTCATGGCGAAGAATGCGTCGCCACGGCGACGGCTTTTCACGAAACAACTAGCTTTGAGGAACTTTTCATCACAAAGGTCTTTAGATTGTTCTGACCAAATTTGACGTTGATTCGATTATTTCTCTAGGAGGAGTTCGTTAAAGTGCAGCGCCTGGAAATGACAAAAACGACACTAGAAATTCATAAACAATTCAAAATGGCTGACTTCCGGTTCGGTTTAGAGCATGGTCCCAAGAGACTTTATTTTAAGTCCACATGTGATACATGTGCCTACCAAATTTCATATATCTAGGTCAAACATACTGCGAGGGCTGCTTCTTTGAAATTTTGTAGGGGGCGCTATTGAGCCAATTTGCCACTCTGAAGCATTAAAACCATATTTTGTAACTACATTTTGGGCTTTAAATGTGAATGCCAAGTTTGATTATGTTTCGAGCATTTTTAGCCTCTCAAAATTGCCTTCGTTTTTCACGGCGAAGACTGCGTCGCCACGGCAACGGCGTTCGACGAAACATCAAAAGCATCATGAACTGGCATTATGAACTTCTTACATTTGTGTGGAACTAATTTGATGTTGATCTGATTTACCTGCTAAGAGAAACAAGCCAAAGTATAAAGACTTTAACTTACTGTTACCAGTAGGTGGCGCTATGACTATGATTAAAAATTGGCCTGCAGATGTCTTCAGGACTGGAGTCTAATCAAACAAGTGAAATATGGTAAAGATCTGATGATGTGGAGTCGAGTTACATCAGTTTATTCGTTCATGGCGAAGGATCGAAATTGGCCGAGCCGCCACGTCGCCGCCCTTCGACAACATCTTACAATCTTTTCAATGAAGCATTATCAAGGTCTTCAGGCTTTTCTGACAAAACTTTAGAGGGATCTGAATAATCTGTGAGGAGCAGGATGTCAAAGAACACAACGTACAACTTCCGGTTGCCACTAGGTGGCGCTATTACTATGATTCTAAATTCTCATATAGATGTGTTCCGGGTCAGGGTCTTATGACATATGAAAAATGTGGAGCAGATTAGACAATGTACGGCCAAGTTACAACAACTTCCTGTTTGGCGGCGAATGGTGTATCTTTGACGCCACGCCACGGTTACATCATTCGATAACTTTTTGATCTTTGAGTAACATTTCACTGCCAAGGTCTCAAGAGCATACTGACCAAATCTGCAGTTGATCGGGTTAAATCTCTAGGAGGAGTTCATTACAGTATGACGCCTTGAAACGGTCCAAAAACGTCATAAAATTCAAAATGGCCGACTTCCTGTTTGGTTTAGTGAAAAGTTCCAAGAGGATTTTTTGTACGTCCCATCAAGTTCCACATACCTACCAAATTTCATACAGCTAGGTGAAACCTGGTGTTGGGGCTACTCAATAGGGGGCGCTAGCGAGCCAATATTTCATACCGCGGCTGGACACCCCAATCAGAATGCAATTTTCAAAAATTCTGGCTTGCGTGCAAAATTTCACAACTTTTCCAGTATCCCAAGCTCCTCCTTTTTGCGTTTAAACTTGTAGCATAATAATAATAATAATAATTAAAGCTGCAAGCAGCATTGGCGGGCCCTCGCAACTTCACGCACGTCGAGGGTACTGGCAGGACTCTGGTTGACGCGGCCATGCGTCTCTGTGACCGTCACACACTGCGTGCACGAGTTGGATGATGTTTCCCGCGTCGACCAGCAGCGTAGCAAGATCATGTTGCCAGGTCTCAAGCCTCAAATGTTTTGAGTGTACCACCGATACAATCATGAATGTAAGCCTGTTGAGATCATTAAGAAAATGAATGTGCGTGAATGCGCTTCAGTGTTTGGAACATAACAGACTGTCGGTTTACTGGGATGGGGTTCAACTCCCTGCAGTGTCCTGCTGATTGTATTTGGACTTGCATGAAAGTTAACAGAACAGTAGCGTCATTTGCTTTTACTTGAACACTTTAATCTAACACTGTTTTCATTTTAAGCTCTTCTGTAACTTTAGACTGTAGTGTGAAGCATTCATTGTAACATTTAACCTGATTATCATGTAGAAGCTCTGGACAGATCATTTATACTAATGCCCACTGACATGGTTTGAGAACCACTGTTATCTAACTTTTGCTCTCCAAGCATCTTAGTTTGCACGTATTTAGATCAGAGAAGTCTTTTTCTCATGGTGTGCTCACAAACCCTTTTAATAAGTTCAGTGTTTGGACCGCTGTAATTATCGAATCCTGCTTACGTCCGTGCTTATCAGTAGGTGGCGCTATGACTATGTGTTAATATTGGCATGCAGAAGTCCTAAAGTCATGACAGTCAACAAGCATGTCAAGTTAGGGACAGTTTTGACAAAGTGCAGTCGAGTTACAACAGCTTGATGGATGATGGTGAACCATCTAAAATGACTGCCACACCATATCCACGTCGTTCGATGAAACCTAAAGCTGTTAGTAACTTTTAATCACTAAGGTCTTTAGATTGTTCTGACCAAATTCTAAGTTGATCTGATTAATTCCCTAGGAGGAGTTCGTTAAAGTAAAGCACCTGGAAATTGCCAAAAAAACACAGGAAATTCATACAAAATTCAAAATTTCTGACTTCCGGTTGGGTTTAGGGCATGGCCCCAAGATACTTTTATTTAAGTCCATATGTGATACATGTTCCTACCAAATTTTATACATCTAGGTCAAACATACTGCGAGGGCTGCTTCGTTGACATTTTGTAGGGGGCGCTATTGAGCCGATTTGCCACTCTGAAGCATTATAATCACATCAGATAACTACATTCAGGATTTTAAATGTGTGTGAGAAGTTTGGTTATGTTATGAGCATTTTTAGCCCCTCAAAAACACCTTAATGTTTCATGGCGAAGAATGCGTCGCCACGGCGACGGCTTTTCACGAAACAACAAGCTTTGAGTAACTTTTCATCACAAAGGTCTTTAGATTGTTCTGACCAAATTTGAAGTTGATTCAATTATTTCCCTAGGAGGAGTTCGTTAAAGTGCAGCGCCTGGAAATGACAAAAACGACACTAGAAATTCATAAACAATTCAAAATGGCTGACTTCCGGTTGGGTTTAGGGCATGGCCCCAAGAGACTTTATTTTAAGTCCACATGTGATACATGTGCCTACCAAGTTCTGTAAATATTTGTGAAACGTACTGCGAGGGCTGCTTCTTTGAAATGTTGTAGGGGGCGCTATTGAGCCAATTTGCCACTCTGAAGCATTAAAACCATATTTTGTAACTACATTTTGGGCTTTAAATGTGAATGCCAAGTTTGATTATGTTTCGAGCATTTTTAGCCTCTCAAAATTGCCTTCGTTTTTCACGGCGAAGACTGCGTCGCCACGGCAACGGCGTTCGACGAAACATCAAAAGCGTCATGAACTGGCATTATGAACTTCTTACATTTGTGTGGAACTAATTTGATGTTGATCTGATTTACCTGCTAAGAGAAACAAGCCAAAGTATAAAGACTTTAACTTACTGTTACCAGTAGGTGGCGCTATGACTATGATTAAAAATTGGCCTGCAGATGTCTTCAGGACTGGAGTCTAATCAAACAAGTGAAATATGGTAAAGATCTGATGATGTGGAGTCGAGTTACATCAGTTTATTCGTTCATGGCGAAGGATCGAAATTGGCCGAGCCGCCACGTCGCCGCCCTTCGACAACATCTTACAATCTTTTCAATGAAGCATTATCAAGGTCTTCAGGCTTTTCTGACAAAACTTTAGAGGGATCTGAATAATCTGTGAGGAGCAGGATGTCAAAGAACACAACGTACAACTTCCGGTTGCCACTAGGTGGCGCTATTACTATGATTCTAAATTCTCATATAGATGTGTTCCGGGTCAGGGTCTTATGACATATGGAAAATGTGGAGCAGATTAGACAATGTACGGCCAAGTTACAACAACTTCCTGTTTGGCGGCGAATGGTGTATCTTTGACGCCACGCCACGGTTACATCGTTCGATAACTTTTTGATCTTTGAGTAACATTTCACTGCCAAGGTCTCAAGAGCATACTGACCAAATCTGCAGTTGATCGGGTTAAATCTCTAGGAGGAGTTCATTACAGTATGACGCCTTGAAACGGTCCAAAAACGTCATAAAATTCAAAATGGCCGACTTCCTGTTTGGTTTAGTGAAAAGTTCCAAGAGGATTTTTTGTACGTCCCATCAAGTTCCACATACCTACCAAATTTCATACAGCTAGGTGAAACCTGGTGTTGGGGCTACTCAATAGGGGGCGCTAGCGAGCCAATATTTCATACCGCGGCTGGACACCCCAATCAGAATGCAATTTTCAAAAATTCTGGCTTGCGTGCAAAATTTCACAACTTTTCCAGTATCCCAAGCTCCTCCTTTTTGCGTTTAAACTTGTAGCATAATAATAATAATAATAATAATAATAATAATAATAATAATAATAAACATTACAAATACAATAGGTCCTCGTACCGACTACGTCGGAGCTCGGGCCCTAATAAACATTACAAATACAATAGGTCCTCGTACCGACTACGTCGGAGCTCGGGCCCTAATTAAAGCTGCAAGCAGCATTGGCGGGCCCTCGCAACTTCACGCACGTCGAGGGTACTGGCAGGACTCTGGTTGACGAGGCCATGCGTCTCTGTCACCGTCACACACTGCGTGCACGAGTTGGATGATGTTTCCCGCGTCGACCAGCAGCGTAGCAAGATCACGTTGCCAGGTCTCAAGCCTCAAATGTTTTGAGTGTACCACCGATACAATCATGAATGTAAGCCTGTTGAGATCATTAAGAAAATGAATGTGCGTTAATGCGCTTCAGTGTTTGTAACATAACAGACTGTCGGTTTACTGGGATGGGGTTCAACTCCCTGCAGTGTCCTGCTGATTGTATTTGGACTTGCATGAAAGTTAACAGAACAGTAGTGTCATTTGCTTTTACTTGAACACTTTAATCTAACACTGTTTTCATTTTAAGCTCGTCTCTTAACTTTAGATTGTAGTGTGAAGCATTCATTGTAACATTTAACCTGATTATCATGTAGAAGCTCTGGACAGATCATTTATACTAATGCCCACTGACATGGTTTGAGAATCCACTGTTATCTAACTTTTGTTCTTCAAGCATCTCAGTATGCACGTATTTAGATCAGAGAAGTCTTTTTCTCATGGTGTGCTCACAAACCCTTTCAATAAGTTCAGTATTTGGGCCGCTGTAATTATAGAATCCTGCTTACGTCCGTGCTAATCAGTAGGTGGTGCTATGACTATGAGTTAATATTGGCATGCAGAAGTCCTAAAGTCATGACAGTCAACAAGCATGTCAAGTTAGGGACAGTTTTGACAAAGTACAGTCGAGTTACAACAGCTTGATGGATGATGGTGAACCATCTAAAATGACTGCCACACCATATCCACGTCGTTCGATGAAACCTAAAATTGTTAGTAACTTTTAATCACTAAGGTCTTTAGATTGTTCTGACCAAATTCTAAGTTGATCTGATTAATTCCCTAGGAGGAGTTCGTTAAAGTAAAGCACCTGGAAATTGCCAAAAAAACACAGGAAATTCATACAAAATTCAAAATGGCTGACTTCCGGCTGGGTTTAGAGCATGGTCCCAAGAGACTTATTTTTAAGTCTACATGTGATACATGTGCTTACCAAATTTGATACATCTAGGTCAAACATACTGCGAGGGCTGCTTCTTTGAAATTTCGTACTAGAAATTCATAGAAAAATTCAAAATGGCTGACTTCCGGTTGGGTTTAGAGGTTAGGCCCCTAAGCCTTTTTTTTAAGTCTACATGTGATACATGTGCCTACCAATTTTTATACATCTAGGTCAAACATACTGCGAGGGCTGCTTCTTTGAAATTTTGTAGGGGGCGCTATTGAGCCAATTTGCCACTCTGAAGCATTAAAGTCACATCAGATAACTACATTCACGATTTTAAATGTGTGTGACAAGTTTGGTTATGTTATGAGCATTTTTAGCCCCTCAAAAACACCTTAATTTTTCATGGCGAAGAATGCGTTGCCACGGCGACGGCTTTTCACGAAACAACAAGCTTTGAGTAACTTTTCATCACAAAGGTCTTTAGACTATAGTGACTAAATTCTAAGTTGATCTGATTATTTCCCTAGGAGGAGTTCGTTAAAATACAGCGCCTGGAAATGACAAAAACGACACTAGAAATTCATAAAGAATTCAAAATGGCTGACTTCCGGTTGGGTTTAGAGCATGGTCCCAAGAGACTTTATTTTAAGTCCACATGTGATACATGTGCCTACCAAATTTTTGTACATCTAGGTCAAACATACTGCGAGGGCTGCTTCTTTGAAATTTTGTAGGGGGCGCTATTGAGCCAATTTGCCACTCTGACGCATTAAAACCATATTATGTAACTACATTTTGGGCTTTAAATGTGAATGCCAAGTTTGATTATGTTTCGAGCATTTTTAGCCTCTCAAAATTGCCTTCGTTTTTCACGGCGAAGACTGCGTCGCCACGGCAACGGCGTTCGACGAAACATCAAAAGCTTCATGAACTGGCATTATGAACTTCTTACATTTGTGTGGAACTAATTTGATGTTGATCTGATTTACCTGCTAAGAGAAACAAGCCAAAGTATAAAGACTTTAACTTACTGTTACCAGTAGGTGGCGCTATGACTATGATTAAAAATTGACCTGCGGATGTCTTCAAGACTGGAGTCTAATCAAACAAGTGAAATATGGTAAAGATCTGATGATGTGGAGTCGAGTTACATCAATTTATTCGTTCATGGCGAAGGATCGAAATTCGCCGAGCCGCCACGTCGCCGCCCTTCGACAACTTCTTACAATCTTCTCAATAAAACATTATCAAGGTCTTAAGGCTTTTCTGACAAAACTTCAGAGGGATCTGATTCATCTGTGTGGAGCAGGATGTCAAAGCACAGAACTTACAACTTCCGGTTGCCACTAGGTGGCGCTATTACTATGATTCTAAATTCTCATATAGATGTGTTCCGGGTCAGGGTGTTATGACATATGAGAAATTTTGAGCAGATTAGACAATGCACGGCCAAGTTACAACTACTTCCTGTTTCGCGGCGAATGGTGTATCTTTGACGCCACGCCACGGTTACATCGTTCGATAACTTTTTGATCTTTGAGTAACTTTTCACTGCCAAGGTCTCAAGAGCATACTGACCAAATCTGCAGTTGATCGTGTTAAATCTCTAGGAGGAGTTCGTTAAAGTATGACGCCTTGAAACGGTCCAAAAACGTCATAAAATTCAAAATGGCCGACTTCCTGTTTGGTTTAGTGAAAAATTCCAAGAGGATTTTTTGTACGTCCCATCAAGTTCCACATACCTACCAAATTTCATACAGCTAGGTGAAACCTGGTGTTGGGGCTACTCAATAGGGGGCGCTATCGAGCCAATATTTTTTATTTTTTTTTGGACACCCCAATCAGAATGCAATTTTCGCAAATTCTGGCGTGCATGCAAAATTTCACAACTTTTCCAGTATCCCAAGCTCCTCTTTTGTGCGATCAAAGTGGTAAAATAAGAATAATAATAATAAACATTACAAATACAATAGGTCCTCGTACCGACTACGTCGGAGCTCGGGCCCTAATAATTAAAGCTGCAAGCAGCATTGGCGGGCCCTCGCAACTTTACGCACGTCGAGGGTACTGGCAGGACTCTGGTTGACGCGGCCATGCGTTTCTGTGACCGTCACACACCGCGTGCACGAGTTAGATGATATTTCCTGCGTCGACCAGCAGCGTAGCAATATCATGTTGCCAGGTCTCAAGCCTCAAATGTTTTGAGTGTACCTCCGATACAATCATCAATGTAAGCCTGTTGAGATCATTAAGAAAATGAATGTGCGTGAATGCGCTTCAGTGTTTGTAACATAACAGACTGTCAGTTTACTGGCATGGGGTTCAACTCCTTGCAGTGTCCTGCTGATTGTATTTGGACTTACATGAAAATTAACAGAACAGTAGCGTCATTTGCTTTTACTTGAACACTTTAATCTAACACTGTTTTCATTGTAAGCTCTTCTGTAACTTTAGACTGTAGTGTGAAGCATTCATTGTAACATTTAACCTGATTATCATGTAGAAGCTCTGGACAGATCATTTATACTAATGCCCACTGACATGGTTTGAGAACCACTGTTATCTAACTTTTGCTCTCCAAGCATCTTAGTTTACACGTATTTAGATCAGAGAAGTCTTTTTCTCATGGTGTGCGCTCACAAACCCTTTTAATAAGTTCAGTGTTTGGACCGCTGTAATTATCGAATCCTGCTTACGTCCGTGCTTATCAGTAGGTGGCGCTATGACTATGTGTTAATATTGGCATGCAGAAGTCCTAAAGTCATGACAGTCAACAAGCATGTCAAGTTAGGGACAGTTTTGACAAAGTACAGTTGAGTTACAACAGCTTGATGGATGATGGTGAACCATCTAAAATGACTGCCACACCATATCCACGTCGTTCGATGAAACATAAAGCTGTTAGTAACTTTTAATCACTAAGGTCTTTAGATTGTTCTGACCAAATTCTAAGTTGATCTGATTAATTCCCTAGGAGGAGTTCGTTAAAGTAAAGCACCTGGAAATTGCCAAAAAAACACAGGAAATTCATACAAAATTAAAAATTGCTGACTTCCGGTTGGGTTTAGGGCATGGCCCCAAGAGACTTTTATTTAAGTCCATATGTGATACATGTTCCTACCAAATTTTATACATCTAGGTCAAACATACTGCGAGGGCTGCTTCGTTGAAATTTTGTAGGGGGCGCTATTGAGCCGATTTGCCACTCTGAAGCATTAAAATCACATCAGATAACTACATTCAGGATTTTAAATGTGTGTGACAAGTTTGGTTATGTTATGAGCATTTTTAGCCCCTCAAAAACACCTTAATGTTTCATGGCGAAGAATGCGTCGCCATGGCGACGGCTTTTCACGAAACAACAAGCTTTGAGTAACTTTTCATCACAAAGGTCTTTAGATTGTTCTGACCAAATTTGAAGTTGATTCAATTATTTCCCTAGGAGGAGTTCGTTAAAGTGCAGCGCCTGGAAATGACAAAAACGACACTAGAAATTCATAAACAATTCAAAATGGCTGACTTCCGGTTGGGTTTAGGGCATGGCCCCAAGAGACTTTATTTTAAGTCCACATGTGATACATGTGCCTACCAAGTTCTGTAAATATTTGTGAAACGTACTGCGAGGGCTGCTTCTTTGAAATTTTGTAGGGGGCGCTATTGAGGCAATTTGCCACTCTGAAGCATTAAAACCATATTTTGTAACTACATTTTGGGCTTTAAATGTGAATGCCAAGTTTGATTATGTTTCGAGCATTTTTAGCCTCTCACAATTGCCTTCGTTTTTCACGGCGAAGACTGCGTCGCCACGGCAACGGCGTTCGACGAAACATCAAAAGCATCATGAACTGGCATTATGAACTTCTTACATTTGTGTGGAACTAATTTGATGTTGATCTGATTTACCTGCTAAGAGAAACAAGCCAAAGTATAAAGACTTTAACTTACTGTTACCAGTAGGTGGCGCTATGTTTATGATTAAAAACTGGCCTGCAGATGTCTTCAAGACTGGAGTCTAATCAAACAAGTGAAATATGGTAAAGATCTGATGATGTGGAGTCGAGTTACATCAGTTTATTCGTTCATGGCGAAGGATCGAAATTGGCCGAGCCGCCACGTCGCCGCCCTTCGACAACATCTTACAATCTTTTCAATGAAGCATTATCAAGGTCTTCAGGCTTTTCTGACAAAACTTTAGAGGGATCTGAATAATCTGTGAGGAGCAGGATGTCAAAGAACACAACGTACAACTTCCGGTTGCCACTAGGTGGCGCTATTACTATGATTCTAAATTCTCATATAGATGTGTTCCGGGTCAGGGTCTTATGACATATGAAAAATGTGGAGCAGATTAGACAATGTACGGCCAAGTTACAACAACTTCCTGTTTGGCGGCGAATGGTGTATCTTTGACGCCACGCCACGGTTACATCGTTCGATAACTTTTTGATCTTTGAGTAACATTTCACTGCCAAGGTCTCAAGAGCATACTGACCAAATCTGCAGTTGATCGGGTTAAATCTCTAGGAGGAGTTCATTACAGTATGACGCCTTGAAACGGTCCAAAAACGTCATAAAATTCAAAATGGCCGACTTCCTGTTTGGTTTAGTGAAAAGTTCCAAGAGGATTTTTTGTACGTCCCATCAAGTTCCACATACCTACCAAATTTCATACAGCTAGGTGAAACCTGGTGTTGGGGCTACTCAATAGGGGGCGCTAGCGAGCCAATATTTCATACCGCGGCTGGACACCCCAATCAGAATGCAATTTTCAAAAATTCTGGCTTGCGTGCAAAATTTCACAACTTTTCCAGTATCCCAAGCTCCTCCTTTTTGCGTTTAAACTTGTAGCATAATAATAATAATAATAAACATTACAAATACAATAGGTCCTCGTACCGACTACGTCGGAGCTCGGGCCCTAATAATTAAAGCTGCAAGCAGCATTGGCGGGCCCTCGCAACTTCACGCACGTCGAGGGTACTGGCAGGACTCTGGTTGACGCGGCCATGCGTCTCTGTGACCGTCACACACTGCACTGCGTGCACGAGTTGGATGATGTTTCCCGCGTCGACCAGCAGCGTAGCAAGATCACGTTGCCAGGTCTCAAGTCTCAAATGTTTTGAGTGTACCACCGATACAATCATGAATGTAAGCCTGTTAAGATCATTAAGAAATGAATGTGCGTGAATGCGCTTCAGTGTTTGTAACATAACAGACTGTCGGTTTACTGGGATGGGGTTCAACTCCCTGCAGTGTCCTGCTGATTGTATTTGGACTTACATGAAAGTTAACAGAACAGTAGTGTCATTTGCTTTTACTTGAACACTTTAATCTAACACTGTTTTCATTGTAAGCTCTTCTGTAACTTTAGACTAGTGTGAAGCATTCATTGTAACATTTAACCTGATTATCATGTAGAAGCTCTGGACAGATCATTTATACTAATGCCCACTGACATGGTTTGAGAATCCACTGTTATCTAACTTTTGCTCTCCAAGCATCTTAGTTTGCACGTATTTAGATCAGAGAAGTATTTTTCTCATGGTGTGCCCACAAACCTTTTTTAATAAGTTCAGTGTTTGGGCCGCTGTAATTATAGAATCCTGCTTACGTCCTTGCTTATCAGTAGGTGACGCTATGACTATGAGTTAATATTGGCATGCAGAAGTCCTAAAGTCATGACAGTCAACAAGCATGTCAAGTTGGGGACAGTTTTGACAAAGTGCAGTCGAGTTACAACAGCTTGATGGATGATGGTGAACCATCTAAAATGACTGCCACACCATATCCACGTCGTTCGATGAAACCTAAAGCTGTTAGTAACTTTTAATCACTAAGGTCTTTAGATTGTTCTGACCAAATTCTAAGTTGATCTGATTAATTCCCTAGGAGGAGTTCGTTAAAGTAAAGCACCTGGAAATTGCCAAAAAAACACAGGAAATTCATACAAAATTAAAAATGGCTGACTTCCGGCTGGGTTTAGAGCATGGTCCCAAGAGACTTTCTTTTAAGTCCACATGTGATACATCTGCTTACCAAATTTGATACATCTAGGTGAAACGTACTGCGAGGGCTGTACCGTCGAAATATTGTAGGGGGCGCTATTGAGCCGATTTGCCACTCTGAAGCATTAAAATCACATCAGATAACTACATTCAGGATTTTAAATGTGTGTGACAAGTTTGGTTATGTTATGAGCATTTTTAGCCCCTCAAAAACACCTTAATGTTTCATGGCGAAGAATGCGTCGCCACGGCGACGGCTTTTCACGAAACAACAAGCTTTGAGTAACTTTTCATCACAAAGGTCTTTAGATTGTTCTGACCAAATTTGAAGTTGATTCAATTATTTCCCTAGGAGGAGTTCGTTAAAGTGCAGCGCCTGGAAATGACAAAAACGACACTAGAAATTCATAAACAATTCAAAATGGCTGACTTCCGGTTGGGTTTAGGGCATGGCCCCAAGAGACTTTATTTTAAGTCCACATGTGATACATGTGCCTACCAAGTTCTGTAAATATTTGTGAAACGTACTGCGAGGGCTGCTTCTTTGAAATTTTGTAGGGGGCGCTATTGAGGCAATTTGCCACTCTGAAGCATTAAAACCATATTTTGTAACTACATTTTGGGCTTTAAATGTGAATGCCAAGTTTGATTATGTTTCGAGCATTTTTAGCCTCTCAAAATTGCCTTCGTTTTTCACGGCGAAGACTGCGTCGCCACGGCAACGGCGTTCGACGAAACATCAAAAGCATCATGAACTGGCATTATGAACTTCTTACATTTGTGTGGAACTAATTTGATGTTGATCTGATTTACCTGCTAAGAGAAACAAGCCAAAGTATAAAGACTTTAACTTACTGTTACCAGTAGGTGGCGCTATGACTATGATTAAAAATTGGCCTGCAGATGTCTTCAGGACTGGAGTCTAATCAAACAAGTGAAATATGGTAAAGATCTGATGATGTGGAGTCGAGTTACATCAGTTTATTCGTTCATGGCGAAGGATCGAAATTGGCCGAGCCGCCACGTCGCCGCCCTTCGACAACTTCTTACAATCTTTTCAATGAAGCATTATCAAGGTCTTCAGGCTTTTCTGACAAAACTTTAGAGGGATCTGAATAATCTGTGAGGAGCAGGATGTCAAAGAACACAACGTACAACTTCCGGTTGCCACTAGGTGGCGCTATTACTATGATTCTAAATTCTCATATAGATGTGTTCCGGGTCAGGGTCTTATGACATATGAAAAATGTGGAGCAGATTAGACAATGTACGGCCAAGTTACAACAACTTCCTGTTTGGCGGCGAATGGTGTATCTTTGACGCCACGCCACGGTTACATCGTTCGATAACTTTTTGATCTTTGAGTAACATTTCACTGCCAAGGTCTCAAGAGCATACTGACCAAATCTGCAGTTGATCGGGTTAAATCTCTAGGAGGAGTTCATTACAGTATGACGCCTTGAAACGGTCCAAAAACGTCATAAAATTCAAAATGGCCGACTTCCTGTTTGGTTTAGTGAAAAGTTCCAAGAGGATTTTTTGTACGTCCCATCAAGTTCCACATACCTACCAAATTTCATACAGCTAGGTGAAACCTGGTGTTGGGGCTACTCAATAGGGGGCGCTAGCGAGCCAATATTTCATACCGCGGCTGGACACCCCAATCAGAATGCAATTTTCAAAAATTCTGGCTTGCGTGCAAAATTTCACAACTTTTCCAGTATCCCAAGCTCCTCCTTTTTGCGTTTAAACTTGTAGCATAATAATAATAATAATAATTAAAGCTGCAAGCAGCATTGGCGGGCCCTCGCAACTTTACGCACGTCGAGGGTACTGGCAGGACTCTGGTTGACGCGGCCATGCGTTTCTGTGACCGTCACACACTGCGTGCACGAGTTAGATGATATTTCCTGCGTCGACCAGCAGCGTAGCAATATCATGTTGCCAGGTCTCAAGCCTCAAATGTTTTGAGTGTACCTCCGATACAATCATCAATGTAAGCCTGTTGAGATCATTAAGAAAATGAATGTGCGTGAATGCGCTTCAGTGTTTGTAACATAACAGACTGTCAGTTTACTGGCATGGGGTTCAACTCCTTGCAGTGTCCTGCTGATTGTATTTGGACTTACATGAAAATTAACAGAACAGTATGACATTTGCTTTTACTTGAACACTTTAATCTAACACTGTTTTCATTGTAAGCTCTTCTGTAACTTTAGACTGTAGTGTGAAGCATTCATTGTAACATTTAACCTGATTATCATGTAGAAGCTCTGGACAGATCATTTATACTAATGCCCACTGACATGGTTTGAGAACCACTGTTATCTAACTTTTGCTCTCCAAGCATCTTAGTTTGCACGTATTTAGATCAGAGAAGTCTTTTTCTCATGGTGTGCGCTCACAAACCCTTTTAATAAGTTCAGTGTTTGGACCGCTGTAATTATCGAATCCTGCTTACGTCCGTGCTTATCAGTAGGTGGCGCTATGACTATGTGTTAATATTGGCATGCAGAAGTCCTAAAGTCATGACAGTCAACAAGCATGTCAAGTTAGGGACAGTTTTGACAAAGTGCAGTCGAGTTACAACAGCTTGATGGATGATGGTGAACCATCTAAAATGACTGCCACACCATATCCACGTCGTTCGATGAAACCTAAAGCTGTTAGTAACTTTTAATCACTAAGGTCTTTAGATTGTTCTGACCAAATTCTAAGTTGATCTGATTAATTCCCTAGGAGGAGTTCGTTAAAGTAAAGCACCTGGAAATTGCCAAAAAAACACAGGAAATTCATACAAAATTAAAAATTGCTGACTTCCGGTTGGGTTTAGGGCATGGCCCCAAGAGACTTTTATTTAAGTCCATATGTGATACATGTTCCTACCAAATTTTATACATCTAGGTCAAACATACTGCGAGGGCTGCTTCGTTGAAATTTTGTAGGGGGCGCTATTGAGCCGATTTGCCACTCTGAAGCATTAAAATCACATCAGATAACTACATTCAGGATTTTAAATGTGTGTGACAAGTTTGGTTATGTTATGAGCATTTTTAGCCCCTCAAAAACACCTTAATGTTTCATGGCGAAGAATGCGTCGCCATGGCGACGGCTTTTCACGAAACAACAAGCTTTGAGTAACTTTTCATCACAAAGGTCTTTAGATTGTTCTGACCAAATTTGAAGTTGATTCAATTATTTCCCTAGGAGGAGTTCGTTAAAGTGCAGCGCCTGGAAATGACAAAAACGACACTAGAAATTCATAAACAATTCAAAATGGCTGACTTCCGGTTGGGTTTAGGGCATGGCCCCAAGAGACTTTATTTTAAGTCCACATGTGATACATGTGCCTACCAAGTTCTGTAAATATTTGTGAAACGTACTGCGAGGGCTGCTTCTTTGAAATTTTGTAGGGGGCGCTATTGAGGCAATTTGCCACTCTGAAGCATTAAAACCATATTTTGTAACTACATTTTGGGCTTTAAATGTGAATGCCAAGTTTGATTATGTTTCGAGCATTTTTAGCCTCTCAAAATTGCCTTCGTTTTTCACGGCGAAGACTGCGTCGCCACGGCAACGGCGTTCGACGAAACATCAAAAGCATCATGAACTGGCATTATGAACTTCTTACATTTGTGTGGAACTAATTTGATGTTGATCTGATTTACCTGCTAAGAGAAACAAGCCAAAGTATAAAGACTTTAACTTACTGTTACCAGTAGGTGGCGCTATGACTATGATTAAAAACTGGCCTGCAGATGTCTTCAGGACTGGAGTCTAATCAAACAAGTGAAATATGGTAAAGATCTGATGATGTGGAGTCGAGTTACATCAGTTTATTCGTTCATGGCGAAGGATCGAAATTGGCCGAGCCGCCACGTCGCCGCCCTTCGACAACATCTTACAATCTTTTCAATGAAGCATTATCAAGGTCTTCAGGCTTTTCTGACAAAACTTTAGAGGGATCTGAATAATCTGTGAGGAGCAGGATGTCAAAGAACACAACGTACAACTTCCGGTTGCCACTAGGTGGCGCTATTACTATGATTCTAAATTCTCATATAGATGTGTTCCGGGTCAGGGTCTTATGACATATGAAAAATGTGGAGCAGATTAGACAATGTACGGCCAAGTTACAACAACTTCCTGTTTGGCGGCGAATGGTGTATCTTTGACGCCACGCCACGGTTACATCGTTCGATAACTTTTTGATCTTTGAGTAACATTTCACTGCCAAGGTCTCAAGAGCATACTGACCAAATCTGCAGTTGATCGGGTTAAATCTCTAGGAGGAGTTCATTATAGTATGACGCCTTGAAACGGTCCAAAAACGTCATAAAATTCAAAATGGCCGACTTCCTGTTTGGTTTAGTGAAAAGTTCCAAGAGGATTTTTTGTACGTCCCATCAAGTTCCACATACCTACCAAATTTCATACAGCTAGGTGAAACCTGGTGTTGGGGCTACTCAATAGGGGGCGCTAGCGAGCCAATATTTCATACCGCGGCTGGACACCCCAATCAGAATGCAATTTTCAAAAATTCTGGCTTGCGTGCAAAATTTCACAACTTTTCCAGTATCCCAAGCTCCTCCTTTTTGCGTTTAAACTTGTAGCATAATAATAATAATAATAATTAAAGCTGCAAGCAGCATTGGCGGGCCCTCGCAACTTTACGCACGTCGAGGGTACTGGCAGGACTCTGGTTGACGCGGCCATGCGTTTCTGTGACCGTCACACACTGCGTGCACGAGTTAGATGATATTTCCCGCGTCGACCAGCAGCGTAGCAATATCATGTTGCCAGGTCTCAAGCCTCAAATGTTTTGAGTGTACCTCCGATACAATCATCAATGTAAGCCTGTTGAGATCATTAAGAAAATGAATGTGCGTGAATGCGCTTCAGTGTTTGTAACATAACAGACTGTCAGTTTACTGGCATGGGGTTCAACTCCTTGCAGTGTCCTGCTGATTGTATTTGGACTTACATGAAAATTAACAGAACAGTATGACATTTGCTTTTACTTGAACACTTTAATCTAACACTGTTTTCATTGTAAGCTCTTCTGTAACTTTAGACTGTAGTGTGAAGCATTCATTGTAACATTTAACCTGATTATCATGTAGAAGCTCTGGACAGATCATTTATACTAATGCCCACTGACATGGTTTGAGAACCACTGTTATCTAACTTTTGCTCTCCAAGCATCTTAGTTTGCACGTATTTAGATCAGAGAAGTCTTTTTCTCATGGTGTGCGCTCACAAACCCTTTTAATAAGTTCAGTGTTTGGACCGCTGTAATTATCGAATCCTGCTTACGTCCGTGCTTATCAGTAGGTGGCGCTATGACTATGTGTTAATATTGGCATGCAGAAGTCCTAAAGTCATGACAGTCAACAAGTATGTCAAGTTAGGGACAGTTTTGACAAAGTGCAGTCGAGTTACAACAGCTTGATGGATGATGGTGAACCATCTAAAATGACTGCCACACCATATCCACGTCGTTCGATGAAACCTAAAGCTGTTAGTAACTTTTAATCACTAAGGTCTTTAGATTGTTCTGACCAAATTCTAAGTTGATCTGATTAATTCCCTAGGAGGAGTTCGTTAAAGTAAAGCACCTGGAAATTGCCAAAAAAACACAGGAAATTCATACAAAATTAAAAATTGCTGACTTCCGGTTGGGTTTAGGGCATGGCCCCAAGAGACTTTTATTTAAGTCCATATGTGATACATGTTCCTACCAAATTTTATACATCTAGGTCAAACATACTGCGAGGGCTGCTTCGTTGGAATTTTGTAGGGGGCGCTATTGAGCCGATTTGCCACTCTGAAGCATTAAAATCACATCAGATAACTACATTCAGGATTTTAAATGTGTGTGACAAGTTTGGTTATGTTATGAGCATTTTTAGCCCCTCAAAAACACCTTAATGTTTCATGGCGAAGAATGCGTCGCCATGGCGACGGCTTTTCACGAAACAACAAGCTTTGAGTAACTTTTCATCACAAAGGTCTTTAGATTGTTCTGACCAAATTTGAAGTTGATTCAATTATTTCCCTAGGAGGAGTTCGTTAAAGTGCAGCGCCTGGAAATGACAAAAACGACACTAGAAATTCATAAACAATTCAAAATGGCTGACTTCCGGTTGGGTTTAGGGCATGGCCCCAAGAGACTTTATTTTAAGTCCACATGTGATACATGTGCCTACCAAGTTCTGTAAATATTTGTGAAACGTACTGCGAGGGCTGCTTCTTTGAAATTTTGTAGGGGGCGCTATTGAGGCAATTTGCCACTCTGAAGCATTAAAACCATATTTTGTAACTACATTTTGGGCTTTAAATGTGAATGCCAAGTTTGATTATGTTTCGAGCATTTTTAGCCTCTCAAAATTGCCTTCGTTTTTCACGGCGAAGACTGCGTCGCCACGGCAACGGCGTTCGACGAAACATCAAAAGCATCATGAACTGGCATTATGAACTTCTTACATTTGTGTGGAACTAATTTGATGTTGATCTGATTTACCTGCTAAGAGAAACAAGCCAAAGTATAAAGACTTTAACTTACTGTTACCAGTAGGTGGCGCTATGACTATGATTAAAAATTGGCCTGCAGATGTCTTCAGGACTGGAGTCTAATCAAACAAGTGAAATATGGTAAAGATCTGATGATGTGGAGTCGAGTTACATCAGTTTATTCGTTCATGGCGAAGGATCGAAATTGGCCGAGCCGCCACGTCGCCGCCCTTCGACAACTTCTTACAATCTTCTCAATGAAGCATTATCAAGGTCTTATGGCTTTTCTGACAAAACTTTAGAGGGATCTGAATAATCTGTGAGGAGCAGGATGTCAAAGAACACAACGTACAACTTCCGGTTGCCACTAGGTGGCGCTATTACTATGATTCTAAATTCTCATATAGATGTGTTCCGGGTCAGGGTCTTATGACATATGAAAAATGTGGAGCAGATTAGACAATGTACGGCCAAGTTACAACAACTTCCTGTTTGGCGGCGAATGGTGTATCTTTGACGCCACGCCACGGTTACATCGTTCGATAACTTTTTGATCTTTGAGTAACATTTCACTGCCAAGGTCTCAAGAGCATACTGACCAAATCTGAAGTTGATCGGGTTAAATCTCTAGGAGGAGTTCATTACAGTATGACGCCTTGAAACGGTCCAAAAACGTCATAAAATTCAAAATGGCCGACTTCCTGTTTGGTTTAGTGAAAAGTTCCAAGAGGATTTTTTGTACGTCCCATCAAGTTCCACATACCTACCAAATTTCATACAGCTAGGTGAAACCTGGTGTTGGGGCTACTCAATAGGGGGCGCTAGCGAGCCAATATTTCATACCGCGGCTGGACACCCCAATCAGAATGCAATTTTCAAAAATTCTGGCTTGCGTGCAAAATTTCACAACTTTTCCAGTATCCCAAGCTCCTCCTTTTTGCGTTTAAACTTGTAGCATAATAATAATAATTAAAGCTGCAAGCAGCATTGGCGGGCCCTCGCAACTTCACGCACGTCGAGGGTACTGGCGGGACTGTGGTTGACGCGGCCGTGCGTCTCTGTAACCGTCACACACTGCGTGCACGAGTTGGATGATGTTTCCCGCGTCGACCAGCAGCGTAGCAAGATCACGTTGCCAGGTCTCAAGCCTCAAATGTTTTGAGTGTACCTCCGATACAATCATGAATGTAAGCCTGTTAAGACCATTAAGAAAATGAATGTGCGTGAATGCGCTTCAGTGTTTGTAACATAACAGACTGTCGGTTTACTGGGATGGGGTTCAACTCCCTGCAGTGTCCTGCTGATTGTATTTGGACTTGCATGAAAGTTAACAGAACAGTAGTGTCATTTGCTTTTACTTGAACACTTTAATCTAACACTGTTTTCATTTTAAGCTCGTCTCTTAACTTTAGATTGTAGTGTGAAGCATTCATTGTAACATTTAACCTGATTCTCATGTAGAAGCTCTGGACAGATCATTTATACTAATGCCCACTGACATGGTTTGAGAACCACTGTTATCTAACTTTTGTTCTTCAAGCATCTCAGTATGCACATATTTAGATCAGAGGAGTCTTTTTCTCATGGTGTGCTCACAAACCCTTTTAATAAGTTCAGTGTTTGGACCTCTGTAATTATCGAATCCTGCTTACGTCCGTGCTTATCAGTAGGTGGCGCTATGACTATGTGTTAATATTGGCATGCAGAAGTCCTAAAGTCATGACAGTCAACAAGCATGTCAAGTTAGGGACAGTTTTGACAAAGTACAGTTGAGTTACAACAGCTTGATGGATGATGGTGAACCATCTAAAAGGACTGCCACACCATATCCACGTCGTTCGATGAAACCTAAAGCTGTTAGTAACTTTTAATCACTTGGATGATGGTGAACCATCTAAAAGGACTGCCACACCATATCCACGTCGTTCGATGAAACCTAAAGCTGTTAGTAACTTTTAATCACTAAGGTCTTTAGATTGTTCTGACCAAATTCTAAGTTGATCTGATTAATTCCCTAGGAGGAGTTCGTTAAAGTAAAGCACCTGGAAATTGCCAAAAAAACACAGGAAATTCATACAAAATTAAAAATTGCTGACTTCCGGTTGGGTTTAGGGCATGGCCCCAAGAGACTTTTATTTAAGTCCATATGTGATACATGTTCCTACCAAATTGTATACATCTAGGTCAAACATACTGCGAGGGCTGCTTCGTTGAAATTTTGTAGGGGGCGCTATTGAGCCGATTTGCCACTCTGAAGCATTAAAATCACATCAGATAACTACATTCAGGATTTTAAATGTGTGTGACAAGTTTGGTTATGTTATGAGCATTTTTAGCCCCTCAAAAACACCTTAATTTTTCATGGCGAAGAATGCGTAGCCACGGCGACGGCTTTTCACGAAACAACAAGCTTTGAGTAACTTTTCATCACAAAGGTCTTTAGACTATAGTGACGAAATTTGAAGTTGATCTGATTAATTCCCTAGGAGGAGTTCGTTAAAATACAGCGCCTGGAAATGACAAAAACAACACTAGAAATTCATAAAGAATTCAAAATGGCTGACTTCCGGTTGGGTTTAGAGCATGGTCCCAAGAGACTTTATTGTAAGCCCACATGTGATACATGTGCCTACCAAATTTTATACATCTAGGTCAAACATACTGCGAGGGCTGCTTCTTTGAAATTTTGTAGGGGGCGCTATTGAGCCAATTTGCCACTCTGAAGCATTACAACCATATTGTGTAACTACATTTTGGGCTTTGAATGTGAATGCCAAGTTTGATTATGTTTCGAGCATTTTTAGCCTCTCAAAATTGCCTTCGTTTTTCACGGTGAAGACTGCGTCGCCACGGCAACGGCGTTCGACGAAACATCAAAAGCTTCATGAACTGGCATTATGAACTTCTTACATTTGTGTGGAACTAATTTGATGTTGATCTGATTTACCTGCTAAGAGAAACAAGCCAAAGTATAAAGACTTTAACTTACTGTTACCAGTAGGTGGCGCTATGACTATGATTCAAAATTGACCTGTGGATGTCTTCAAGACTGGAGTCTTATCAAACAAGTGAAATCTGGTAAAGATCTGATGATGTGGAGTCGAGTTACATCAATCTATTCGTTCATGGCGAAGGATCAAAATTCGCCGAGCCGCCACGTCGCCGCCCTTCGACAACTTTTTACAATCTTCTCAATAAAACATTATCAAGGTCTTAAGGCTTTTCTGACAAAACTTTAGAGGGATCTGAATAATCTGTGAGGAGCAGGATGTCAAAGAACACAACGTACAACTTCCGGTTGCCACTAGGTGGCGCTGTTATTATGATTCTAAATTCTCATATAGATGTGTTCCGGGTCAGGGTCTTATGATATATGAAAAATGTGGAGCAGATTAGACAATGTACGGCCAAGTTACAACAACTTCCTGTTTGGCGGCGAATGGTGTATCTTTGACGCCACGCCACGGTTACATCGTTCGATAACTTTTTGATCTTTGAGTAACATTTCACTGCCAAGGTCTCAAGAGCATACTGACCAAATCTGCAGTTGATCGGGTTAAATCTCTAGGAGGAGTTCATTACAGTATGACGCCTTGAAACGGTCCAAAAACGTCATAAAATTAAAAATGGCCGACTTCCTGTTTGGTTTAGTGAAAAGTTCCAAGAGGATTTTTTGTACGTCCCATCAACTTCCACATACCTACCAAATTTCATACAGCTAGGTGAAACCTAATGTTGGGGCTACTCAATAGGGGGCGCTAGCGAGCCAATATTTCATACCGCGGCTGGACACCCCAATCAGACTGCAATTTTCGAAAATTCTGGCTTGCGTGCCAAATTTCGCAACTTTTCCAGTTTCCCAAGCTCCTCTTTTTTGCGACGAAACTGGTACGATAATAATAATAATTAAAGCTGCAAGCAGCATTGGCGGGCCCTCGCAACTTCACGCACGTCGAGGGTACTGGCGGGACTGTGGTTGACGCGGCCGTGCGTTTCTGTGACCGTCACACACTGCGTGCACGAGTTGGATGATGTTTCCCGCGTCGACCAGCAGCGTAGCAAGATCACGTTGCCAGGTCTCAAGTCTCAAATGTTTTGAGTGTACCACCGATACAATCATGAATGTAAGCCTGTTAAGATCATTAAGAAAATGAATGTGCGTGAATGCGCTTCAGTGTTTGTAACATAACAGACTGTCGGTTTACTGGGATGGGGTTCAACTCCCTGCAGTGTCCTGCTGATTGTATTTGGACTTACATGAAAGTTAACAGAACAGTAGTGTCATTTGCTTTTACTTGAACACTTTAATCTAACACTGTTTTCATTTTAAGCTCTTCTGTAACTTTAGACTGTAGTGTGAAGCATTCATTGTAACATTTAACCTGATTATCATGTAGAAGCTCTGGACAGATCATTTATACTAATGCCCACTGACATGGTTTGAGAATCCACTGTTATCTAACTTTTGTTCTCCAAGCATCTTAGTTTGCACGTATTTAGATCAGAGAAGTATTTTTCTCATGGTGTGCCCACAAACCTTTTTTAATAAGTTCAGTGTTTGGACCTCTGTAATTATCGAATCCTGCTTACGTCCTTGCTTATCAGTAGGTGACGCTATGACTATGAGTTAATATTGGCATGCAGAAGTCCTAAAGTCATGACAGTCAAAGTACAGTCGAGTTACAACAGCTTGATGGATGATGGTGAACCATCTAAAATGACTGCCACACCATATCCACGTCGTTCGATGAAACCTAAAGCTGTTAGTAACTTTTAATCACTAAGGTCTTTAGATTGTTCTGACCAAATTCTAAGTTGATCTGATTAATTCCCTAGGAGGAGTTCGTTAAAGTAAAGCACCTGGAAATTGCCAAAAAAACACAGGAAATTCATACAAAATTAAAAATGGCTGACTTCCGGCTGGGTTTAGAGCATGGTCCCAAGAGACTTTTATTTAAGTCCATATGTGATACATGTTCCTACCAAATTTTATACATCTAGGTCAAACATACTGCGAGGGCTGCTTCGTTGAAATTTTGTAGGGGGCGCTATTGAGCCGATTTGCCACTCTGAAGCATTAAAATCACATCAGATAACTACATTCAGGATTTTAAATGTGTGTGACAAGTTTGGTTATGTTATGAGCATTTTTAGCCCCTCAAAAACACCTTAATGTTTCATGGCGAAGAATGCGTCGCCACGGCGACGGCTTTTCACGAAACAACAAGCTTTGAGTAACTTTTCATCACAAAGGTCTTTAGATTGTTCTGACCAAATTCGAAGTTGATCCGATTAATTCCCTAGGAGGAGTTCGTTAAAATACAGCGCCTGGAAATGACAAAAACGACACTAGAAATTCATAAGAAATTCAAAATGGCTGACTTCCGGTTGGGTTTAGAGCATGGTCCCAAGAGACTTTATTTTAAGTCCACATGTGATACATGTGCCTACTAAATTGTATACATCTAGGTCAAACATACTGCGAGGGCTGCTTCTTTGAAATTTTGTAGGGGGCGCTATTGAGCCAATTTGCCACTCTGACGCATTAAAACCATATTATGTAACTACATTTTGGGCTTTAAATGTCAATGCCAAGTTTGATTATGTTTCGAGCATTTCTAGCCTCTCAAAATTGCCTTCGTTTTTCACGGCGAAGACTGCGTCGCCACGGCAACGGCGTTCGACGAAACATCAAAAGCTTCATGAACTGGCATTATGAACTTCTTACATTTGTGTGGAACTAATTTGATGTTGATCTGATTTACCTGCTAAGAGAAACAAGCCAAAGTATAAAGACTTTAACTTACTGTTACCAGTAGGTGGCGCTATGACTATGATTAAAAATTGGCCTGCAGATGTCTTCAAGACCTGAGTCTAATCAAATAAGTGAAATCTGGTAAAGATCTGATGATGTGGAGATGAGTTACATCAATTCATTCGTTCATGGCGAAGGATCGAAATTCGCCGAGCCGCCACGTCGCCGCCCTTCGACAACATCTTACAATCTTCTCAATGAAGCATTATCAAGGTCTTAAGGCTTTTTTGACAAAACTTTAGAGGGATCTAATTAATCTGTGAGGAGCAGGATGTCAAAGCACAGAACTTACAACTTCCGGTTGCCACTAGGTGGCGATCTTACTATGATTCTAAATTCTCATATAGATGTGTTCCGGGTCAGGGTGTTATGACATATGAGAAATTTGGAGCAGATTAGATAATGTACGGCCAACTTACAACTACTTCCTGTTTCGTGGAGAATGGTGTTTTTTTTACGCCACGCCACGGATACATCGTTCGATAACTTTTTGATCTTTGAGTAGCATTTCACTGCCAAGGTCTCAAGAGCATACTGACCAAATCTGCAGTTGATCGGGTTAAATCTCTAGGAGGAGTTCATTACAGTATGACGCCTTGAAACGGTCCAAAAACGTCATAAAATTCAAAATGGCCGACTTCCTGTTTGGTTTAGTGAAAAGTTCCAAGAGGATTTTTTGTACGTCCCATCAACTTCCACATACCTACCAAATTTCATACAGCTAGGTGAAACCTAATGTTGGGGCTACTCAATAGGGGGCGCTAGTGAGCCAATATTTCATACCGCGGCTGGACACCCCAATCAGAATGCAATTTTCAAAAATTCTGGCTTGCGTGCACAATTTCACAACTTTTCCAGTATCCCAAGCTCCTCTTTTTTGCGTTTAAACTTGTAGCATAATAATAATAATTAAAGCTGCAAGCAGCATTGGCGGGCCCTCGCAACTTCACGCACGTCGAGGGTACTGGCGGGACTGTGGTTGACGCGGCCGTGCGTTTCTGTGACCGTCACACACTGCGTGCACGAGTTGGATGATGTTTCCCGCGTCGACCAGCAGCGTAGCAAGATCACGTTGCCAGGTCTCAAGCCTCAAATGTTTTGAGTGTACCTCCGATACAATCATGAATGTAAGCCTGTTAAGATCATTAATGAAATGAATGTGCGTGAATGCGCTTCAGTGTTTGTAACATAACAGACTGTCGGTTTACTGGGATGGGGTTCAACTCCCTGCAGTGTCCTGCTGATTGTATTTGGACTTGCATGAAAGTTAACAGAACAGTAGTGTCATTTGCTTTTACTTGAACACTTTAATCTAACACTGTTTTCATTTTAAGCTCGTCTCTTAACTTTAGATTGTAGTGTGAAGCATTCATTGTAACATTTAACCTGATTCTCATGTAGAAGCTCTGGACAGATCATTTATACTAATGCCCACTGACATGGTTTGAGAACCACTGTTATCTAACTTTTGTTCTTCAAGCATCTCAGTATGCACATATTTAGATCAGAGGAGTCTTTTTCTCATGGTGTGACCACAAACCCTTTTTAATAAATTCAGTGTTTGGACCGCAGTAATTATCGAATCCTGCTTACGTCCGTGCTTATCAGTAGGTGGCGCTATGACTATGTGTTAATATTGGCATGCAGAAGTCCTAAAGTCATGACAGTCAACAAGCATGTCAAGTTAGGGACAGTTTTGACAAAGTACAGTCGAGTTACAACAGCTTGATGGATGATGGTGAACCATCTAAAATGACTGCCACACCATATCCACGTCGTTCGATGAAACCTAAAGCTGTTAGTAACTTTTAATCACTAAGGTCTTTAGATTGTTCTGACCAAATTCTAAGTTGATCTGATTAATTCCCTAGGAGGAGTTCGTTAAAGTAAAGCACCTGGAAATTGCCAAAAAAACACAGGAAATTCATACAAAATAAAAAATTGCTGACTTCCGGTTGGGTTTAGGGCATGGCCCCAAGAGACTTTTATTTAAGTCCATATGTGATACATGTTCCTACCAAATTTCATACATCTAGGTCAAACATACTGCGAGGGCTGCTTCGTTGAAATTTTGTAGGGGGCGCTATTGAGCCGATTTGCCACTCTGAAGCATTAAAATCACATCAGATAACTACATTCAGGATTTTAAATGTGTGTGACAAGTTTGGTTATGTTATGAGCATTTTTAGCCCCTCAAAAACACCTTAATGTTTCATGGCGAAGAATGCGTCGCCACGGCGACGGCTTTTCACGAAACAACAAGCTTTGAGTAACTTTTCATCACAAAGGTCTTTAGATTGTTCTGACCAAATTCGAAGTTGATTCAATTATTTCCCTAGGAGGAGTTCGTTAAAGTGCAGCGCCTGGAAATGACAAAAACGACACTAGAAATTCATAAACAATTCAAAATGGCTGACTTCCGGTTGGGTTTAGAGCATGGTCCCAAGAGACTTTATTTTAAGTCCACATGTGATACATGTGCCTACCAAAGTTTATACATCTAGGTCAAACATACTGCGAGGGCTGCTTCTTTGAAATTTTGTAGGGGGCGCTATTGAGCCAATTTGCCACTCTGAAGCATTAAAACCATATTATGTAACTACATTTTGGGCTTTAAATGTGAATGCCAAGTTTGTTTATGTTTCGAGCATTTTTAGCCTCTCAAAATTGCCTTCGTTTTTCACGGCGAAGACTGCGTCGCCACGGCAACGGCGTTCGACGAAACATCAAAAGCTTCATGAACTGGCATTATGAACTTCTTACATTTGTGTGGAACTAATTTGATGTTGATCTGATTTACCTGCTAAGAGAAACAAGCCAAAGTATAAAGACTTTAACTTACTGTTACCAGTAGGTGGCGCTATGACTATGATTCAAAATTGACCTGTGGATGTCTTCAAGACTGGAGTCTAATCAAACAAGTGAAATCTGGTAAAGATCTGATGATGTGGAGTCGAGTTACATCAATCTATTCGTTCATGGCGAAGGATCAAAATTCGCCGAGCCGCCACGTCGCCGCCCTTCGACAACTTTTTACAATCTTCTCAATAAAACATTATCAAGGTCTTAAGGCTTTTCTGACAAAACTTTAGAGGGATCTGAATAATCTGTGAGGAGCAGGATGTCAAAGAACACAACTTACAACTTCCGGTTGCCACTAGGTGGCGCTATTACTATGATTCTAAATTCTCATATAGATGTGTTCCGGGTCAGGGTCTTATGATATATGAAAAATGTGGAGCAGATTAGACAATGTACGGCCAAGTTACAACAACTTCCTGTTTGGCGGCGAATGGTGTATCTTTGACGCCACGCCACGGTTACATCGTTCGATAACTTTTTGATCTTTGAGTAACATTTCACTGCCAAGGTCTCAAGAGCATACTGACCAAATCTGCAGTTGATCGGGTTAAATCTCTAGGAGGAGTTCATTACAGTATGACGCCTTGAAACGGTCCAAAAACGTCATAAAATTCAAAATGGCCGACTTCCTGTTTGGTTTAGTGAAAAGTTCCAAGAGGATTTTTTGTACGTCCCATCAACTTCCACATACCTACCAAATTTCATACAGCTAGGTGAAACCTGGTGTTGGGGCTACTCAACAGGGGGCGCTATCGAGCCAATATTTCATACCGCGGCTGGACACCCCAATCAGAATGCAATTTTCGCAAATTCTGGCTTGCGTGCCAAATTTCGCAACATTTCCAGTTTCCCAAGCTCCTCTTTTTTGCGACGAAACTGGTACGATAATAATAATAATTAAAGCTGCAAGCAGCATTGGCGGGCCCTCGCAACTTTACGCACGTCGAGGGTACTGGCAGGACTCTGGTTGACGCGGCCATGCGTTTCTGTGACCGTCACACACTGCGTGCACGAGTTAGATGATATTTCCTGCGTCGACCAGCAGCGTAGCAATATCATGTTGCCAGGTCTCAAGCCTCAAATGTTTTGAGTGTACCTCCGATACAATCATCAATGTAAGCCTGTTGAGATCATTAAGAAAATGAATGTGCGTGAATGCGCTTCAGTGTTTGTAACATAACAGACTGTCAGTTTACTGGCATGGGGTTCAACTCCTTGCAGTGTCCTGCTGATTGTATTTGGACTTACATGAAAATTAACAGAACAGTATGACATTTGCTTTTACTTGAACACTTTAATCTAACACTGTTTTCATTGTAAGCTCTTCTGTAACTTTAGACTGTAGTGTGAAGCATTCATTGTAACATTTAACCTGATTATCATGTAGAAGCTCTGGACAGATCATTTATACTAATGCCCACTGACATGGTTTGAGAACCACTGTTATCTAACTTTTGCTCTCCAAGCATCTTAGTTTGCACGTATTTAGATCAGAGAAGTCTTTTTCTCATGGTGTGCGCTCACAAACCCTTTTAATAAGTTCAGTGTTTGGACCGCTGTAATTATCGAATCCTGCTTACGTCCGTGCTTATCAGTAGGTGGCGCTATGACTATGTGTTAATATTGGCATGCAGAAGTCCTAAAGTCATGACAGTCAACAAGCATGTCAAGTTAGGGACAGTTTTGACAAAGTGCAGTCGAGTTACAACAGCTTGATGGATGATGGTGAACCATCTAAAATGACTGCCACACCATATCCACGTCGTTCGATGAAACCTAAAGCTGTTAGTAACTTTTAATCACTAAGGTCTTTAGATTGTTCTGACCAAATTCTAAGTTGATCTGATTAATTCCCTAGGAGGAGTTCGTTAAAGTAAAGCACCTGGAAATTGCCAAAAAAACACAGGAAATTCATACAAAATTAAAAATTGCTGACTTCCGGTTGGGTTTAGGGCATGGCCCCAAGAGACTTTTATTTAAGTCCATATGTGATACATGTTCCTACCAAATTTTATACATCTAGGTCAAACATACTGCGAGGGCTGCTTCGTTGAAATTTTGTAGGGGGCGCTATTGAGCCGATTTGCCACTCTGAAGCATTAAAATCACATCAGATAACTACATTCAGGATTTTAAATGTGTGTGACAAGTTTGGTTATGTTATGAGCATTTTTAGCCCCTCAAAAACACCTTAATGTTTCATGGCGAAGAATGCGTCGCCATGGCGACGGCTTTTCACGAAACAACAAGCTTTGAGTAACTTTTCATCACAAAGGTCTTTAGATTGTTCTGACCAAATTTGAAGTTGATTCAATTATTTCCCTAGGAGGAGTTCGTTAAAGTGCAGCGCCTGGAAATGACAAAAACGACACTAGAAATTCATAAACAATTCAAAATGGCTGACTTCCGGTTGGGTTTAGGGCATGGCCCCAAGAGACTTTATTTTAAGTCCACATGTGATACATTTGCCTACCAAGTTCTGTAAATATTTGTGAAACGTACTGCGAGGGCTGCTTCTTTGAAATTTTGTAGGGGGCGCTATTGAGGCAATTTGCCACTCTGAAGCATTAAAACCATATTTTGTAACTACATTTTGGGCTTTAAATGTGAATGCCAAGTTTGATTATGTTTCGAGCATTTTTAGCCTCTCAAAATTGCCTTCGTTTTTCACGGCGAAGACTGCGTCGCCACGGCAACGGCGTTCGACGAAACATCAAAAGCATCATGAACTGGCATTATGAACTTCTTACATTTGTGTGGAACTAATTTGATGTTGATCTGATTTACCTGCTAAGAGAAACAAGCCAAAGTATAAAGACTTTAACTTACTGTTACCAGTAGGTGGCGCTATGACTATGATTAAAAATTGGCCTGCAGATGTCTTCAGGACTGGAGTCTAATCAAACAAGTGAAATATGGTAAAGATCTGATGATGTGGAGTCGAGTTACATCAGTTTATTCGTTCATGGCGAAGGATCGAAATTGGCCGAGCCGCCACGTCGCCGCCCTTCGACAACTTCTTACAATCTTTTCAATGAAGCATTATCAAGGTCTTCAGGCTTTTCTGACAAAACTTTAGAGGGATCTGAATAATCTGTGAGGAGCAGGATGTCAAAGAACACAACGTACAACTTCCGGTTGCCACTAGGTGGCGCTATTACTATGATTCTAAATTCTCATATAGATGTGTTCCGGGTCAGGGTCTTATGACATATGAAAAATGTGGAGCAGATTAGACAATGTACGGCCAAGTTACAACAACTTCCTGTTTGGCGGCGAATGGTGTATCTTTGACGCCACGCCACGGTTACATCGTTGGATAACTTTTTGATCTTTGAGTAACAATTCACTGCCAAGGTCTCAAGAGCATACTGACCAAATCTGCAGTTGATCGGGTTAAATCTCTAGGAGGAGTTCATTACAGTATGACGCCTTGAAACGGTCCAAAAACGTCATAAAATTCAAAATGGCCGACTTCCTGTTTGGTTTAGTGAAAAGTTCCAAGAGGATTTTTTGTACGTCCCATCAAGTTCCACATACCTACCAAATTTCATACAGCTAGGTGAAACCTGGTGTTGGGGCTACTCAATAGGGGGCGCTAGCGAGCCAATATTTCATACCGCGGCTGGACACCCCAATCAGAATGCAATTTTCAAAAATTCTGGCTTGCGTGCAAAATTTCACAACTTTTCCAGTATCCCAAGCTCCTCCTTTTTGCGTTTAAACTTGTAGCATAATAATAATAATAATAATAATAATAATAATAATAATAATAAACATTACAAATACAATAGGTCCTCGTACCGACTACGTCGGAGCTCGGGCCCTAATAATAATAATAAACATTACAAATACAATAGGTCCTCGTACCGACTACGTCGGAGCTCGGGCCCTAATAATAATAAACATTACAAATACAATAGGTCCTCGTACCGACTACGTCGGAGCTCGGGCCCTAATAATAATAATAATTAAAGCTGCAAGCAGCATTGGCGGGCCCTCGCAACTTCACGCACGTCGAGGGTACTGGCGGGACTGTGGTTGACGCGGCCGTGCGTTTCTGTGACCGTCACACACTGCGTGCACGAGTTGGATGATGTTTCCCGCGTCGACCAGCAGCGTAGCAAGATCACGTTGCCAGGTCTCAAGCCTCAAATGTTTTGAGTGTACCTCCGATACAATCATGAATGTAAGCCTGTTAAGATCATTAAGAAAATGAATGTGCGTGAATGCGCTTCAGTGTTTGTAACATAACAGACTGTCGGTTTACTGGGATGGGGTTCAACTCCCTGCAGTGTCCTGCTGATTGTATTTGGACTTGCATGAAAGTTAACAGAACAGTAGTGTCATTTGCCTTTACTTGAACACTTAAATCTAACACTGTTTTCAAATAAGCTCTTCTGTAACTTTAGATTGTAGTGTGAAGCATTCATTGTAACATTTAACCTGATTCTCATGTAGAAGCTCTGGACAGATCATTTATACTAATGCCCACTGACATGGTTTGAGAACCACTGTTATCTAACTTTTGTTCTTCAAGCATCTCAGTATGCACATATTTAGATCAGAGGAGTCTTTTTCTCATGGTGTGACCACAAACCCTTTTTAATAAATTCAGTGTTTGGACCGCTGTAATTATCGCATCCTGCTTACGTCCGTGCTAATCAGTAGATGGCGCTATGACTATGTGTTAATATTGGCATGCAGAAGTCCTAAAGTCATGACAGTCAACAAGCATGTCAAGTTAGGGACAGTTTTGACAAAGTACAGTTGAGTTACAACAGCTTGATGGATGATGGTGAACCATCTAAAATGACTGCCACACCATATCCACGTCGTTCGATGAAACCTAAAGCTGTTAGTAACTTTTAATCACTAAGGTCTTTAGATTGTTCTAACCAAATTCTAAGTTGATCTGATTAATTCCCTAGGAGGAGTTCGTTAAAGTAAAGCACCTGGAAATTGCCAAAAAAACACAGGAAATTCATACAAAATAAAAAATTGCTGACTTCCGGTTGGGTTTAGGGCATGGCCCCAAGATACTTTTATTTAAGTCCATATGTGATACATGTTCCTACTAAATTTCATACATCTAGGTCAAACATACTGCGAGGGCTGCTTCGTTGAAATTTTGTAGGGGGCGCTATTGAGCCGATTTGCCACTCTGAAGCATTAACATCACATCAGATAACTACATTCAGGATTTTAAATGTGTGTGACAAGTTTGGTTATGTTATGAGCATTTTTAGCCCCTCAAAAACACCTTAATGTTTCATGGCGAAGAATGCGTCGCCACGGCGACGGCTTTTCACGAAACAACAAGCTTTGAGTAACTTTTCATCACAAAGGTCTTTAGATTGTTCTGACCAAATTCGAAGTTGATTCAATTATTTCCCTAGGAGGAGTTCGTTAAAGTGCAGCGCCTGGAAATGACAGAAACGACACTAGAAATTCATAAACAATTCAAAATGGCTGACTTCCGGTTGGGTTTAGAGCATGGTCCCAAGAGACTTTATTTTAAGTCCACATGTGATACATGTGCCTACCAAAGTTTATACATCTAGGTCAAACATACTGCGAGGGCTGCTTCTTTGAAATTTTGTAGGGGGCGCTATTGAGCCAATTTGCCACTCTGAAGCATTAAACCCATATTTTGTAACTACATTTTGGGCTTTAAATGTGAATGCCAAGTTTGTTTATGTTTCGAGCATTTTTAGCCTCTCAAAATTGCCTTCGTTTTTCACGGCGAAGACTGCGTCGCCACGGCAACGGCGTTCGACGAAACATCAAAAGCTTCATGAACTGGCATTATGAACTTCTTACATTTGTGTGGAAGTAATTTGATGTTGATCTGATTTACCTGCTAAGAGAAACAAGCCAAAGTATAAAGACTTTAACTTACTGTTACCAGTAGGTGGCGCTATGACTATGATTAAAAATTGGCCTGCAGATGTCTTCAGGACTGGAGTCTAATCAAACAAGTGAAATCTGGTAAAGATCTGATGATGTGGAGTCGAGTTACATCAGTTTATTCGTTCATGGCGAAGGATCGAAATTCGCCGAGCCGCCACGTCGCCGCCCTTCGACAACATCTTACAATCTTTTCAATGAAGCATTATCAAGGTCTTAAGGCTTTTCTGACAAAACTTTAGAGGGATCTGAATAATCTGTGAGGAGCAGGATGTCAAAGAACACAACGTACAACTTCCGGTTGCCACTAGGTGGCGCTATTTTTATGATTCTAAATTCTCATATAGATGTGTTCCGGGTCAGGGTCTTATGACATATGAAAAATGTGGAGCAGATTAGACAATGTACGGCCAAGTTACAACAACTTCCTGTTTGGCGGCGAATGGTGTATCTTTGACGCCACGCCACGGTTACATCGTTCGATAACTTTTTGATCTTTGAGTAACATTTCACTGCCAAGGTCTCAAGAGCATACTGACCAAATCTGCAGTTGATCGGGTTAAATCTCTAGGAGGAGTTCATTACAGTATGACGCCTTGAAACGGTCCAAAAACGTCATAAAATTCAAAATGGCCGACTTCCTGTTTGGTTTAGTGAAAAGTTCCAAGAGGATTTTTTGTACGTCCCATCAACTTCCACATACCTACCAAATTTCATACAGCTAGGTGAAACCTAATGTTGGGGCTACTCAATAGGGGGCGCTAGCGAGCCAATATTTCATACCGAGGCTGGACACCCCAATCAGACTGCAATTTTCGAAAATTCTGGCTTGCGTGCCAAATTTCGCAACATTTCCAGTTTCCCAAGCTCCTCTTTTTTGCGACGAAACTGGTACGATAATAATAATAATAATAATAATAAACATTACAAATACAATAGGTCCTCGTACCGACTACGTCGGAGCTCGGGCCCTAATAATAAACATTACAAATACAATAGGTCCTCGTACCGACTACGTCGGAGCTCGGGCCCTAATAATAATAATAATAAACATTACAAATACAATAGGTCCTCGTACCGACTACGTCGGAGCTCGGGCCCTAATAATTAAAGCTGCAAGCAGCATTGGCGGGCCCTCGCAACTTCACGCACGTCGAGGGTACTGGCAGGACTCTGGTTGACGCGGCCATGCGTCTCTGTGACCGTCACACACTGCGTGCACGAGTTGGATGATGTTTCCCGCGTCGACCAGCAGCGTAGCAAGATCATGTTGCCAGGTCTCAAGCCTCAAATGTTTTGAGTGTACCACCGATACAATCATGAATGTAAGCCTGTTGAGATCATTAAGAAAATGAATGTGCGTGAATGCGCTTCAGTGTTTGGAACATAACAGACTGTCGGTTTACTGGGATGGGGTTCAACTCCCTGCAGTGTCCTGCTGATTGTATTTGGACTTGCATGAAAGTTAACAGAACAGTAGCGTCATTTGCTTTTACTTGAACACTTTAATCTAACACTGTTTTCATTGTAAGCTCTTCTGTAACTTTAGACTGTAGTGTGAAGCATTCATTGTAACATTTAACCTGATTATCATGTAGAAGCTCTGGACAGATCATTTATACTAATGCCCACTGACATGGTTTGAGAACCACTGTTATCTAACTTTTGCTCTCCAAGCATCTTAGTTTGCACGTATTTAGATCAGAGAAGTCTTTTTCTCATGGTGTGCGCTCACAAACCCTTTTAATAAGTTCAGTGTTTGGACCGCTGTAATTATCGAATCCTGCTTACGTCCGTGCTTATCAGTAGGTGGCGCTATGACTATGTGTTAATATTGGCATGCAGAAGTCCTAAAGTCATGACAGTCAACAAGCATGTCAAGTTAGGGACAGTTTTGACAAAGTGCAGTCGAGTTACAACAGCTTGATGGATGATGGTGAACCATCTAAAATGACTGCCACACCATATCCACGTCGTTCGATGAAACCTAAAGCTGTTAGTAACTTTTAATCACTAAGGTCTTTAGATTGTTCTGACCAAATTCTAAGTTGATCTGATTAATTCCCTAGGAGGAGTTCGTTAAAGTAAAGCACCTGGAAATTGCCAAAAAAACACAGGAAATTCATACAAAATTAAAAATTGCTGACTTCCGGTTGGGTTTAGGGCATGGCCCCAAGAGACTTTTATTTAAGTCCATATGTGATACATGTTCCTACCAAATTTTATACATCTAGGTCAAACATACTGCGAGGGCTGCTTCGTTGAAATTTTGTAGGGGGCGCTATTGAGCCGATTTGCCACTCTGAAGCATTAAAATCACATCAGATAACTACATTCAGGATTTTAAATGTGTGTGACAAGTTTGGTTATGTTATGAGCATTTTTAGCCCCTCAAAAACACCTTAATGTTTCATGGCGAAGAATGCGTCGCCATGGCGACGGCTTTTCACGAAACAACAAGCTTTGAGTAACTTTTCATCACAAAGGTCTTTAGATTGTTCTGACCAAATTTGAAGTTGATTCAATTATTTCCCTAGGAGGAGTTCGTTAAAGTGCAGCGCCTGGAAATGACAAAAACGACACTAGAAATTCATAAACAATTCAAAATGGCTGACTTCCGGTTGGGTTTAGGGCATGGCCCCAAGAGACTTTATTTTAAGTCCACATGTGATACATGTGCCTACCAAGTTCTGTAAATATTTGTGAAACGTACTGCGAGGGCTGCTTCTTTGAAATTTTGTAGGGGGCGCTATTGAGGCAATTTGCCACTCTGAAGCATTAAAACCATATTTTGTAACTACATTTTGGGCTTTAAATGTGAATGCCAAGTTTGATTATGTTTCGAGCATTTTTAGCCTCTCAAAATTGCCTTCGTTTTTCACGGCGAAGACTGCGTCGCCACGGCAACGGCGTTCGACGAAACATCAAAAGCATCATGAACTGGCATTATGAACTTCTTACATTTGTGTGGAACTAATTTGATGTTGATCTGATTTACCTGCTAAGAGAAACAAGCCAAAGTATAAAGACTTTAACTTACTGTTACCAGTAGGTGGCGCTATGACTATGATTAAAAACTGGCCTGCAGATGTCTTCAGGACTGGAGTCTAATCAAACAAGTGAAATATGGTAAAGATCTGATGATGTGGAGTCGAGTTACATCAGTTTATTCGTTCATGGCGAAGGATCGAAATTGGCCGAGCCGCCACGTCGCCGCCCTTCGACAACATCTTACAATCTTTACAATGAAGCATTATCAAGGTCTTCAGGCTTTTCTGACAAAACTTTAGAGGGATCTGAATAATCTGTGAGGAGCAGGATGTCAAAGAACACAACGTACAACTTCCGGTTGCCACTAGGTGGCGCTATTACTATGATTCTAAATTCTCATATAGATGTGTTCCGGGTCAGGGTCTTATGACATATGAAAAATGTGGAGCAGATTAGACAATGTACGGCCAAGTTACAACAACTTCCTCTTTGGCGGCGAATGGTGTATCTTTGACGCCACGCCACGGTTACATCGTTCGATAACTTTTTGATCTTTGAGTAACATTTCACTGCCAAGGTCTCAAGAGCATACTGACCAAATCTGCAGTTGATCGGGTTAAATCTCTAGGAGGAGTTCATTACAGTATGACGCCTTGAAACGGTCCAAAAACGTCATAAAATTCAAAATGGCCGACTTCCTGTTTGGTTTAGTGAAAAGTTCCAAGAGGATTTTTTGTACGTCCCATCAAGTTCCACATACCTACCAAATTTCATACAGCTAGGTGAAACCTGGTGTTGGGGCTACTCAATAGGGGGCGCTAGCGAGCCAATATTTCATACCGCGGCTGGACACCCCAATCAGAATGCAATTTTCGAAAATTCTGGCTTGCGTGCCAAATTTCGCAACTTTTCCAGTTTCCCAAGCTCCTCTTTTTTGCGACGAAACTGGTACGATAATAATAATAATTAAAGCTGCAAGCAGCATTGGCGGGCCCTCGCAACTTCACGCACGTCGAGGGTACTGGCAGGACTCTGGTTGACGAGGCCATGCGTCTCTGTCACCGTCACACACTGCGTGCACGAGTTGGATGATGTTTCCCGCGTCGACCAGCAGCGTAGCAAGATCACGTTGCCAGGTCTCAAGCCTCAAATGTTTTGAGTGTACCACCGATACAATCATCAATGTAAGCCTGTTGAGATCATTAAGAAAATTAATGTGCGTTAATGCGCTTCAGTGTTTGTAACATAACAGACTGTCGGTTTACTGGGATGGGGTTCAACTCCCTGCAGTGTCCTGCTGATTGTATTTGGACTTGCATGAAAGTTAACAGAACAGTAGTGTCATTTGCTTTTACTTGAACACTTTAATCTAACACTGTTTTCATTTTAAGCTCGTCTCTTAACTTTAGATTGTAGTGTGAAGCATTCATTGTAACATTTAACCTGATTATCATGTAGAAGCTCTGGACAGATCATTTATACTAATGCCCACTGACATGGTTTGAGAATCCACTGTTATCTAACTTTTGTTCTTCAAGCATCTCAGTATGCACGTATTTAGATCAGAGAAGTCTTTTTCTCATGGTGTGCTCACAAACCCTTTCAATAAGTTCAGTATTTGGGCCGCTGTAATTATAGAATCCTGCTTACGTCCGTGCTAATCAGTAGGTGGTGCTATGACTATGAGTTAATATTGGCATGCAGAAGTCCTAAAGTCATGACAGTCAACAAGCATGTCAAGTTTGGGACAGTTTTGACAAAGTACCGTCGAGTTACAACAGCTTGATGGATGATGGTGAACCATCTAAAATGACTGCCACACCATATCCACGTCGTTCGATGAAACCTAAAGCTGTTAGTAACTTTTAATCACTAAGGTCTTTAGATTGTTCTGACCAAATTCTAAGTTGATCTGATTAATTCCCTAGGAGGAGTTCGTTAAAGTAAAGCACCTGGAAATTGCCAAAAAAACACAGGAAATTCATACAAAATTCAAAATGGCTGACTTCCGGCTGGGTTTAGAGCATGGTCCCAAGAGACTTATTTTTAAGTCTACATGTGATACATGTGCTTACCAAATTTGATACATCTAGGTCAAACATACTGCGAGGGCTGCTTCTTTGAAATTTCGTACTAGAAATTCATAGAAAAATTCAAAATGGCTGACTTCCGGTTGGGTTTAGAGGTTAGGCCCCTAAGCCTTTTTTTTAAGTCTACATGTGATACATGTGCCTACCAATTTTTATACATCTAGGTCAAACATACTGCGAGGGCTGCTTCTTTGAAATTTTGTAGGGGGCGCTCTTGAGCCAATTTGCCACTCTGAAGCATTAAAGTCACATCAGATAACTACATTCACGATTTTAAATGTGTGTGACAAGTTTGGTTATGTTATGAGCATTTTTAGCCCCTCAAAAACATTTTAATTTTTCATGGCGAAGAATGCGTTGCCACGGCGACGGCTTTTCACGAAACAACAAGCTTTGAGTAACTTTTCATCACAAAGGTCTTTAGACTATAGTGACTAAATTCTAAGTTGATCTGATTAATTCCCTAGGAGGAGTTCGTTAAAATACAGCGCCTGTAAATGACAAAAACGACACTAGAAATTCATAAAGAATTCAAAATGGCTGACTTCCGGTTGGGTTTAGAGCATGGTCCCAAGAGACTTTATTTTAAGTCCACATGTGATACATGTGCCTACCAAATTTTATACATCTAGGTCAAACATACTGCGAGGGCTGCTTCTTTGAAATTTTGTAGGGGGCGCTATTGAGCCAATTTGCCACTCTGACGCATTAAAACCATATTATGTAACTACATTTTGGGCTTTAAATGTGAATGCCAAGTTTGATTATGTTTCGAGCATTTTTAGCCTCTCAAAATTGCCTTCGTTTTTCACGGCGAAGACTGCGTCGCCACGGCAACGGCGTTCGACGAAACATCAAAAGCTTCATGAACTGGCATTATGAACTTCTTACATTTGTGTGGAACTAATTTGATGTTGATCTGATTTACCTGCTAAGAGAAACAAGCCAAAGTATAAAGACTTTAACTTACTGTTACCAGTAGGTGGCGCTATGACTATGATTAAAAATTGACCTGCGGATGTCTTCAAGACTGGAGTCTAATCAAACAAGTGAAATATGGTAAAGATCTGATGATGTGGAGTCGAGTTACATCAATTTATTCGTTCATGGCGAAGGATCGAAATTCGCCGAGCCGCCACGTCGCCGCCCTTTGACAACTTCTTACAATCTTCTCAATAAAACATTATCAAGGTCTTAAGGCTTTTCTGACAAAACTTCAGAGGGATCTGATTCATCTGTGTGGAGCAGGATGTCAAAGCACAGAACTTACAACTTCCGGTTGCCACTAGGTGGCGCTATTACTATGATTCTAAATTCTCATATAGATGTGTTCCGGGTCAGGGTGTTATGACATATGAGAAATTTTGAGCAGATTAGACAATGCACGGCCAAGTTACAACTACTTCCTGTTTCGCGGCGAATGGTGTATCTTTGACGCCACGCCACGGTTACATCGTTCGATAACTTTTTGATCTTTGAGTAACTTTTCACTGCCAAGGTCTCAAGAGCATACTGACCAAATCTGCAGTTGATCGGGTTAAATCTCTAGGAGGAGTTCGTTAAAGTATGACGCCTTGAAACGGTCCAAAAACGTCATAAAATTCAAAATGGCCGACTTCCTGTTTGGTTTAGTGAAAAATTCCAAGAGGATTTTTTGTACGTCCCATCAAGTTCCACATACCTACCAAATGTCATACAGCTAGGTGAAACCTGGTGTTGGGGCTACTCAATAGGGGGCGCTAGTGAGCCAATATTTCATACCGCGGCTGGACACCCCAATCAGATTGCAATTTTCGCAAATTCTGGCTTGCTTGCCAAATTTCACAACTTTTCCAGTATCCCAAGCTCCTCTTTTGTGCGATCAAAGTGGTAAAATAAGAATAATAATTAAAGCTGCAAGCAGCATTGGCGGGCCCTCGCAACTTTACGCACGTCGAGGGTACTGGCAGGACTCTGGTTGACGCGGCCATGCGTTTCTGTGACCGTCACACACTGCGTGCACGAGTTAGATGATATTTCCCGCGTCGACCAGCAGCGTAGCAATATCATGTTGCCAGGTCTCAAGCCTCAAATGTTTTGAGTGTACCTCCGATACAATCATCAATGTAAGCCTGTTGAGATCATTAAGAAAATGAATGTGCGTGAATGCGCTTCAGTGTTTGTAACATAACAGACTGTCAGTTTACTGGCATGGGGTTCAACTCCTTGCAGTGTCCTGCTGATTGTATTTGGACTTACATGAAAATTAACAGAACAGTATGACATTTGCTTTTACTTGAACACTTTAATCTAACACTGTTTTCATTGTAAGCTCTTCTGTAACTTTAGACTGTAGTGTGAAGCATTCATTGTAACATTTAACCTGATTATCATGTAGAAGCTCTGGACAGATCATTTATACTAATGCCCACTGACATGGTTTGAGAACCACTGTTATCTAACTTTTGCTCTCCAAGCATCTTAGTTTGCACGTATTTAGATCAGAGAAGTCTTTTTCTCATGGTGTGCGCTCACAAACCCTTTTAATAAGTTCAGTGTTTGGACCGCTGTAATTATCGAATCCTGCTTACGTCCGTGCTTATCAGTAGGTGGCGCTATGACTATGTGTTAATATTGGCATGCAGAAGTCCTAAAGTCATGACAGTCAACAAGTATGTCAAGTTAGGGACAGTTTTGACAAAGTACAGTCGAGTTACAACAGCTTGATGGATGATGGTGAACCATCTAAAATGACTGCCACACCATATCCACGTCGTTCGATGAAACCTAAAGCTGTTAGTAACTTTTAATCACTAAGGTCTTTAGATTGTTCTGACCAAATTCTAAGTTGATCTGATTAATTCCCTAGGAGGAGTTCGTTAAAGTAAAGCACCTGGAAATTGCCAAAAAAACACAGGAAATTCATACAAAATTAAAAATTGCTGACTTCCGGTTGGGTTTAGGGCATGGCCCCAAGAGACTTTTATTTAAGTCCATATGTGATACATGTTCCTACCAAATTTTATACATCTAGGTCAAACATACTGCGAGGGCTGCTTCGTTGGAATTTTGTAGGGGGCGCTATTGAGCCGATTTGCCACTCTGAAGCATTAAAATCACATCAGATAACTACATTCAGGATTTTAAATGTGTGTGACAAGTTTGGTTATGTTATGAGCATTTTTAGCCCCTCAAAAACACCTTAATGTTTCATGGCGAAGAATGCGTCGCCATGGCGACGGCTTTTCACGAAACAACAAGCTTTGAGTAACTTTTCATCACAAAGGTCTTTAGATTGTTCTGACCAAATTTGAAGTTGATTCAATTATTTCCCTAGGAGGAGTTCGTTAAAGTGCAGCGCCTGGAAATGACAAAAACGACACTAGAAATTCATAAACAATTCAAAATGGCTGACTTCCGGTTGGGTTTAGGGCATGGCCCCAAGAGACTTTATTTTAAGTCCACATGTGATACATGTGCCTACCAAATTCTGTAAATATTTGTGAAACGTACTGCGAGGGCTGCTTCTTTGAAATTTTGTAGGGGGCGCTATTGAGGCAATTTGCCACTCTGAAGCATTAAAACCATATTTTGTAACTACATTTTGGGCTTTAAATGTGAATGCCAAGTTTGATTATGTTTCGAGCATTTTTAGCCTCTCAAAATTGCCTTCGTTTTTCACGGCGAAGACTGCGTCGCCACGGCAACGGCGTTCGACGAAACATCAAAAGCATCATGAACTGGCATTATGAACTTCTTACATTTGTGTGGAACTAATTTGATGTTGATCTGATTTACCTGCTAAGAGAAACAAGCCAAAGTATAAAGACTTTAACTTACTGTTACCAGTAGGTGGCGCTATGACTATGATTAAAAATTGGCCTGCAGATGTCTTCAGGACTGGAGTCTAATCAAACAAGTGAAATATGGTAAAGATCTGATGATGTGGAGTCGAGTTACATCAGTTTATTCGTTCATGGCGAAGGATCGAAATTGGCCGAGCCGCCACGTCGCCGCCCTTCGACAACTTCTTACAATCTTCTCAATGAAGCATTATCAAGGTCTTATGGCTTTTCTGACAAAACTTTAGAGGGATCTGAATAATCTGTGAGGAGCAGGATGTCAAAGAACACAACGTACAACTTCCGGTTGCCACTAGGTGGCGCTATTACTATGATTCTAAATTCTCATATAGATGTGTTCCGGGTCAGGGTCTTATGACATATGAAAAATGTGGAGCAGATTAGACAATGTACGGCCAAGTTACAACAACTTCCTGTTTGGCGGCGAATGGTGTATCTTTGACGCCACGCCACGGTTACATCGTTCGATAACTTTTTGATCTTTGAGTAACATTTCACTGCCAAGGTCTCAAGAGCATACTGACCAAATCTGCAGTTGATCGGGTTAAATCTCTAGGAGGAGTTCATTACAGTATGACGCCTTGAAACGGTCCAAAAACGTCATAAAATTCAAAATGGCCGACTTCCTGTTTGGTTTAGTGAAAACTTCCAAGAGGATTTTTTGTACGTCCCATCAAGTTCCACATACCTACCAAATTTCATACAGCTAGGTGAAACCTGGTGTTGGGGCTACTCAATAGGGGGCGCTAGCGAGCCAATATTTCATACCGCGGCTGGACACCCCAATCAGAATGCAATTTTCAAAAATTCTGGCTTGCGTGCAACATTTCACAACTTTTCCAGTATCCCAAGCTCCTCCTTTTTGCGTTTAAACTTGTAGCATAATAATAATAATAATAATAATAATAATAAACATTACAAATACAATAGGTCCTCGTACCGACTACGTCGGAGCTCGGGCCCTAATAATAAACATTACAAATACAATAGGTCCTCGTACCGACTACGTCGGAGCTCGGGCCCTAATAAACAGTACAAATACAATAGGTCCTCGTACCGACTACGTCGGAGCTCGGGCCCTAATAATAATAATAAACATTACAAATACAATAGGTCCTCGTACCGACTACGTCGGAGCTCGGGCCCTAATAATAATTAAAGCTGCAAGCAGCATTGGCGGGCCCTCGCAACTTTACGCACGTCGAGGGTACTGGCAGGACTCTGGTTGACGCGGCCATGCGTTTCTGTGACCGTCACACACTGCGTGCACGAGTTAGATGATATTTCCTGCGTCGACCAGCAGCGTAGCAATATCATGTTGCCAGGTCTCAAGCCTCAAATGTTTTGAGTGTACCTCCGATACAATCATCAATGTAAGCCTGTTGAGATCATTAAGAAAATGAATGTGCGTGAATGCGCTTCAGTGTTTGTAACATAACAGACTGTCAGTTTACTGGCATGGGGTTCAACTCCTTGCAGTGTCCTGCTGATTGTATTTGGACTTACATGAAAATTAACAGAACAGTATGACATTTGCTTTTACTTGAACACTTTAATCTAACACTGTTTTCATTGTAAGCTCTTCTGTAACTTTAGACTGTAGTGTGAAGCATTCATTGTAACATTTAACCTGATTATCATGTAGAAGCTCTGGACAGATCATTTATACTAATGCCCACTGACATGGTTTGAGAACCACTGTTATCTAACTTTTGCTCTCCAAGCATCTTAGTTTGCACGTATTTAGATCAGAGAAGTCTTTTTCTCATGGTGTGCGCTCACAAACCCTTTTAATAAGTTCAGTGTTTGGACCGCTGTAATTATCGAATCCTGCTTACGTCCGTGCTTATCAGTAGGTGGCGCTATGACTATGTGTTAATATTGGCATGCAGAAGTCCTAAAGTCATGACAGTCAACAAGCATGTCAAGTTAGGGACAGTTTTGACAAAGTGCAGTCGAGTTACAACAGCTTGATGGATGATGGTGAACCATCTAAAATGACTGCCACACCATATCCACGTCGTTCGATGAAACCTAAAGCTGTTAGTAACTTTTAATCACTAAGGTCTTTAGATTGTTCTGACCAAATTCTAAGTTGATCTGATTAATTCCCTAGGAGGAGTTCGTTAAAGTAAAGCACCTGGAAATTGCCAAAAAAACACAGGAAATTCATACAAAATTAAAAATTGCTGACTTCCGGTTGGGTTTAGGGCATGGCCCCAAGAGACTTTTATTTAAGTCCATATGTGATACATGTTCCTACCAAATTTTATACATCTAGGTCAAACATACTGCGAGGGCTGCTTCGTTGAAATTTTGTAGGGGGCGCTATTGAGCCGATTTGCCACTCTGAAGCATTAAAATCACATCAGATAACTACATTCAGGATTTTAAATGTGTGTGACAAGTTTGGTTATGTTATGAGCATTTTTAGCCCCTCAAAAACACCTTAATGTTTCATGGCGAAGAATGCGTCGCCATGGCGACGGCTTTTCACGAAACAACAAGCTTTGAGTAACTTTTCATCACAAAGGTCTTTAGATTGTTCTGACCAAATTTGAAGTTGATTCAATTATTTCCCTAGGAGGAGTTCGTTAAAGTGCAGCGCCTGGAAATGACAAAAACGACACTAGAAATTCATAAACAATTCAAAATGGCTGACTTCCGGTTGGGTTTAGGGCATGGCCCCAAGAGACTTTATTTTAAGTCCACATGTGATACATGTGCCTACCAAGTTCTGTAAATATTTGTGAAACGTACTGCGAGGGCTGCTTCTTTGAAATTTTGTAGGGGGCGCTATTGAGGCAATTTGCCACTCTGAAGCATTAAAACCATATTTTGTAACTACATTTTGGGCTTTAAATGTGAATGCCAAGTTTGATTATGTTTCGAGCATTTTTAGCCTCTCAAAATTGCCTTCGTTTTTCACGGCGAAGACTGCGTCGCCACGGCAACGGCGTTCGACGAAACATCAAAAGCATCATGAACTGGCATTATGAACTTCTTACATTTGTGTGGAACTAATTTGATGTTGATCTGATTTACCTGCTAAGAGAAACAAGCCAAAGTATAAAGACTTTAACTTACTGTTACCAGTAGGTGGCGCTATGACTATGATTAAAAATTGGCCTGCAGATGTCTTCAGGACTGGAGTCTAATCAAACAAGTGAAATATGGTAAAGATCTGATGATGTGGAGTCGAGTTACATCAGTTTATTCGTTCATGGCGAAGGATCGAAATTGGCCGAGCCGCCACGTCGCCGCCCTTCGACAACTTCTTACAATCTTTTCAATGAAGCATTATCAAGGTCTTCAGGCTTTTCTGACAAAACTTTAGAGGGATCTGAATAATCTGTGAGGAGCAGGATGTCAAAGAACACAACGTACAACTTCCGGTTGCCACTAGGTGGCGCTATTACTATGATTCTAAATTCTCATATAGATGTGTTCCGGGTCAGGGTCTTATGACATATGAAAAATGTGGAGCAGATTAGACAATGTACGGCCAAGTTACAACAACTTCCTGTTTGGCGGCGAATGGTGTATCTTTGACGCCACGCCACGGTTACATCGTTCGATAACTTTTTGATCTTTGAGTAACATTTCACTGCCAAGGTCTCAAGAGCATACTGACCAAATCTGCAGTTGATCGGGTTAAATCTCTAGGAGGAGTTCATTACAGTATGACGCCTTGAAACGGTCCAAAAACGTCATAAAATTCAAAATGGCCGACTTCCTGTTTGGTTTAGTGAAAAGTTCCAAGAGGATTTTTTGTACGTCCCATCAAGTTCCACATACCTACCAAATTTCATACAGCTAGGTGAAACCTGGTGTTGGGGCTACTCAATAGGGGGCGCTAGCGAGCCAATATTTCATACCGCGGCTGGACACCCCAATCAGAATGCAATTTTCAAAAATTCTGGCTTGCGTGCAAAATTTCACAACTTTTCCAGTATCCCAAGCTCCTCCTTTTTGCGTTTAAACTTGTAGCATAATAATAATAATTAAAGCTGCAAGCAGCATTGGCGGGCCCTCGCAACTTCACGCACGTCGAGGGTACTGGCGGGACTGTGGTTGACGCGGCCGTGCGTTTCTGTGACCGTCACACACTGCGTGCACGAGTTGGATGATGTTTCCCGCGTCGACCAGCAGCGTAGCAAGATCACGTTGCCAGGTCTCAAGCCTCAAATGTTTTGAGTGTACCTCCGATACAATCATGAATGTAAGCCTGTTAAGATCATTAAGAAAATGAATGTGCGTGAATGCGCTTCAGTGTTTGTAACATAACAGACTGTCGGTTTACTGGGATGGGGTTCAACTCCCTGCAGTGTCCTGCTGATTGTATTTGGACTTGCATGAAAGTTAACAGAACAGTAGTGTCATTTGCCTTTACTTGAACACTTAAATCTAACACTGTTTTCAAATAAGCTCTTCTGTAACTTTAGATTGTAGTGTGAAGCATTCATTGTAACATTTAACCTGATTCTCATGTAGAAGCTCTGGACAGATCATTTATACTAATGCCCACTGACATGGTTTGAGAACCACTGTTATCTAACTTTTGTTCTTCAAGCATCTCAGTATGCACATATTTAGATCAGAGGAGTCTTTTTCTCATGGTGTGACCACAAACCCTTTTTAATAAATTCAGTGTTTGGACCGCTGTAATTATCGCATCCTGCTTACGTCCGTGCTAATCAGTAGATGGCGCTATGACTATGTGTTAATATTGGCATGCAGAAGTCCTAAAGTCATGACAGTCAACAAGCATGTCAAGTTAGGGACAGTTTTGACAAAGTACAGTTGAGTTACAACAGCTTGATGGATGATGGTGAACCATCTAAAATGACTGCCACACCATATCCACGTCGTTCGATGAAACCTAAAGCTGTTAGTAACTTTTAATCACTAAGGTCTTTAGATTGTTCTAACCAAATTCTAAGTTGATCTGATTAATTCCCTAGGAGGAGTTCGTTAAAGTAAAGCACCTGGAAATTGCCAAAAAAACACAGGAAATTCATACAAAATAAAAAATTGCTGACTTCCGGTTGGGTTTAGGGCATGGCCCCAAGATACTTTTATTTAAGTCCATATGTGATACATGTTCCTACTAAATTTCATACATCTAGGTCAAACATACTGCGAGGGCTGCTTCGTTGAAATTTTGTAGGGGGCGCTATTGAGCCGATTTGCCACTCTGAAGCATTAACATCACATCAGATAACTACATTCAGGATTTTAAATGTGTGTGACAAGTTTGGTTATGTTATGAGCATTTTTAGCCCCTCAAAAACACCTTAATGTTTCATGGCGAAGAATGCGTCGCCACGGCGACGGCTTTTCACGAAACAACAAGCTTTGAGTAACTTTTCATCACAAAGGTCTTTAGATTGTTCTGACCAAATTCGAAGTTGATTCAATTATTTCCCTAGGAGGAGTTCGTTAAAGTGCAGCGCCTGGAAATGACAGAAACGACACTAGAAATTCATAAACAATTCAAAATGGCTGACTTCCGGTTGGGTTTAGAGCATGGTCCCAAGAGACTTTATTTTAAGTCCACATGTGATACATGTGCCTACCAAAGTTTATACATCTAGGTCAAACATACTGCGAGGGCTGCTTCTTTGAAATTTTGTAGGGGGCGCTATTGAGCCAATTTGCCACTCTGAAGCATTAAACCCATATTTTGTAACTACATTTTGGGCTTTAAATGTGAATGCCAAGTTTGTTTATGTTTCGAGCATTTTTAGCCTCTCAAAATTGCCTTCGTTTTTCACGGCGAAGACTGCGTCGCCACGGCAACGGCGTTCGACGAAACATCAAAAGCTTCATGAACTGGCATTATGAACTTCTTACATTTGTGTGGAAGTAATTTGATGTTGATCTGATTTACCTGCTAAGAGAAACAAGCCAAAGTATAAAGACTTTAACTTACTGTTACCAGTAGGTGGCGCTATGACTATGATTAAAAATTGGCCTGCAGATGTCTTCAGGACTGGAGTCTAATCAAACAAGTGAAATCTGGTAAAGATCTGATGATGTGGAGTCGAGTTACATCAGTTTATTCGTTCATGGCGAAGGATCGAAATTCGCCGAGCCGCCACGTCGCCGCCCTTCGACAACATCTTACAATCTTTTCAATGAAGCATTATCAAGGTCTTAAGGCTTTTCTGACAAAACTTTAGAGGGATCTGAATAATCTGTGAGGAGCAGGATGTCAAAGAACACAACGTACAACTTCCGGTTGCCACTAGGTGGCGCTATTTTTATGATTCTAAATTCTCATATAGATGTGTTCCGGGTCAGGGTCTTATGACATATGAAAAATGTGGAGCAGATTAGACAATGTACGGCCAAGTTACAACAACTTCCTGTTTGGCGGCGAATGGTGTATCTTTGACGCCACGCCACGGTTACATCGTTCGATAACTTTTTGATCTTTGAGTAACATTTCACTGCCAAGGTCTCAAGAGCATACTGACCAAATCTGCAGTTGATCGGGTTAAATCTCTAGGAGGAGTTCATTACAGTATGACGCCTTGAAACGGTCCAAAAACGTCATAAAATTCAAAATGGCCGACTTCCTGTTTGGTTTAGTGAAAAGTTCCAAGAGGATTTTTTGTACGTCCCATCAACTTCCACATACCTACCAAATTTCATACAGCTAGGTGAAACCTAATGTTGGGGCTACTCAATAGGGGGCGCTAGCGAGCCAATATTTCATACCGAGGCTGGACACCCCAATCAGACTGCAATTTTCGAAAATTCTGGCTTGCGTGCCAAATTTCGCAACATTTCCAGTTTCCCAAGCTCCTCTTTTTTGCGACGAAACTGGTACGATAATAATAATAATTAAAGCTGCAAGCAGCATTGGCGGGCCCTCGCAACTTCACGCACGTCGAGGGTACTGGCAGGACTCTGGTTGACGCGGCCGTGCGTTTCTGTGACCGTCACACACTGCGTGCACGAGTTGGATGATGTTTCCCGCGTCGACCAGCAGCGTAGCAAGATCACGTTGCCAGGTCTCAAGCCTCAAATGTTTTGAGTGTACCTCCGATACAATCATGAATGTAAGCCTGTTAAGATCATTAATAAAATGAATGTGCGTTAATGCGCTTCAGTGTTTGTAACATAACAGACTGTCGGTTTACTGCGATGGGGTTCAACTCCCTGCAGTGTCCTGCTGATTGTATTTGGACTTGCATGAAAGTTAACAGAACAGTAGTGTCATTTGCTTTTACTTGAACACTTTAATCTAACACTGTTTTCATTTTAAGCTCGTCTCTTAACTTTAGATTGTAGTGTGAAGCATTCATTGTAACATTTAACCTGATTCTCATGTAGAAGCTCTGGACAGATCATTTATACTAATGCCCACTGACATGGTTTGAGAACCACTGTTATCTAACTTTTGTTCTTCAAGCATCTCAGTATGCACATATTTAGATCAGAGGAGTCTTTTTCTCATGGTGTGACCACAAACCCTTTTTAATAAATTCAGTGTTTGGACCGCAGTAATTATCGAATCCTGCTTACGTCCGTGCTTATCAGTAGGTGGCGCTATGACTATGTGTTAATATTGGCATGCAGAAGTCCTAAAGTCATGACAGTCAACAAGCATGTCAAGTTAGGGACAGTTTTGACAAAGTACAGTCGAGTTACAACAGCTTGATGGATGATGGTGAACCATCTAAAATGACTGCCACACCATATCCACGTCGTTCGATGAAACCTAAAGCTGTTAGTAACTTTTAATCACTAAGGTCTTTAGATTGTTCTAACCAAATTCTAAGTTGATCTGATTAATTCCCTAGGAGGAGTTCGTTAAAGTAAAGCACCTGGAAATTGCCAAAAAAACACAGGAAATTCATAAAAAATAAAAAATTGCTGACTTCCGGTTGGGTTTAGGGCATGGCCCCAAGAGACTTTTATTTAAGTCCATATGTGATACATGTTCCTACCAAATTTCATACATCTAGGTCAAACATACTGCGAGGGCTGCTTCGTTGAAATTTTGTAGGGGGCGCTATTGAGCCGATTTGCCACTCTGAAGCATTAAAATCACATCAGATAACTACATTCAGGATTTTAAATGTGTGTGACAAGTTTGGTTATGTTATGAGCATTTTTAGCCCCTCAAAAACACCTTAATGTTTCATGGCGAAGAATGCGTCGCCACGGCGACGGCTTTTCACGAAACAACAAGCTTTGAGTAACTTTTCATCACAAAGGTCTTTAGATTGTTCTGACCAAATTCGAAGTTGATTCAATTATTTCCCTAGGAGGAGTTCGTTAAAGTGCAGCGCCTGGAAATGACAGAAACGACACTAGAAATTCATAAACAATTCAAAATGGCTGACTTCCGGTTGGGTTTAGAGCATGGTCCCAAGAGACTTTATTTTAAGTCCACATGTGATACATGTGCCTACCAAAGTTTATACATCTAGGTCAAACATACTGCGAGGGCTGCTTCTTTGAAATTTTGTAGGGGGCGCTATTGAGCCAATTTGCCACTCTGAAGCATTAAAACCATATTTTGTAACTACATTTTGGGCTTTAAATGTGAATGCCAAGTTTGTTTATGTTTCGAGCATTTTTAGCCTCTCAAAATTGCCTTCGTTTTTCACGGCGAAGACTGCGTCGCCACGGCAACGGCGTTCGACGAAACATCAAAAGCTTCATGAACTGGCATTATGAACTTCTTACATTTGTGTGGAACTAATTTGATGTTGATCTGATTTACCTGCTAAGAGAAACAAGCCAAAGTATAAAGACTTTAACTTACTGTTACCAGTAGGTGGCGCTATGACTATGATTAAAAATTGACCTGCGGATGTCTTCAAGACTGGAGTCTAATCAAACAAGTGAAATATGGTAAAGATCTGATGATGTGGAGTCGAGTTACATCAATTTATTCGTTCATGGCGAAGGATCGAAATTCGCCGAGCCGCCACGTCGCCGCCCTTCGACAACTTCTTACAATCTTCTCAATAAAACATTATCAAGGTCTTAAGGCTTTTCTGACAAAACTTCAGAGGGATCTGATTCATCTGTGTGGAGCAGGATGTCAAAGCACAGAACTTACAACTTCCGGTTGCCACTAGGTGGCGCTATTACTATGATTCTAAATTCTCATATAGATGTGTTCCGGGTCAGGGTGTTATGACATATGAGAAATTTTGAGCAGATTAGACAATGCACGGCCAAGTTACAACTACTTCCTGTTTCGCGGCGAATGGTGTATCTTTGACGCCACGCCACGGTTACATCGTTCGATAACTTTTTGATCTTTGAGTAACTTTTCACTGCCAAGGTCTCAAGAGCATACTGACCAAATCTGCAGTTGATCGTGTTAAATCTCTAGGAGGAGTTCGTTAAAGTATGACGCCTTGAAACGGTCCAAAAACGTCATAAAATTCAAAATGGCCGACTTCCTGTTTGGTTTAGTGAAAAATTCCAAGAGGATTTTTTGTACGTCCCATCAAGTTCCACATACCTACCAAATTTCATACAGCTAGGTGAAACCTGGTGTTGGGGCTACTCAATAGGGGGCGCTATCGAGCCAATATTTTTTATTTTTTTTTGGACACCCCAATCAGAATGCAATTTTCGCAAATTCTGGCGTGCATGCAAAATTTCACAACTTTTCCAGTATCCCAAGCTCCTCTTTTGTGCGATCAAAGTGGTAAAATAAGAATAATAATAATAAACATTACAAATACAATAGGTCCTCGTACCGACTACGTCGGAGCTCGGGCCCTAATAATAATAATAAACATTACAAATACAATAGGTCCTCGTACCGACTACGTCGGAGCTCGGGCCCTAATAATAAACATTACAAATACAATAGGTCCTCGTACCGACTACGTCGGAGCTCGGGCCCTAATAATAAACAGTACAAATACAATAGGTCCTCGTACCGACTACGTCGGAGCTCGGGCCCTAATAATAAACATTACAAATACAATAGGTCCTCGTACCGACTACGTCGGAGCTCGGGCCCTAATAATAATAATAATAAACATTACAAATACAATAGGTCCTCGTACCGACTACGTCGGAGCTCGGGCCCTAATAAACATTACAAATACAATAGGTCCTCGTACCGACTACGTCGGAGCTCGGGCCCTAATAATAAACATTACAAATACAATAGGTCCTCGTACCGACTACGTCGGAGCTCGGGCCCTAATAATAAACATTACAAATACAATAGGTCCTCGTACCGACTACGTCGGAGCTCGGGCCCTAATTAATGTACCCAATTCACGGTTCAAATGCGTGACTTTAACTTTCTAAAATCTTTCAACCGGTACAATAAAACTTTTGATTTTCAGTATCAGTGTAGTCAGAGATGCTTTTTTTTTTTACTGTACTAATGTAGGACATTTACTTTGAAAAAAGTCTTAATTGGTGCATACATAGTTTTGGATTCTCTGTATAAATGTAATCAGAGATGTTCTGAATACATACATATCAGTCATTGTCTGGAATTATTGAGAAAATACTTTTTATAGCACTTCAAATATTCAGAAGCTACCTGTTGTAGGAGTTTTTACTTTGTAAAATATCTTAATTGGTACAGTTAAGATGCACACAGTGGTAACATGTTTAATGTGAATATAGTTAATTTCATCTTATTTCCATATATGCAATTTGTATATACGCTTTGTTGACATCTTATTTTGAAAACAAATCAATCAATCAAAAATCAATCAATGATATTTTCTCACTTTCCTCTAACCAGGCAGCTAGTTTGGCTTTTATCTGCTCAGGTTCTGAAATCTGAGCTCCATAACTTCACCCCAACCCCGTGGAGATGGAATCAATCCCTCAGTGTAGCCTTCAGTGTCGGTAGGTAATCCACAGACCTCATTGTGAACGCTGTTCATTAGAACTAATCCATAGAACAGCAGTAGTGTTGACATTGTATGCTGTTTATGTGGATGTAACAGGAGGTCGGCGGGGAGTAGCAGTACATGTTGCAGGCATGGGTTGCAGGGAGGCGGGGACTCGTGACTCGCAGCCCGGTGCTGTGGTCTCTTTAAGGGCAGGGCGGTGAGCAGATTTCCGATGGTCCACGAAGCGGATTACGGTTTCAGTCCTGCGTCTGCTGCTACATCATCTCAGCTGATCCGGAGAAGTCCCTGCAGGGAAACACACAGGCCCGGCCTGTAAGCTCAGCTCAGCACGGTACCATGGATTTCAACGTCAAGAAACTGGCTTCTGGCGCAGGGGTCTTCTTCACCCGAGCAGTGCAGGTAAGCCGCGAATCATTTCAGCGCAGCGGACCGAGCAGCCTCCGGTAACACGAGGAATGATTAACCGTCAAAATGTATCTGCATCCTCGCGGATGAAAAGTACCATTAGCTGTGTGTCATTGCGCGCGATTCATTCAGCACCCACAGAGTACAGGAGATGAAGGTGTTTGAAATCACAACTGTATGAATGCTCTCTGTACGTTGTCGTGTTTGGATGAGAACGACCAGCGCTGTAAACCGATAAAGGTTTGTCCAGCCTCGATCTATTATTGATGGCTGTGATCGAGTGGATCACGCGCGTGACAGCAGCAGCCTTTCTGCTCCTATGATCAACAGGCACGAGCTTCTGGAGCCGACGGCAGGGACGAGGAGTGTAGAATATGTGTGTTGTTATTCATGCCTACACCACATATCCAACTCGTCTATGGAAAGGATCACACTTGCCACCAAACCCCTTCAAACATATAATGATGCCTTTTTCTATTACGAACTGTGCATAACTGGTAGAACCAAACCGACGTTCATCAGTTGGGTTCACGTGGGAATTACAAAGAAGATCTTACTTAGATTGTTGTCATTAGTTCTACTTCGGTTCAATAAGTCCATTTGAAGTCGCGCTGTAGCATTAATGAGTTTCTGTCCATTGTCAAGACAGCAAGAAAGATGTCTTTTTACAAGGGAATGCTGCTTGTCGGACTATGACACAATCCCATCACCACTTCCAGTGCATAGTGTATCTGACAGCCTTCATAAATACGTGTTACTATTCTAACAGTTGTAATGCATTTGTAAGATCTGATAACTGTATAGATCGGCTGATATATTAAATCATTAATAATGACCGTAATGTACTTATTGTGTTTAGTCAGGAAACCGTTTGCACTCTGATGAATCTGTTAGGTGTTGGGCCAAAAGCTCACACTGTGGTTGTTTTATTGGTATGTGCAGCATGACCATTTTAAGTATTCATTTGAATCCAGTGCAACCAGAAGATGTGTAGGTTGAGTTCCAGTGCCGTGACCACAACACATGCCCCAGTGCTTCATTTCTGACCACAAATGGATTATGAATCTGAGGTTGTCCAATGGCATTGTGGGAAACACAGGAAACGTCTGACTGCAGAGGAAGTAGGCGAGACGCTGAGGGACAAACATTTGTGTTTGCTTTTTTTTTTTTTTATGGTAGTGAAGTCTCTGCTGAAAGCGTGCGTGTTCAGCTTTCTGGAGAATCGCTCATAACAAGTCGACGCTGAACACTGAGCTTCCTCTGGTCCTCAGCAACACACCTCACACGACATGTCGAGTCACACACTCACACCCAGAGACTGTGGTTCAGGAGGAAACACCAGGGACAGACTTTACTGTTAGACCAGGTAGACAACCCGGACCTGGGGCCCCAACTAAAAGGGCCCCAAACAGCTTTAGATGTACTATGACGTTTAGATATGACTAATTTGGATTATGTTACTATTCTGACTCATTGTTCCCTGGGATAACTTCCAAATTGCTCCAAAGCTCTTAGAAATATGCAACCCAGCTGTATACTACTTACTGTGTACTTCTACTGCTAAGGGAAAACATTGTAGTACTACATTTACCTAACAGAGAAATGTTACTGGTTATGGTGCAGAGTCAGAATTAACTCACAATATATAACAATTCAAATATCATGCATTATTATTTATGAAACTATCCAGAATAATATTAGCATTCAAAGCTCCACTTTGATCAGACATTAAGTAAATGAAGTACATTGTTCTGATAATTCCTCTTTTTCACTTGAAGTGAACATTTCAATGCAGAACTTTTACTGTGCGGTATTAATAGTTTTACTATAATAGATACTAGTTTTACTTTAGAGTTAAAGTTAGTATCAAGTCTAACAGTCACAGCTGCTCACGGTCTCCCTGGTTTCTGCTTCCTGTGGGCTCTCTGCTCCTTGACCCCAGCAGAGGGAAGAGGAGTTTGGTTGTAAAGTGAACAGCAGTCAATGAGCCACTGTCTGAAGCTGCAGACAACATTGCCGGACAGCAGAGGCCTGACGCTCCGCCCCCTTATTTATTCAGAGTTTATTAATATTAAAGTGTCAAGTGTCCAAATTGTAACAAATTCGACAAAGCACTCCATGGAGTCCCCAGCAATACAGCCATCAACTGTACAGACAGATTCCTTGCTTTAGAGTTAGACATCACCTCCTCACCTTGCTGCAGTGACCCTTTAGTGATGCTGGGTGTAGGTTTTGGCACCCTACAATGCAACATATGCAGCCTTTATTTCTAAACAAATGTATGCCTTAGTTAAATCAAATGTAGTTTTGATGCTTAGACTTTTCTGATGAATTTGAGCATAAAGTATTTGAAGGCGCTTAATAACAGGTGGGATGTATATATATATATATATACACACACTGTATATATGGCTATAGGCTAATATATCATTGTTAAATGATTTTTTTTAAATGAATGTTTGGTATTGTCTTCAATATGTATTGTCCATCTGTAAGGATCGATATTTCATCACATTAATGTAGCACTCAAACTCTCTCTATGCTACATGTTGTCATAGATATGTGCATGTCTACAAAGATTCACACTTGAAGTATTATTCTTTCATTTACTCATAGATACTGTGTACATCTCGTTCTGTGCCTGCGGTGTACACTCAGGATTCTGACTTTGTCTCCCAGTTCACGGAGGAGAAACTGGGCCAAGCTGAGAAGACGGAGCTGGAGCCCCACTTAGAGAACCTGATCACTCGGGCAGACTGCACCAAGAACTGGACTGAAAAAATCTTAAGACAAACCGAGGTGCTCCTGCAGCCCAACCCAAGTAAGAGATGTGAAAAGACATGTGACCCAACTAGAAGTTACAGCTCCTCATATGGAGTCCCAGGAGAAACGTATGACAATCATGGCTGTGTTATTAGTCAAATGTGTATTTGAATAAGTAAGAATGAGATTTTTTTAACATTTGTATTGATTGTTAAAGAAATTAAGTGCATTTTCCATTTTCATTCCTCATGGACTCCATATATATTGTTTGAAACACATGATTCACATGATTGTATTTAAATGAGTTTGTTGAGGAAATATCTGTAGAACTTGTTTGAAAGGCTGCCTTCTCTGCAGCACTTTAAATGACCTTAAAGCTAGGGTTGGTAATCTTGAGAAACTAGCACGAATACTCTATTACTAGATTTGAAAAATGACTTTACTTGAAAACCCAGCCCATGCTAGCAGCATTAGCTGCAAAAGTTGCTTAATCTAGCAAGAAAGTTGCCAAATCAACAACACTGACAGTCCGTCTCTTCAGACCTCCCTCCTAAGCCACTCCCCCAAAATGATCATTCTAAGCAACCAACATGGCTACTGTTATAACTCGGTTAAGCTAGCAGCTTGTGGAGCAACGAGTGAACGGGCAGAATATGCACAGAGATACAGGCAGGTAATTAGTCCTGCGTCAGCTACAGATACCTGTTTTAAAAAAGAAACATGGTCAGAGCATTTGATTCATTGATTGCTGTCGGGATGGAAGGAGAATTTCAACCAAAACACCAAAATGTTTTTGAAGATTACAAACCCTACCTTTAAACTTAAATGTGAAATTGTAATTGTGTGTTGTTGTTTTAGCTCTTTTAGTTTCAAACTTAGAGATTCTCACAGTCCTCCATTATTCTGTAATTGACTTAAAATGGATAGAATAGTAGAATGGACCTTGGTATTAATGTCTAACTCTCGCTCTGTGTATTTTCTAATCCTCCATGCTCCAGTTGACCACACTGGTAAGTCATTTCCTAGACTGCTGTTTAAGTGAGGACTGATGAACACATGGTACATGATGTACAGTGTAGCATAAAGACCCACAGTAGGGCGCCACGCTTTCATTTACAGTTTGACCTTATTGTATCACATGTTGAAACCGAACCAGAGTGAATCTATTCTATTCAGAGAGACAGTCTGCTGTACAGTGAATGGAGTATATAAACACCTTTTTCCCCCTAGTTGTTGTTAAGCTACCCTTAATGCAGTGTTTTTCACTCTTTTCTGAGTCGCGGCACATTTTTTACATTAAAAAGATTCTGCGGCACACCAACAACCAAAAATGACACATTGTAGCATAATACAGCACTTTCTCTGTGTTTCCTCGAGCTCACCGTTTTTTCTTTCTTTTGACCACCACTCATACGAGGCTTTTCATCTGGGTTAGAATGTTGTCCAGGGCCCGGTTCAGAGTCTGCATTTTTCCTTTTTCAAATATGCTTTTTACTCATGAGGTATGCTTTTCTGAAGCACCATCCTGTATGTTCGCAATAATAATCAAATCATTGATATTGATAAATCAGCACACACACGCACACGCACACTAGAACCTGACAGACACACACTTGTGTTTCGCTGTTTTCTTATGCTCAGCAGTTTTATTTTTCAAATATTTCTCCATCGCTGTTCGTCTCCATCATTTAATTCTACTGTCTTAAATTAACACGGTCATTACTGCGCTACCTACTGCCACCCACTGGCATGGAAGAGTATTTATTACTTAGCCAGTCACTATATTGCAGCTCAGACGCTCAACAATGGCAAAGTATTTACAGCAACTAATTCATGTTTTTTTTTTGACCGATTAAGTGAAATTGGACATTTTCCCACGGCACACCTGGAGATCTCTCGCGGCACAGTGGTTGAAAATCACTGCCATAATGAAATACTGCATATTTTTCACATGAAAAGCCTTCAATAAATGGGGGAGATTATAACAGCTGAGCCACTGGAAGGCTTTTTATGAGAAACATGTTAAGTGTAGCTTAACATCCAAAAAACAACATAATAGAAACAACAAGAAAAAATGAGTCAATGTAAAAATCTTTCTGTTAAAAAGAGAGAGAGAGAGCAACAGAATGGTGAGTATGACGTGATGTGGTTGTTGTAATGATGGAATATGTGCTGTGGTAGTACTGACCTCATGAATTAAACATGGGGAAGTGAAGAGTGTGTATTAACCGGGGATCAGGGGAAATGAGCAATAAAGGCTTGTTCCAAATAAAGGCCTGCCCCTGAGGTCAATACACAAGACTTTGGAGTAAATCAAAATGCTTAGCATTGCATGTGTAGCGACTAATTAAGTCTCACAATATCATATTAAATCTATCATTCTATATTTTAGGAAATGTGCTAGTTCACTTTTTAGTAAGAAGGGTAAATGAATTAAAACCACTCCCATATCTGTCTGATGAAAATGAAGCTACAACCAGCAGCCATTTAGCTTAGCTTAGCTTAGTTTAGCACAAAGACTGGAAAGGGCTAGCCCTGTCCAAAGGTAACAGAATCCCAATACTAAACATGTCACATCATGTTTGTTTAATCTGTAAATAAACCACAGTGTAAAAAGGTATGATTAGGGAGCTGTGGTTTTGAACAAACATTACAAATGGAACGTGACAAGAAGTGAGCTTTCAGGGGGCTGATAGGCAGGTTGTGCTACCTTTGGACGGATTCAGGCTAGCTGTTTCCCCCATGCTGCTCAGCAGCTGAAACTCATCCTCGCCTTCATCACGTCACGACACTAACTATTGCAACAGCATCCTGTTTGGCTCATCCACCAAAATCATCAACAAACTACAAACGCCCAAAACTCAGCTGCCCGTCTGCTCTCCCAGTCCACCAGAGATCACATCACCCCAGTCCATCACATACAAAGCCCTTCATAACCCTAAACCCCTTCATACCTTTCTGACCTCCTGCACCAACACACTCCCACCTCAGATCCGTGACGCTAACCTCCTCACCCCACATTACTCCAGCTTCTCTCCTGTTTACACATAAGTAGTAGACAAAATAACAGAAATGCCTTTAAAGTAATTTGGTTAACCAAAGCAGTCATTGGGAAAGCTCCTAATGTCCTGTGCTAATGCACTTGTCCTCTGTTTCTAATGGACTCATAATTCATAATCCACTCCTGTAGGTCACAGTTAAGAAGTAGCTGCACAAGTGAGTAGAGACACTTTGGTCTTTTTATGGGGGACAAGCAGCAGCTGCAGCTCAGCATTGTGTCATACTAGTCATAAATCAGAAATAAACATTCAATAATTAGAAATAAATAGTCAAAGTGTATAAGAGCTTAGAATATTATGATATCATTTATGATTTCCTTTCGCAAGTTCTATTTTGTCTTATAAGTTGTTGCAGCAATTATTAGGTTGATACCAAAATACCATATTTACACACCAAGACCCAGAGGAACACTATAGAAAAATGTGATTTGGTATCAAAAACCTCTGACATTTTAGAGATTTCTGCAAGAATTAAATTTTTTTTTGCCAATTTAGATGGCGACCACCTCTGTTCTGGAAACTGCTCAGAAACCCCTGGTTGGTGGAGGCTGAGGCTCAGAGGAGCGGGTTGTAGCCCCTACCATCAGTGTATGAATGACATGCAGTGTAAAAAGCGCTTTGAGTGGTTGAATGACTAAAAAGACGCTATACTTGTACTTACAAGTCCATGTATCAGTTACACATGGTACAAACCACACAGCCTCTGACCGCCCTAGGTCTCTAGTTTGTGGTTGTGAAGTTGCATGAGGCTGTGAGTCACAACACTCACTAAATCACTTTATACAGGGATGTTTCAAAAAAAAAAAAAAAAAGATTATTACATAATTTGAATAAGGCTCAAAAAACTCTGAATCAAAAAGTTTTTCTCCTTGTGCGTACAGTTTCCCTGAGATCTCTTTATAACCTGCTATCCAGGTGCTCGAATAGAGGAGTTCATCTATGACAAGCTGGATAAGAAGCTTCCCTCCAGGACCACCAACCCAGAGCTGCTGGGCCAGTACATGCTGGAAGCTGCCCAGGAATTTGGTCCAGGGACGCCATATGGTCAGTGGTGCTGTGATGAAACCGTTGTTGCATCAGACGAGATTATCGTGTTGTTGTCTGCTTTTTACTCATGAGGTATGCTTTTCTGAAGCACCATCCTGTATGTTCGCAATAATAATCAAATCATTGATATTGATAAATCAGCACACACGCGCACACGCACACTAGAACCTGACAGACACACACTTGTGTTTCGCTGTTTTCTTATGCTCAGCAGTTTTATTACAATTCAGCCACAAACGTATGCTCGAGATCTAAACATATTCTACTTTACCTCAAAATAGTGGACTTTTTCTTTGACATATTTCCTCGGCCTGATGTGTGATGAGTGCCTATTTTAACTGAGTGTAACCATGATGTCAAAGGAGAAAAAGAATCCACTTGTTTTTCAGGTTGTACAGGGTAACGTCAGACTGATAGCTGATGGGTTTTACATGATGGGTAACATGTGTGTATTTGTAGGTAGTACCCTGATCACAGTGGGAGAGTACCAGAAGAGACTGGGTGGAGCCGAGCGCGAGCTCCTCCAAACCTCAGCCGCCGGCTTCCTCACTCCTCTACGCAACTTCCTGGAAGGAGACTGGAGGACTATATCAGTAAGACTGACTTACTTACTCACTACTTCACTGTAGGACCTTGGTGCTTTAAGACATGAACACCACCCGAGGGAGGAGAAGTATGTTTCCATGGAGACGTGTGCGCTAAAACAGATGGAAAGTCTTCTTCTTGGAGCCGGTTGCTTCATTGTGCTGTTGGTTGTTAATAGAAACTTAGTGTTGCAGGGTTTGTTCCCTGCAGCGGGTACCTGGTTTCTGATTGGATCACTCCTGTCCTCTGCAGAAAGAGAGGCGACTTCTGGAGAATCGGCGGCTGGATCTTGACATCTGCAAGGCACGTCTGAAAAAAGCCAAACTGGCAGAAGCCAAAGCAGCGGTGAGATGAAATGTCAAGTTGATTTGTTGCTCTTGTAGTTCTTCTTCCTCCTCCTGTCCTCTGGAATCACAGTAAACATGAGATTTACAGCAGCCATACTGTGCAGGTAGTCAAATCTGTGACCATATTGAATCTCCAGGTGCATTATAACATCCACCTTCACTGTTTAATATTATTAGTGTTCATTTCTTTTGGCTACTTGGGGGCAGCTGGAAAAGCTGTAAACACAACATTGTCACATTATCACCATAAGAAGTTTAACAAACACAGAGCAACATAATCTTTCATTTGGAGTCATGTCAGTGTCTACCTGATGATTGTAACTCTTTTAGCTCTCTACCACCTCCGTAGGGAAATGTCTGTCCTCTAAGCTGTTAAATGCTCCACTATGTTAATCATATATCATATATCAGAGCTGCTGATATTTCTCTTCAATACAAGTGACCGTCTTTCTTTTACATGTAGCCATTTAATCCACAGTTGACATGAAATGCTTGTGTACTGCAGCTTTAACAGCGGTCATATAAACTGCTGAATGCCACTTTCAGTTACATGTATGTTAGACTTATGGCCATTTGAAAATTCTAAAATCAATTTTTTTTGGTGAATTTGTATTAGACTGTTGATCTAGTCATCCCCAAACTTGGTGTGGTATCGAGCGTTATTTTTTTCTATCTTTATTCAAGAATGGGAACTTTCACTTTGAGAATGACTCATTGATTTAACATCCAGATGTTGTAATGCTCACACTCAAATAGCGCTGCTTGCCCTTAGATTTGCTCTGCTTCTGCTCGAACTGTATGCTTGCACACAGATTTCCTGCGCTTCAGCTTCTGCTCTCAGATTCCTGTCAAACTTCCCCACCTAATAGAATGCCAGGTGTAGCAATATATATATAGAATATTATAGCCTCGGTTCCAGTGAGGGTTGTGTAGGATTTTTACAGACTTGTGTGATCCAGACATTTCCAATAAGTCCAGCGTTGTAAAGTCAAAATGTATTGAAAAAAGATAGATGTAATCATTTCCAAAATTCACGCATAGGAGGCCTTGTCCTTGGGCTCTCCTGTTCCCGCGGTGTATGAATGTTAGTTAGTCCTGATGAGCAGGTGGCACCTTGCATGGTAGCCCCTCCATCAGGGTGTGAATGGGTGAATGATGACATGTAGTGTTGAAGAGCTTTGAGTGGTCAGAAGACTAGAAAAGAGAAATGCAAGTACAGGATGAGTCTTGCTCTTAAATTAAGAACCACACTCTTGAATAAAGATAGGAAAAAGCTCCATAGTGTGGTATCTCTGTGAATGAATATTCAATTTAAAAAAATGACTCCATGTAATGTGAAAGAGGTTGCTCCTAAAATGTCACAATCACAGAGAGTTATAACCCAACTCTGTACAGCTCTATGGACCTTTTTGACCTCTTTTAGCTTTAGTCTGCTAACATAACATAACATGCTAACATAATAAGCTGTACATCTGCCACATCTGTTCTGCCCTGGAGTGGCCATAAATGTATGAATAGAGTGAGAGACACTGCCTCATAGCGCTGTTGTTTTATGTTAGATAATCAACACGGTTGTTGACTTGCATCTTGTGCCAGCTGTTCTCTACCACGTCCGTACATAATGAGACTGAAAAAGCTCAAAGATGGGAAGTGCAGCAATATTCATATGGTAGGTGGAATAGCAAGAAGCAAACCGCTTTAACATAGGAACTAACATTATGCGTTGTCATGTCAGGTCATCAGGTCGTGCTTTCTTTAGAATAACTTGTGTTGCACTCAGTTGGTTGCTTCTTCAGATGGCATGGCTGCACTGATCAAACCTTTCAAATTGAATGAAAAAGCTTCTCGGATGCTCTGCTGGCTGCCATATCACCAGTGATTCTACCTGCAGTGCCTGTTGCATGTGTCTCAACCTCCATAAGATAAGCGTCTTAATGCTGACTATGAGGTGCTTTGTCTGAAGCCGGCACAGCTTGTTGCCAGAACAGCGGGCTCACAGGGAGATGATGGAGTAGCGCACTACAAGATGCAGTAGTACAAAGTACTAATAACACTCTGGTACAGTAGAGGACTGTGACATCGTATATACCAAGCAGGATTGATCCAGACAAGACCAGGTTCAACTTAGTCTGGCTCTCTAGCCAAACATTGGCGGTCCTGGATAACCGTATGATGAAGCTGGGTATCAGTTAACTCTGGGGGTTCCAAGCCTGGTTGTGTGAAAGAGGCCGAGTTCATCAGAATCATGAGTAGAGTATCTAATATGACATGACAAATTAGGTTATGGTTAGCAGCACAAAATAATATGTTCATACAAGTCCAGATTTCCTGTGTTTGGAAGTTCTTGTCAGGTTCTTTCAGCTCCTCTTTTCTCTTACTTCAGTGCTGTGACTCCCTCAGTAAGTTAGGGACAGACTCTCTGCTTTATAGGACTAACCCTGCTTTACTGCAGTCTGGCCCAAAATACATACAGACATCTGTCATGTGAAATAACTATTATAGAAAATAGCGTGTTCATGTAGGAACTCACAAATGGTAAGGAAGTGGTTGAGAAAGTTCAATCATCTCATTGAATTTAAAATGATTTAATACAAACGATACAGGCCTCTGCTCCATATGTGGATGTGACGAGTAAAAGCATGCTAAGCTAACAAAAGCTTCATTAAATGGTAACATCGCCACAACAAGAGAGAGTAAATCCATCAACATAAGAATGTAATTTGACTCCAACTATTTAATAATCTAATAAATGATTCAGTCATAAGTCATTTCAACCACTTTGACACCACACACCACCACCAACTACTATCCACAGTTCCTTCTGCACCTGTGCTGCTTCTGACCACTTTTCTTTCTGCTGCTGTGCCGTTTGTTTTTCTGCTTAATGATTGTAACTGCATGACTGTGCCAACATGTGTTTCCTCCTCCCTGCTCTCGTTTGTAGGCTGCACCTGATTTTCAGGAGACAAGGCCTCGAAATTATGTTCTCTCTGCCAGTGCATCAGCGGTAAGAGTCCCGAGTAGAACAAGTGGCACACACACAGGGCACACACACACAGGGCACACACACACACAGGGCACACACACACAGGGCACACACACACAGGGCACACACACACAGGGCACACACACACAGGGCACACACACACAGGGCACACACACACAGGGCACACACACACAGGGCACACACACACAGGGCACACACACACAGGGCGCACACACACACAGGGCACACACACACAGGGCACACACACACAGGGCACACACACACAGGGCACACACACACACAGGGCGCACACACACACAGGGCACACACACACAGGGCACACACACACACAGGGCACACACACACACAGGGCACACACACACAGGGCACACACACACACAGGGCACACACACACAGGGCACACACACACAGGGTGCACACACACACAGGGCGCACACACACACAGGGCACACACACACAGGGCACACACACACAGGGCACACACACACAGGGCACACGCACACACACACAGGGCACACACACACAGGGCGCACACACACACAGGGCGCACACACACACAGGGCGCACACACACACAGGGCGCACACACACACAGGGCGCACACACACACAGGGCGCACACGCACACACGCACACGCACACAGGGCACACACACACAGGGCACACACGCACAGGGCACACACGCACAGGGCACACACGCACAGGGCACACACGCACAGGGCACACACACACACACAGGGCACACACACACACACAGGGCACACACACACACACAGGGCACACACACACACACAGGGCACACACACACACACAGGGCACACACACACACACAGGGCACACACACACACAGGGCACACACACACAGGGCACACACACACAGGGCACACACACACACAGGGCACACACACACAGGGCACACACAGGGCGCACACACACACGGGGTCTATGTCACTGAGCAGGAGCTATGCTAACACATACTAATAGGCATCGAGTGGACTGGCTCGTATGTACCATTCAGTCAAAATGTTTAAGCCAGACTATGTAAAACAAAATTATTACACAGAAATTAAAAATTAAAGAATTTCTGAGCAAAACAATTCAACGTTGCTAAATTCAGTACCCGTTGCTGCTTCAGCTGCACTTGATCAGGTATGACCAGTAGCTTGTGTGGCTAATGTTAGCGAATGTTTCTTCCATATGAATGTGTAACTGACATTGCTACTAATGACTGTTGGCAGACTTTACGACTCCTCTCTCTGGAGCTACTCTTATACTCCGTGTTAGCTTTTTCCATTATCTTGTGGCTACAGCTGTTCAGAGAACGTTAGACATGCGTCTCTCCTCTTTGGCTTTCGCAATGACAACAAAGTTTGATATTTTACAGGTATGGAGATGTGTTTTACTTTCAAATAAATTAGAAAATATATTGTTAAGTTTTAAAAAGCCCTTTCACTCAAACCTTTAAAATACAATTAAGCTAGCCCACCTGGAATCCATTTAAAACAGTGGTACTGTGACGTTGCCTTCCTGTTATGTGTGTTAATTTAAGCAGCATGGGATGACAGCTGTTAAATAACACAGTAAGATGCACATGTTGCATATTTTGAATGATTTATTGAAAGTAAATGACGTGGGGGCTGCTTCTCTAATGCTTGGGCAAGTGACTGTTGATGTTTGCAACATCAATATGATGACATGAGCATGTTTATGCATGTTTCACTTTTGTTAGAAACATTAGGAGCCATAGACCACGCCTCCACACTGGTTTGATCTGAAATGATCTGAAGCGTCTCTGAAAAGAATGAATTGAGTTTTCTAGTTGCTCTCGTCACAAGGGAGCAAATCACAGCATGTTGGATATATAATAGAGGAACGATGTCCTTAATGAGCCAAACTGTTGACTGAAACACACCATTTAACAGTCAGCAGACACATTTCATCAGATGCAACGCAGCAAAAGACACTCCGGGGCTGTTGCTGTGTCACTTAGCATCTGACCCTCTTGGCTGTGATTACCTGGTGACTTGCTGGGGTCTTGGACACAGCCTGTACTACGTTGGACATGAATCCTGATTGTGTCACAGTGAGAAGTGGTTCAGCTGGACCACTACTAAATGCAGCTCTGTCCACACACAAGATTGAGAGGAGCGCTGCAGAAGAATAGTGCGGACTTTCCATTTCAGCCAACGTATTGCTGTTCACGTGTCTCACCTGCTGAACAGTGATGGGAGAAGGATTCAGATCCGTGACCTCAGTAGAAGAAGCAAAACAACTTAGTCAAAAACAAACCCTGATAATGTACTTCAAAAGCACTTATTATTCCTATGAGTGTAATTCTATTATTGTATCATTATTACTAATGCATTATGTACATGCTGTAGCTGATTAAGGTGGACTATAACATTGTATTATATTCTATAAGTTGATGATATTTTTGTATGTAAAATCAATCTCTTCAAAGTTATTGGTGACTAATAGCTGTAAAAGAAACGGAGTAGAACATGAAAGTACCTCAAAATTGTACTTTTAGGAATTATTAAATGGATTTAGTTCCAGACAACACAAGTTTAAACTTATCTTGGACCTTAAACACAGCTAAGCTATAGCAATAACAGAGCAACAGGCCTTTCCATGTGCTCTATCAGAGAGACAGACGGAACAATATGTTGGCTAAATGAGCTTTGGAGGCGTGTTGACTTTCAGCTGATGTTTTCTCTAACTGAACCAGCTGCAGAGTGGCTGGGAGAGCTGGGATGTGGAGACGGATCCCAGTGTGTCAGAGCAGAGAGAGGTTGTACACATAAACGTTTGTCAGCATCAGTGAAATTAGTTGTGGTAGTCAGTGGTCAGTCTCCAGTGATTTAGTGTATGTTGTGTGGTAGACTTTTTTTTTTTATCCCCACTCTGCCCTGCCTGATAACAATTCATGGTCACTTTGCCAATTTGTGGTTTTTCTAAACAGCTGGTAAACACAAGGGTTCAAATTTAAATTTGTAATATTAATGTGGTCAGACTACGGCTGCAGCCTCAGCTTTAGGGGCAGCGGGCTGCTGTAAAGCGCCCGGGGTTCACAGCAGGAGTCGGGGATTGATCCACCAACCTTGTGGTTAAAGGTCGACCCGCTCTACCCGAGTTTGTGTCATTTCTAAAACGTATACAGTAATATTCTTGCACAAAATATTATACAATGAGAAAGATGCTTTCTCATAATAACGCATGTTTAACACAGGAGGGCGCAATGCATCAACCATTCATCAGTGTGCAGCTGCAGAATGGAGAGGAAAGGTCCAGTTCAGTTCAGGCTGCAGGCTGCAGGCCAACAGCAGCAGCTGTCCGACACAAACACAAGTAACTGGACCTTGAGTGAGGCAGAAATACTTCAATCTGGTTCTGTCTTTATTTGGCACCTCTAATCACACACATTCTTGTTTGTTAGACATAATATCCTTTCAACGATATTACCATGTTCCAAATTTACCATCATATGCTAAATTATCAACCGCGGTAGACCTGGCTTAAACATTCAATGCATCCCCGACCACAGATCCCATCATTTTAAAAAGAAGAAGACAGAGAAGTAGAGAGAGAGCTGTTGATTGTTCCGGCCACAAAACCTAAAGGTGTATGTTGTGGGACAGTTCTGAATACATGGAGCAGGTATGTGGCTCACTCACAACACTGCTTTTCAGCTTTCTATTTGGTTCATGTTTGGTTCTTTTCTATAAGACAGAAAAACTGAACTACAGGAAAAAAAATCACTTGATAGATCCGCTGCTCATGCTGCTGCTGCACATTGATGCTGAGAGGAGGTTTCATTCATTGAAACTGCTGTCTGACATTTTGTGACACTCGATTGCACCTGGAAGGACAGCTGTGAAACACTCGTGACCGCTGTCAGAGATACGATTGTGTGACGTGAGCAGAGCCACTGCTGTTGGTTGAAGAGTTCAGCTCTTAGTTAATGCTGACACTTCAGAGATTTATTATGCAAAATCCAAAATATCCTAGTAACCAAATTTGAAGTGAAGTCGATGATATCTTAATTAGTTATATATGTAAAAATCATCTCAGTAGAAATGGCCGAGGTGTCGCTGCAGGAGCCCGGATAATGTTACAATTATACAGATATATGAAAAACTGTTTTGCCTACCAAATATTGATATGAAGAATTCATTAAATGATATTGATTTAATTATATTTAATGAATTAGATTAAATAAACTCTATTTCTGACTGGCCAGAGATCTGTGCTTCAGCTGGGTAGTTTCAGGGTAGTAATTGCCATAGTAACAGAGACGGCCGAACTAAACCCCGTTTCTGCAGATACATTTAGATTCAGCTCCCCTCATAGTTTCAGATTGAAACACAGACAAAAGCTTATAGATCCTGTGTCTAAATCATTTCATGTTTGAGTCTGAGAATGGTTCATGACTGCTTCTTTCTGTTCTCATGCTGATCTCTCAGCTGCTGAGTGAGGAAGTGGACAAAGTAAGTACCTTCACTTGAGGACATGCAGTGTGTGGCAACCTGTGTGTGTCTAAATGCAGCCCCCTTTTTAATGCTTCCTTCCTGTCCCGTCATTTCCACCTGCAGGCAGAGCACGAGCTCCGTGTCGCTCAGACCGAGTTTGACCGACAAGCTGAGGTGACCAGGCTGCTGCTGGAGGGCATCAGCAGCACGCATGTGAGTGACTGACTCTGTTCGTCTCCACAATGTCCACAGCAGCGATGAAGAGGACATGAATCATTGTTTTTTGTTTGTCCGACATGACGCACAAGATTTACTGAACACGTGCATGCTCCAAAGGATGAATGAGCCTTTCCGTGGGGAGGGAGCAAAGTTGTACCATTACCGTGTTGACAGCGCTGCCCTTTCAAGGAAAAGGAGAGAAAAAAGATCATGATCCTGTCTGGCTTGAGTGTTAGGTGTTCGCTCGCCATCCATGAATCAAAACCGCATGATCACTACTATGAAGCCACAATTTACAAAACAAGAAAAGTAACATATTATATAACTATATTATATGCAAATCCCAGTATTTTTAGACCTGATATTTATTTTATTTTGATAACTTTTAGGCTAATCGATATAAATAAATGAAGAAATTAGTAATTCCCCACCAGAATTCTTGGCACTCAAAAGATGACTTTGAACCGGCATTTATACCATGTTGGGTCTAACTTTAACTAAAAAAATGTACATCTAATAATTGTATAGTTGGTTAGAGTTAGTGATGAATTGTGACAAAATGTTCTGAGGGGTGTGGAGGACTTGGACCCATGACCTCAGTATAAATCCTGCCCAAACATTTCTTGACTCTGAGCAGTTTCCAGGCAACCAGTGAAAACTCCTTGAAGTTACCAATTGCGGGTAAAAAAAATACTCATAAATCCTTAACACCTTGTTGGTCTTCGTACAGATTAAGTAAACAGGATATAACATGTTAATTATTGAGCTTTAGAAGTGATGGTAGGTGGATTTTGTTGCTTTTGGACAGAACCCTACTAGCTGTTTCCCCTGTTTCCAGTCCTTTTGCTAAGCTAAGCTAACTGGCTAACTGGCTAATGGGCTGGCTTTAGCCTTATATTTAAAGGATAAGTGTGAGAATGGTATGGATCTTCTCAGCTACCTCTTCAGCAGAAAGCGAATCAGCTTGCATTGTTTTGTGCACTCGCCTGTCAGCCACCAATAAAGTGACGCATGAAAAGAACTGGAGCTTTAAAGGAACACTTTCAATATAATTCACATGCAAGGAGGCACATGTCATTCCAGGTTGTGCTGGATACACTGTACGTTTGCAATGTATGACACACCACCATTATACACGTGGTGAATGAAGGAGAGTCTTAGTTGTATTCATGATGAGCTTTTGACTGAAATAAGGAAAGCATTGTATCTGATTATGAGCTGCACGGTGGCGTAGTGGTTAGCACTGAGGGGCCCCCGGGCCCTTCTGTGTGAAGTTTGCATGTTCAGCATGGATTCTCTCCAGCTTCCTCCCACAGTCCAAAGACATGCAGCTCAGGTTCATTGATGGTTAATTGATGACTCTAACTTGCCCGTACGTGTGAATGTGAGTGTGAATGGATGTCAGACCTGCGATAGTCTGGAGACCTGTCCAAGGTGAACCCTGCCTTCACCCAATGTCGGCTCCAGCCCCCCGTGACCCAGAAAAGGATAAGCGGTCTGATTATAATCTTTGGTGTATATACTGTATGTATGTATCATGTTCTGCTGGGGATTCCACTCACACTGACTTCATCTTTTGCTTTCTCTCCTCAGCTCAACCACCAGCGATGTCTGCAGGATTTTGCAGAGGCTCAGGCCACTTACTACGCCCAGTGTCATCACTACATGCAGGACCTTCAGAGGGAGCTCAACAAGTGAGGATTCACTGCTGTTGGTAGCTTCATCTTTAACATGTGTCTGAAAGAGGTAGATTAGATAAGGATCTAATCTAGGATCAGTCACTCAGGTCCAAGGGTAGTGGGACTTGAAAGGATAAATGAGCTTTCAAAATGTTTTAGATAAAACATGAGTTTTACTCCAACACTGGTGCCACAGAGTTTATATAGCCCCTTCTCTTCATTCTTTCACTATTTCCAGTTGCTCAATGAGGTCTTTGATTTATTTAGCATGAACAGATAACGCTGCTCTTAGTCAAGAATTGTCACGAAGGCTCATTCTTATATCGCGATTGAAGGCAACATCTACCTACAGTACAGGTGCCAGACATGGACAGATTGATCATTCTCGGTCTGTCCAATCTCACGTCTGTCTCACGTCTGAAAAATGCCAACATACAGTAAACCACTTCTCCTTATACCGCGGTATCCCACAGTTCACCATGGTCTTCTGTGGTACACTAGTACACCAGTAGTGAGTCAGCGTCGGAAATACACGAGGGCAAATGGCAAAACTGCCCCTAAGAAATATAATGTTAGATTATTTAATAATACCTGACTGACAGTCAATTAAGATATTTTACTGAGCAAAAACTCTGAACTGAATCAAATGGCACATTTTTGAAATTTTTAAGGTGCTATAAAAATGTTTTTAATGCATATATGTTCAGGACAACAATGGGTAATATCACAATATTTGAGGTGCTACAAAAATATTTGTTCTCAATAATTCCATACAATGACTGATGTATATGTAATCAAGGCATCGTTGACTTAATAATTGTTAAAAAAATGTAATAATAACAATAAATAACCACAAAGAAATAAGAATAAAATTGAATATGATTGTCTGATTTATGTTTTCTGTTATTTTGAACAAAGGTTAAATGTTATTTCACAAGTTTCAAAAAGTGCCCCCAATTTTTTTTTAAATGCCCCTGGATTTCAGTCAGTGGGGGCAAAAATTGCCCCCTAAAAAAAATGTAAATGTCCTATCCTGTAGTGAGTTGATTAGCTGGTGTCAGGACCAACCATGATCAACAGATATGAAGGAGTTGAAGTCTATGCCATGTTGGATTCCAGGCCGGCCCGACCTCTCTGGGGCCCTAAGCTGAATTCTGCTTCGTGTAAAAATGAAGCTCAACACCTACAAATACACTAACTGCAGAGTGCAGATACATGAATACGCGCATGACGGGATGCTGCGTCATTAACGGACAATGCTCTAAATCAATTCAGCAAAACTGCGGCGCTAAAACACGCATTCCGCCACAGACTCAAGAGCACGGTCCATTCAAATATTATTCACATCAGCGGGAACAATATTAACCATATCATAAAAACGCGACACCATAGACAAATTAACACGCTACTGCAGATGTAAAAACACAAAAGTAGTTCACTTACCAACGCTGCTGTTCCTCCTTTTTTTCATTACAAAGAGTTCAATGACGCGGTTGTTCAGAACATCTGTGCGGTTCAGTTCCAGTAAGAAGTCCTTCTCGATTCATGGACGCCAGTGAAGACAGTCGAGCCTCCCCAGTTGTATTTCTTGAATACGTTTTAATGCGTTTGAGGGCTCAAAATGTCCGCTCGACAGAGGCAGCAGATATTGGGATTGTCACCGCCCAACATGTCAGGCTAGCCCACTGACCAATCACGTATGGCTAGGCCAGCTAGCAGGCTCTGGCACGTCAAAGAATACGCCCAACATGTCAAACTAAAGATCTGATTGGTTGAACACTATGACAATCAACAATATCGTCCCCATTCACTTAAACTGCACATGGATTCACTTGTGAGTCTGCAGGCCTCGGGCCTCTCTTCTTACCTAGAGACACAGAGGTGAAATCTGATTGGATAAAAGCTCTACTTAAAACAAGCTGCACTGGAAGCAGAGCAACTGAGGAAGACAGTAGCTGTGCAATGAGAAAATAAGATAATGGGAAAAATAATTATAATACATGTAGTGTATTTATGAAAAATTATTAAACTATAAAATAGCTATAACTTTGTGATTCTGTTTAGGCCAGCAGAGAAAGCTTTGCAGGCCCTGACGGCCCACCACTGGCCTATACGAACAGAATGAGGTATTAACATTTATTGAATAGAATATTTTTATTCTTGATAGTCTTAAGATGAGTGAAAATTTTTGTTCACAATTAATAAGAAATTGTCGAAAATATATCATGTCGAAAATATTAAAATGTAACACTTAGATTTCGACTGTGCTGGATGTGGATCAACTCAGTCTGATGATCCAGCATCTCCTCTGCTAACAAACTTAAGCATAGAACCTTTAAATTATATATAACAATACTATTTTTCATTTTATCAGGCCCATTCAAACTGTCTCTTCCTTTTATACATTTATACTATTTGTACTATGGCCTGAGTAGGCCTCTTCATGGTTATTATTTACTAAGAGATGTGCATGCATCCACATTGCCCTGCAGTATGCCCAACTAATCAACCGCTCCACCTCCCGACGGTGCGGGCGAGACGGGCCGGTGGTGAGCCCAACGCCGTGGGGTCGGGATCCCACCTCACCCGGAACGCTGGCCCTCGCTGGCCCTCCCTCACTGGCCCTCCCTCACTGGCCCTCATTGCGCCACGGGGTTTGCTTCACCCTCTGATTCGCTTGTGCGTTAGACTCCTTGCTCCGTGTTTCAAGACGGGTCGTTGCCGACATCGCCGCAGACTCCTGACGCCTTTTACTTGAGCCGATCCCCGCCCCGCCAGGCGCATATCATACTATGAAGGTAGATTTGTGTCTTTATTACGCAAACAAAAATAAATGTTTTGAGAGCAAATTTCTCGCATTGCAATCAAAAATCAAGTTTGTAAGTAAAAATATATAAACTGAGAATAAATTATTTGTTAGTTTTGCTTATGAAACGAGAATTTTTGGCTGCAAAACAAAAAGCTTTGCTCTCAAAAACAACAACTTTGCTCTCGAAACAAAAAGCTTTGCTCTCAAAAAATGATGGATGTAGTGGGCGAGGCATACGCTGCTGAATGAGCCAGGAGTTTCTATTGGTTGGGTTCGACTTGGCATCTGCTTCCACTGTAAACAATGACGGGATGTGATGAGCGACATGGAGGTAAGTTGACATTATATTGCTCTGTTTTGTCAAAATTATTTAAAATGTAGCAGCACTTCACTTTCATGTTGTTCGTGTCGTGGAGTCTTCTTTTTTTTAAAGAACGACATGGAGGGCTGCTGTGTTGACATGAAGCCCCACTTTCTGAGGGCATGTAACGTTAGCCCACAGTGGGCTAACGTTACATGCCCTCAGAAAATGTCAACTTACCTCCATGTCGCTCATCACATCCCGTCATTGTTTACAGTGGAAGCAGATGCCAAGTCGAACCCAACCAATAGAAACTCCTGCCTCATTCAGCAGCGTATGCCTCGCCCACTACATCCATAATTTTTTGAGCGCAAAGACCTAAAATATTTTTGTTTTTGAAACCATATCCCACGTCTTGAGACATGGTCTAAACCCATGGCTCAAAAGAGCCGTATATCTATATAAGGTCTTAGGTAATATTAGTTTGCCCTCAGGTCATTCCCAGAAACCATCGTTATTTATTTTGCAGTCTTGTTTTGTCCAATACGTATTTTTTTATTACTGTGGAGCATTTCTTTGCATGTCTTCCTCATCAGCTTTGCTGTTTCCTGTTGAAATGGAGTCAGTACCTGTTTGGTGTGCTATGCACTTATGAACCAAATTGTACTGCATCTCGTAATTGTAATATCAATTCTCTATGTATAATAGCAGTGTTTCCCCTAACATTGTATTAGGGGGGGCGCCCCGCCCCCCCCCAACGGCACCCTCCGCCCCCCCTTGTAGGTCGAGTTAATTTTGTTTTCTATATAGAGCCAGATCACAACAGAAGTCATTTCAGGTTACCTTTCCTATATAACAGGTCTATACCTTGTTCTTTTATTAAACAAACTAAACAGCCTTATATTATTTATCTTATTGACACGACGGCGTGTCATTTCTGTCTCTACATGGTCGCGCGTTTACAATTCTCCTCTGCTCTCTGTATCGTGCACGGCGGAGTTCCGCCCCGATATGCGCACGCACACACAGACACACACAGACACGTGCGCGCAAACACATGCGCTGCACGCACCTACTGCGCTGCGCTGCACGCACCTACTGCGCTGCGCCCCCCCCCCCCCCCCCCCCCAAAGCTGTAAACCTAGGGGAAACACTGAATAGGTTTCCCCTAGGTTAGTTAGTTGATGTCACCATCTCTCTATTTTTTCATTGCTGAGCAAACGCATGTAAGCATGAGTATGCATAGTTACTATCTGTAAATGACCTGGTCTTTTCCCAGTTTGCCTCTGTGAGAGTGATTAGTTCTGCAGCTTTGTGCTGAAAAATGTGGTGTTTGAGTTTCAAATGTTAACACTTTACTATTTGTCTCTACTACATATCCCCTTGCATTTGTACCATCCAAATTATTTTTACATGAGCCATCAACAAACATAGTCACATCTGCATCTTCAAATGGAATGTCTGTTAAATCAGTTAATAACACTATTGGTGCAGATGTTTGCACAGCCACTGAGGCTGCCATTATAGCTTGTTTGGCAATCACAGTACTGATGAATTTGTTAACATCTTTTTTTAATATCATTAAAGCTTTGTCTGCTTCAAGAGTCCAGCACAATTTATCATGTGCTGCCATAGGTTTATCATAAATCAATTTTGATAAAGGTTTTGCTAATTCAGTGTAATTAGGAACCCAATTTCTACAGAAATTAGTCATTTCTAAGAATGACATCATTTGTCTTTTTGTTTGAGGTTTTGGTTCTTTGAGAATTGCTTCTTTTCTTTTGTTATCTAATGATCGGCCAGCTTTAGATAAATCATAACCCAAATATTTCACTTTTTCTTTCCAAAGTTGGAGTTTGTTTTTGCTTACTTTATGACCTTGTTCACAGAGAAACCTTAGCAGTGCAAGAGTATCCTCTTTGCACTGTTGTTGTATCTTGGAGCATATCAAAATGTCATCGACATAAAGTAAGATTCTTCCCCTGGTGGGTCGAATTTAGCTATTTTAGTTGCATTCATTGTTTTCACAACCTCTTTCTCTGCAGAGGAGAGAGAAAAAAAGTGCCTCACTTATTTTGTTTAAATTTAGATAAGAGCAGAGCCTTTGCTGTGACCGTGACCCAGTTTATCAAGACTGTAGTCATTTCGTGAGTTAGAAACCTCTTTCACACAACAGTCAATCGTTTATTCGAACCACTTTCATTCTCTGCCTAACAGGTTAACTGGACAGTTTAACACAAATGCTGTTTTGTCTGTAAGCCTGTTTTGGGATCTTATGATCGTGAATGGTACCGATAGATATTCTGTTTGTACATGCTCCAAAATCACACAAAAAATACTACTTCATGCTACCTCAATAACTCTAACCCCACAATTCTATTTGATATAGTTCTAATATTTCTATCTATTATTCTTTACCGTCAGTCTGTGTCCCTGCATCAGTGTGTGTGCATGTTTTTACATGACCTGATTCATCTGTTGAATGTGGTGTCCTGACGTCCCCCTCCTCCCGTTGTCGTCCTCTCTCTGTCCGCTCCTTTTCACATACAAAGCAGGGTCCACTCCGTCCACTCCATCCGCTCTCTCCACGTCTTCCCACTGCCCTGTCCACACCTGCCTCCAGCGAGTTAAACTAGCCTAGTTTATAATCAATCCATTAACCTGTTAAGCCTTCATAATCACACTTCAAGCACCCTACCCTCTCCAGTTTGATGGTTGTCTTCTTCAGGATTGGAAACTCACCCTTGAATATTGTAACAAGTTTCTTCTGAAATAGGAGCTCATTGGTTGCAAAACAGGTTGCAATCGGTGCTTGAAGTTGAAAAATAAGTGTACTCTCCTTATTCACATCTTGGCGTGTTTTTATCGTCCGGCCTCTGCAATCTCTTACTATCTCTCTACATATTGTTATTTATTTATTCTGTCTTTAAGCATGTTTAGCCTTTTGTGTCCGTCATCAGTTGTGAAAATCCTTTCACTAAAGTGTTTTTTTCGTCTAAATCCTGTTTAGATTACGTAACTGTGGTTTTTCTCGTCTAGACCCTGTTTAGATTACTTAACTGTGGTTTTTCTCGTCTAAACACTGTTTAGATTACTTAACTGTGGTTTTTAAGATCTTATTACCTGTAATGATTTCCAACGGCCTGGTTCACCCAAAAGGATATTGTCACCCCGTCTCCTCCCCAGCAGAATCCTGGCCTCTCAATTTGCCAAACTATTCTCGTGTGAGAATAGGGCGGAGGTCTTTGTCAAGAGTCCGGGACTCTTCCGTGCACGGTTTCAGGATCAAAAGCTGGAGAGAAGAAGGAGATATTGATCTCTGCCTCGAAGGACCATTTATGTTGGAAAAATTCACTCGAGACCGATTTGAAAATCATTAATCACAGGACATTTATTCTTGCAAGAAGGAGACCGCTCGGAGTTCTGACTCTGAGCTTGTGATATTTATACTGAGCAAACAACATGCAATTGCTGGCACAGGATTGGTTTACATGAGGTCTTTGTCCCAGAAGTGACACACGCGCATCATTTCAATCCAGGACATGCTGGAGAAAGCTTTCTTTCTCAGCAGCTGTAGAACTTAATGTCAGAGTAAGTTCACACGCACACGCACACGCACACGCACGCACACACACACACACACACACACACACACACACACACACACACACATATTATAATTAGTCATTTCGATTTTTGACCCCAACACACATAAAAGTAGCAAGAGGAATGTATCCAAATGTACAAATAAAGATTTTATTGTAAAATCTACTCAAGTAAGAGTAAAATGTAAGCTGCATTGAAACTACTATGTCAAGTACAAGTTACTCCAAAAAGTTACTTGAGTACATGCAACTCATTACTACTCACCTCTGGATTCATAATGTACTCTATGTGTGATGTTGTCAAACAGGGTGGGGAAAGGCTTCTCTAATTTGAAAGCCAAATAGAAAATGAAAGGGAAAGAGGGGAGGGACAATGTATGGGTAAATACTGAATACAATTTAAATCTATAAAATCTCCAGCGAGTTAAACTAGCCTAGTTTATAATCAATCCATTAACCTGTTAAGCCTTCATAATCACACTTCAAGCACCCTACCCTCTCCAGTTTGATGGTTGTCTTCTTCAGGATTGGAAACTCACCCTTGAATATTGTAACAAGTTTCTTCTGAAATAGGAGCTCATTGGTTGCAGAACAGGTTGCAATCGGTGCTTGAAGTTGAAAAATAAGTGTACTCTCCTTATTCACATATTGGCGTGTTTTTATCGTCCGGCCTCTGCAATCTCTTACTATCTCTCTACATATTGTTATTTATTTATTCTGTCTTTAAGCATGTTTAGCCTTTTGTGTCCGTCATCAGTTGTGATTTTCTTGATAAATTATTATACTTGGGCTTTGCATCTTCTATAGTAGGCCTATAGTACTCCAATAATATTCCAACAGAAACATAGTGTTAAGGTGCTGTGTATGTGTATTTACATTTTTACATAGTGTTTATACTCAAAGGGCTTTTTTTTGTGTTATTTGTAGCCTATAGTATCGCTCTATAATATATTATGGGATGCCTACAGCCTGGAATCAACACCAGCCAGACAGGGTGTGAGCTATTCATTCAGGTTTTACGAGCAGTGTCCCAGTCAGGACGCTAACATTAAGCAGCAGGATAAAGACACAATCTGAATTTCAAAGTCACTAAAAGATGCAAGGAGCTTTTGAGTTTAGGGTTCCTGTCTCAAGAAAAGGTTTTTGACTGAAAACTATACTTTATAATTTTGGACTATTACATTTAATTCTTCTGGAAAAGTTAGCCCTGTAAAATCATATTCTGTAAATCAAAAGAGCAGATTCAGAAAACTCTTCAATAATGTTTCATTGATGGTATTTGTCAAATAAATGAAATTCAAAATCACCCAGAGAACCCGATGGAGAGGGTAGAAAAGAGTACAGCTTGTGAGACGTGATGGTACACAAGAAAAAGTCCCACGCCAAGGAGTAAAATGTAGAAGTGGTGCTGGTACTGCATCGGCCAACCTCGAGCACTGATTGCAATGCTAACAAAGGAGGTTACTTTCCTGATTGACCCTTGGCTAAGCCCCCCGTTGAATTTTACCTCTAAAATGTCTTTAGAAATAAATGGAAATGTACCACATTTGTATCATCAGTATATTTTAATAGAATGTCCAAAGTAAATTACATTTTATTTTTATTTTTCAACATGTAGTGTGAAAGAACAAACTATGACATGGCCAGTAATAAGACACCCTTTGTTAAACATTTGGTTGATCACCCGTTGGCAATGATTACTGCCTCCAAACGTTTCCTGTAGCCATCTATAAGCTACAGTACTTGCACCTGTCAGTTGGTAGTTTCTCCCACTTCTCCTTTGCCATTTGTTCAAGCTCCTAAAGGTTTGCAGGACTATTTCCCAAATGGCAAATTTTGTCTCTCTCCAAAGATTTTGGATGGGATAGAGATCAGGACTCATTGCTGGCTAGATTAAAACAGTCCATTTAATCTCATATGTGCTTTTAGATGTGCTTTAGGTCTTTATCGTGCTGGAGAACCCATGATCTTTGTCCCAAACCAAGTTTTCTCATGCTGGGTAGCACATTTCGCTCTAAAATCCCTTGGTAATCCTATGATTTCATGATTCCTTCAATACGGTCAAGGCCTCCAGCCCCAGAGGCAGCAAAGCAGCCCCATGACGTTATGTCATGCTTAACTGTAGGTAGGGTGTTCTTTTCTTTAGAAGCTTAATTTGGTCATCTATAAACAAAGTCGCTAGTGTGCCTTGCCAAAAAGCTCTATTTTGGTTTTGTCTGTCCACAGAACATTTGCCCAGAAGAATTGTGGTTTGTCCAGGTACTCATTGGCAAAGATCAGTCATTCCTTTTTATGTCCTTGTTACAGCAGTGGGGTCTTCTTTGGCCTTCGCCCATTAAGCCCTTCTTGGTTTAGTTTGTGGCGTAGGGTCCGTCTTGAAACCATGACACTAGATTGTTTCAGGTCAGCCTTCAGCTCCTTGGACATTTTTGCGTGGTGGTTTTTTCCCCACTTCGCACCGACCTTCAAAGACTACTCATTGATTTTCCTCTTCCCCCATATCCAGGGAGGTTCTTGACAGTTGCAAACTTCTTAATAACATTGTGCACTGTTAAAACAGGGATAACAAGGTCTTTGAAGATGTCCTTGTACCCTTTAGAGGTCTTGTGTTTGGTGATAATAGCACTTCTGATGCTCTCAGACAGCTCCATTGTCTTCACCGTTGTGGAAAAAGAGAAGAGGGAATAACAAATGGCTTTTTTAAGCATGTCATTGGCTTAAAGCATCATAGTCATCATTCATTGGCTGATTGAAGTAATGCGGGCACTGACAATTTATTACAGGTGACCTGTTAACACTCCGACGGCCCGCCCACGGTCTTTTGGAGTGTTAACTGTACATCTGTGTCATGTACACAACTGCTACGTATAGGTAGGTACTGATGCATCATATCTTTGGAAAGCTAAGATTCTTGTGATTTGATTTATGCAAACCCTTTCAAGATACAATCACAACAGCAGGTACAATCAACATCTATGTCAGACCACCAACCAACAAACAAAATTGAGGCAACTCATCTGTGAAGCTTCATAGTAATCCACTCCTCGATAATATTCCAACAAAAATGGTCTTGTTACATTGCCAAAGGTCCAGACGATCCAATCCAGTAAAATATTTAGTCCAAAACACATTATTACATCCATAAATACCCACGGACTGCTGTTGCATCATTTCAAATTAGCCGGCAGATATGCCTAATTAGTTATGTATTTTTCAACATAACTTCAGTTTGCATGTAAACATTGCCGGTATCTGGGTCTCAAAGTGGCGGCTGCACTCTGACCTTTTGATTGACACCTCATTTGTCCTGTCCACAGCCTACAATAAACAACGAGAGTCCACGTTGAAGGAAAGTGCCTGCCCCTCTTCTTTCGTGTAAAGCTCGAGCCAATTGCAACCGATCGTTCTGATGACTGACGCTTCGTATAGCCAATGAAATTTCAACATAAATAAGCTTTAGTTTGAATTATGAATACACATTTTTACACAGCCTAGATATGTTAGCATGGTTACCATGGGTCTACAAATGGACTTTTTTGGAAAACGCGTAGACATACCCCATGTGTAAAATATTATTTTTCTGTGGTATCGTTATCAAATTTGAACCTGGACTAGGTAAGGCTTCATGCTGTGGTCCCATTGTTTTTTCCAGCTAATAAGTCCCAGCTATAGTCATCTGCAGTCATCTGTTTGCAAATAAATATTCAGGCGGAAATAAAAACCTTCTACTTCAGTGTGTTCAAACTTCTATTAGTCAATACCAGTAGCACTTACAGTGATTCTGACTGTTGGGGAAGAAACCTCAGAGTGTTACCTTTCAAAAGAGACCAAAATCAAAACCATGTTCTTGAACCAAATGGTTCAAGAACAGCTTTCAATTTACTTTGGGTATGCCTTGGATAGGCGTTTTAGGCTAATTTTAGAGTAGTAACAGGTTTTAAATGTAATTAATTTATCACTGATTTGAAGGGTGCCAATACCAGTGTCATGGCAATCTTACAGTTTGTATAGTATATTTGTTCCTATTGTCTTTTATTTTTTTTTACAGTTATTGTTTCATTTGCTGTTCTGTCCCAAACATGAGTCTCTATTGACCAAAGCTGCTTCACTAGATTATTTTTTTCAGGAGATATTCTACATGATGTACTTAAATTTCATGACTGCCAATAATGTTGACCATAACTGTATAAACACTATACAATCAAGCTTCCAAATCTGTTTTCATTTTACCAGGAGGAAGTTGGTTACTGTGGCTCAGTGGTAGAGCAGGGTCGTCCTTCAATGAGAGGATCGGCGGATCGATCCCCGGCTCGATCCCCGGCTCCACTAGTCCATGTTGATGTGTCCTTGGGCAAAACACTTAATCCCAAATCCTGTAGCTGTGCCTACGGTGTATGAATGTTGTATGAATGTTAGAGTGGGCAGGTGGCACCTTGCCTGGTAGCCCCTGCCATCAGTGTATGAATGGGTGAGAATGGGTGAATGATGTCATGTAGTGTTAAAGAGCTTTGAGTGGTCGGAAGACTAGAAAAGAGAAATACAAGTACAGTCCATTTTTGTCTCTGTTTTTATAGGATTACCGCCTACAGCCTAAAATAGGTGGAATTCCACTTCAACAACTCAACTCCTTCATTTGTCTTCCAATGTTCACACAGATGTGCTAATGCCATCAGCGCCCCCCACCCTACTGCAGCGGTCTGTCCCGACCCCGTCTCCTCTGCATTCCTGTCTGGACCATCATCTCCCGGGGCCACAGTCTCCTCTCAGTCTAGTCAAAGGCCCAGCACGCTGGCTATGGAGCAGACACAGCTCCCTGTCACAGGCACGAGAAAGGCCAAGGTCCTGTATGACTACGACGCCCACGATGTAAGCGAGCTGTCCCTCTTGGCTGATGAGGTAAAGTAGGATATTCTGATTCACCCCACACCCACATCTCTGTTAGATAAGGAGCTGGACCTACTCATGAACAGAAACTCACCAAGACAAGTCCAGACACTAAAGCCAAGCCCAACCAAACACACCCACAAACAGCTCACCACACACACGCACATGGAAAACATGGATCAGGCCGCGCATTCACGCTTCCCGAGGTCCCACTTGCAAGGCTCTAGGACCTACCCAAGTAGGTTTAACTACATGTGTCGTAAAGCTCAGGGTGTGTGAATAGCTTATGGTTAGGTCCTAGGCAGCAGCTAGAGGCGCCAAACTTACTACAACGGTGCTAGGGCATGCTAGGAATACACACAGCAAGTTTCAGGAGGCTAGCACCAAGTGGCCAAGAGCTATACACCATCTGGGCCTCTTCATCATATATGATGAAGGGGGTGTATTACCTCTTCCCAAGGTCCTAGAAACTCGGGCCTGGTACCATTGGAACCACAATGGCCACATTAGGGGGGTAGAGCCCACTTGCAAGGCTCTAGGACAGGGGTCTTCAACTAAAATTCCAAAAGGTCCAGATTGAGAAAATCTCCTCGGGCAAAGGTCCGAAACATTACAATAATATCTAACTCACGCTATTTAGTGCCATATATATATATATATATTCAAGAAGCCTAGTAGTAGTAACAACGCCTCTGTGTCGTCAACAACTGTCAAATCAAATAAATAAAGTACACATCAATTATATTTTAACAATTATTATTGTTGGTTTTCAAATGTAACTGGATGGATTATAAATAATACATAAATAAATGTTCTTCTCAGTTCAAGTAAAATAAGAGCTGGATTAAAGAATAACTGACACAACAGAAAGCTTTTCAAAAATGTGCATCTTAAAATAAAGTAATTCATTTTAGAAAAATTAATTTCACTGAGTTGTCCTGCAGCTTTAAATTCAGTTCATTCAGGTGTGAAGTGATGTCAATCAAAAAAGCCACAATATTATATTTTTGTCATCTAAAAAGAGAAATCAGTGTGCATGGACTTTATCTGTGGTTATTAAACCACTTGTTTCAGCTCTATTCTCTCTGTTAACATCATTGTTGAACAGTGAATTCATGTGTTATGATTCTGAACATATTGGGCTCTTAGGTTTATTTTCGGTGTCTTCATTTCAGACTCAAAAGAGTTGTGCTTTTCCTCGTAGTGCGCTTCATTTGCCGCTTTATCCATAGTTATGGTTTCTGAACATATGAGACATGCTGGTTTTAACTGCCTGTGGGAAGAATTAACATATAAGATTCTGTTCATTCTTGCTTATAAATTATATTCTCTCTGAACACGTTTCTCTTTTTGGAGAACGTCATGTGAGATAACTTCTCTGATTAGCACAATATACCTGCTCTTCTTTCTATTTCCTCGTCTCTCCCCGTGTGTCACGGTGTGTGTAAATCTCACTAGAATCAGGAAACTTGAATACTCATATTTGATTGGCTGAGCTGCGTCACGTGATGTGATTTACAACGCATTGGTCGGTGTGTTTCCTGCACCGCTGAACAAGTGCCGTAACGGCTGAATAAACTGCGCCGGTTAAAGTATAAACTCACTGTCTGATATGAATAATTCTGAATTATTTATCGGTTTTAGGTCCTGGGTCCGGATGCAGCTGTGTCTGGGTCCGGATCCGGACCACGGTCCGCCAGTTGGGGACCCCTGCTCTAGGACCTTCCTATCAAAAGGGCTTTCTTTCTTCTCACTTTTAGCTGTGAGACTGGCACAGAGTACAGAATATTGAATATTAAAAATCTATATACACTTTGAGCATTTCTGCTTCTCATATTTAGGCTGAAAATATATACCTCAGTTTCTCACATGTGGATAAACCCATCTACCCAACCCATCTTTAAAATTAAAAGTTAGAAGCCGCCATTTACTTATTCATTGCAGGGTCCGAAGGGGCTGTGGCCTTTCCCCGCATACACTCAAGATAGGTTCACATTTTTCAAATGTGTCTCAAAACAATATTCACATATGTATGTTGAAAGAATTATTATACGCCTGGGGAAAGGTAATGTGTTTGGTGTGTGCGTGTGACTGAGCGTGCGCCTCTCTGCAGCAAACTGCATCATGTTCTGGGTGTCCAGTTAGGGCTGCATGATCAAGGTCCTCTAGTGGTTTCACTAGTAATAACATAGCTGAGTGCATCTCTGACCCCCCCATCTGCTACTCTGTGACCAGAGAAACGTGGAGATTTTGATTTTGTGTTTTGGCACAATTGTATGAAGTGTATTATACATGACTTGGAGTCCGGTGCTTGTATGAAGTTCTTTACATTCTACTGAGTGCACCTTTCTAGTTGGTAGCTGTGATTCTTCCACCTGTCCATACCGGCCCTGAGGTGATCTCTTTTGAGGACAACTTCAATGTAAGAGATGGAAAACAAATTCCACAGTCTTTATTCTGACTTCTGACTTTACACTTCGAAGTGTGTTTTCAGGTTTTGGGGAGTAGTTGTAAAGTTCTAGCTTTTAGTGTCTCCAGAGAGATCTGTGTGAAGTCTGATAAATGTCCTCAAGGGATTCATTTGAGTCAGTTGGGTATGAAGACTTGGAAGAACGTGGCTACAAGTTCTGAATTCACAAGGACTACAGTGCCTCAATAGCCTCCGCTAAGAGAAACCTATATGGGTAGCCAATCGCACCAAATAGTAATAAATCACCAACAGAAGAGCAACTAGTAGCGCGCTTGCTGTATTGTCTTGATCGCAAAACATTGATTTACTTTTTAGTACAATCTTTTGCTCGAATAGCCGTCGGTTTTAATGTCTTTATTAATTTTATAAGTTCTAAATATTTTTATACCCCTGCTCAGAGCCCAACAGATATAAAGCTATTTTCAAACTCACTTGAAGCGGGGCTTTCCCTGGTCTCTCTTAACTATAGAAACGGATGTTAGTATATGTAGGTGTGTGTGCGCAATAGTTGCATCAGTCGTGTGCTGTGCTGGAAGTCCTTCAACTTACCACAGGGGCTGGGAGATCTCCCCCCCCCCGGAGGAGACCGTGTGTGTGTGTGTGTGTGTGTGTGTGTGTGTGTGTGTGTGTGTGTGTGTGTGTGTGTGTGTGTGTGTGTGTGTGTGTGTGTGTGTGTGTGTGTGTGTGTGTGTGTGTGTGTGTGTGTGTGTGTGTGTGTGTGTGTGTGTGTGTGTGTGTGTGTGTGTGTGTGTGTGTGTGTGTGTGTGTGTGTGTGTGTGTGTGTGTGTGTGTGTGTTCTCTCAAGTTACATTTCTGTATTTTTCATTCATTGTTTTGCTGAGCAGCAATACGGTGCCTTTAACACCTAATAACCAGGGCCGTCCGTCCAGAAGGAATCCACAAGTTCGCAAATACTCCAACTCATCTAACACCCTCTCTTGCGAATTGTGAATTGCTTCAACCGGCAATCCGTAGGTCATAAACCCTTACCCAAACATTCAGCACTTTCTATCACAGTGAGATAGTTCATCAAAGATCAACCATCGTCATCACTTTCGGGGCTCATTCGCTAACCTCTTAACAGTCTACTCCATACTCTGCAACCCAGAAGTCAAAATCCTGTTATTTCCTGACAAGGCTTTTAATTTGAAATGTCCATGAAAGTGATCCTGCCTTATTTGTCTCACACAGAACTGAATTGACCTCCAATTTGAGGAAAAATATATCTTTGTTTATTCAAGTAACTGCAAATGATGCAGTGGCAAGTCTAAAACCTCTCCCAAATCATAGCACAACATGTGAACAGTCTCTGTGCAAAGTTTGACTTTGATAAAGTGAAGCAGAACAAAATTAGAGAGGTTTTAGTACAGAGAGGTCAGGCAAGGTCACCCAAATGGTCATTTTGGAACCAGCTGTTCCATTGTAATTTTATATACTATATAACTATATATTTCACTTGTTTTATCACTAATAGTGTTCAATCTATCCAAATACAGCAGTTTGGCTTCATTTTGAGTGCCTGGATCCTCTCTGAGCCCTGTTTGTGTCTGTGATCCATGGAGTTTTCTCGTCTGCCTGCAGTTTTTCTGTGTCTATACAGGCCTAACTCAGCAGCCCATTGGTCGATTTCAGTCGATGAACCCTCCTTCGACGCGTCAGAGCCTATAGAATTGAGCTGGGATAACGTGGTATTGATTGACAGAATCGTTAGCCAGTCAGAATCAAAACCGCGCCGTCCCTCGCGAAGTGTAAAATCCGATACGCTGAAAGTCAAATCGTCCCCTACCTTATAAAAGCCCCCTGTCATCACTGAAACAGTCACACAGACACACAGGATATTCCTAGAACAGTTTTTTTAGCTCCAGAACTGGGAAATTATGCATTTGTCTTCATGAATACAGCATAAAGGTGAGGAGCTTTATGATTATTAGCGATAAAGCAGTTTGTGGTTCTGGTGCTTGTTGGCTGATATCTCTGTAATGGTTTCACGGAGAGAAATTCTGAAGATATCTCTGGAATCTGTGTCGAATGCTCTTGCTTTCTGCTGTATTGGTTGTCCGTGTTAGCTTTTAGCTTTGTGCTGGTAGCTTTGTCCGGAGTGCGTAGCTCGCGGACTCATGGCGAAAAATACGTGATATTGTGGTAAATCTTCTAGTTGAAATATTAGTTGTGTAGAATTGTTTGGAGTGTGTAAAAATGGCTTGCAGGATATTGTTGCCCAGACTTTGTTCTTTAACTGATTATATAACATCTGTGTAACATCATTATATTTCGTTCCTGAGAAGTGCATCGTACGACACGCTGTACGCTAAACTTTCTCCGTAAAATCGGGATTCCCCCCTCGGGCTATAATGGTTACCCGAGAGCCCCCCCACCGGGGGGCTACTGGTACCGAGTGGTACCGAAGAAAGCAATTTTCAGAAACAAATATAATAATCCTACAACCATGTAGCATACCGTTTTAACGAAGAACTTCTGACCAACAGAACTATGTATAACATTTTACACACTGAAAACACAATTAAACACAATCTAACAGAACCTTTCAGAACCGCTTGCAAAATATTGTAATTTTTTCGCTTTCATTTCACGAGATACACACTCACAAAAGTCCTCCGATCGGCGATCTATTAGCTCCCAGAGCTATTCTTGCTACTTAGCAACATTAGCATTCCACCCGGATTCTACTGAACACTTTGGATTTACTCTCCGTGAAACGGTTCAAACGTTACCCACAAAAGAGCACACATAAACACGCCATTCACCCCGCTGAACAATTCTGAATTTGCACTCACCATGAGATGAAAAAACAGTGCTCATAATCCATTTTCACCGCTGGAATCGGCTTCCTCTATCTGTTTCCTGTCTAATAAAACTCTTTCCTGAACAAAGGGGGGTCAAATAAGTCCGCAGGACCACGTTTCACATTTTGAGACTCTGGCTTTTACGCATGCTCCGCCTGCGTAAATCGGGATTTTCCGGAAAACGATCCTGTCAATGAAAACCAAGTTGCCTCCATGATGTGTCGTAGTATTGAATTGACCAACCACAGGCTCAGCAATGGTCCAATACACACACGCTATAGCGCATTCCGCCGTAGGTCGGCGGCCCCAGAGGCTTTGGAGAAGGTTCTAGCTCTCAAAAATTATTCCAAACTGCTGTATGTGATAGATTGTGCATGTACAAGGATAAAGGAAGTTAAATATATCGTTATTTAAGTTATAAAAGTACAATGGAACAGCTGGAGAGGCTTTTTCTCAAATGACGACCTTTCGTGACCTTTCGTACGTTTATCTCTCTTGCTCTGGCCTACTTCACTCTATTCACTCCAATTATTTTTTGTATGACTACTGCCATTGTTTTCTATGATGCTGGGTGGTGTTTAGGCTTTCAATAGCCTCATTTAATATAGTATTATCAATAATAGTGCTTTTTCACCATACAAACCTTACATTGTCAAAGTGGAGCTGTGTTCCATCTTCATTTGCTATTAACCAGTAACATATAGAGAATATTTACACCTCTCACCAAAGCTCACCCACTTGACTGTTATTAATAAATTGACATTATTCAAATAGACCTTGTAGTTAGAGAGTAAGGCCCCTTTGAGTATGGGTATAGTATTTTCGAGCAGAAGCCAAAAAAAGGCCTAGGGCCCATAGCTTCATTTTTGTAAAACATCTTTTATGAAATTTTTCTTAAAATGTCCTGTTTTTTTGTTTCTCCAGCTCATTACTGTATACACCGTACCAGGAATGGATCCTGATTGGTTGATTGGAGAACGGGGGAACCAAAAGGGAAAAGTCCCTGTCACCTACCTTGAACTGCTGAGCTAATGGACCAAACAACAGGACACACACACACACACACACACACACACACACACACACACACACACACACACACACACACACACACACACACACACGTGTGCATTTAGTACACTTGTATTTTCATCTTAAACACTTATGCAACCCTGTCTGTTGGGAAATTTTCTATAAATACAGATGACTCGTGGGAGAAAATTGCAACAAGCGCTTGTAACTGTGTGAGCAACAGTTTTGTTTGATGTGGCCACATGGGTCATTATTACAGTCTCCCTCTTATTCCAGTAATGTGTGTGCGAGTGTGATGAGGCCACAGTTACAACTACACTCCCTCATTTTGTTAACGGAGCAGTTTGAGTGTTTTTGTGTGAAAACTGAAACTTAATTCTTCTCAATCTTTCATTTGTGTTTTTACCACAAAGCATTTATGAGGCATTCAAAGACATCGTATAATCCATTAAGGGATCATTCCGATTTATTACGACTTGGGTCTTATTTTTGTAGTTTGGGCCATCATTTGTATCGATTATGATGATGTTGTCCTCACCAAAGTAAGTGCTGAGAATTGGGAACATAGTGACATGGCTACAACAGAGTTTGATTTGGCAAGAAACGCAAGCTGTCAAGAAAATAGACGGTTGCCAAAAGTCCAACAATTTCACCAGACTGTCTAAACTACTTTCTAGTGCTGAAGTACAATGGGAACTTTCAGATTCTGCTTTACATTTGTAATGAGAATTGTGAAAAATCTTGGAACATAACCATACTACCATAGTAGTATACCAAGCCCAAGACCACTGTGGTTACATGTCACCTGCTTGAGTGCATTGATGAGTTAAAGTGGTGAGTTGACCACAAGAAAGTACCCAACGTGTAATAAACCAGAAGTATCCTTTGCAGGATAATGAAATGTGATGAATTCTACCTGCTAGCTTCCTCTTCTCTCCGGTCCACAATCTCCAACTGTGACAATCTGTGACTATTTCATCATTTGTTCTTAAAACTCAGCAATACAAATACATCTGTCACCTGCTGAGAAGGGCTTTCAACTAAAATGGAATGATAATTCTGGATTTTTATGTTGTGTATGTTGCTGTACTGTGAACCTTGTAGAGCTGAAACATACAGATCGGGAAGCTTGGAAGTTTCTGATACAATTTTCAAATACAGAAAATCATGAATCGTATCGTCATCACCATCTTAATAGTGTAATGACACTTGCTGTTGGTTTGTGAAATGACTGTATAGTGATATAGTGACCATGCTGAGTGACCATGCTGAGTCATCATCATGTTTTCTTCAAGGACAACATGACACAGCTTGTACTCATATTCTGGAGCTATAGCTGGTTAGTTCACAGTTAAATGTGAACTTAACATAACACAAATGTTCTTCCTGTATTAGGAGCAGTGAGACTACATCTCCATGTATCATCAAGTCAAACAATAAAGGGGTTCATTAGGATGATTACAAAGTGAAGTTGGCCTAAAGAAGTGTTGCTAAAAGCAGATCACAGAGTAGCAGTGTGTGGAAATTAGCAGTCATGCACTTATTCTTCCAATGCAACAGCGACGTGACATAACTGTGTCTCCAGGTGTGTCTATGTCTTGTTTGCTTTATTTTCATGATCACAGTGATTATGTAATGTGCTTAGTTTCCCCACACCCATTTGACTCACAGCATTCCAGCTCCCTTACAGATAACATCTTCTCAACACACAAAGCAGGCAGTGAAGTCAGGCAAACTGCCTTATGAGGTCAAAAGGGCAAAGGGAGAGTTGGAGCATCCTCCAATTACTAAGAATTTGCTGTGATTTGTGATAAGCTGATGGATCTCATGTAATCAGGAGAACAGGTCACAATCATCAGGGGCAAAGAAATGACTCCGCAACTTGTGAGAAAGTGGAGTGTTGTATGACTAATGTTTATTGTGTGCAACTAACTACGGATCATGGAAAGTCTTTATTTGGATGGTTTACCTCACCAGTGGCAGTGCAATACGTGAGTCATAGTTGTGTGTAATGTTGTAAGTCTTTCAAAGGGAATCCCAAGTTTGATTTCACATCACAAGTTGCATCAACAGAAGCTAGAGTTTCCAGTAGTTTAGTGTATTTGACTGGCATAGATATTCCTGGTAAGCATAAGATGATGCTGAATGATGTTGTGACCCCTGACTTTTTCTTTAGAGCCATCTTTGGGACAAAATATCCTCCTTTTATTTTAGATCGAACCGTCAGAACGCCATTACATTTGCTTTCCTCTAGCGTCACCTTTAGGACTAAATTAATGTTTGTAGCTCTATTACTGATGAGGCTGTAATAACCACAATATGTTTGCTCAATTTGTATTTTTGAGTGAAATGAACATTGCAGCAAAGCTTTAGAAAGTTGGCCTTTATAACTTATTGGATGTTTGAGCATTAAAGTATTTATTTACCTTGGTTAATGTAATTCATCTTATCTCATTGCCCAATATCTGTCTTTCCAGAGAATTTCACAGTTTTCATCAGCCGATGGAGTTCAAACACGGATGACAACTGAGCAAACTCCATCCACTCATGTAGATGGCAGTGGAAAGCTCTGGAAATAGCTTGTCAATGGACTAAAGAGTTAAGAATGTTTTGTCAAACTATTGAATATTCTCTTTCTTATATGAACAGGCTACCTGACGGACTGAAGAACACATCATTTGTAGCATGCAAATTGTAGAAACTAGTCTGTTCTGACTGGATTTAACACTCCATATCCTGTGTGTGTGTGTGTGTGTTTGTTTGTATGTGCGTAAATTAATTCAGGATTTCAAAGCACAGTTATTTTTATGGGCTGTGTTTCCTGTTCCTTTCGTGTTTTTATTTAGTGTGTTGTTACATACCTGGGGGAGGGACTATGAAATGTCCAGACATCTTGTTGTCATCACATACTTGTAATTTTCCAACTCATGGCCACTGGTTTGATGTGCAATAAACAAGCATGTGTGTTACAGTAATATGAGTGTCTGGTTCTTGAATATCCGCAGCACAGATGAGTATTTTGCAAAACTTTACACAATTTATTTTCTGTCAAAGAATTGGTGGGAAGAAATTTGATAGTTCCGTTATTTACACAGATTAGGCGGTCCTGCCCCTTCCATTGGACCACCATGGGGCCTTATTTTCGAAAATATATGTACTGTAGATTCCATGGATCCATGGACATGTTTGTCAATTTACTGATAGTTGTACACGTCAAGAAAGTTTAATTTTGTCATATAACTATTGAAGTACAAGACTGAAAATACGTAATTGCAAAGACTACACACCCAAAAGGGTCGTAAGTGACGTCTCTCTATGTTTTTTTTTTTTCCAGGATGTACTCACACCAACAAAAGGTCTTGCTTGGTCTTTCTCTTCCCGACTAGTAAGATAACATTTCAATTGTGTATGGAAAATAGCTAAATTAGCTAGCTTTTGGTGGCGTACATTGTGCAAAACGAGAGATGCAGTTCACTGAGCGTGATACGATGACAAATCTACTGCTTGCAACATTGTTGCAGTAAGCCAAGTTTTGGTTCTCCAGTTACTGCAATCTGCTGGCTTACACATTGTAACCGGATACTTATAGTATTTTGAAATAAGTCATAAAAAACTCATAGTATGATAATAAGCTAATGGGAAAAATATTTAGAATACATGTAGTGTATTTATAAAAGATAATTAAATTATAAAATGGCTATAACTTTGTGATTCTGTCTAGGCCAGCAGAGAAGGCTTTGCTGGTCCTGACGGCCCACCACTGCATAAAAGTCATAAAAAGTCATAGTATAGTATGCGGAAAAAATCACAAATGATTTGCAGTAAAACTGTCCTGTTAGAAAATACTTTGCTATCATTTTGACAGGCCATGACGCACATCTGGTGATTTTTGTCTTGTGGTTCCTAATCTGCTGTGAAAAGATTTGTGGATTGTGGGGATATTTCTGTAGATTTTAAATATAGTAATCTCAGATTGTCAAAACACTTGTGAAGTGTATCTGCAACACAGGGAGGAACTTGCCTTGACACATATTTGGCCCTATCCCAGACCTTATTTTCTTTTATGGCATACAAGCCAAAGCTGCCATGTAGATCCAGATTCAAGCAGGGACTAGATTGCCCTTCATCGGCAGATATTTTACCGATTATAAACCCCTAGCTTGCACCATCTACGGTTCCTTCTCCCACACAACCTCCCTCTGAACTGCACTGCATTGCAAAAACTGTCCACGTCGAAATCGCAGCCAAAAAATCCTTTGGTCAGTCCTGTAAGGCATGTCCCAAGGTTACCAAGGCACCTTTTCCCTCAGGAAAAGGAAGTCTCCTATCTGCTTTATTTCAATAAGAATGTTTGTACTTATCATAAATATATGAGTGTATGTAGTTAGTGTGGAGACACCCACAGTCTCGGTGTGTCTCGGTGTGTCTCGGTGTGTCCCAGGAGGGGGAAACAAATTCAAAGCACCCTTCGACTGCAGTGAATGTCCCAGCTCTGTTTGAGGCTCTTTCAAACTACCCCAATAGATGCTTTGTCAATTACATTATAACTGTCTTAGTTCAACAATTCCTAGCAGGTCTCTGCTCGCTCCCAAAAGGGACCCATGTCTGTAAAAACGTGCCGTCTGCTCTTAAGGAGCCAGAAGTAGTAGACGAGCTTATATTAAAAGACTAAAAAGGAATACATGGTGGGTCCATTGTCAGAATCCTCCTTTTCTGTCTTCAGAGTGAAATATTTTGACAAAAAAGTCTCATGATTGATCCCTCAGCTGCTCACCATTCTTGTGTGCATCATACGGGAACATATACTTCTTGTAGGCAACAGTCGCTGATGTGATGGACATGCTGTGTAGTATTTCCCGAAAAAGTAAAAGGAGGCCTATGTTATATTTAAAAGTCAAGTTTATTTGTTTAATCCAATATCACATTGAATATAACAATGGGCATTGTAGGACCACAGCCGCAAAAGTGTTCCCAATCACACCACGATTTCTAAGTCAAACTAATTCATGTAAAGTTGTAATATAATCTCATAGCAACATTCACTGAGTCATCATAATAAATAACAGTCTTTCTTGTCAGAAGTGTAGCGATGACACAGATGCACCCATAGGAATGCACAAAACAAACTTACAAAAATAACTCATGATAGAATAAGAAGCAAAATACAGTTAACATAAGTTATTTTTGCTCATTTATTCATAGTTCTTAATATTTGTTTGCTTCATAACTCATAAAAGAATTCCTGAGTACACTCAATATCTGGAAACCGTATTGTCACAGTTCACCTAAGTTTACTTGCATGCCATTGCCGGCATGTTTTGGCACATGGTTTTGAATTGATGCTGAAAATGAGCTGTGTCTAATGTGTTTATATATGTTGTAAAGTTTGTATCAGATGATTTTCACAAATGAGCAGTTTTATACCAAAATTGATCATTAAGATTTTAGTGAACGGCTAACACTAGGCTAACCTAAGAGACACTGTAAATAACAGTAGCAGTTGCTTCATTCAAAGCTAACTTTAAGCTAACACAATGCTGAATCTATAACCCTACAATGGACCTCAGCGCATGGAAGTGAATGGATCTTGAGTGGAGATGTTTACTCACACCCATGGGAGATTTTGGAGACACCGCCATCATCAAAACAGATGAATGAATATTTTTTCCGATGGAAGAATGCTGTTCATCCCTCCACTCCAGTCAAATCTATGTCAAGGAGCATTAAAGCTGTTCTGGAGAACAACTTGGTGGAACAACAAGACATTTTCTGTAATTTGTCAACCATTTCCATATACTATGCATCTTTCAAACATGAATACTCAATTATTTTGAGTGATGATTAATGACCACAAATGTACTTTTTAGTAAAGAAATATTATATATATTTATTTATATTCATTATTGACACATACACCAAAGACGACATACAGTATTGTCATCGAGGCATATTCTCTATACCAGATAAGCACCAAATACTGAGCTTGTGATCAGTTTGTAACCCTGTCCGATCCACACACTCACATGATCTCCTTTCAACAATTCACAAAGCTGACCTACAAACGCGCTCCGGGATGGCATAACATCTCCAGGCGGGTCGCCTGGAGTGCATGTTATGCCATCCTGGGCCTCCATCAATGTCACATTCTTGTTGTAGCCTTCACTCCAGGTGTGCAGCACTACATTGAATTTCTCAAAGTCTGAAGCTCCATTTTGGCACATTAAAGCAATCCTCACATAGACAAAATAAAAGCCGTTCTCAGGAATCACAATGGCACGTTTCTCTTCGTTGTATTCTTCACCAAACTTGACTTTCCATTTGAGGTATTGTGAATCAGTCTCGTCATTTGTAGACTCAGACCCTGGAGGAAGAGGGATATACAGTGAGTCAAACATTTAATTTGAACAAATCCCTCTTGTATTATTGTCTATGGCAACTGTGGCTCATTGGTACAGCGCGTATCCTTTAATCAGAAGAACGGTGGTTTGATCCCCGGCTCCGATAGTCAATGTTGATGTGTCCTCGGGCAAGACACTTAACCTCAAATTGCTTCCTGTACCTGTACCTGTACCTGTGCCTGCGGTGTGTGATTGTTCATGAATGACTACATAGTTTTGATGCCCTGTCATCGGTGGATGAATAGGTGTGAATGGGTGAATGATGACATGTAGTGCTAAAGAGCTTTGAGTGGTCAGAAGACTAGAAAAGAGAAATACAAGTACAGTCCATTTATTTTGTATTGTCATAAATGATGAAATGTTCACTATGTTTAAAAAGCTTAAGATACTGTATGCATTGTTGAAACAGAACTTCTATATAAATACAATCATGCCTGTTTCTCATCTGGCTTTCATCTGGTTTTTAAGGATTGGTTATGTTTTGAGACTTTGTAAACAAGGTGGGCTGCACTCTCTGTTTGTTCATCTTTGGACAGATATTTTGGTCCATCCACATTGAATTTAACACAAATAATTATCATAGATGAAACTATAATAAGATGTAAAAATATGAACTAACATAAACATTTGTGTTTCAGTCTCTATCAGCCAAAACCAAAACCATGCACAAAGTAGTGAAATCTCAATAAAGAAAAACACTTACTAAGATCAATGCGCAGTCTTTTGGAGTTTGTTTGACTATCTGTAGAAAGAGAGGAGAGAGAGGTTCAACACAGTGCTGCTGGGTCGCTCATATTTCCGGGAAAACCCTGATCTGCGTCATGCAACACTAAGCAGAATGACATCGCTGTCTGAGTTAGAAAGTAGGGCACCAAATGAGATATCATGGTGCTTTGGGAGTAGAGAGAGGTAAAAAAAAAACGTTGACTTGGAAATTGAAATATTCTTAATTCCATATATGGTCAATGTTATTAAACATAAAGTTAATGACACATCATACCTGTAGGGCAAACTCTGTCTTGCTTGGAGTAGGCTGGACTCTGCTCAACTGCACTCTGGGAATAAGAGAAAACACATTTTCAGTTTCATCATGACTCGGAACACTTTAGTCTCATAGTTAAATTGTGGCCAGCTTGTTGTGATCTTGTCTTCACAGTGATACCCGCAGGAAAGGGCAAGTAAAAGGGGCTTCATCACAATCAGTCAGTAAATAGGTTTGGTCAGCTATCATTCATAATAACTGTGTCCATGGAGACTGTCTGTGTAGCTGGACTGGAGGGTCTGTTGTCTATGTTGGGATGCAGTGAATTAAAGCAGCACTAATAACAATGTGGACACAACTCCCTATGTAAATGTAAATTCTCTTTTTTCATAGGAACATATTCCTCAAGTTGCACCCCATCTCCAATCACTGTATTCATCTGTAGAGATGCTGCATATTGTGCCAGACTTAAATCGATCCCAAAATCATGTAGTTAAGGTACGTTTTAAACTCCATTGAACCCCTCACTTCAGGGGTTTGGTGAACTGGAGGCCCTGTAACAGTGAGGTATTCCTACTACAGCCCAATGTTACATAAAAGATGACAATGATGTTTACATGCTCTCATGATTTATGTTCAGACAAAGAAGACAAGGAAACCCTAGCCAATGAAGAAAAACATACCCTTTGTTCACTGGATGCAGAGTTTTCACGCCGCCTTAAATCAGCACAGATGGTAAAAATTAGCAGTGTTGTACAGCCGAGCAGCAGGAGCAGAGTGATGAGTCTGAGGTGCGTCTCCTGTTGCTTCATTTCCTGGCAGTGTTTGAGGAGGATGAGCACAGACTTGTCTGAGCCCATATCTATCATTGCATCCCCACAGGCAGCTTGCAGTGTGTGCCCAATCAGCCTTTGTCCCATGGCGCCAAGTCTACTCTAGTCTAAAAAGCAGTTTACCGGTGTTACATGCAGAGACTTATATTAGCTGTTGCGTAGTGGGAGCGAACCGCCTACGCCGACATCCTCAGTCTGGAATGACCCTGATTTGTCAATACAGATGGAAGGGTGAAGAGAGAGGAGGAGCCCAGACCAGTGACCCAATTTATATACAGTGTCCAAAACATGAGAATGGCTTTAAGCATCAGTTTTTCTCAAAGATAAATTCTTCAACAATACTTCATCTTCCAAGTTGGGAATGTCTTGTCTTGTATTTTTGGGGGGAAAGAAACATTATCATTCATTATTCCCTTATTGCTTCAACAGTTATGTGTTTAGTCGTTTGTATGTGTGTGTGTGTGTGTGTGTGTTTGTGTGCATGTGCTAACACGTTTGTGTCCCTAAATATAGCTTTGACGCTCTAGGTTCCCCTTTACCGTTGGTTTTGGATGAGTCAGAATCCGCTCTTTCAAAATACAGGAATTGTACAAGCATACAGGCTTTCTTCAAAACCAACAAAAGCCAACCAAAAGCAACAAGTGTCTGTATCGCTCACAGTGTGAACACATAATGCCTGATTCATACTCCTGTTGCTGTGTGCCTATGCAGGCACCTCTTGCACACGTCAGACATAGGGTGGGGGGGGGAAATCGATACAGCATAGTATCGCGATATTTTGCGTGGCGATATTGTATCGATACACGGAAGCCAAGTATCGATCTTTTATTATATAAACTATAAACTTTTTAGCACGAGACAAATAAAATCAATTGCTTTTTCAGTCCACCAGATGGTGCTGAGTTGTTTTCTGGTGAGGTCAGCAGAGGTGCCGGGTTGGTAGGAAGTTGTTCAAAACAAAGATAGAGACATCGGAGAAAGAAATCAGAAATGCGCCGTCCGCGTTTAAATCAGACGTCTGGACTCATTTGGATTTTTTAACAAGGAAAGGAAGGACATGAATATGACTCATGGATATGACTCCATCGCGGCGTTTTTTCACCGAACACAGCCCTGCCCAAGCTCTACAGAGAAGTGAAGCTTAAAGTCACGTTCTCCAAACTAGAGCCGTACACATAAGTCACACCGGGGCAAACGTGAGCGTTGCCGGTTAGTTAGCGGGGTTCCTGCATGTGTTTCACTCACACACTCAATCTGTCCTCACAACGGGGGTTAAATCGGCCAACAGTAGCCATGCTCATGGGGAGAGTGCGGCGCATAACTGGCGCTCTGCCCGTGATCTCCGCGCATCGCAAGTTATACTGAGTTATATAACTCTTATATCGTACAGTCTGTCTGCTTGACAATCCCATTTTGCTCCAATAAAAATGATTGAAGTGAGATGAACAGACTGAAAACTTTATCTTATTAGATAAAACATGTTAACTCAGTTTTCCTTTGGGGACATAATTTGAAGTTGAAAAAAGTAATAAATCGCAATATATGTCAACGCAATACTCAGCATATCGCAGGATCGTGATAATATCGCAGTATCGCGATAATATCGTATCGTGACCTAAGTATCACGATAATATCGTATCGCGGGACCTCTGGCGATTCCCACCCCTAATACATAGTACTGCGGTGGATAACGAGTATCATGTCATTTCTTTTTGATTTGGACCTTTGATTGGGCACCTTGCATGGTAGCCCCTGATATCAGTGTATGCATGTGTGTGAATGGGTGAATGATAACATGTAGTGTTAAAGTACTTTGAGTGGTCGGAAGACTAGAAAAGCTCTATACAAGTACAGTCCATTTACCATTTTACCATGAAAGCTCCGCAAACCATATCTGCAGCTCTGCCAATGCTCTGTGCAAGCTTTTCCACAGAAGTATAAATTAGGCATTAGTTTGACTTCTTGTGTGTGGGGATGCCCCCCGAAACCTGGTTCTGAACGAGAATCTGTTGCAAATGAGTGAAAATCCTGAATATTGATGAGGTCCGTAATTAACGGTTCTGCTATCGGTACTTTAGAAGTTAAGGAGCGAGATTACACATTTTTTTATATACGTTTACATTCTATGTATTTTTTGTGGTATGGATTGTCTACGTTGCAATACTATTATGTTGGTCTGGTCTGACATCTATTGTATCACATCTTTTTACTTATCTGAATTGGGGGTTTAAAATGACAGCGATGTCTTATGTTGTACAGATTGTAAAGCCATCTGAGGCAAACTGCCTTATGAGGTCAAAAGGGCAAAGGGAGAGTTGGAGCATCCTCCAATTACTAAGAATTTCAAACTGTCTCCACAGTAGTAGACCTACTTGGCCTGTAATTTGTGTAATGCCATTACAATAAGTGTTGCAACAGTTCTTGGAAGCAGAGTTATACAGGTCACAATCATCAGGGGCAAAGAAATGACTCTGCAACTTGTGAGAAAGTGGAGTGTTGTATGACTAATGTTTATTGTGTGCAACTAACTACGGATGATGGAAAGTCTTTATTTGGATAGTTTACCTCACCAGTGGCAGTGCAATACGTGTGAGTCATAGTTGTGTGTAAACAGAAGCTAGAGTATCCAGTAGTTTAGTGTATTTGAGTTGACAACTGGCATAGATATTCCTGGTTCCCACAATACGTGAGTCATAGTTGTGTGTAATGTTGTGTAAGTCTTTCAAAGGGAATCCCAAGTTTGATTTCACATCACAAGATGCATCAACAGAAGCTAGAGTTTCCAGTAGTTTAGTGTATTTGACTGGCATAGATATTCCTGGTTCCCATAAGATGATGCTGAATGATGTTGTGACCCCTGACTTTTTCTTTAGAGCCATCTTTGGGACAAAATATCCTCCTTTTATTTTAGATCGAACCGTCAGAACGCCATGACATTTGCTGAGTACATTCATGCTTTCCTCTAGCGTCACCTTTAGGACTAAATTAATGTTTGTAGCTCTATTACTGATGAGGCTGTAACAACCAATCACATCTTTTTACTTATCTGAATTGGGGGTTTAAAATGACAGCGATGTCTTATGTTGTACAGATTGTAAAGCCATCTGAGGCAAATTTGTGATGTTTGGGCTCTATAAATAAAATTGACTGGACTTTATTGACAGTTCCATTGACATGGTAATTTATTTACTTATTTTCCTTAGTGTTTAATTAGTTGTAATACATTCTTTGCACACTGGGTGGCAAGTACTTATAATGGGACTGCATTTATACAGCAAAGGAATGCAGCCTGGGGTGTTGCGTGCTGGGGAGGCACACAGTGTTTGACTGTTGCTATGGTGTCTGCAGGTAGCATAGCGGTTACTTGGTTGCAAAAGTTGAGTTGGAAGAAATAATGGAATGGCAAACAGCAAATGTAAAGACTGGACATCGTTGGGTTGTGCATTAAGCCCAAGGTGCGCGTCAGCTAAAGTTAGCCGACATAGCAGCAACAAAGTGACTGATGGGAAGCCACTATAAACACATTTCCAGTTTGTAAAATATTTTTCTGTTCTTAAAATGTCGACATGCGATACAAATAAACCATGGCCTCTTAAAAATGATGTTCCCATACAACTAAACATATGTTCTCCCTCATTATGATCGCAGTTTTAAACAATTGGTTAACGTGGTGAAAAAAAACATAACAAAACTACTTGGTTAGTTTTAGTAAAAGATCATGGTTTGGCTAAAAAAAAGAATTGTTTGTTATGTAACTTAAGTTACATGCGTAACGTTCAACATAACATTAAAATAAGTCAATGCTAACTTTACATTTTGCATGGGACAACGGCAGCGGTCTACTGGGTGAAAGTCCCGTGTTTTTGGACCCATCTGTTGTTTCCCTCAAAATGTAAATGACTGAATGAATTTTGTTGTATGAGAACATAGTTTTTAGGAGACCAGGCTGAAAGAAATGTGTTTTGAGCATGTGGAAAGATTTATCAAGAGTTGGCAGTAAGTCTTCACCATTCACCCAAGGTCTACTTGGTATGGTCCTGTACCCAGTGACATAGTCTGAAGCAGTAACTTTGTGGACTGACGGTAGAGAAGGACCGCCCTGGATGTCTCAGCCTCTTCCACAAATGCTCCAGCCTCTTCTTACAACTGTAAACTGTGAAAATGTCAATGATGCCGATGAAGTAGCGCTGCTCAGGCCCATCAATGACGTGCAGAGGATTCTTTAGGTTTGGCAGTAAACGTCGGTTTTGGGCCCTGAAGTCTGGAAGATCAGCTGCATCACTGCCTGGCCCTGAATGCTCTGGGTATGTTTGAATAGTGCCAACACCTGAAGCAACTCTTGCTTGTAATTGCTCCAAATTTAAGGTGGAGTCATCTTCTAGAATTGCCCCAGGGACAGGAGCTATGCCTGCGTGGATAGGGGTGGAGCCTGGATTCACAGATCTAAAATGAGAAAGTCACAGGGGAGATAAAAAGGTGTGAGTGACAGCAATTACTCCATGTAGCCTCATTCACATTACATATTTGTTGTAAAGGAATCTAAACATGTGTATCGAGAGGTAGATGTCCTAATATCAGGAGGAGGAAAAAGTAACTAGGATGTACTTAATCTGATGTGATTTGGCAAATCGAATTACAGCAATTAAGATGTAGTATGATTTCCAAAGCAAAGGCACACATTTTCAATTTAAGAAATGTTTTTTAGCTTCATTCCCAAAAGAACGAAAACGGACCATGAATTATTTTTGGCTGTATGACTATCCCTCTTATCCGGGGTGGGGTTTTCGAGGCAGCAGGCTAAGCAAGGTATTCCAGACGTCCCACTCCCCAGCAACATTTTCCAGCTGTTCCTGGGAAACCCCTTGCCGTCCCCAGGCCAGATGAGCTATATAATCCCTACAGCGTGTTCTGGGTCAACCCCAGGGCCTCTTACCAGTTGGCCATACCTGCAATACCTCTAAAAAGGGAGTCACCCAGGAGGATCCTGATCAGATGCCTGAACCACTTTAGCTGGTCCCTTTCGGTGCGGAGCAGAGCAGCCCCATCTCTAAAGTGCTACTACTTTGCTTTAACAGTATTTATGAACGCTGGAAAGTTTTAACTAAGGTGGCAAAAAAATCTGTAACAAAACAGGATCCCAGAAACATCCGACAACAACATATCAGCACTATTCAAAGGGAATTATCTGAACTGAATATTGTCTTTGATGAATACGAAGGACTGACAGCCCAGCTCACAAAATTAGCCCCAAGAGTGTTGCACAGAACGCTCAGTCTGAAATTCAAGGAACAGAGGAGGAACTGATTTGGCCAAAACTGATTTGGCCGGTAAGCTCTCTATTTGCATCTGCGATTTCCAGTGTTTCATTTTCAGACTCTAAGTGTTCTAAGGCTAATTCCATTGCTCTAATGTATCCTCAAATAAAAGACAAGAAGCTGCTGCCGAGTATGCAGCCACGCAAGATGTACTGAAGATTATGGCTGAGCAAGAGTGCCACAAACAGAAACTTCAAAGACTTGAAGTTGAGGACAAGCTGATAGTTGCAGACCAAAAAGCAGCTGCATGAAGTCGCCGTCTTCAAGGAGCAAGGAAAGTGACTGAACATAGGATAGAAAAGGAAAGACTAGAGGCTGCTCTCTTAAAGAAACAGCAAGAAGAGAATGCTGCGAGAAAAACATCTGCAGAAGACTTGAAAAGAGAGCTTGAGGGTTTGGATGAGCTAAAAAGGCTGAGCGCAGCCAGAGCAAGGCTTCAAGTCTATGATGAAAATGAGTTCTATCCAGACCAAGGACTTACACTACATAAGTCTAAACTGCCTACGGTTGAACAAGCAATTAATCAGGGTAACCCTGCGTATCAGCACCCACAACCACTAAGAGATATGGCTCCAAGAAGTGCGCTTCAAAATGAAACGGGAGAGCTTGTCCTGGCTGAGGCTATATTAGCAAATAGTCTAGCCATTCCAGAGCCTACACTCTTTAGTGGGGATACACTCAAGTTTAATCATTGGAAGTTGTCCTTTCAGACAGTAATTGAGAGGAAAAGCATTATAACTGCAAAGAAAATCTTCCTTCAGAAATATGTTAGAAGAGTAACTAAAGAGGCCTTAGAAGGTCATGTTCTGATTGATTCAGAAGATTCATATCATGCAGCATGGGATCTGCTCAATGAACGATATGGCGAGCCTTTTTAATTCAATTCAATGAATTTTGTATTCAAAATCACAAATTTGCCTCAGAGGGCTTTACAATCTATACACATGACATCCTCTGTCCTAGGACCCTCACATCGGAAATTGTAATTGCCAAAGCCTTCCGAGACAACGGCCAGATTGGTGAGATTTTTGGCGCGAAAGTTACATGCCAGGCCAAAAATAGCCTCTAGGGAGAGTGCTGAGTTAAGAAACTATGTGGACTTTTTACATAGTTGTGACTCTGCTTTGCTCACAATGAGAGTCTAAAGGTTCTTAATGATGGAATTGAGAATCAAAAACTTCCTGCCAAACTACCCGATTGGTTAACCAGATGTGACCGAAGGGCTACACAATACCAGCTGGAACACAGAAGGTTCCCAAGCTTTAATTATTTTGTGACATTCCTAACAATGGAAGCTAGTATTGCGTGCAACCCTATAACATCTTACCATGCATTACGGCAAAGTAAACCTGAAAAAGCAAAGATCAAGAATCAAATCATAGTGGTTTCCAAGAACCAAACTGTAGTTGTCAAGATCATCCCAACCGACACAAGTGAAAGAAGCATGGTCACATGAAAGGCCGAGTCAAGTTCATTCAGAGTCTCAATAAATAAGTTATAGCAAGGAAAGAAAACCACAGAAAACACAACTACAAGACGTTATCAATGATGTGTCAACGTTAAGTGATACAAGCAAGGAAGATTCACAAAGTGACTCTTCAATCATTCTTGAAAACGTTCTAGATACGAACACAGAACAAGTGAAGCTGAAACAATCTACATTGTCATTGAAAAAGACAATTGTACCGTGTAAAAGACTCAAAGGCCAACAAATAAGAGGGCTATTCTTCTCTAAGAAGATCACAGTGCCGACAACTTACATTCGTGAATTTATCGCTCTGGAGCATCTTGCAGAACACATTGTGCCACCAAAGAAATGTGAAGTTGGTCTGCTGATCGGGTACAATTGCCCTCAAGTGCTAAAGCCTAGAGAAGTTGTATTCTTGTTGTATTCTGACATTCTTGGACTCGCCCAACCGCGGTTCTGACCTTTGAACTGATGAAACAACAAGTTACCGAGCGGTGACGGCTCTATCTCAAAACACGGTTGCAGCAGTATGAAATACACAGTAATTTTATAGTAATTTTTGCGATTATTGAGCATACACAACACCACTTTATAACATAACACGGTAACTTAAGCAAAACACAAACAAGATAATAACACACTATGACCTAAATCTGCCCAGACTCTAAGCGTTACGGTGAGATGACTTCGTGGCGGTCGATGTGGTCCTTCCGAGTTGCTCGGTTCAACTCAGGATTGCAAGCTCAGTGCTGCGCGGCAATAAAACTTTCTGTGTGTCAGAGAATTTCTTCTGCTCAGTAAGGGAATTCTTCGTCCTTGTAACCGGCATAAAGTCAACTTGATTGGAAAGAGAAGTGTCCTTCTCTTTCTCTGAAAAATGCTTCTTCACTTCTGCAGGCAAATTGTCTTTTGGTATTTGTCCCGCGAATTGAAGACTAGCCTAGGGAATCTGAAAACAAAAAAGCAACGTGGCTGTGTGCTTCCTTACCCTGACGAGGTAAAATCGGTGCGTTCAGGCGCTTAGTGGTTTTGTAAATTGGTGGCATCCGGTCATAAAACCGGAAGTCCCGCCTCGGCATTCCCGTCCTCGTCCAATGAGAGCAGCACTGAGTTTTGCTCAACCAAACTAACCAACAATTTCATATTTAGGTGTGAAGTGGGGTTTGGGTGCTATCTCTAACTGCAATCAGGCCTCTGAATGAACATACAGGCTAGATCCCTTTGTTTCAGAGCACATGGTGAAAGCCAAGCACATAATCAGATCCCAACAGTGTAAACCATCAACAATTCTAAATGTTATCCTTTTACTTTGTTATAGTCTATCTATAGTGTTTTTGCATAAAAACACATAATTCAAACGATGAAGAAATAAAAAAAAATATTATTATGAACAAAAATTGTCATTTCAAAGGCAGATCAACTTGTAGCTTCAACTTGGTTTACTTGGCCAGATTTGGCCGGCTGTCAGTTATTTTTTCCAGCAGCATATCAGCTACTGGAGAGCTCACGCTTTAGACCCCTGGGTGGTTTCCACCCTGACCTAGGGGTACAAGCTTTAATTCCGACACCGGCCCTCAGCCGGGTCAAAATGACAATCATAACCAATCCAGCAAAAGCCCTAGCCCTGAGCCAGGAGTTAGATGCACTCCTGGCCGAGGGTGCAATCTAAATGGTGGACCCCATGTCACAGCCCGGGGGGGTTCCACTTAACCTACTTTCTCGTAAAAAACAGAGGCAGCGGAATGCGCCCAGTCTCTTTGCCTCAGAGATGTCAACCCACTGCCCCCTCTGGTTCTCCTTGATGAAGAGGACCAATCCTCTGGTTCAGGATGCCCAGGCTCACATGTCACCAGGGCGTCTTCTTTATGCCTTTTCACCATTTCCTCTGAATTTACCAACGTTTGTCAGAGTGCTTCAACAGGACCACAGACGTCTGCTGGGGGCCCCCTTATGGCCAGCCAGGACTTGGTTCTTCCTGCTGCACAGACTCTGCTGCAGGACACCCTGGCACCTCCCCGACAGGAGAGACCTCCTGTCTCAGCTGGGGGGTCGGATTTGGCATCCCGACCCCAGCCTCCTTCAACTGTGGGTCTGGCCGCTGGAGGGTCTGACCCACTGCCGAGTTGCTGCAAAGAGCCAGTAAGAAGGACTATTCTGAATGCCAGTGCGGCATCTACCAATCTGCAGGCAGTGTGAGAAATTTAAGTTTAAAAGCATTCCTAGTATGATTAATAGCACCCCTAGTGGTGGATATTATATGTTACAGTATATTTACTTATAAAAGTTTTAAACCAAAAAGCATAGTCATTGAATGTATTGAACACTGTAAGTATAGTCACTGATTAAACACTGTGAAGAAGATTTGCTGAAATGTATTAAGTGTTAGGTGAGTTAGGGTTTGCAGGAGGCGACGATATATGGTAATTGATGAGCCAGAAGAGACACCGCCTTCAGGAAGGAAACAGGAAATGGTCAAGCAAAGACATGCTGGCTTCAGAGGAGGCTGGACCATCGGGTCAGAGGCCAAAGGAGGAGCTGATTGGATTTCAGCCAATCACTGAGCTGCTACGGGACATCTCAGAGACACTCAGAACACAGGACTGTGAATTGGGGGACATCTTCAGACTCTGCGGGCCATCGGCCAGACACTCCAGTCTGCTGGGTGGCCCAGATTGGGCCTCTATTTCATGAAATATTATGTTATTAATAGTGTGATTCGGTTTGTAACTGTTTTTGCTTTTGTTAGTATATTAAATACCTTTTGATTTAAACTTCAACCAGCTGATTTCGGCCCTGCTTGCTAACGGACGAAGGAGACCAGAGGGGGAGGAGTTTTTCCCTTTTTCTGAGAAGTTTGAGACTTAACAGTTTGAAACTTAACAGAAGCTGGAGGTTGTACAGTACAGTGCCCTGTGCCTGCTATACTTGAGTTTCTGCAATCCCTCCTGGACAGGGGCCGGTCTCCCTCTACCCCGAGAGTGTACATGGCTGCTATTTAATTGCAGCATGTTAGGGTCGACAATGACACAGTAAGGAGCCACAGGCTGGTGTCCCTCTTCCTAAAAACGAAATGTTACTGGAAGTGTCTTCACATCATGGAACGACCCTGACAGGTGTGCCCGTGGAAGATATATGTGCTGCGGCATCCCCGAGCACATTTACTAGATACTACAGAGTGAATGTTGCCACCCCCATCTACTGGGTGTGGTGAGTACATAAATGGTACGAAAGTTACGGATGTAATGGTTCTATAAATACTGGATGACTGTCAGAGTTCTTAGTCACTCGGAATGTTGTGAACCCGCAAGAAGATTCCGTAGGACTGATCTCAAGGATTAGACCGGGATTTACAATGGGCCATTAACTAGCTTAGGGCCCCACCTCAGCGTTGAGGAGTGGTTGGTGGAGATTAGCCTGGATGAAGCGGTTTGGGGAAAGGTTGAGGGTCCACTGCAGCTCCCGGGCCTTGCAGACCCCCCGGTGTCCATGTGGAACAGGAGGATGGTGACTATGGTTTAACAAGAGGGAGGGAGGGTGGGATGCGGAAAACGTGAGCAAGCCGAGGTTTAGAGTGGGTGGGTATATATAGGAGTGTGGCCGGAAGTGGGGGAGTGGCTGAGGTGTGGTCCTGCTCCTGAAATTCAGCAAGTTTTAGGTCCAATTATGAGATAAGGTTTACAGAATCAGTAATCTCTTTTAAATCACTTCTTAAAACACAATTTTACAGACTGGCTTTTATGTGATGTTAAAAAAAATGTAATCGCGATTAATCGCATCGATTTTTTGCGATTAATCGCATTGTTATGGCAAAGTTCAATAATGAATTCAAAAGTAGTGTATTGAGCAAAGCACTTTGTAAACTCTGTTTTTAAGGTGCTATATAAATAAAGTTATTGTTATTATTATTATTATTATTATTATTACAATATAATTACTTAATTACAATTAAGCACACTCTGCACCTCTCGGCAGAGCTGCACCTGGACTCTGAGCTGCACGTAATGCTGACGTAGTTGTAGGCCAGCTAGCAGGCTCTGACACTCAAAGAATACGCCCAATGACAATCAACAATATCGTCCCCATTCATTTAAACTGCACATGGATGCACTTGTGAGTCTGCAGGCCTCGGGCCTCTCTTCTTACCTAGAGACACAGAGGTGAAATCTGATTGGATAAAAGCTCTACTTAAAACAAGCTGCACTGGAAGCAGAGCAACTGAGGAAGACAGTAGCTGTGCAATGAGAAAATAAAATAATGGGATTATAATTATAATACATGTAGTGTATTTAAGAAAAATTATAAAATTGCTATAACTTTGTGATTCTTTAGTTTGACATGTTGAGCGTATTCTTTGACATGCCAGAGCCTTCTAGCTGGCCTATCCATACGTGATTGGTCAGTGGGCTAGCCTGACATGTTGGGCGGTGACAATCCCAATATCTGCTGCCTCTGTCGAGCGAACATTTTCAGCCCTCAAACGCATTAAAATGTATTCAAGAAATACAACTGAGGAGGCTCGACTGTCTTCACTGGCATCCATGAATCGAGAAGGACTTCTTACTGGAACTAAAACGCACGGATGTACTGAACAACCGTGAGATTAAACTCTTTATTAACAAAGAAAGGAGGAACAGCAGCTAAATAGTGAACAGCAGCTCTGGTAAGTGAACTGCTTTTGTTTTTACATCTGCAGTAGCTTTAAGATGCTTGTTTATATATTATTATTTGTACAACTTGTTTTTATGAATATGGATTTTTGTTTGGTTTTATATGTGATAGGAACTATTGTTACATCCAATGTTGCTCTGGGGACACATTTAGTCGGTGCACAGCAACAAGAAGACACGTGAAGCGGCAGAAGTCGATATACTCCGCGCAAAGTGTTAAAGTTAAAGTGTTAAAGTTAAAGAGTTAAAGTGTTAAAGTTAAAGTGTTAAAGTTAAAGTGTTAAAGTTAAAGTGTTAAAGTTAAAGTGTTAAAGTTAAAGTGTTAAAGTTAAAGTGTTAAAGTTAAGTTTGAGTTAAAGTGATCATCTTTGAAGATGTATGTGTTTTCAAGTGTACTTATTTTCCCTCTCGGTTGACAGACGAATAAATCCGTCAGTAACAAGAACTACGGTTTCGTGTATTTCCTGGAGGGGTGATCATAGCGTTACTCCTGTGTTGAATAATATTTGAATGGCCCGTGCTCTTCAGTGTGCGGTGGAATGCGTGTTTTAGCGCCACAGTTTTTTTAATGCATTGTCTGTTAATGACGCAGCATCCCGTGCGCATATTCATGTAACGTTATCTGCACTCTGCATTTAGTGTATTATTTATAGGTGTTGAGCTTAATTTTTACACAAAACAAATAATAACCGTTAGGTGGTTCAACTGCAGGACAGCAGTGAAGGCCCAGGTATAAAATGCACGGCCCGCCACTGCAAACCACAAAAGCAGGGTGACAAAATGTTGGGAAACCCAGTCATGAAATGTCAAAAAAACGACTTAAAGACACTGACTTTTTGGTTCTCATGATGAGAGTAGCAAAGGAGAGACTCTGGTGGCGTTCATCGTGGTGTAAGGGCTGATGGGCCAGGAGGAGACTGTAGTCCAACACATTGAGCCTCTGGAGGAAGTGCGTGTCGATCGCTACCTGCCGCAAAAGCCAGGGACGCTGCCGGTCTGCACACATAAACACACAACATAACACTACAACTCAAACATGGCTAAATACACAGCAAACGTGTGCAGCATGTTTAATATATGGATATTACCACTGGCATTTACACATACCATTGTTGTTTTTTAATTTTGGGCCCTAGCCGTTTTTTGGGCTGATTCTCGAAAATACTATACCCATACTCAAAGGGGCCCCACTCTCTAACTACAAGGTCTTTTTTAATAATTCCAAGGGATTATTAACACTAAGAAGGGTTTGCTCATATGAATTGAGTAAATATTATGTATATGTTACTGGTTAATAGCTGATGAAGATGGAACACAGCTCCACCTTGAAAATGTCAAATTCGTATGGTGAAAAAGCACTATTATTCATAATACTATATTAAATGAGGCTCACACAAACCACCCACAATCATAGCAAACGACAGCAGTAGTGAATAGAAAAATAATTGGAGTGAATTGAGTGAAGTATGCCAGAGTTAGAGACATAAATGTTACGCGAGGTCACGAGAGGTCGTCATGTGAGAAACAGCCTCTCCAGCTGTTCCATTGTACTTTTACAACCTAAATAACTATATATTTAACTTCCTTTATCCTTCTACATGCACAATCTATCACATACAGCAGTTAGAAATCATTTTGGAGAGCTGGAACCGTCTCCAAAGCCTCTCCAGGCCGGCGAGCTACGGGAGAAGTGCGCCATAGCGGTTGTGTATTGGGCCGTTGTAGAGCCCCTGGTTGGTCGATTCTGATTCTTTTTTGCTCTGTGCACGTGTCTGGATCTAAGCCGAGGACCCAGCGCGTAAAAGTCGTGAGACTACCTCGTTGGAATGTGGTCCCCCCAGCTTATTTGACCCCCCTTTCTTTATTTCACAACTTTATTAGAACGGAAATGGACAGTATGAGGTGATTCAGCGGTCAAAAAGGAGTTTAAGGACACTGTTTGATGATTTTGCTTCAAAAACGTGAGTGCCAACCCAGAATGTTTTGGCAGAGTGATAGTTGCCGGGGGCTGCTGTCCCCCCGGTAACTTTTGAAGGGTTTCTCGGAGAGGAAATCCGAGATATACGTTCGAAGCGTGTTCGAATGCTATTGTTGCTAACTACCTAGCTTTAGCCTGGACGGTTGAGAAGCGACTTTTGAGGGACTATTTCTGATGCGTGTCTCGGCCAAATGAACGCGAAAAAGTGACGATATTTAGCACGACGCTAGGAATGTTGTCGAAGATCGTGTTTTATTGTGTTTTGCGTGTGTAAAGTGTTACACATGCTTCGGTTCATGAGAGATTCTTCCTTCAAATGGTATGCTGCATTGTTGTGCAAATATTATATGTGTTACTGAAAATTGCATTCTGCGGTTCAGCTTGGTACTGTTCGGAACCGGAACTGCCCCAGCTGGGGCAGGTTCGGGCCCAGAAGGTTTTAAATTTGAATTAGAATTAGATGTTTTCCCACGGTTCATCTAAGATAGATGCATTTTCTTGTTGGAAACGATATAGTGATTGGCATGAAAGGGATTCAGTTATGCTTCCCGTACTACTACACAGCTTCTTATGACTCCCAGCACACAAACATCCCATTGCTTTTCCTTACCCAAGATGACGTACTGGCCTTCAAAGTTGAGGTCTTTGAGAACCACAATAATCTGGCTTCCCTCTGGTGCTGGGTCTGTCCACCGACTCACCTCACAGCCCTTAATGTCATACCTGCAACACAAAACACACATCAAATAACACAAGGAGGCTGCACTGTCTGTTTTTGTGCTGTTAACACAGTAATACTATGCTTTTTTTTCTGGGGGCAAGCAGATCAAGCTTACCTGGAATTGATTCGATCATCAGGATAGAACACACTTTGCATAACAATGAAGTATTTCTGCAAAAGACATGTGAAAAAGGAAATATGCTTTATTACACTTTGTAACATCCATTTATTTTAATGCAAGAACAGTAACACATTTTGATCTGTACCTTCCGTCTGTGTGTGATTTTGATCCTGTGAACACCTTAAAAGAAACAGTGAGAAATAACTCAGTCCAATGCAATATATTATCTGAAATATTGTTCAATTATAACATTTGTTATCCTTATACATCTAGCAGACACAGAGTAACATTAGTATTCATTATATTCCTGTTTCTGGCTGAATGAATGAGTCCAATGTTCTCCCTCTTTTAGCTCTGGTTTGGTCTCCATCAACTCCTGAAAAAACGTCTGTCTCATAAGCTGCTAAATGCTCCACTATGTTTACTATCTAGTCTCCAACTGTGTCTGACATTTGGTGCTGGGAGGGTAGTGTTTAACAGCTGCCTGTTGCTGCTGGAAATTATGTAGAAATAACAGTGAGAGTGAACCAAAATAGTGAATGTGTCTTTAACCAGCTCAGTGAGCTTAATTAAAGATGCTAAAAAGCTCTGTAGTGCTGAAGAAGGCAGCAGCTCATCGCCAAAACCCCAGGAATCCAGAGATAAATAGAATCTGGATCAACATCAGTATTATTGTTGAGTTCATATTTCCACAACAGCTTAAATGTTCAACAGTTCAATGAGATTTATTGATGTCAATGCTGAGAGGGCTCAATTTAGCATTTACTGTAACTGCCAAAGCTTTGGTAAAACAGTGGCAGAAGAAGTATTTAGATCCTATACCTAAACAGTATCCATGTATATGTAAACATGCATTGTTACAAGTAAAAGATCGGCATTCAAAATCTTACTTAACGACTGACAAAGTAACACTACTACTACCACTTGGCCACTACTACAGTACAGCAAGTAAACTGGAAGTTTTAGTCTGTGCTGACATGTACAGAGATTCATGTTCACACAAGTCAACACACGTCATTTGGGAAAGCTGACATTCTGACGCAACATATCAAAGAGTTTTAATAACATTACCAAGTTATGAGCCATGGAATTCCCATATACAAGTGGTGGATATGCATCCAATAATTTCACCAGCTATTTCTGGCAGAGATTACACTGTCATCTACAGTATGACTGTATGAAACCAGTTTGGGCTTTCCATCAGTTCACTGTGTGTTCAACTATTTTTGTAACAAGGCATGACGATAGTGGTGCGTGTCTGATCTTAATGTTTTTTTCATGAGGGAGTTTATTTTTATGACAGTCTTCACTATTTTAGAAAGCCCTTGGGTATTCTGAAATGTAATGTACTTAACTACCCAGATGACTCAGACAAACAAATAATACTCAAATAAAATACCTGTCACTGCAGGTGTTGAAGATAAGAATAACCGCATGTTTATTGATGTTATTATTTTATAATTTATGGTGTTTGCTTTTATTTATTTACTTACTTATTTCCTTTCCTATCCTTTGACATAGCTCTCATACACACACGCACACACACACCAACTATTCTCCCATCCCGGGCTATTATTTAATTTTGTAGTTATTGACAAGAAATGTAATTTATTAATTTATTCATGTATTTAATGTTTTAAACGTAATAGTAAATGGTAATGGCCTTATACTTGTACAGCGCTTTTCTAGTCTTCCGACCATACACAGCGCTAAAACACTACATGACACCCATTCATGCAGGGGCTACCATGCAAGGTGCCACCTGCCCATCAGGACTAATTAATCATTCACACCCATGGCACAGCCCTTGGGAGCACTTGGGGTTAAGTGTCTTACCCAAGGACACATCAAAATGCACTAGCGGAGTTGTGGATCGAACTTCCGATTTTAACCGATTAGTCGAGCTTTGGGTCGCCCCTGAACCCTTGAAGGAGGGGGCTGACCTTTTTTGGTCTTGATCCCTTTAAAAGAACAAAACAGCTCCCAGACACTGAGGCGGGGGCCTGTTTTTGGGGGGATTGACAGTCATTGGCATTAGTCACTGGTGGCCCAACCTTTCATCCCAATGTCGCCCGCTCCAGAGAGAACCGTCAGGTTGCCCGAAATGAGCTTGAGCCGCCAGGAACAGGACAGAGTACTGTCCCATCCCAACAATGTTCTGGTGGCGGGGGAGTTTTTTATACAAAAATATACAAAATTATATAGATCAGGGGTCTTCAACGTTTTTTAGGCCAAGGACCCCCAAACTGATAGAGAGATGGAGCAGGGACCCCCGACTAGATATATTGTATAAAATTGTGTTTTATATTAAACTGGGCCTAGTGCCATGTATAAACATACCTTGTTATTGTGCATTCAATACTAAGCTTTTCTAATAATACACAGGTTCATATTGTAAGGGCCTGAGGGGCAGGGTAGTGGCTGGCAGATACATTCCAGGCAGAAGGCTCCACCCACTCCCTTAGGAGAGCATTGAGATCAGGTGTGGGAAGAGACACACCTGATCCTGATCTCCTCATCAGGGAGGGGAACAAAAGGCCAGGAGGGAAACGGAGCAGAGAGGAGACGACGAGGGGAGAAGAGTGACTTCTCCTCGCGTGAAAGAAGACTGAGCCCGGTAAGTCGGCTAGCGGCCCGGCTGATTTAGTTTAATGATATAGTTAATTGATCGAGCTCTGGACGGAGCTACGTTTTCTGTTTTTTGTGTTGTTTGAGGTTTGTTGGATTAAAAACCCTTAATAACCTGCAGAACTGACTCGGCCTGTGATTGCTGCACTGCCAATAATTTCTGTCCTCTGTACCTTCCTGTTACAATATATTCATGTTTTTATTTTAAACATGTGCAAGGTACAGTGAGCAGGGTGCCATTCATAAACATACCTTGTCAACTGATACCAATATCAACATTGTCTGTCAATTGCATGATAATCATGCATACAAGCTATTCAAATAGACGTTTTTATTTTAAACAAATGTGGAAACGAAAAATTTGTGATAGCTAGGGGTGCAACGGATCACAAACCTCACGGTTCGGTTCGGATCACGGTTCTTGAGTCACGGTTCGGATAATTTTTCGGATCAACAAAGAAAAGGGGAGGAGACAAATATAACTTTGCTTTCCATTTATTAATTAAAGAACTTCAAGAACAGTTAAAGCAAAGAACTTTGGGCTATAGTCTTAAATAAAAACACAAATATTGAAGATGTCCAATTTGAAACAAAATTAAATGAATAAATAAAAATAAAACATTCAAGAATTCTGTTAAGTTTAAGTGCAACATGAGGTATGTTGAGACCCTCGTCCTTTGATCAATATTGAAAGAAAGAAACAGCCAGTGAGCTAACTTACACTGTTTCAACTGAACTGAACTGCTCGGCAACAACTTGGGTCCATGTTTACTTCCTGTCAGGTTATGTCATTCAAATACACAATAATGTTCACCATTACTGTGACATTATTTTCAAAAAGATGAGAATATCTCCATTGTCTGGGGAGAGGGTAGACCTTTCTGTGGTGACTGGGATATTACTATTGGGCCTGTCTAGCTTCCACTCTGATACTTCTGTCAGCACCTGCCCCAGGTGTGTGTCTGTGTGACTCTCACAGAGGGGGCGTGTCTGCAGCACCAGACTATGAATCACTCTGCCGTGGTGAAAGCGGTCACAGTCTTTTCCTTTTCATAGAGGCCTGGAACAAGCTTTATACTGAAGTGGGTGCGTGAGTGGATTTCGTAGCATGGCTCAAGCATTTTAACCAGATTTTGAAATCCTTTGTTTTCCACAACGGAGTGTCCCCCGTCGCTGACAGACGGGATAGTGGCTCTTCATATTGTAATGTTTCTGTAGTGTAGTTATGCACCAGATGAATTCACCATCGAGAGACCTTACAGTGTTTGGCATATGGCATTTTGAAATACATCAGCAGCAGACGATATGCCAAAACTCAGTCTCTTGTAGCGCCTCAATCCAAGGTGAGTGGTGAAGGTAGTGATGTATCTGCTGTCTGGATGAAGCTCTAGCTGGTGGTATCCAGCTCTCAGATCCAGTTTGGAAAACACAGTTGCTCCATTCAACTCATGTATCACATCGTCCATGGTGGGAGTGATATGGCGTTCCCTCTCTATAGCCGTGTTAGCTTGGCGCATGTCAACGCAAAGTCTTACTTTGTCAGGGTCTTTAGGCTTGGGAGGTGCGACAATAGGTGAGACCCATGGTGTCGGGCCAGTGACCTCCTCAATGATGTCATCTGCCTCCAGTTTCTGAAGCTCATCCTCAACCTTCTGGCGGATGTGGAACGGCACACGTCGATGTGGTTGGCATGTAGGCTTAATGTCAGGATTTATGTGAAGCTTTACTTGAAAGTCAGTTTTCCGATCCCCTGAAACAATTCAGGATTACTCTCCACTAGCTCATCTGCGACTGTGCAGCTCTGTGGTGTGGATGATACTGCTGTGACTATTTTGATCAGTCCCAGTGCTTTGGAAGTTTTGTAGCTGAGAACATTGAATCCATCCCCTTTAATTACAAAGAATGTGCACCATGTTGTTTTCTGTCCTTTCTCCACACTGCACTTGAAAGCACCACTGACAGGCAAATGGAACCTTGGAGCGGAAGGGGTAGATCTCGGTGCTGGTGGGGCTTAGTTGTGGACGTGGAATCAATTTCTCGAAACTTGTTTCACTGACACAGTTTGCTGAGGCTCCTGAATCAATTAAAACTATCATACTACTGCCATTTAGCTTGATGTGAGTCTGTGGCAGCTCAGAGATCTTGTCAGCATCAACTGCAAAAACATAAGCATCATCACTGCTGGAAGAGTTGTGCTCTTTTTCCTCACCTGGTGTCTTTGTTATGTGATGGACTTTTTTAGGGTGTTGGTTAGCCTTGTACTGCGTTTGTTTTGTATCACCATCTTTGGCTTTAGAACGGCATTGCTTTGCAAAATGGTTTAGTTTACCACAGGCTCTGCATTGTTTGCTTCTAGCAGGGCATTCACCATCATGAGGATATCTACCTCCACAGTTTCTGCAGCTGTTGTCAGAACGTTGTCTTTCCGACCATCTGCTGTTTGGATGCTTCTGCGTACTCTTTTGATCCAACCAGTTGACTGTAGCTGTTGAGCCTCTTTCTATGCCAGTCGCTTGCATTTCAGACAGTTCCAGTGTTCTTCCATGATCAAGAAGCTCATCTAGGCTAAGGTCAGGCACCCTTAGCGCTTTCCTGCGTAGCCTGGATGATGCACAGCTTTGTATGATTTGCGTTTTAATCTCTGCCTCGACACTTGCAAATTCACAGTTCTTAGCTAACATCCTCAGCCTAGTGTGATAACTGTCCACATTTTCTCCTGGTTCCTGTACAGTTTTTCTGAAGATGTACACTTGATACAGTACGTTTTTCTTAGGAGAGAAATATCCAGATAACTTCTGCTTTGTGTCTGCATATTCGTCATCTTCTGCTGCTAATGTGTCGTAAATATCATGCACTCGTTCTCCTGCTATATGTAGCAATAATGCTTTGAGCCTAGCATCTCCTCCAATGTTCATTGCAGTAGTGTAATTTTCAAACCTTTGCACCCATTTATTCCAGCCAGGTCCGAGAGAGCAAGGGTCAGTTTCGGTGTTGAAAGGAGGGAGAGCAGCTGTGTTTCCTGTCATGCTTGCTGCGTTGTGCCGACTACCATCCACGTGTCTGTGTTAGCTTAGCTAGCTTGGCCTAGCCGCACGTCCGTAGTTCTCCCCTCTTTTTTCTTTCTGAAAAAACGTGGTGTCCGTGTCGACTCTTTGAGTCCTTCCTTTTACTCCTCGTCGCCAATGTAATGTTTCTGTAGTGTAGTTATGCACCAGATGAACAATGACTTGATGTACTGCAACAGGCTTTTATTCGGACGCTCATACACACACGGTTCATGCGGTCTTGCTGACTGCCTGTCTATATATAGTACCGCCCACCAGGTGGCGTGGTTCTACTGTGAACATCACACATATGTGTGGACTTGCCGATGTATTGCCGTTGTCGTGTGTCTCTCTTTAAATAATGCCTACATACCGTAACGGTTTTGTCCACCACCCTTATCCGTCATTATAAATCACAGGGAAGACACAATGCTCCCAAACTTGCGACTTAAATGACGCCGGGGGCTTCTCAAGTTCCTCCGCTCGCCATGACTTTCACCGTTAAATGCTTCACGCTCCGTTCACGTGAACACATGCTTTATATGTGTTCACTGACACTCTGCATTGATATTCGGGGACTTGTTACTTGAAAAGGAACAGCAGCAGTAAAACTTTATTACACACTATGATGATTAAACTGTAAAAAAATACTCAATTGATCCGCGGTTCACAAGTGATCCGAACCGTGAGGGGTGATCCGTTACACCACTAGTGATAGCCTATTAGTGCCACTGCTATGCATAAACATACCTGTTATCTTACATACAATACTGAACTATTGAAATAATGGACTGATTCATGTTTTTTGGTCGAGTTACAAAACGATCCATCTTCGCTCATAACAATGTCCATACACTTGGCACACTAATATACTGGCCTGAGTAGTTGGCTGTTGTGGATAGGAGCTGCAGTGTTTTAGCCAGGAATATCTTGCAAAAATGATTGCACAAGGATTCGTGGCTGAAGTATCTTCTTTTCAAAAAATATTGCAGCGTGCGTCCTTGTGTCTGGGATCTTAGTCAGCTGGGGACTGAATAGGCTCTCGGTCAATCACGGGGAACCTGACAGAGCCAGCATGTAAAATGCGGCCTCGTGATTGGCACAGCAGCGATAGGGGCGGGTCCTCCTCTTTGTGTGCAGGAGGCTTGGAGGGACAGGTCCAGGCCCAGCTTGAGAGAGCTCCTGTGTGTCGCTGAATGTGTGCATTTCTGACTGAAATATAACATATTCTGCCTCCATTTATCCATTCGCTACAATATATTGGATTCATGTTAATGTGTATTTAAAGACGTTTAAATTTGTGAAAAAACGAAATAATTGTCTAATCACCCAAAAATGTCACGACCCCCCTGCAGTACCTCCGCGGACCCCCTGTTGAAGACCTCTGATATAGATAAATATATAATTCAAAAGACAGGATAAGAATCAATAATAATATATATTATAATTGTATATGTATGTATCTGTATTTCAATGGGGGTGTAGATTCTGATACAAACAAGGTTGTGTTTAAACTACGATTGGTGGTGTTTCAGATGTGTGAAGCCTTTATCGGTCCATGTGTGGAAATTTTGTAGTATCTTGTTGCTCAGAAAATCAGGATTGTTCCAGATAGGAGTAATATTAGATCGTGCAAAAGTAGTGTTTGGAACTTTGTTACATTTTCAACAGGCTTTGAGAGTTTCTGCTATGTTTTGAAACAAGGATGGCGTTTGATAGACTGGAGAAATGGTAAATCTGAAATGGAATGCCTTTACAAACTGTTTGTTCTCTGTATAACCATGTGTTATCTGACTGACTTGGGTGGAACCATTTAAAAATGTATTGAAGTTAATTTGCTAAAGAGTAATGGAAAAATAGTGGGGCTTCAAGTCCACCTTGTGTTTTTGGTTTTTGAAAGATGTGGCCTGTTTAATTTTTGGTGTCTTATTTTCACAGTACAATTGAGTAGTGATCTAGAGATTTGAACCAGAAGAGGGTGGGTTGCGATGGGATCATTTATTTTAAGAAATAATTTTAACTGTAGCTATTCTTGAATCAAGTCAACGCGCATGCGTTGTGTGTGCTTGTCAGTATCACTATCACAAATTTACATTTTTATCCAGTTTTAAGCCACATGTTATGCTGCACTTCTAGATCCTGGTTGTTTTGATCCATACGTTTTTAACCAAGCTCACAATGTTAGCCATCACATTCTAGACTTTTTAAGCCTAACGTGTATTTGCTACTTGACTTGTTTTTTTTTGTGGATCAGCTGTCACCTCTGCTAAAACCAGAACAAGGCTGTGGGCTCCAGGTTAGAGCCCCTGCGTGTAAGGTCCTGTGACCTCCCTTTCAGCGGCTGCTACCACCTACTACTGGTTGCTAAACTTTTAAACTTTCATGCACGTTTAGCACTGAAGTGCCATTTCAGTTAGTAATTCCTAGTGCTCTGCTTTGGTTAGATATCTGGGCCAAATACAGTTTATTATTGTGTGTGTGGTGTGTGTGGTGTGTGTGGTGTGTGTGGTGTGTGTGGTGTGTGTGTACCTAGGAACTTGACCAGCAATGAATGGGGGAACTTCTTCAGATGTTCCATGTAGATCTTCAGGTTGGCCAGCAAGAATTTGATTTCCCTTTTGTTCTGGGTCTTCAAGAAGAAGCGCTTATCATTTCTAGAAGTCCAAAAGCACAGAGGAAATAGATTTCTATCCTCTCAGTAACAAGAAGCCACACACGGACTCTTAAATAAAACGTTGTTATTTTGATTCTATATTTTATCTTAGCTTAATTCCAAACAAAATATTGGAGGTAGTCATTGCATTGGTCATTCAGCTATGAGTTGCAACAACTTGCTTTCTTAAACTGTGAGATAATAGAAACAGCTGTTGCACACCAAAGTACAGCTCTGTCATTGAGCATGTGTAAATTTAGTTATTCCTGTGCAAGGTGTCAGGTTTAGAGTTATGGTTAGAGACACATTCAGGGTTGGAGGCTAGGTAAATAGGTCTGTGATGACTCACGTCAGGAAGAAGTCTGCCTTGCTCTTGGAGTTGCTGATGAACTGGAGGTAGCAGTTTTCAGAGCAGAGCGACTGCTGATATTCCTGCTCAGTCATTCCTAAAGAGCCGCGCAGGCTGGCAAACACCGGGCCTGCAAATGTCTTCATTGTAAAGTCCTACAGACACACACATACACACACACACACACACACACACACACACACACACACACAACTAAATATGTAGGTGGAAGCACTCCACACAATAACAAATTTGAGTCCCGTTAGTTACTGAGACACATCCACCTACCTTATGAATCCGAGTGGTCTCTAATCTGTAATCATCATCTGACAGTTCATTCTAAAGTGGGAACAAGAGGAAAGATGTCATTGAGAATAAGAAGGCCTAATTATGTATTAACTAAGCTTAACAATAATATGTATAAATATATATCCTGGATACTGATAAAAAAATCTAATTCAAAAAGCTATGCTACAACAAGCAACATTGAAGAATAATTGTTGGCAAATGTAATCAGAATCATAAACAAACAAACAATTATTAAGCCATTATTAAGCCATTATTATTTATACCGGTTAGACTATTATGGTGTACCGCAGGTCTGCATGTGGTTTGTCCAAGTGATGTTGCCGTGCCCCAGCAGAAGCTGTTGCTCGACTATGCACAGCAGACTACAGGGCAAGTTCATTTTAAATCTTAGGACTTTATTCTCATTAAAATATGATTTTGCCATTAGAAGAAATCCATTAGAGATGCCCTGACCACTTTTTTTGTTGCCGATACTGTTTGCAGGACTGCATTAGTACACACAAAGCAGAAATGCTCCCTCGCGAGAATCCCCTTCTGCTCGCTCTGTGCGCTCGTATCACATGCAAGCGCCTGGTTATTATGTGCGTGGGTTGAGATTAATTAAGCCTCGTTTATACTTTCTGCAAGGACATCGACTGATACATCAACTGAGCAAACTGTTGCATCTTTAATACTTCCTGAGGGTTTCTCATCGTGGCAAACCAATATTTTACTGTAGGGGGCGGTGTATCAGAACTCATGTCTACAGCATGGTTTCATGAAAGAATAGAAGAATTTCATTGTTTACAAAATGGCAACCCAAGACAAGGAGCTGCTGTGTTTATTAATCCTGCCGCAATAGAAAAGAAAGGGGAGGAGGTGGTCCGTATAGACACTAAATAAACTAGCCCCATTCTGGCACAATTCCTCTTCTTTTACTGATGTAAGTGAAATTTCCCTCCAGAAATGTTAGGGCATCTGGCTATTTCTATGATTTTTCATTGAGGAGTTGTACAGATGCCTGTACTTCCTCACTTCTTCCACTGGCAGCTCATGGAAATTCTCTATTTCTCCACCCATGCGCTTCCACGTACTTGGGAAATGTTGGATGTACACAACAGGCAAAACAAGACACTTGCAACCCCGCAGAAACATGAATCTCAGTCACTCTTGTCACAGTGTAGCTGACTAAATGGTCTACTTGTATAGTCTTCCAACCACGAGTTAGCTAGCTTGCTAAATCCACCATGCTACACTGGTTAAAGAAAATTAGCCTAACAGTGGACTGCTAGTTCCAACGATCCCTCTGCCTCACTTCCTGACGCTTTGGAGCCAGACAAGCCAACATTACGTAGCTAACTAGCCAGCCGTTCGTCTACGGAGCTGCGTCCGTTCTCTCCTCTGCGAGTTGCAAAAACACTTTATGGCCCACTGACGTTGTCACCGTAACAACTAGCAACTATCGCCATTTTCTTTTGTAATAGTCAAATGACCACAGACGACAGTTCAATGTCCATTCTACTTATATTCTGCTTCTATGGGCTGAACACATAGCCTTTGTGGATGGCCCTCTGGTGGTGCCGAAGGAGAACTGGATGGTAGCAAGTCTTGTGAAGAAAGGATTGGCTTCAGTACACCAGCTGAAGGAACTGCAGCATCAACGAATCACACATTAGGTAAATAGGGCATGGCAGACGTAACAGCAACACCTGGTGGACAGGAAGATGACTTGTTGTGGTGATATAAATGGAACAGCTTGCTGTATTGCTTGAGAGACTGCTGGAAAGGTAGACATGAAGTAGATGACCCCGCTGTGGGATGAATATTTGGAAGAGAAATAAGGAAAAGATGACCTATCAACGCTAAATACCAAACCCTCATTGTTACTAAAAGTTCTATCATGATTCAACCTGAATCAACTAAATCAGTGGTCATCTTTCCTTTTACTGTCAAGCTCATGTCTCTTTTGTTCCTCTTGTGTATTATCCTGCAACCCATGTGTGTTTGTTGTATGATGTGTTTATTCTGTTTATCATGCAGCACCTCCAGTTCTAGGATATAGGACTTACTTATCTCCTAAATGAGCAGCGGGTTGAGTTTCACGACCAGACGAAGGGACCCATTTAATGGCGTTGAATCCATAACAATAGTCAGGCTCCAGCTCCAACGACCATGTTTATCAGGAGGTTCAGAATGAAAAGTTGACTATCATTGTGGGTATTGGATTTGAATGCATGGAAATAATGGCAGGACTTTTCAATCCTGAAAAAGGTTAATTTTCTCCAAAACTCAAAGGAAATATATTTCTGAACATACTCTAGAACAGGGGTCGACAGGGGGCTCCGGAGCCGCATGCGGCTCTTCAGCCCCTCTGTTGCTGAGGCTACATCTACTCTAGTACTGGAGTGGAGTTTGGAGTTTTAAAACGAAAACGATCTCCGTCCACACGGCGTTTCAGCATCGTTTTCGAGATGATCTCCGTCCAGACTAACACGCCTGAAAACGAATATGACGTGACTATTCACATACTGGGCATGAAGGTGCCGGTGTAAACAGGAAGTAGATTGGTTGCTTAGTTAAAAAAATACGACAGAGTAATAAAGTAGTCTTTAATAATGAAAGGTCGTGCTTGATACTTTGCTCTGCTGGTGACTGAAGTCGTTCTGGAGAGCAATCAATGTTTAGTTCCTAAGTGAACACTTACTTTGCATGTCCTTACAGGCTACGCTCTGCGTTCACTAAATCAACAGCACAATACAGTGGACAAACAAATATCAGTGCCAACAACATTTCTGTGAACACAAAAATGACTTTGATTAAATTATATTCCGAACTGTATTGCATCAAACAATGCACCGATTAATTGAAAGGTTGATTCTTACTGTGTACATGGATAAATTAAATTAAATTAAATCGCTACTGCTGCTGCTAACACACTCCCATCGGCCCAGGATTATTTATTTATATTCATTAATGTATTTTCTTCTAATGTTACCCTGGTATGTGCTTGCATCACAGACTATATAACGTTAAGCATTTATTGCATACGGTCATTATATTGCCTTCATTTTTATTTTGAAATATTCTTCTTTCCGGTTTACATGTTGTGCTCTGCGTCTCGTTTTAAAGGAAAAAAACAAAAAGGAACGAAATTCGGCTCGTTATTTGACTGTGGTTCTGTGGTTTTTCCGTTCTTGAATTCAGAAACCAAAAACGGAAATACGACGGCCCATTTCCGTTTTCGGTTTGAAACGAAAAATGAGAATAACATCGTATTTCCGTATTCTCTTTTTTTCGACTGAACGGTAAAACAGACTATCAAAACGTACACGGACCCTCCAGACCTAGACGCCGTTGTATCCGGACCCAGGACCTAAAACCGATAGATAATTGAGAATTATTCATTTTTGACGGAGCGCTTCTATTTTAACAGGCGCAGCTTTTCCAGCATTTACGGCACTTGTTCAGCGGTGCAGGAAACACACCGACCAATGCGTTGCTAATCACATCACGTGATGCAGCTCAGCCAATCAAATATGGGTATTCTGACAAGTTTCCTAACTTGAGTGAGATGTACACACACCGTGACACACGGGGGAGAGACGAGGAAACAGATAGCAGAGCAGGACAATTTTAATGCTAGTCATAAAAGTCAAATCACAGGACAATCTCCAAAAGAGAAAAATGGCCATAGAGACCAGTCTTTAACCAAGACTGGACAGACTCGTATAAGTGAATTCTTCCCACGCAGTATGTCTCATTTGGAGCAAATATACCCACTCATCTAAAATGAAGACACATAAAATAAACCCAAGAGCCCAAAATGATCAGAATCCTGACACTTGAATTCACTGTCCAACATTGATGTGAACAGAGAGAATAGAACTGAAACAAGAGGTTTAATAACCACAGATAAAGTCCCTGCACATTAATGTCTCTTATTAGAAGATGGAAAAATATAATATTATGGCTTTTTCACTTCACACTTGAATGAACTGAATTTAAAGCTGCAGGACAAATCAGTGAAATTATTTTTGTATTTCTATGTATTATTTATAATCCATCCAGTTAAATTTGAAAACTGAGAATAAGAATTGTTAAAATATAATTGATGTGTACTTTCTTTATTTGATTTGACAGTTGATGACTACACAGAGACGTTACTAATACTAGACTTCTTAAATATATACTGTATATATATATGGCACTAAATAGATATTATTGTAATGCTCCGGACCTTTGCACAAGGAGATTTTCTCAATCTCGACCTTTTGGAAATTTACTTGAATACCCCTGGTATAGAAGAACACCCACAAAGTTTGTTTTCATATGCTACATTTTCAGCTCAGGTTCAAACTGCACCATCTTTTCATTAAATACATTTGAGAAGTTGAAAATTAGGGTCGCGGCTTGTCGTTAAGGGGTGATGGTGGGTCAGACCAGTTGAGAACCACTGCTCTAGGTTATTGATACAGATTAATTTAATGCTGATTATTTCATCTGATATGTATGGTTAATTTGCAACCTAGTTGTATACACCATGTATTTACATGTTATGTTTGTGTCATTTAAGATCTAAACGTACCTACATGGAAGAGTGAGCATGTGTTGATCACGAGGCAATAAATAATGACAATTGAAAAAATAAAGATGGTTTATTCTTATTGAACATTAAGCCTAATTGCACTACCTCATTGATTTAATTGTCACACTTAAATCTTGATTTGAATGGTCAAATATCAAAACATACACGGACCCAATCTAGTCTGATATATTTAGCCGCTCGTTCGTTGTTGTTTGCTAAGTAGGACCGTAGGAGATACAATGTACAGCTTATTCAGCACGATGCCTTATCATTGCGTGTTAGTTACTTTAGTTACTCTCTTATTTCTGGTTTGTATTTGTTCATATTAGGTATTTACTATACATCTATGCTGACATGTGGAGTTGCACTGTGGACTTGTATGGTACAACAACCTGTTACTTTATATAGAGGTTTTTACTAATTATTATTTAATGTATATCTGTTTCAGAACCACACACGTGCTTGTTTGACTACTGTCAATAAACCTCTCTAACGAACATCTTGTCTGGAGTGCATTTAACAAGGAAAGAAGAGGAAAGCAAGTGAGCTAAAGGAAGTGGTGAAGAAATAATATAAAATAGGGATCTTAACTTCATTATTCATACATGAAATGTGTATGCTTCTCAGCAGCAGGATCCTTGAGAGTTGGGATAAAATACTGAATAAACGGTTTGAAAGGAAATATCTGTAATTATTATTATTATCAGGCAATGAGTGTAAATTGATGGCTAAAGCATTTGATCAATGATATGTTTTCTTTTAACTCAAGGGTAAAGAATATATCTCAAGCCCCTGTATGTTCTAGGTAGGTGTGTCTTGTGTTTTTTGGGGGCTTTGCAGATACAACACAACAGACAGGACAGTCATACATCCGCCAGCTGAGTCAGCAGTGTGTTTGACTGGGATTAGGGTGAAGCAGCGCCACACAGGGCAGTCCACGGATGTTGGACTGCCCTGTGACCGTTCATTCAGCAGCAGCAGGGTGGACACTGCATAACACTCTCTGGGTTAAGGCTTTGTTTAGGATGCCTTTCAGCTGTGGCATTTGTACATTTTCACAGATGCCTGGATGTCACAAAACTGGCCACAGAAATCTAAAAACTGTTACAATTGATTGATTCACTCTTGATACTGACTATGCCCTAAAGGAGAGGGCACATAACACCTATTTAAAATATAATAATAATAATATAATTATTATAAAATCACTTTATTGTTTTGCACCAGCCGAGTTGTCTGACATGCTTTCAATAAATGAACCAGGATGGCCCTTCTGGTCCTCTGGCTTTTTGACAAGGCTGGAGAGGATCCGAGCAAGTGTTGATATCTTTAGACTAGTGCTGGGCAACGATTACAATTTTGAAATCGCAATTAATCTCATGGTTTTTCTGCGATTAATCGCATGGTTTTTCTGCGATTAATCGCATTGTTATGCGCAAAATTCAATAATTAATTCAAAAGTAGTGTATTGCGCACTTTTATTTTAAAAGTACTGCTATATGAACAAAAGTGCAACAACATTTGGTTTGTAAACACTTTAAACAAGTAAGGCGTTGTTGTTCTAATTCTGCAGCACTTGCTGGACGGTGTTTAAAGTGGCCCACAACTTTTCTGCATTTGGCCAGGACATTGTCAAACACACTGTTCTGCAGAGATACTGTGACAAAAACGATCTCCGTCCACACGGCGTTTCAGCATCGTTTTCGAATTGATCTCCGTCCAGACTAAAACGCCTGAAAACGAATATCACGTGACTCTTCACGTACACTGGGCATGCGCGTGGTTGTCAATGTAAACAGGAAGTAGATTGGTTGCTTAGTTAAAAAAAATACGACAGAGTAATAAAGTAGTCTTTAATAATGAAAGGTTGTGTTTGATACTTAAGATCTTCTCTAAAATCTCCCTCTATAAACTCAAACAGACACAGTTCGTGGAAAGTTTTAGAAGTTTTATTTTTCAGACTTAGTTACAGCGCTGCAGGTCTTGCTCTATATCTCGCTCACATATCAAATTTACTTTAAAATCAACACTTACACGTAAAGGTTTACTAGATTATGGGTCCATAAATGTGGTCAACACACGTCTCTCACTCGTTCCCTCGGTTTCATTGTTGTCTGTTCTCACTCGTAGCTCTGCTGGTGGCTTAACTATCTGTCCTACTGGAGAGCATTTACTGCTTTTGTTCCTTTTACATTTTATCTGCGGACTTCACAATAGTTGTGCAGAACAAAATAAGCATTAATAAGAAAAGGAAAGTCCTCCGTTTTGTGTCCATCCCCCTCCCTAAAGCCGCTAACCGTGACTTCACGCCGCTTGCTAATCGCTCCAATAACAGCTGCTTCCTCCACATGTCGGCAGTAGTAGAATTATAAAATGCAGATTTTAACTGGACAACAGTTGCTAAAGACAACAAGGTCAGCAACACCTGTAATCAGTTGTCCATGTTAAATTAACCTGGTAGTCGATCGGTAATCAATGTTGTTGTTTGTGATCTTCCGGGTAAGGGTCACGTAATAGACATGTGACGAATCAGGGAAGGATACGTCATGACTGCTAAGAACCAAGCAAGTAGCTAACGCGGGTGTGGGCGTCATCGTTTCCAAACGTATCCGCTTTCGACCGTCCACACGAAAACGCAACCCGGAGTTTTCAAACTTATTCGTCCTCGGGAGCATTTTCAAACTTATCCGTTTTCGGTGCTCGAAAACGCCGGCGTAGTGTGGACGCTCAGTGTAAACGTAGCAAAACATATGCGTTTCAAATGGAAACGGAGTAATGTGGATATGGCCTGAGAGAGCCTGAAATCAGCAGGATTGTCAGAGAGAGAGAGAGAGAGAGGAGGGGAGATTTCCAGGGTATAAGCTGGACTATATTTCTTTAGCAGATCAGTGAAAGCTGAATAGAAAAAACGTATTACAGTAGGATTGTTAGAATTAGTTCTTGTAGCACTGAGACTGTTTCATTGAATTGAAATTGTTGTATGTGATTGTTGTGTGAAAAACTTCAATAAAACCACGGCCTTACCATTTGTAAGTGGCTGAAACCAAACAAAGTACTCTGGTTCTTTCGAACAATTTACCCCTCTTCCCCTCTCCGTTAGCCGTGTGATCCAGATATGACGACAGAAGCTACCAGAGGAGCTTAAGGTAAGTTCCATGGGTGAAGACTTGGCAGCATTAGTCATAAATGGTGAGATGTTGACAATAGGCAATAGTAAAGTATAGACGATGTACATAACTATTCATACTGGGTGTTATGGTTACATCCTACTGATAGCGCCTAGGGCTTAGCCGTAAAAGACTTTCAGAAAGACAATAATTCCAAAATCCTAACGACTCAGCTACGGGGTGAGATAAAAGGCCGAAGGTATTGTTCCGACACCTCCAAGAGGAACCTCGCAGGTGGGACAGCCGACGGAGTTACCACCGTGTAAGGTGCGCAAGCCTTCTCCGCTTTCCCCGGGGCAGGAACCGTTCATGCTACAGTATATTAGCTGATAGAAAGAAGTACCATTTATCTATATAGCACATTTTACAAACATAGGTCACAAAGTGCTTTGCAATGGTATTAGACAACAAACAAGAAAGAAATTTAAACATCTCTACCATGCCAGCGTTGAGTCAAATACCAAACAACAAACAACCATCTAGATGCCTTTTACCAGACAGATGGATGTGATTCTGTTTCAACAGAATCACAAATTCTACTGTAATACGTTTTTTCTATTCAGCTTTCACTGATTTGCTAAAGAAACCAACTGTGTTGTGTTCAGCATGGTTATATGATGTTTTTCTGAAAAACATCATATAACCATGCTGAACACAACACAGTTGGTTTCGTAAGAAGATATTTCCTCGAAATAAGAAAGTCAGCAGTTCCTAGAAAGAGGTATGACGGCGTCAGGAAACCTGAGCCAAGTACAATAAACGTTTCCCGTCTAAGTATCATTTGTTCTGCCAATTTGTTCTGTTATCTTGACCCAGACGAGGACAAGAGAACATACCAAAATGAGAAAACAAGATGTGCTTTGTGGTTCAACCGACTGGTTTGATTGGTGCAATAGTCCAGTCATTTTTCACAACCTTTACAGAGATGGTAATAATGTGGATGTGCTGTTTGGAGTGTTGGAATGCAAAAGAGAGAAGAGACAAAGATAAGTAAGCTTGCTGATATGAATCAATTATCCTGTCATTGTATATTTAATTTGATATTGTTTACATTCTCAGGGAATTCTATTGAGAAACCGTTTACAGAAAATAATCAGATGAGCTGTCAGTCGGTATTGTATGTCCCCAGGTTTTCAACACAGGGAAAATATCTATAATATCTTAACATACTGATACTGCAACATGAAAACAACAAACGAATACAAATGCTCTTTGTCTTGCTTGTCCTGTCAGTATGTCGAAGTGCCCTTTGGCAAGACACTAAACCCAAAGTTTCTCCTACTGCTTAGGATGGGTTAAAACCAGAGGTCAAATTTCATGTTTAAGCCTCATATTTTTTCCACCGCGCCCCCCAGGCCCTTAAAAACTGATAGACTGTCTGTGCTACCAACCAAACATGGGCCCCAGACTCCCAGAGGCCCCAGTCAAAACACCCGGATCTATTGTTTTCTATGGGTACATCCCAAGTCTCTTAATTGTCATTTCCTCGCTCCTCGCTTGAACCGGAAGTTGTTCTGCTCCGCCATATTGACGGCCGTCCCAAAGCTCTTATTTAGGAGAGAGGAGAGATCTCCGAGGAGCCATGAGCGAGGACGCACGAGAACAGCCTTCCAGGAAGTGTTTTAATGGCCGACACGCCCCCTCATTGTTCATCAGTTATGTGATTGGACTGACACGATTTTTTTCAACATGTAAACAGTGAAGACGGATCGCAGATTTAACTCAAGCTTTATATTTGATTAGTTTTCTGATTCACCGTCTGGTTTAAATATATGTTCATTGTAGGTCTGAACAACAGAAGGACCACAAACTTTATTTTTTCTTTATTCATTAGAAAGGTTTGTCTTTCTGATATTTCCCGCAATAACTTTTATTATGGATACAATCAAAGTGAGAGAGAGCTGAGAGACGAAACCCTTTTTACATAATTTATCATCATTTCATTCAGTCATGTGAGGCTGATCATTCCTGAGTGTCGGGTTTGATGAGTTTTATCAATCGATCCTGTGCTTATAGCAAGATACAGAAACATGAATGCACGCCTTCATCTCAAGTAGACTAGACTACTGCAATGCACATTTTACTGGTCTTCCTAAAAAATCTATTGAGAGGCTGCAACTTATCCAAAACTGTGCTGCTAGACTGCTAAGAAGAACAAAAAAGAGAGAACACATCACTTCAGTCTTAGCTACGCTGCTCTGGCTGCCTATAGCCTCCAGAATTGATTTTAAAGTCCTTTTGTTTGTAGTACAAAGCTCTAAACAAACCCTTAGATCCTCCACTGCTGATTTCTTATTCGTCAAAAGAGATGTATCATTTTCACTTATGCTCCCAAACAGCCTACCCCAAAATATTAGAGAGGCACCCTCTGTTAAAGCATCATATAAAAACACATCTATTTCGCCAAGCCATTCTTTTGTAAACAGCACTTTATGTGCAGTCCACAGAGTCCCACATCTGTCTTTCAAATGATCTTTTATGTATTTAAACACTTTTATGTCAATGCATTTGTCATTTTAAATGTAAAATATTTTCCAGTTTTTATTTATCTGTTGAAATGTATTAATTGCACCTAAAATGTACGTGCAAAAAGCATCCTCTGTAAAAGGAAGGTTTTCTGTTTTTATTTTTTAAATGTACAGCACTTTAAGCTACATCGTATATGATATGTGCTATATAAAGAAAGATTATTATTATTATTATTAACACTCAGTTGGACTCTGGGGGTCTTATTTTAAGTTATGCAACACTTTGTAACTTTGTTTTAAAAAGTACTTTTCAAATGAAGTTGTTTTTATTCTTATGAAATTACTTGGAATAGCATGAGAGACAAAAAATATTCATATTAAAGGTTTCACTCATTTTTAGCTTTTGTAGTATTGTAATATCTCGAGTATTCCTCATATCGAAAACCAAATGTCATCTATGTTGCTGTGAAGGCCAAGATGAACTGATCATATCATAATGTTTGTTTTTGTGTGTCTATGATTTGATTTTGCGTTATTTTTCATTGGAGTAGGCTACAAGCTATTAAAAAGGAAAATTTGCAGATTTTCAACCTTATCTCTATCTATCCGAGTCAGTTATATAATGCCTGTTACTGATGTTCTCTGTGTCTCTAGGGCACACCTGCAAAATGTGTTGCTCCCCCTCATCCCAGTGACGTTCTTGGTATGAGGAAGAACTACAGAGTGCTACTCTCATCTTTGCTAGCTGTTGGGCAAAATGTTGCTCTAAAACTTCCTTGTTCTCGTTTCTTGTGTTATGTTTCCAACCGTGAAAATGGCTTCCCAAATAATCAGTGCAGAGGATCTTATGGACAAGGATTTTTTACAATGAAGTTTTAACCGTGTTTCGGGTGACTATTCAGCATACTATGCATGGATGTTTTCCTCCTCTCTGGGACAGAGGTGTGCTGGAGACCTTCTTCAGGATCCCGAAGATAAACTGGAAGAGACATTTTTGTCGTTGCATTTAGCTGATTTAGTGGTCTGCCTCTGACGAACGAGCCACTGCAGCGGGGCAGCTGTCCACGGCAGAGACAGCAGGGGAAAACAGTGTGTAGATCCACCATATTTTCACATCTTACTCTGTGAGTTAAGGATGTATTTTCAACCAGTTTGAAGTGTGTTTTACGATGCGTTAACAAGGCAGTTAAGCTTGTTGTAGTTCAGTTTAAATGAGAAACTTAAATTCAGAAGATGTACGGTTGTATTTTTCTATTTAGGTGTAAGAATATTTCCTTCATTAACGTCTTGTTTATTCATTAGCCGTAGTGAAATAGCTGCTTGCGCAATGCATCCTGGTACATGTAGGCCGGAGAGATCAGCTTTCTCTGTCAATACAGTAGCCCTGGAATTTATTTCTTCAGTGAACTACAGTTACCACCAACACTGATTGGGCATCCACATAAAAGAAGGGGAATTTATCAACGCTTATTTGTTTTTCATTTATGCAATTTTACTTGCAAACTTGCAATCTAGTTTTAATGCACAATGACTGATACCCTATTACAGTTAAAGTAAAGCCCTGCCTGTAATATTACAACTCTTAATACTATACTTCCATTTGAATACTAAGTGGGTAGATTTTAAATATTGCATATGTGTAGGTGATGGAAATGGTGCCTCTGCTGACCCGTACTCACTGTAGGTGCATTGTTAATGTTGTTTTGGGTGGCTGCTGCCAATCCCTCCTTCATCATGCAGGTCAGGCTGTAGAACTCATGCTGCTGATCAATCTCAAACAAGCCCAGAAGCTTCCACTGCTGCCTCAAACCTCCCCACAGCCTCCTCTTCACCGTGCCGGAGCGCTGACGGTGACCAGACATTCCCAGGCCACCTGCAACCGCTGACCTCTCCATCTTGGATACAAAAAAAAAAATACACAAATCCCAAACGTATGACTGCTGTACCCTAACTCTACCCACTGCACTCTAAATGCAGAGGAGGTTTTTAAAGCTCCAGCAAAAAGAACTCAAAGAGTAAGTGGAGGCCAGAGAGGCCAGTGACAAACACAAAAGACAGCTGACTGTCAGTTGAGTCTCTAACAGGGTAGCTATAGAAACCAACACAAAGGAATAGTACTTTCATGAGCTGTGCTGTGGTAATGGGATGATACTGGCCCTCCAATCACCACATCTCTTCATTATAACACATGTATGTCTACATTAGAGAAAAACAATCTCGCATTAATTAGTGTGCCTGCAAATTAAAGTAGTGTAGACAGTAAATGAACATGGTGCCAAAGACAAAGAGGGCAATGGTGGACTACTGCAGTGGTGCAAATGTAAAATGTAGTAAACAATGTTAACAGACTAAACATATTTGCTCAACAATTGATAAATATGTACAGTACATAAAAGATGTTAAAGGTAAATGAGCAAAAACATTTTTTTCAAGGTTAAGGCTGGTGATATTCCATTTTTTTTCTTACCATCAACAAGTCTCATAAAATCCAAATCTAACAATGAATGCATTTACAAACTAGTACTGCAAAATCAATGAGCCTCACTGTTGCAATGGGTCAGATGTTTCTTTATTACTGTGACGACCTGTCTGCCCGTTACTCCTTTTGTGTGGCTGCTTTTCTCTGCAGGTATTGGAGGTGGGCGTGGCGGAGCGTCATCAGCGGAGTGGAAACACCTGAGCTCATCAGCAACACTGGCAACACACATGCACTCTGAACACACATGCACTCTGTTAAAACCCCTCTTTAGTCTCAGTTGGCCCCTCTCTTCTTCCTGAGACACCCATTTGGTTTTTGGTTGACATTATGGTGCTGCTGAACTTACTGACTCCACTTGCCACTGTTAGCTTAAGCTTACCTCTTATGTTGCCTTTAAGTAAATAAATAACTTGTTCATTTGCTTGGTTGTCACTCTTTTGTCATGGCCGTGCGGCCCAGTTAGTGACAATTACCATCAACACACACACAGTAGCTTACTTTGACTCAATCCCACACATCTGATCGGAGTGAACTGGTCCTTCAACCATTGTGGTTTTCAAGGGAACACAAGAATAAAATAATAATAATAAAGGGATGTTGAACTAATTCAGCCCTGTGTGCATTGTTAAGAGCAGTTTCTGTAACTAAGAGGTGCGTTTAAAGTCTTGATATGATGTACGTCCAAATTGTATCTTTTATTATTTCTGCAACCATAGACTGCTTCAGTAAATTATTTGAAAGAAATGTGCCAAAAAGGTCAAAATAGAACATTTTGTTCCTCTTCAGAATATGATAACTACAATTTAATCATAATTTCTGGGAATTATTTCTAGTATAACTTTTCAGCAACCAAAGCTCATGTCTGATTAAAACAAAAAAACACAGCACTTTTAATCATTTGCAATAGAAATGCTATGCAAAAAACAGCTGCAGTGTGATTAGGCTCTGAACCTCTATTCTGCACTGGCATTTGCTTCTGGTTACCTTGAGTTGAAACATTTTCAGATTTGGTTCAAACACTGCACTCACTGTCACTGTCACTGTCACTTTTTACCCAGTCGTCCTATCACAGTAGAGGAGGGGCAGGACATGCTTTGGTGGACATAGCCCCTCACCTCTTTTGTAAATTGGCCAGATATGCTATTGGGTAATCCCATAGCAACAAGCTTCAAGCACCTTTTATCTCTCTGTTACTAGCAACGCTCACAGCTTCACTTTGCATTTGACCGTGAAACAAAAGCAGTGACCATGTTTGATGTCCGCTTGAGTGTCCAGGCTGCTGGGGTTTGAACACATCTTTAAGAGAGTAGTTCAGAGAGGCAGAGGGTGTTACATTACAGTTCTAAAACAAAAACAGCATGATTTGAACACAAAATGTGGCTGAGGTCGAGCGTTTTTTCTGGCAGTAAAGCTCTGGCTTGGTGCAGCAGAGCGCTTACAGTGACGACACCAGCAACTTTCTGAACGTTCAGAGATTAGCAACTGGAAGCTACGGTGGCCCTGAGGGTCAAAATACATCACCATTTCAAACGATATTTCAGGAAATACAACCGCATTTAACAAAACACAACCCCAAAAGAGAGAACCAAACTACATCAAGGTGAGACTCAAACCGGAAAAGGTAGGTACGAATTGGACAATAATTCCTCATTGCTGATTGGATGCGCTGTTTGTCAGTTTGCGACAAACGGAAGTACTTCGTTCAAACGGAACGCTTCTTTTAGATTTCCAGCAGACTGGATGCTTAAGATCAATTCAAATTGTATTAATCCCGAGAAATTACTGTGCAGTAGTTACAATACATAGTGGGAATATATTTATACTTATATTGTACATATTGTTAAATGTTTATACTACATCTGTTGTTTTTTTGCTGCCCCTTTTATATATATATTTTTTTCTTGTTTATTGTAAATTTGTGTATGTACATCGAGAGCGAAGTGGAAACCGGAGTCAAATTCCATGTATGCGTACGCATACATGGCCAATAAAGCTGATTCTGATTCTGATTCTGAAGACTGCAAATACATATTGGGCATATATTAAGCAACACTAAATACAACAAAGAGAAATATATCTATAAACCTATGGTTCTCCAGCACATCAAAAACAACATCCGAGCCAACCTGGACCCTCACCAGTTTGCATACAGAGCCAACAGATCCACAGAGGATGCCGTCTCCACTGCTCTCCACTCAGCCCTCACTCATCTTGTTGATTTCAGCTCAGCCTTCAACTCAATGTCTCCCATGAAACTGATTGGTAAATTTAGCACTCTGGGCTTGAGTGCCTCACTCTGCATCTGGTTATTAGACTTCCTAACAAACTGACCCCGGGCAGTTCGGATTGGCAGCCTCCACTCTAGTGATGAACACCGGAGCCCCCCATGGCTGTGTGCTCAGCCCCCTCCTGTTCACGCTGTACACCCACGACTGCTACCCCAAACATCAAGAGAACTCTGTTGTGAAGTTTGCAGATGAAACTACAGTCATTGGCCGGATTACAAACAACAATGAGACTTCATATAGAGAGGACATCAACAACCTTCAGAGGAGCTCAGAGAATATCCTGCTGCTCAACGTCAGTAAAACCAAGGAGCTGATTGTTGATTTGAGAAAAAAGGAGGTGAAGACGCACACCCCTGTCAATCAATGGAGCTGAGGTGGAGCAAGTTAACAGCTTTAAGTTCCTGAGAATCAGCATCACAAACAAGCTGACATGGTCCTCACACATCTCCATCCTGGTGAAGAAAGCTCATAAACAGCTGTATTTCTGAAGGAAACTTAAGAAGGCTAAATTCCTGTGCCAAGTTCTTGTTAACTTTTACAGAGGAGCAATAGAAAGCATCCTGACTGGAAACATTACAAACTAACATGGGATGTTCACGGTCCAGGACAGGAGGGCTCTACAGCAGGTGATAGAAACCACCAGGAACATCACTGGTCTACTGAGCATCAGTGATATTGGTGAGAAGAGGAGCCTGAGAAGAGCTCAAAGGATATTAAAGACTAAACCCACCCAGACACAACCTGTTCACCTGCTGCTGTCTGGAGAGAGATACAGAAGTATCAGCTGATGAACCACCAGACTTCAGAACAGCTTCTTTCCTCTGGCTGTGAGACTCTTTTAATTCATACTCCAACCTCCACGATATATTTTTTCGTGTTTTGTTGTGTAGCAGAACAGGAATACAATCTGCATTTCGTTGTGCAACCCTGTTGTACAATGACAATACAATTAGGGCTGCAACAACGAATCGATAAAATCGATAAAATTCGATTATTAAAAGAGTTGGCAACGAATTTCATTATCGATTCGTTGTGTCGCGCGACTATTACGCCACTCAATAAGTCGCGGAGATGTTTGAGTATAAAAAAAAAAAGTTGAGTTGAGCGCGGAGCAGAGCGGAGGTAGAGGAAAGACCACCGGAGAGACCCGTAACGCTGTTTGACGGTGCGCGATCCGTAGGCGGGGCGTATCCGGCGTGCATGGCCGAACCGAGTGCGACAGTACGGCGGATCAGCCGCCCCGGAGTCGACTGCTATCAGGGACGTAACGTCCCTCCAGTAGCTCTTCTGGTGCTGGTGTTTACTCGTTATCCAGTTTGACAAGCATGACAAGTTAGCGTTAGCTCGTTAATAACAGTAGTAAAGCAGGACTAAAGACACATTTTTATTCACTCGCCTTTTTTGGCCCATTCATTTTTCAATCTGTCATGTATATATATTCTGTGCTTTGTCCCATATCGGTTATTGTTGACAAATATATTTGTGTGTGTTGTACTTTTTCATTTTTTTTTATAGCACTTGGTCATCTTAAACTGTGTTTAAATGTGGTGTATAAATTAACTTAACTTGCACTTACTACAATGATGGTAATAATTTAATGAATAAGCTTCAAGTGAACTTGAGTGTGTGTCTGAGTGTGAGAGTCTGTGCATCTGTGAGTGTAGTGTAGAGAACAAGTTATGACGTTCAAACAAATCCTGTTAAGTTTTCTGATTTGTATTTTTCTTTATTTTTTATAAATGATTTATTGTTCTGACAGCTCAGGTCCCTTTAAACAAAAATATACATATTTTTGTGCACTTTATTTAAAAAAAACCGATATAATTGGCAGATGTAAAGCATAAAGCATACTGTTTTTGAATAAAGGGTTGGAAATTAATGCTTTTTTTTTTTTATCCGAGCGTGGGTTTAGCATTCAGAACAAAGTGAAAACAGCCATGAAAAGACGTATGTCCAAGGCAAATACAGAAAAAATATAATTAATCCTCTTTGTGTGTGTTGACACGAAAAGTGGCCGCATCAGTGTTGTGTCTCTCTTCTACTATTCCTTGTAAATATACAATCTATAATCTTGTTCTGTATATCATTATTGATTAAACACAAATACACACATACAGTACAGTCCAAAACTCAACATGTATTAAAAAAAGATAATAATAATAATTTCCAAAATTCGAAACCTGTTTTAGTCTAACAAAATAGCTTCAATTAATTTTTGTTATTGTTCAACCTTTGAAAAAAAAAAAGTTTTTTCATGCTGTTAACGGATCCCAGTTTAGTACTGTAAGTTACTGAGGTGTCTTGTAGAATGAGAGTCCATTTATTTGCTTCTGGGTGCAACAACGTAAAACCCTTCCATTTGTTTTCACTGACAATCAAACACACCATTTGCTGAAAGACAACTCTTTGCCCTTCCGGGGTCAAACACCTGACAACGACAGTGATTTCAGTACATATATATACACCTGAGCCCAGGATAGTAATACAGCACCACCCAATGTGTACGCAGAGAATAACATTTGTAGTTCTGGATATTTACAACACCATATTTGGCTCTTAGACACCAGCCCTTAATTGATAATACAGACAGACATAACAATTCAAACAAAATACAACAAAATGATAAATTACAGCCATGCCCAGTACAGACAAATTAATCTACACTCCATGTAGCAAAGAGAGTTTTGTTACTGGCTTTTCAATGATGTTGGATTTGGTTTGTAATCTCACAGAATGCACCGGTCCCTGTTTGTCCATAAAAACTTCCAGAACCTTGCCAAGTGGCCATGAACCATGAGGAACTGAAGGATCCATGATTACCACAATATCTCCAGCAACCAAACTCCTTTTCTTCTGGTTCTATTTTTGCCTCTCTTGGAGCAAGGGTAAGTACTCCCTTACCCATCTCTTCCAGAAAAGATCTGAGAAGTACTGCACCTGCTTCTATTGTCTTCTCCCATACTGGTCATGAGGTTCGAACACTCCAGGTGGCAAAGCTGGTTTACCTTTCAAGAGAAGTAGATGATTAGGTGTGAGCGGTTCCAGTCCATTGAGATCATCCAAGAGCTTGGTAATTGGCCGATCATTCAAAATTGCCTCTGCTTCACGGAACACTAAGAAGTCCATCATCATCCAAACTCTGCTGACATAGAACGGAGCTGAGAACCATTCTCACCAGGTGGATTAACCGTTCCCACACCCCACCATGGTCTAAACTAGCTGGTGGATTAAAAAGAACGAATTCCAACCTGGGACAAGACTCCCTGAATCCGGTCATGATTCAAAGCAGTGAGTGACTCCTTTAGTTCCAGAACCAGGCAACTGTCTTGAGCCTCCTCGAGTTACAAAAGTAGGAAATGAGTTGGTCAGTAGGACTAGACACTTATGACGTTTACTGTTGCCTCCTGCGACTGTGGCTCAGTGATAGAGCAGGGTCGTCCTTCAATCAGAGGATTGGCGGTTAGATTCCCCCGCTAGTCCATGTTGATGTGTCCTTGGGCAAGACACTTAACCCCAAGTTGCTCCCGTAGCTGTGCCTACATTGTGTGAATGGGTATGAATGTTACTTAGTCCTGATGGGCAGGTGGCACCTTGCATGGTAGCTCCTGCCATCAGTGTATGAATGATGACATGTAGTGTTGAAGCGCTTTGAGTGGTTGGAAGACTAGAAAAGCACTATACAAGTACAGTCTGTTTACCATTCCTTTCTCACCTCTTGGTCATCCGACTCTAATAAGACTTCCAACACAGTTTTAGGCCAGTCCTCCTCATGAAATGCAGGGCATTCAAGCCACCTGCTATTCTTCAGAAAGTCTGAGGCCTTCGTTCCCCTCGACGCATCGTCAGCTGGATTGTCTTTGGAACTGACATGTCTCCACTGTGAGGGCTCAGACGTTTCTCTGATGGTCAAGATTCTGTTGGCCACAAATGTGTGAAAGCGCCTGTCCTCATTGTTGAGGAACTTCAGCACTGCAGAGCTGTCAGTCCAAAACACTGAATCCTCCAACTGGAACTTCAACTCTGCCTTTAACATTGAGGCCACTCTGACTGCAAGAACGGTCGCTGATAACTTGAATCGGGGAATAGTTACAGCCTTCAGTGGTGTCACTGAAGGCGTGTGTGTGTTTTTCCGGATTAACCATCCGGATGTATGTTACAGTTGCATACCCACATTCGCTGGCATCAGCAAAGTGATGTAGTCGGGCATGTCTGACCTCTCCAAAGTCCAATGACTTGATGCACCTGTCCACATTAAATGCAGCCAGCCGATCCAAATCCTCCAACCACTTTTTCCATTGGTGTGGTAAAGTATCATCCCAGCCACAAACTCTCCCACAGAGTTCTTGCTGCATCATTTTGGCCCGCAAAGTGACTGGTGCCAGAAACCCCAGAGGATTGTACACTGAGCTGGTAACTGACAGCATACCATGTCTGGTGAGAGACTGCTTTAACTCCATCTTGAATCTGAAAGAGTCAGTCTCCACACACCACTGCAGACCCAAAGCTCTTTCCACTAGAAGTTTGTCTCGGTCAAAATCCAACTCCTTTAAGTCCTTGGTCCTTTGATCCAGAGTCCAGAGTCCAGAGTCGGCTTTATTTGTCAATTTCTCAAATACTTACATACAGAGGAGTTGAAAAAACGTTTCTCTCCAGTCCAACATAAAAAGTGAATACAGATAATAATAATAAAGTGCAAAATAGATAGAAAAAACAAAACAAAAACAAAAACATTGAGACAAAAACTATCATTCTGTAACTAGCAGCAGTCGGACATAAAGTATAAAGTATTTTAGCAGCAGTCAGACATAGTGAGTCTTAAAAGAGAGGAGGGAGAGAGTTCAGCTTCCTAACAGCCTGGTGGACGAAGCTGTTTGAAAGTCTGGTGGTGTGAGCACGGAGGCTCCGGTATCTTCTCCCAGAGGGCAGGAGGCTGAAGAGACTGTGTGAGGGGTGGCTGGAGTCGCGCACAATCATGGTCACTTTGCGGGTGAGGCGGGTGTCGTATATGTCCTGCAGGGAAGGGAGTGAGGCACCAATGATCCTTCCAGCTGTGTTCACTATGCGCTGCAGGGCTTTCCTGTTGTAGTCGGTGCAGCTTCCGCCCCACACAGTGATACAGTTTGTCAGGATGCTCTCAATGGTGCCTCTGTAAAAGGTGCACATGATGGATGGGGGTGTTCTTGCCTTCTTCAGTTTGCAGAGAAAGTAGAGGCGCTTCTGGGCTTTCTTTGCCAGTGATCTTGTGTTGGCTGTCCACGAGAGGTCCTCACTGATGTCACTCACTTTGATCCTCTGCAATGGCTTGCAAAACAACACGACTACTGCTGAAACATTTCTCCAACATTTCTCTGACACAGAGCAATGAGATAGCTTCTCCTTGAGTTCTTCAGTCTTCTACATATGAATTCTGCTTGACAGATTGTAACACTTCAGTCGCAAATGTAGACTGGCTATCATCAGCATTTTTCCTCAATGCATAGCTTGCACAACTGGCCGATGACACAGCGCCAAACAGGTGCACAGTCATTCTATACTCAACTAGGTCCTTAGTGAAGTCTCCATCTGGCCACCAGAGAAAAACAAAGAAAATCTCTGTCCTCTTCAGCCACATTCACCTGGTGGAACAGGGCTTAAATGTCCCCCATGAATACAACGGGTTCCTGTCGGAAGAGAGAAAGAACTGTGAGAAGAAGGAGTGAGCTTGTGAGGTTAGGACCCTGCAAGAGTTTACTGTTCAACGATGCTCCTTGAAATGTGGCTCCACAGTCAAACACCACACAAAGTAATCCCTTCCTCGCATGGTGGACACCATGTTTGGGGATGTACCACACCTTCCCTTTCCCACAATGCAGTAGTTGCTGAGATATTTGCGTAGGCTTTTGTGAGGAATTTTTGAAGCACTCCAAATTATGGATATTATGTGATACAGTATATTTACTTGTTGGAACAGGTAATGTAGGACCCAGGAGCAGTACGACAGACACCAGAGGTAATCTTAACCAGAGTTTTATTTCTCTCAGGACACACAACAGGAAGCAGAATCACAGGGAATAGACGGCAGGATCTCGTGGTCAGGAACAGAAGAACTCCTCCGAGGCTGCCTCCGGACCATATCCTTCCCAGTCGACCAGGTATTGAAGCCCTCGCCCCCAGTGGCGGGAACGCAGCAGACGTGTAGACTGGACCTCCTTCGATGAGGTGAGGAGGCGGGGGATGCGGAGCAGCCGGCACCAAGGGACTCTCCCGGACAGGTCTGACCTTGGAAACGTGGAACGTGGGATGTATGCACATGGCCCTGGGGAGCTTGAGCCTTACTGACGCCGGGTTGATGATCCTCTCGATCTCAAAAGGTGAATGAATCTTGGACCCAGCTTCTTGGACTCCACCCGCAAGGGTAGGTCCCGGGTTGACAACCACACCCTCTGACCCACCTGGTAGATAGGGCTGGAGTGCGGTGTCGGTTAGCCGCTGTTGCATAGCGGTCCGCAGACCGGAGCAGGGTTGCTCGTGCCCTTGCCCAGGTCTGGCGGCAGCGGCGGACGAATGTCTGGACGGAAGGGCAGGACACCTCCTTCTCCAACGCAGGGAACAGAGGTGGCTGGAACCCATAGGCACACTGGAAAGGTGACATGCCGGTGGCGGAGCTGGTCAGGGTGTTATGCGCGTACTCCACCCACATCAACTGGCGGGTTCTGGGAGACCATGCAGCGGAGGGCTGTCTCCATCTCCTGATTCTTCCTCTCTGTCTGCCCGTTGGACTGGGGGTGAAACCCAGAGGATAGACTGACTGTGGGCCCCAGCAGAGCGCAGAATTCTCTCCAGAAGATGGAGGTGAACTGAGGTCCTCGGTCGGAGACAACGTCGACTGGAATTCCATGTAGGCGGAAGATATGCAGGGAGATGAGTTCTGCTGTCTCCTTAGCAGATGGGAGTTTGGTTAGGGGAATGAAATGGGCCAGCTTACTGAATCTGTCGACCACTGTCAGAATGGCGGTGTGGCCCTCTGATGGAGGTAGTCCAGTGACAAAGTCCAGGGAGATGTGGGACCACGGACGATGAGGCACTGGGAGAGGCCGCAGGAGGCCGGCCGGAGCCTGGTGAGAAGGTTTATGTTGGTTGCACACTGGGCAGGCGTTGATGAACTCCCTGGTGTCCTTGTTCAGCGAGACCCACCAGAAGCGCTGCCGCAGGACGTCCTGGGTCTTCTGAATGCCCAGATGGCAGGTAAGTCTGGACGAATGTGCCCACTGGAGGATGTCGGACCGAAGGCCTTGAGGGACGAACAGGCGGTTAGGGGGGCATGCGCTGGGACCGGCTTGACCCCTAGTAGCGGCTCTCACTGTTTCCTCAATCTCCCAGGTGAGGACGGTTACTTGGCAGGAGGCAGGAAGGATGGGCGGGGAGCCCATCCTCCCAGCCCATGGTCTCCTCCTCCCCCTGGAACTGACGGGAAAGGGCATCAGGCTTGACATTGCGGGAACCGGGGCGATAGGAGAGCATGAAGTCGAACCGGGTGAAGAATAACGACCACCTGGCCTGTCGGGAATTGAGTCTCTTGGCTGTGGGGATGTACTCCAGGTTCTTATGATCCGTCCACACCAGAAATGGGAGCTTGGTCCCCTCCAACCAATGCCGCCACTCCTCCAGGGCCAGCTTCACTGCTAGTAGTTCTCGGTTACCAATGTCATAGTTTCTCTCGGCGGGGGAAAGCCTACGTGAGAAAAAGGCGCAGGGATGGAGCTTTAGGTCTGTGGCCGAGCGCTGGGACAGAACACCCCCAACTCCTATGTCGGAGGCATCCACCTCCACCACAAATTGTCTGTCCGGATCCGGGACTTGGAGGATGGGTGCTGAGGTGAACCTGAACTTCAGGTTCTGGAAGGCCTCCTCGGCTGCAGAAGTCCACAGGAAAGGAATTTTGGAGGAGGTGAGGGCGGTGAGTGGGGAAGCGACCGCGCTGAAACTCCTGATGAACCTCCGATAGAAGTTGGCAAACCCCAGGAAACATTGAAGTTGCTTGCGGGAGTTTGGGACAGGCCAGGTTGTGACGGCAGCAACCTTAGCAGGGTCCATCTGGATACTGCCCTGGGAAACGATATATCCCAGGAATGACACCGTAGGAACATGAAACTCGCACTTCTCCGCCTTCACAAACAGGGAGTTCTCCAGTAGGCGTTGAAGCATGGACTGGACGTGGTGCACATGTTCCTCCTGGTCCTTGGAGAAGATCAAGATGTTGTCGAGGTAGACAAATACGTACCGGTCCAACATGTCCCGGAGTATGTCGTTAACCAGGGCCTGGAAGATGGCGGGGGCGTTGGTTAAGCCGAAGGGCATCACGAGGTACTCGTAATGTCCCTTAGGTGTATTGAATGCTGTCTTCCACTCATCCCCTTCTCTGATCCGGACCAGGTGATAGGCGTTGCGGAGGTCGAGCTTGGAGAAGATGGTGGCTCCTTGAAGTAGCTCGAAGGCCGTCGCGATGAGTGGCAAGGGGTACCGGTTCTTAACCGTGATTTCATTTAAGCCCCGGTAGTCGATGCAGGGTCTGAGAGTCTTGTCCTTCTTCTCCACAAAGAAGAATCCAGCCCCTGCGGGAGAGGACGAGGGGCGTATGAGACCAGAAGCCAGGGAGTCGTTAATATATTTGTCCATAGCTTCTCTTTCAGGAGCCGACAGGGAATAAAGGCGCCCCTTAGGTGGGAACGTACCAGGATGGAGGTCGATGGCACAATCATAAGGACGGTGGGGAGGCAGAGACATGGCCCTGGATTTGTTGAAAACCTCTTTAAAGTCCAAGTATTCCGTGGGAACCCCCGTAAGTTCAGACGTGGAATTGGTGAGCGCGGCACCTCTTGGAACGGCGGTTTGCTTCAGGCAGACTAGGTGACAGTGATGTGAGGGTTGTGTCGACGCAGCCAAGGGTATCCCAGAATGAGGGGGATGTGAGGGGTTTGCAGGATGTGGAAGCTGATGGTCTCATGGTGGTTGCCGGACAGCAGCATGTGGACAGGAACGGTTTGGTGCTGTTTGGTACTGTTCCCAGAAGATGACCGTCCAGGGCGCTGGCTGGAACCGCCTGGGAGAGAGGTATCCGGTCGATCCCCAACTGGGCAACGAGTTCCTCGTCCATTATGGAAACGTCTGCTCCAGAATCCAGAAAAGTGGAAATAGTATGGGAGCCCCCGGTCACCAGTAGCTGGGTGTGGAAAAGAGGTCGTTGACAGGCGGATGGTCGGGAAACTGCTCGGCTCACCAGCACTTCCTCTCTTACTGGCGAGCCCGGGCTTTTAACGGGCAATTGTGAGCATAATGACCCGCCTGGCCACAGTACATGCAGAGATTTCCCCGTCGACGCCGCTCCCGTTCCTCCGTAGATAGCCCAGTACGTCCCACTTGCATGGGTTCGCTCTCTTGAGGAAGCCGCAGAATCGGCGTGTACTCCGGAACGGCAGCACGAGGGAGGTGAGCTGGTTGCCCCTGGCTTGACGGTTCCCGACGCCTTGCCGACCGTCGAACCTGGATGCGGCGATCCAAGCTGGTAGTTATCTCAATTAGTCCGTCCAGAGATGTGGGTAGCTTGAACGAGATGAGTTCGTCCTTGACGTAATCTGCCAAACCAAGCAGATACGCGTCACACTGGGCGTCCATGTTCCACGAACTTAATCGTGCCTTGGTCCGGAAGTCAATGGCATAATCCGTGACCGATCGGTGGCCCTGCTGAAGTCTCATTAGCCCTCCGGTGACGTCCGGTCCCATGGATACCACTCCGAAAACCTTGCGGAGCTCGTCGGAGAAGGACTGGAAGGAAGCACAGGCAGGAGTATGGCGATCCCATTCCGCCGTTCCCCACAGGCGAGCTCTCCCCGTCAGGTGGTTGACGGTAAACGCCACCCTGGCGTTTTCTGATGAAAAGGTTGCAACGCAAACAGGATGGAACAGTTCGTCAGGAATGCGTTGCAACCCTCAGGATCCCCAGCATAACATTCCGGCTCCCCCACCCGGGGCTCCGAGACCGCCGTAGAAAGTCCTGGATCAATGCCAGCGAGGATCGGAGCAGGAGGCGGTGACCACGCCGCGCTGGTATGAGCTGTGGCTGCCGTGAGTTGCTGTACCTGCTCGATCAAGGTGGTGAGGATCTGGTTCTGATTCGCCAGGGTGTGGCGAACCTCAGCGGTGTTGGAGACCACCAGGGTCTCGTGTCGCTGGATCGCCTCTTCAATCGCGGCGAACCGGGCCTGTGATGTAGTGTCGTCTGCTGGATCCATGTTATGGCCAGATCGTACTGTAACGGGTAATGTAGGACCCAGGAGCAGTACGACAGACAAGGTAATCTTAACCAGAGTTTTATTTCTCTCAGGACACACAACAGGAAGCAGAATCACAGGGAATAGACGGCAGGATCTCGTGGTCAGGAACAGAAGGCTGGGTGAATTACCGGGGCAGAGGCAAGGCGGGGTAGTCCAAAACAGGCAGGGTCGGTAACAGGGAATCAGTCCAAGGGGGTACGCGGGAAAGTCTTGCATGGAAGCGGAGAACGATCTGGCAGTGAGTGTGTGTAAGGCAGGGGCTTAAATAGTGGCAGAAGCAGGGTGAGCAGGTGAGAGTAGTGAGCTTGATGAGGTGAGAGTGGCAGCCAGGTGCGCTGAATGAACTGATTAGGCGAGTGAGAGGTGGGAAGGACAGAGTAGTAGTGGCAGAGCTGTGACACTTTCTGGACAAGCTCGAGCAGTCTGATGGCCGACGCCGGGGCTCCGGCAAGTAGAGAGTTGCAGTAGTCCAGGCGGGAGATGACAAGAGATGACAGCGGGAGATGACAAGAGCACCTGCGCCATCTCCTCAGTGAGGAAGGGGCGAATCCTCCTGATGTTTTAGAGCAGGAATCTGCAGGAGCGTGTAAACGATGAAATGTTTGCTGAGAATGACAGTTGGTCATCCAGGGTCACACCCAGGTTCCTCGCAGTCCGAGTTGGCGTCACCACGGTATTGTCAATGGTGATGGACAAGTCTCGGTTCGGGCAACCCTTCACCGGGAGGAACAGTAGCTCGGTTTTGCCCAGGTTCAGCTTCAGGTGGTGTGTCGTCATCCACTTCGAGATGTCAGTCAAGCACGCAGCGATGCGTGTCTCCACTTGAGTGTCACCGGGAAGAAATGACAAGACCAGCTGGGTGTCATCGGCATAACAATGGTAGGAGAAGTCATGCGAGCGAATAACAGAACCCAGAGATGTTGTGTAGAGCGAGAAAAGTAGGGGGCCCAGGAGTGAACCTTGTGGAACCCCCGTAGTCAGCATGCGTGATTCCGACACGGCCCCCCTCCATGTCACCTGGTAGGATCGACCTGTCAGGTAGGATGCAAACAGGGAGAGTGCAGAGCCTGATAAAGGGTGCTGAGGAGAAGATCAGTAGCAGTATCAGGGGATAGGAGAGAGAAGGATTCAGGGTCAGGGAGAGCAGAGGTAATAGAAGAGGAAAGGTCAGCAGGGGAGAGGATCAAAGATGACTACGGGTAGAAACCATGTGGGTAGGTGGCGGACATAAGGGGGGAGAGGAGAGGGAGAGGGAGTAGGACATGAAATAGTGGTCAGAGAGCTGGAGGGGAGTGACGGAGAGGTTAGCAGTAGAGCAGTGTCTAGTGAAGAAAAGATCCAGCTGGTTGCCGGCCTTGTGGGTAGGAGGAGAGGAAGAGTGGTAAAGGTCAAAGGAGGAGAGGAAGGAAAGAAGAGGTTCCAACTTATCAGTCTGGATGTTGAAGTCGCCGAGCATCGCCATCGTCATGGAAGTGCGAGACTAGTGTGGCAAGCTCCTCCAGGAACTCACCAAGAGGGCCTGGTGGGCGATACACGACAGCAATGGTGAGCTTGACTGGATAAGTGACACTAACAGCATGAAATTCGAAAGAGGACGGGGAGAACTGTGGAACAGAGACAAGAGAGTATTTCCATTTTGGGGAAATTAGCAGGCCAGTACCACCACCCCGCCTCGCAGCTCTGGGAGTGTGAGAGAAAGAGTACACATCTGACAGAGCTGTGGGTGTGGTGGTGTTTTCTGGTGTGATCCAGGTCTCAGTTAGAGCAAGAAGGTTGAGGGAGAGCAAGGAAGCGTAACCTGAGATGAACTCAGCTTTCCGCACTGCCGACTGGCAATTCCAGAGCCCCCCTGCCACCACTTGCTCGCCATGAGCTGAGAGAGTAGGATAGATGAGATTGGTGGGGTCACGGCACCTGGGAGTGACCCAATGTCTACGTGACCACCGAGTAGAGGAGCGGACAGAAATCGGAAGCAAACACATCTAAGTACACGCGCGAGAAGTCCTAGCTTGACGAAGTCGGGCTTGAAAAAGTCGCCCTAGCCTTCGTTTGCCTGACGCTCGAAAGCTGACGCTTCCGACCACCAGCAGTGGTTAAGGACAGCTATCTACTGATTGCTCATTGTCTGCCAGGAGTGGAAGCTCCTCCCCTTGCAATCAGCAAAGCTATTCAGCAGCAGAGACTAGGTCACACCTCCTCAGACAGGCAGAAACTCACAGACCAATCACAACTGAGGCAGGCCTGAGTACAGCTATAAAGACAACTTAGTTAAAGCAAGAGTAAAATACTTATCAGTTTCTGGGTGAGTCAGAAGTTCAGTTGTTGCTCACAAAACTATCGAGACTGTATCACTTTCAGATTTATGGCCTTGATCTGGCGTGGGGGGGCGTGGCATCAACTGAGAGGGGCTTGTAATAATGAGTGACAGCATAACAAAGGTAGGAGGCTGAGGACCTTCCTCAACCACGTTGCCTTAAGGAAACATAGGTTTATTATCTATCTCTTCTCAATCTAGAAGGGGGGCTCACACGGCCTTTACCAAAATCCCCACAATTATGTTTACTAGGAGACAAAAGGCTTGTGCCACCAGGCCTTACCAAAGCAGAGACCCGGCTGTCATTAACAGGTGTCACTGTGGCAGCAAGGCTCATTCTGCACAACTGGAAGAGCCCACATACGCCTGCGCTCACAAAATGGCTCAAACTCATGACAGAGACAGCTGCATTTGAAAATATGATTGCCAGGGTCAAGAACATTCCAAGCAGAACTGACATAACATGGAAAAATATGATGGCTTACATTACAAACTCACAATCTGTACCACCACATTTGCAGATAGAGAGGTATGAAGGCAAATCAATGTCAAAATCTGCGAAAGACTTGCGAGCAGAAGATCAGTGATAGTAGTCGCGCCCTAGGGGACACCCCTCGCGCTCAGAGCATGGTTTTCTCCTCGCAGGCTTCAATTTTTCTCGCGCGACTAGAGATATTCTGTGCGCAGTGATGTGAAAGCGCTCCTAAAAGTAATATAGCTACGTATGTGCGCGGCTGTTTGATTTTCACGCGCATGGATCTCATTTGTTCTCGCGGATTTTTACATTGATTTGCTTTCATAGAGAGGGACTTTTCTGATCAACCACAGAATCTTTTTCCACCCTCGCAATTGTATGTAGCACTCAAAGCCTGTTATAGTTGCGGATTGGTCTTTTTTACTGACTTGATGACGACATGTTCAGGTCATGTGCTTGAACTACAATGTAAAAAAACTACTACTTTCATTATTTCCAGGATCGCAGTTTTGCATCAAAACATTTCTCATCCTACCCCATTCCCACTCTGGTAAACCACGTGTCATTCTTAATCTCAATCCATCTAACAAATGAAATGTTAAACTCTAAAATGTATCACATGATACAGAAAATACGCTCCCCCACATGGAATAACACCAGTGTTGGCTGGGTATTGGATTTAGGTGATGACATCTCAGACGAACTGACTCCACTATTTCACTAATCCATTCTTCAACCTTTCTGTGTGAGACACAATCTGATCAAGTTTAAAATATGTTATTCAAAAATTGGCTTGTATGTGTCCAAATGTCAAGATGAATATATTTTGTATAATCGAAAATACCAATAAAAAGAAGTTTGAACATGATGTCACATATTTGCCAATACATTATTATGTAATATTTTGATCAAATGTGCCATTTGCATGTTTTTCACCAGACTGTTTGACATTAGGTCTAACAGCATGTTGTCCTCAACACCATCCCCTTCACACACGTCAACCAGTGATGCTGAATATGCAGCTTGTTGACAACAACACAAGTATTTTCAAGTCCTGGATGACAGGTTTAATGTGGGTAAAGCCCCAACCTCATTTTGGCCACCACTATACAGTACTTAGATAATAGTTTATACATATTTACTATAGATATATATTACAACAAATCTAACTTCAACAAAATGCAAAGATCTGGCTGTTTGATGACATGCACATTGTGACACATTAGCCAACATGTGGACCGAATATCAGAGAATGTTCTGAGCTCAAAAAACAAAAACAAAACAAACTAAAAAATAATTTATAAAAAGATGCACGCAATGCTGTTCAATGTTGAACTGTCTTGTCCGTATCAGTGATGGGAAAAATGAAAGACATGCCAATGCCAACATGCAAAAAACATTATTAAAGCTCCGAATTAACTAGTAAGCTACTCATTAAATGTTGCATATTTACTTGCCTTAGTGTGGCTCGTGGACGCAGAGAAGAGGAAGTCGATACTTGGCCGCTGGACTCTCTGCGTGTGTGTGTGTTAGTGTGACGACATGGAGCAGAGCCTCGCTTACCCTGCGGTCACACCCACACATTGTCACTGACTGACCAGCCGCACTGCACTATCAGCATAACCACTGGTGCAGTGATGAAACAGGAAGCATCTGACCTATCCAATCGTTGCAAACAACTCTGTGTCCTAGCCCAGCTGTACAAATGAAACAGAAACACACCACACGTTTTTTGTAAGTATATAATCAGAAGAAGACCAATGTTTGATGAACAGGACGTAATTGAAAGCATGGCTGTAGGTTTAACCCTCTGGACCCCAAAACCCACCGGCTGTTTTGAAAAGCATGTTTCCTTTGAAAAGAAAAATACAACATTTATAATGCCTAGAAGCTGTAAAAACAGATATGTTTCAAATTTCCGACGGTCTTTGAACAGTTCGTATGACGCTTCGGTCAGGAAAGGCGCCAAAGTCGAAACCTAAAGGAGCAGCATTTTTTGCCGAATATTAGTTATTTTTTGCACAGATAGAACTTTATTTGCATTGTTCTAACAAAGTGATTGCACATTGTATTTGTTTTTGTCTGATGGAGCAATCTGGTTTACGTGAAAGCGATTGCAATTTTCTTTATTCTATTATTTGAAAAAGCACAGATGGAGGAGTCACAAAATGTTATTTCAATAAAAGTTCAACATGGACCATTTTGTTACAATTTTGTTGGGGCGGTGGGGCATGAACATTTTTCTTCCTCCAAAGTGGGGCGTGACAGAAAGAGTTTGAGAACCACTGATTTAAAGGGACAGTTCGCCCCAAAATCAAAAACACATATTTGTCCACTTACCTGTAGTACTATCAGTCTACAATGTGTGGGTGTGAGTTCCAGAGTGTTGGAGATATTGGCCGTATAAATGTCTGCCTTCTCTCCAATATAATACTCGGCTTGTGTGCTCAAACTGCCAAAAAATATACATTTGAAAAACTCAACAGCAAAATCTCTTCCCAGAAATCATGACCCGATTACTTAAGATAATCTACAGAGTGAAAATGTGCCACTCTTTATGTGGATGTCCGGTCAGTATTGATGGTAAATGTAGTCCATTGAAGCAATAAATTCTTCAGTGCGTGTTATATCTAACGAGAAAGCTGAGTTCTCCTCTGTGGCACTAGGTGCTAGGGGACAAAATTCACATTCACAGTCATCTGCCCTCTGGGCCCTACTGTTCTTTGTTGTCTTTTCCAGTTAATCTTTCGGATCCTGAAGAAGGTCTCCAGCACTCCTCCATCCATGTGAGGAATAAAACTTTCATGCAAAGTAACACACACAAGGCTCGCTCTCTCTGGTTTGGCGACGGAGCAGCATCTAAAGCCCCAGTTCCACCGAAAGTCGGATATACTACGGATGACCCCGGATTAGATCCGGGGTCATCCGGGAGTGGAACCGTAGTAAAACCGTAGTCAGTCCGGGACGTTCCGGGGGGGTCCGTGATGAACCGTAGTAAAACCGTGACCATCCGTGGTCAACCATGGCCATCCGTGGCGTATCTGGGAAGACGAGCGGCTCGCCGGACGTACAACTAACATCCGGGGTGATCCGTGGCCATCCGGGAATAGAGGGAGGCGACGTTGATCGTAGCGCATCCGGGAAGAACCGTAGTAGGACCAGGATGAACCGTAGCGTAGCCGTAGTATAACCGTGTTAATCCGGGATGAAACGGGAGCTAGTTGACACCCCGATTCACCCCAACTGAAAATCAGAACTATTTATACCCTGACGCTTCATCCGGGACGCATCCGCGACATATCCGGGGCGTATCCGTGGCGTATCCGTGGCGTATCCGTAGTTGAACCGTGGTCAAACCGTGGCAATCCGGGATAAACCAGGCTTGAACAGGGGTGATCCGTGGCGGAACCGTAGTAGAACCGTAGTAGAACCGGGAAACATGTCAAATGTGTTTTCATCCTGGACGATTTCCTTCCCGGATCACCGCGGACCCCCCCGGATCTCACCTCTTTTTATCCGTGGTGATATGGGGTGATCCGGGGACATCCGTAGTATATCCGGCTTTCGGTGGAACTGGGGCTTAAAGCACAACCCCCGGCTACCCAGAGGCGGAGACAAGAATCCAAGCTGAAACAGCTGAAACAGCTTGGATTCTTCCATATGACAAGTACTTCACTGTCACATCACTGGTATACAGAGGAACAACAGATTTGGCAGCTGTACCCCAAAGACAGAAAACATCAGTAACATCTGCAGACATTTTTCATACTATACCTACATTTGATAGGTAGAAATAAGGTATACAATCTATGAATTTTCCCTTTAAAATTTAGATATTTAATCAAAGTCAGTTTTTTTCTACACGTCTCATTAACAATTCTAGCAAAAAATAAACCATTTCTCTCATCAGCTGGAAAGCAATGAATGACTTGGCAAAGACCAACAGTCATGTGACTGAACTGCAGCCTGCTGAACAAAGAAGAGAGGACAGCAGCAAAGGGAGTTTCTCCATCGTACGGACAAGTATGGACTTGTGTACTTTTGGAGTCTGGACTCCAAGTCTAGAGAACGCAGTACGGACAAGTACGCATATTGAGAAAGGCATATGGGCTTTCACCCTAAATTTAACAACCAGATTTTGTCACTACGTCCTTAAGCTTTGTTGTCAAACTTTACAACTGTTCTCTTCTCTGGTGCCTCCACCTCCAGTCTTCATCATATTGCCCAGCCCTGCTCCTTCCCAAGTTATAATTAGGAGATACTTGGTCATTATTATGAGAAGGTTTCTCATTATTATAACTGACAGGATCTTTATTATTTCCATCACAGTGGGCTTCAGTAGGCATTGAGAAGTGCAATTCAATGTTGCAATAACAATAAATGAAACCTTGAACTTTAATTTTGTCCATGCATTTATTTTCCCCTATCAAACACAGTACTTGGACAAGTCCCCATTCCCATTACTAAAAGTGCTCTATGCTAACATACGTATTAGTTGCTAGTGTCACTATTACCATGACTATTTATATTAGAGCTACTGCATCCACTGTACTGTGGAGCTGAAAATATGAAGATTAAAAAGACATTTGTAAAAAGAACGCAACACATTTCCCAGCATCAACATTTTATTCAACTAAGAAAAGGGACCATTGGCCCCATTACCAGTCTGACTGTAGGTGTGTGTTGGACAAAATTCTGGTTTGCATCCAAAACAATTTACAATCAACATCATTCACACTACAAAAATGGACACATTGTCAATATTTACAGAATGTAAGATCCATGCTGCTTTCAATTAAGTCGTAATTCTGTCACTTTCCACACAGTGACACATATTTCACCTCCCTTCCCTCCTGAGTGATGAGTCATTTAAAGCCTTCATGTTACTGGGTTAGTGAGTGTCCTTAAGTTGCGTTAATCAGCCCTAAAAGGGTTTTGTTGGTTTAAACCTGGAAGTGTTTCTGACGGCTCATGTTACATGCTTTACTGCAACAGGGGAGTTCTCTTATAAACAAGGTTGTCTTTAATTTGGGCTGTGTCTTCGCAGTGATTGGTCAGAGGGTTTATCTACTGGATCCCAATGAAATCCTCCAGGTCTATTAAATATGACATTGATAGAAATCTTCAGCTAATGAATTCCTGTTCACACTGTCTACTGCCCACTAGAGGAGAGAACACAGCAACTGATGGAAACACCACGGAACAGGAGTGGTAGCAGTGAGCTTTGAAAACATGTTCAGTCTATATACATTTATTTTACAAAGAAAAAAACTGTTATTTTCACTTTGTTGTGTTTTTAATGAATTATGTTTCTTTTTCTATACTGCACTCTGGGGCACCGCAGTGGAAGCTTTTCAAATTGGACACATAGAAGCTTTAAAGCTTACTCATCAACTCAAACCGATCTGGAAATAGAACCAAAATATGAAATAAATATCAGGAACTTTCTTTTTAACACATATCATTTTGGCAGCATGAACGTCAGCTGTTCAGCAGCGATTATTAGAGAATGGAGGTTTGAGTTAGCTTGCAGCGCCACCAGAGAGGGTTTAGCATCGAGGCTGTTTTCTCACACAGAAATCCACGGCAGTCACTCCATCCTGAGATCAGTCCACTTTCCTTGGCTTGCGGTTCTTCCACATGATAACTGCAGTGAAGGCCCCTGTAGAGATGAGAGCAGTTTTGACTTCAACAGAGACAGACACACATCGTCACACCGCCTTTCATTGTATATGTAGAGCTTGAGAGGGGTTGTCTGTGGAGTGCATATTTCAATGAGAGTGTGCTTTGTTTTTAGAATGCAGACAGTCTACTCACCGATACAGAGCAGCAGTATTACTGCTGCAATGCCAGGCACAATCACAGAGTACTCTCGAGGAAGAAAATACTTGTGCAGTACGTGATCAGTGTCCACGAAAGGCTGGAGAAGGACCAAATAGCACATAATGTATGTCATTTTCAACATTTTCTTTTGTGAAAATGAGATATAACTGCAGGGGTTGCTTAAGTGATTTTGACTGAACAATGTATTCAAGGGAACAAGCAACAGGCTGTTTGATAAACATGGTTAAAGGTGTGAAACACAAGGCTTCTGTTGAAATAAGGGTCTCTGACTGGGATTTTAGGGACACAAACAGAACCTACCAGGATGATGACCCAGACAGAGTAGTATGTAAACAGCAGGAGGCTGAAGACAACAAGACTCGTGCCAACAGCTTGATCCACTCCTGTAGCCTGAAAATAAAAAGTAGCTAACTGAGCAGAAAGCATTATATGACGCACTCATGACCACAATCCCAACCAAATGATGACACACCCAGATGAACTTGAATGAATTTGGGGTAATGGTTTTTAGGGCTGCAGCTAACGATTTATTTCATTATTGATTAATCTTCCGACTATTTCCAAGATCCATCGTTTGTTCTAAAAAATGTCAGGATAGTGAAAAATGTTCATCCTAGTTTCTCAAAGTTGCAAATGTCTTGTTTTGTCAGTCCAAACCACAAAAATATTGAATTTAATATGATGTAAAACAGAGAAAAGCAGGAAATCGTTGAGGCTGAAAACATTCTCTGCCATCTTTGCATAAAATAATGACTTTAAATGAAGAGTTAACAAAATGTATTTTGTCCATCGACTAATCATTTAGTTGACTAATTGTTGCAGCTCTCGTTGTTTTCTCAGACTTTATGATATCCCACAGAGGATACACAAGCTGATCCTCCAGATCTCTGTCCGTTAACTGGACCGGTTCCTCCTTGTACAAACAAAGCTTGAGCAACAACTCCGTGTGTCACAGAGTAGAGGAATAAAGGGCTTAGAAACATCATCTGCTTCTGTTTGAAAAGTACAAGTGTCTGGGCAGGTGGACTGAAAAACATCTGTATCCCCCTTCACCATGATGTCCTAAACAAAACAGAAACTAAACCTTTCAAGTTCACAGCAAACACGCCATTTAATGAAGGTGCTAAATAGTCAATTCATTGGAATTGTGTTGAGAATTGAGCAATAATCGCTCTCTAGTATAAGTCCAGATCCAGATCCAGATCCAGATCCAGATCCAGATCCCTCCAGTCCTGTCTTTACTGAGACCTGGTCTGACAGCGCTCATACTGTACCAGACTCCATTCAAATATCTGTCAATGGTCTGTTGGTTTATATAGATCCATGTCGCACAACATCAGATACATTTGGTTTATGAATAAATAATGGAGCATTGTAAATTCGGCGTGTAAAATGAAGGTAAGCCATCAAACCATTTCATTAAAACCTATTAGTTTCCACAAATGATTGTCGCAGGAACATTTGTGGAAAAGCTGTTTAAGAGCTGAAATAATCGTCTTTAGTAGCTGTTTACAGGCTTTGTAACGTACATGTGCAAGTCAGTATTAAACTGCCTGAAACGTTACACTAAACCGGAGACGAAAAGCTAACGTTAAATAGAATCGCTTACGTTGTGCGCTAACGTGAACGTGTCTATGTTCGTCATAACCGTGAAGATAAGCTAACGCTAGTAACTACGCGCTAGCTGGGGAAGCTTCTTTATCGGATGAACTGCCCAACATGTTCAGCCTGCAATTGTACGAGTTATAGCTTCAAAGAGCCGCCATGAATCTATTTGTTTAAGTTTAAGCAGCTTATCTCTCTCACCATTTCTGTTTGCTGACGTTTCCTGCTGTTCTTCTTCCTGTTGACAAATCCGGCTGACAAGACGCATCTGAGAGCCTCTGCTGCCCCCTACCGGTGGACCTGCAAAACACACAAGATAATGACGCTACTGCAACTTCATGTACCGAATCAGAACCAGAATCAGAACCAGAATCAGAATCAGAATCAGAACCAGAATCAGAACCAGAATCAGAATCAGAACCAGAACCAGAACCAGAACCAGAATCAGAACCAGAACCAGAACCAGAACCAGAATCTGAATCAGAATCAGAACCAGAACCAGAATCAGGACCGTTTATTTGCCATGGTATGTTGCACATACAAGGAATTTGACATGACGGGTGGTGCATAACATTAAACAATCAACACAGTGCAAAAAATAGAAACATATTAAAACGTACAATAACACATAAAATATAGTGCACAAACAAACAGATAACAGTACTATAAACAAGTATAATGTAATGTATAGGCCTATGTATGGATTTTAAATCTTGTTTTTCTGTTACACCTACTTTGCATGATTGATTCATAATCTGATATTTTAAGTACAAACAGCATCAGTTACAGCATATCCACGTAATAGTCATCATAATAAACTATTTATGTAGCATCTTTAAACTGTTACAAAGTCCTTAGCAATAGTAAACAACATATTTGAGATACAACTAAAAACATAATGAAACACAGAGAGTAAAACAAACTAAAATATCCCAAAACATAAATAAAATCACAGAAAAGCAATTTTCTATTTTTTTTTTTTTTTAAAGAGATTTAAAAGATAGCACAGAGTTTGCATCCAGACCTCCTCAGGCAGGTCATCCCACAGTGTAGGAGCCCTGAGTGCAAAGGCTCTATCAACGTTGTATAAAACTCTTAGAACAACAAGGTACGACGCATCTGAAGATCTTAGGGTGCAGGAAGGGATATAAGGCAATAAAATATCTTAAAGATATTTGGGGCGAGGCCTCTCAGGACTCTGTAAGTAATCAATAACATAAATTAAAATAAACATAAATAAATGATAAAAATTCTAAAAGCAACTGGTAGCCAGCGGCAGCCGGGATCTGTGAAATGTGGTCATGTTTCCTAATCCGAGACAAAATTGTGGTAGCAGTTTTGGATGGGCTGAAGGCGAAAAAGGGATTTTTTGTTGTTGAGACAATTGCAGTCATCGTAGTTAAGAAGCCGTGGATAACAGTGTCAAGATTTCTGGGAGAAGGAAATTGTCTAATCCTTGAAATGTTTCTGAGATGATGAAAGCAGGATTGAACTATTGATTTAAGATGTTTGTTCAAGCTGAGGATTTGATCTAAACATTTTCATTGGGCCAGAGTGCCAAGACTGTTTGATATTTAAGTGTTTGCACCATCTTGACCTATGACCAATATTTCTCTCTTATCAGCATTAAACTGCAGGACATTTTGTAACATCCACATACAGATATCATGAAGGCAGTTTTGCTGGTTGACAGTGTTCTGATAGTTCTTTGCAGGGTCACAGCTTAGATAGATCATCTGAGTATCATCAGCGTAAACATTTAATTTGATTTGAAGTCTGCGTGACCTAGAGGGAGCATGTAAGAGAACTGGACCCAGCATCAATCCTTGGGGCACCACTGTGAACACCTGTTGCAACTGACCTGTCATCACTGATACCAACGCAGGAACGAGTGTCTTTTAGGTATGACCTAAACCATTGTAGAGCAGTCTCGCCAATACCGTCCAAAAGGATACAAAATGGAGTAATGGCCAGCATCAGCTGATAGCAATAAGACCTTTAAGACCTTAAGAATAGTAAGTTCAGTGTTTTTCTCTAAAACCAGATAAAATCTTTTCTTTGTCAGCTAAAATCTTAGCTAAAAATGGGAGCTTTGAAGAAAAGAAGAGTTGGCCATTTTAAAAGTCGTTAAACGGAGCTGTTTAAAAAAACAAAACAGGAAACCCGTTAGCCGTATTCGACCAATCACTGTACACCACTGTCACTCATGGTTGCTCTTGTGCTGAGAAAGTACTGTTGAAAGATCGTAGAACAGTATGAAAGCATAAAAGTATAACATATAACCTGCAACCTTTTTGAGTTCAAAGTATAACCATCACAACATTACACTTTTTATAACCATCATAATATAACTTGTTTTATTCTATGATAGATGTGATTTAACATATACACTGTTTAGAGTTAGACACTGTGTAACATAGTCACTTGAGCCTTATATAGTGCTTCTGGTTCTAACAGGATCAAACCAGTTACATTCTGTGTCAGCTCAAAAAGGAGGAGGACTCATGTGTGAGTGACTCGTGAACCTGAAGGAGGTGCTAGCCTTAGATCAGCAGAAAAAGCAGCAGAAAAACTGTGAGATTTGGGCTTCTCCCCCAACTAGAGAATGGCATAGACTTCTTACCCACTCTAAAGGGAACAGAAGACCCTTTAGGGGTCTTACCCCCTCAGAGATGGGTAAAAGAAGACCCTTTTTCTGTCTTACCCCTCAGAGACGAGGAATAGAAGACGCTTTTGCTATCATAGGAGAGATAGACCCCCCAAAAAGTAGGAATGTTAGAGAGCTGACTGAGAGCCTGCACTGACAGGAGAACAGCAGCGCAGAGCAGAGAGAAGTAAAAGGGGGGGGGGGGGGGGGGGCAAATAGCAAAATCAGTGAAAGTTGATAAAGAGGAGAACTTATTGTAGCACCCCGTTGCCACATAGACCCGGTTCAAAACACCGTAAAGGCACGTACACACAAGAGGCAGTGTTGTGAAAATATCAATCTTTTATTGGTACAAATATAACTATGTGGTGTAACCAGTGACAGCTGGTTTAGCGGGCGGGAGGAGTTCACAGATCATGTGCCCAGATAGGCACCACAAACAATTTAAAGCAAAAGAAACAAAACAAAAGACCAAGGCAGCGTCCCATAACTAGAAAATAAATGAAAACGAAAACATAATTAATCACAAATAACTGCCAATAAACAGAAAACAAACCCAAAAGAAACCACCTCAACCCACCGACTGTTCAGCAACCCAGCCACCCCCACTTGGATTCCCCCCCAGCTACCATTGGTTGCACTGCTCAGGAAGCTCTAAAACTCTGAACATTAAACTCTTTGAAGAGTCCTGGTGGTTCCAAACCTCTTCCTTTTCACAATGATTGAGGCCACTGTGCTCCTAGGAACCCCTGACGCCCTGATCTATGCTGCGCCACAATGTTATTGAGGTCTACAGAGAGTTCCTTAGGCCCAATCCCAATGTCCTCCCTTACGGACTCACGGACTTTGAGGCGCGCTCCCGCGAAGTCCGTGAGGGTTTAGGGATGTCCCACTGTCAAAACGTCAAGTGTTTGAGGGCTCTCTGGCAGACATGTTGAGCCCTTTATGAACCCTTTCCGTAAGTCAGTATAGTATGCTGACTTAGCCTAAGGGAATTACCCACAAATCATTGCAATGTGACGTTAAACACGGGGTTACCAGTGGACGCATGGAGACGTAAAGAAAAAGGTAAACAAAGAGGACGGATCACGTGTGTTCAGCCTGGAGTATTACATTTACACAGAAACATTAAGGGTTAAAGATGGAACAAAAAATAAACTTGAAATCAGAAGATATTTATTCATCAAATATTTTATTTTGTCATTGAAGCTGTTTTGACAAAAACGAGTAAATAGATTATATGAAATTACCTCAGCTTGTGAGGAAAGAGCCTGAAGACGTTCAAATCAGGGAGTACAAAGTATAAAATAAATACCTACAATTACACATCATATTTTTGGTCGTTTTCATGGTAACGTGATATGTTGCAGCAAAGTGCTGTCCCATTCCTATTTCCACCATCTCAAGCCCTCACAGTCTCTCACACTCACCCACTTACCAGGTGACGTCAATTAAGTCCTTGAGGGTTCGGGGCTTAGGGTTTAGGGGGGACATTGGGATTTGGCCCTCGACTTCATGGCCTTTCTAAACTATGTCCAATCAATTCAATTTGCCCCAGGGGCGCTCCAATCAGGTTCTAGACACATCTCAAGGAGCATTTAAGCAGACAGGAAGCACCTGACCACAATTTGGAGTAAACAAGAGATTTCAGCTTTTAACATTTTTATAAATTTGCAAACATTTCTAAAAAGCTGTTTTCACTTTATCATAAATAGTAATTACGTGTAGATTGATGGGGGGGGGGGGGGGAATGGCCATTTTATCTAATTACATTTACAACAGAATACAGTGCAAAAATGACCAATGACTAACTCCACATCAAATACAGAATGATGATGATTCCAGTCTTTACCATTTTATTTCTCATGCATGTTTGTGCAAATCATAATTCATTGCTCCTCAACACTCACATTACGGTTATTAATAGGATGTACTTCTTAACTCTTGATGTGACTTTTACATGTATTTCCCAGCATTTTAATACAAAGAGAGAAAACATTTGTATCTATTTTTTTTAAATCATCCATTCACATGACAACACAAGTAAGGACAAAAAGGTGTTTACGTAATGTATTCATGCTAAGAGAAGTTTTATATGAATATATTATAATTCTACTAATTTGACAAGTGTAGATCCAATTTGATAAGCCTCATTTGAATTCAATAATCTTAAAAGTAGTGTCTATATTCTCTCCATCAAGAAAGCCTACATATGCAAATGAAATCTGAATCACAGCCACAAATGCAATATAATCCCAATCTAATTATGCAAAGATGTGTGTATTTTCAAATTACCAGGAAGGAAAAAAATATTTTTACCGCATGCAAAAAATATTTTGTTGATTGTTACTAATAAAGTCACAGGTTACACATCTTCAGGTACAAAGAAAATATTTTTTAGAAATATTGAAAAAACAAATCACCAACACACCCTCCAATAATATCCCATCTTACCATACAATATCAACTATATATATACTTTGACATATAATTACGTACACATCTGCAGACCAATACTGGTATCAGATATCGGTCCGATACGGATTCAAATAGCTGGATTGGGTATCAGTGACAATGGGGCCAATCTGGCATCAGATACAATTACTTTAATAAATAACAATTCAGTATATTGATATCTATGTATATATTTGTTACATCTTAACAAATTTAAGAAAACAAGGTTTAAATCAGGCCTGATGTTGCCTTACACATAAAGATTGATCCCAGTCTCTTCCTCACCGTGAGGCATACAGCTTATTGATTAAACACTGGTATTGGATCACTACTCTGTATCGGTCGATATCCAAAGACCAGGTTCCGCTATCGGGATCCATATCACTGCATCCCTAGTATTTACCCAGTAGAGGGCTTGGTGGAGCAGAGCAAAGATAAAAATGTCAGTCGAACATGCATGTCCTGCATGCTTGTGGTGGCACATTCACACATAACATGAACAAAGAAATGAACATACACACACTGCAGAATGAGTCCTGTGTGGTGAGCCTCTTTACTGTCAGTCCTGGTTCAATAGGGGCTTTGTGCTGCTGCAGCTGTGGGACTGACCTCACTACAGCCGACTTACAGTATCATTGTTAGCTCTATACACAAAGTGACACACAAACGATTCAACTATTGCAGTTCACTGCAGCACCCTCACAAAACAAAATAATGTCAAAATAAAGAGTTCTAATTGAAGTTAGGTACCTTAAAGCTGCACTCTTCTTAAAATATGAATGGATGAAAATACAGTATGTGCATTGTTAAATTGGTCACCCACAGCAAATTGTCACCAACTCTGCAGTTCCCATCAGCCCTGCAGAGCTTTTTAGTCTCTTTAAGCTCATTGTTTTGGTTTTCAGACCCACAGACTCTGCTCTCATCAACCCAATTTCAAGCAGCAATGATAAACTGTTCAGCAGCAAACAGAAGACAAACACAGTTAGAGACTAGCTGGTGAACATAGAGGAGCATTTAGCAGCTAAAGAGAGTTGGTGGAGACCAAAAACAGAGCTAAAAGAGAGAGAATATTGGCGGTCAGAAACACAAATTAAATGAAAGCTGTTGTTGCTCTCTGTCTGCTGGATGTGTAAATAGTCAACTGTTTGACAACTTTTAAATGTCTTCTGCTGCTAAAAGCATTAATGCAGTTCTAAGTAACTTTTCTAGGCAGCCTGCCGTAATGTAAACTCAGCTAATCTGTGTGTACACCGATGTGTGGCAGTTAATCTGTCCAAAGTTTGAAAGAGTCTGTGGTGAGCATGCAAGTATATCACCAGAAAATCGTACTTTCCTGATTAGTTTAAAAGAGCATTTAAATTCAAAGTAATTATTAAGTGCAGAGAATGGACGGCTACATATGGCCAGCCATATGAATACAGGCGTTGTGTCATAAGAGCAGCCTTTGACAGATTCACCAAATTACATTTGCACTTTAACAAGAGCATTGAAATGAAACAAAAACGGTCATATGTCATTTTAGACAACTGTGCAATCTCCATTTCCTTTCAGTGGTTTTAAACAATCCTCAGAGAGTGAACATGTTGCAAAATAGTATCTTAAGTATGTATATACAGCGATCACATGGCATCAAAATCTAAAAAGAGGATAAAAGCTGATGTTTCAGTTGCAGACTGATTTTGTCTCAGTCTGTCTCGAGGACGTGTGCCCTCAAAAAGAGACTTTTATGGCTCTTGTGCTGCATTTGGAAGGTTCTCATCAACTCCTAAAGCCTTGAAATGATGACATGATAAAATCAAATGAAACCATATTTGACCTGTATGGACATCAATCAACGGTAAATCTATCAGTGGACCAGTGAAAAATCAAAAACACATTTGTTATTAGCTCCAGCATGGAGCTAATTACATGTTTTTATACATTATGATAGAGAAATCAAAGTTATATGGATATCAACTGTTTGCAGTCGTCCTTCTTGTTTTAAAGTGGGTATCATGGTCCGTCCTGTATTTTGCATGCTAATCAGGTGGTTCTTCCTAGTGATAAACTCAGAAATGTTCAGTTTTACGAGTTGACAAGGCCCTTCTGAACGCACCATTATTTCAGTGTTGCACTACAATTACCACCATGTAGTGGTTTTCAGGGTATTGTTCAAGTAATTTGTGCACTAAGCACTGGTCAAAGTTTCACTGGGTGTGTTTCAGACTGGTCCCTTGTTCAGTAATGCAGGTCCCTGTATGGTAAACAGGTTACTGCATAAGTCAGTGATATATTCAAAGATGATTTGTCTGTGTTTTCACTTCATTAAAGACAATTTTAACCTTTTGTGCACCTAAAATGTCGTATTCAGCGTTAAGATGTACTTAGCTCCACCCTCTTATGTCACTTCTGATTGCAATATATATATATATATATATATACAGTAAATATATACAAACAGTAAACACTGCCTGACCTTGATCACCCTTGGCTGTTTTTGGACCTCAGTAAACAAGAACTTTGACCTGACTGAAGCTCGTTGTGTTTCTGAGCCATTACAGCATCAAATCTTTTTACAAAACATTTTGCAAATTTTCTGTAGAAATCATCTGGCTCACTGGACGAGGCTGGCTTGACCCACACCCAATGAAGAGGAAGTTATTTTCGCATTACAGTAAATCCTCAAATAAAATCCGGTGCTTAGATTACAGCCTAGAGAAACAGAAGACAAACGAAACCACTGGTATCTGTACATTATTTCGTGGCTCTGAGTTTCTCCTTTCAACAGAAATACTCTCACTAGTCTCAGGTGGGAAGAAGCTTTTGACATGAAAATTGAATTTCACATGAATGCTCTCAAACTAAAAATGTATGTACATGAACATGTACAATATTAACATTCCAACAAATGTTTTACGTATGTAAAAGATAACATTGTTTCACAATCAAAATCTGAATTCCTCCCACAGAAAACTTATTAGTGTTCATTTTCAACTGCATTAGGCACCTTGGCCTTCATGGCAGCTTCCACAGCTGGCCAGTATTGCTATAATGCAGCACGGCAAATGTATACAAATATAAGGACAACTGAAATGAATGTAATGTGACTGCAATTGAAGTTTCCCATCTGGGATAATAAAGTGAATGAAGTGAACTGAACTGAATGACCACACAATATCAATATGAAGGAGTCAATTCAGTCCTTTTAGGCACCTCAAATTCCTGCTGTTAAAGTAACTTGTCATTAATTGCTTATTTGTGTACATAAATTAGGTCGAAGCATTCCCCTAGCTGTGTTTTAATGTAACACACATACGTAGAGGACATGTTAAATCTGCACCAACAGCTAACAACAAGAACTGTGAAATAACAAGGCAACCGGAAGCAGATCAGAATATTACGTAAATGTCCTTAAAAGATAAAATAATATAGAAATAAAGGCCTGTTTTTTTCTTAATTTGAGGTAAAAGAAAAAGAAAAGAAAAAAAGCAGTGTCCACTATTTGAGAAAATACATTAATCATACGTTACAGATCTCCCATCACCTGACTAAATATAGTATAAAAGTTCCATATCCATGTCATAGTAGTCTTAGTCCAAGCCATGTGCACTGAAGACAAGTATGCACATACAGTCTCAGACATTCGATGTGTTAATGTATCCCTCAGTGAGTCTCGATGACCACCGGCTCAAAAATACCAGGTGTTCCTCTGGGAAAACACAGAAACACACGATCAGTTGGGTGAAAGACAGTGGCTTGGTAAAAAGATCCAGTAAATGAGTGAACCTGTTTAAAACGGCTTACCTGTTGGAGAGCTGTGTCCCGCTGAGGGCAGTGGTCCCATCTTTGCTGACAAACAGTCTCAAGTTGCTGTCTGAATGGAAACGAGGAGGAGAAGTGACCACTGTGATACACAGACGTAGAGCTGAAACTCAATCCTGACAACTTAAACTCGGTCCTACCTTCATTGTTGCTGCTGTCAGAAAAGTTCTGACTCTGGACAATCTTGTCCACAATGTCGTCTGCATCAATGCGGGTGTCGTCCACACAGCTGGGCTGCCTCTCCACCGTGTCCTTCTTTCTCCTGTTGTTGGACAAAATCAACACCAATAGACAGAGAAGATTCATATCTGAAATACAACAACATTCTGCAAGAAGCAAAGGAGCAGAACCGTTACTGCTTCATACAGCAATCCATCATTTTAAAGGATAGGTGTTTGACTAACATTTGATGAATACTACAGCTGTTTTAGGAAATCACTGAGCTCTTATAAAAACAATGAAATATATGTTTGTGAGCCATTTTAAAGGCCTTTTAAATGCCGGCAGTAAGAACCAATGGGTTTGAGGCTGAATACAAGTGAGAGTTTTAAGAGACTAACACATTGTTGGTTTTGATATTTACATGGGATTTATTAACAATAACAAAAAATGTAATATTGCCAGATTAAACCTTCCATCTGGCTAATAGCTGGTAAACTGCAGCTCATCGCAGTAAGGCATAACATGTTCAGGTTACCTTTTCCCTTTTACTTGTTGCCAAGTGTGTTTACTGTTTTATTTTCATGGAGGCCTGATCCATCCATCCATCTCTTATCTTTATCTTATCTTATCTTATCCTGATCAGGGTCACGGGGGGGGGGGGGGGGCTGGAGCCCATCCCAGCTGACACTGGATGAAGTACTGGACAGGTCTCCAGACTATTACAGGGCTGACATATTGAGACAGACAACAATCACATTCACGCCTACGATTTAGAGACATTGATGAACCTACGCTGCATGTCTTTGGACTGTGGGAGGAAGCTGGAGAACCTGGAGAGAACCCACACTGACACGGGGAGAACATGCAGCTCCACACAGAAGGGCCGTCTAGCCCGGGAATCGAACCCAGGCCCCTCTTGCTTTGAAGCAACACCACCGTGCAGCCCAGGAGGCCTGATACAATGTGAAATCGTCATAGCTTCGTAGGCTTTTGTTTACACTGTGTTTGCAGAAGCCACTGCTGTAACGTTTGATGGAATGACTACAAAGCAGTTGTCTAACCCCCCCCCCCCCCCATCTAGACTGCAAGTGTATCAGACATATTTTCATTTGCATGTCTCACACAACAGATGTCTATCATTTGAATCAATGCAGATGTCCACCTGCTCCGCGCATCTAACGACTAACCACAACCTGAAATGTTTTAAAGTCTATTTTTTTGACAATACAGGAGGAAACGTGAGGTTGATGCCCAATGAAAAGGCAGTGAACAACTATAACCACTTCTTACAACCTAAGCAAAGCAGAGGGTGCTGCTCTCTCCATAGGGCAACAGTCCTGATTCTTAATTGTTATTTTTGACTGACTGTAAATGGGAATAAACTCAAACTTTATACAATTTAAAGTCTTTACTGGGAGAGTATTATGGTCCAGTTGTTGACATATACGTTATTTTTATAGTAGCTCCGTGATAACAGCACATGAAGTGGTGAGAATATGAAGCTGTTCCATTCTTGTCTTCGTACTGGTTGGTCTTCAGTCTGAGGTCCTTGCATGTGACCAACAGAACACGCCTCCTCCCAGAGAGGGAAGAATTCCTGGAGGATTTCTGGCATGTAAGTTTACACATGCCTGAGATTCAACCTGAACCTTTATCTGTGTGATGGAGTTCAGACATGCCTCACATAGAAATCATCTTGTGACAGCAGGTGTGTTTCGTCAAAAGCGCAGATGTGTGTGTATCTACCTAGAGGATCTGTTGGACATGAGAGCTGCTGCAGAGGGTAGAGGAGGTCTCCCTGGTTTGGTGGAAGTGGCTTGTCGGTGCGGCTCGGTGGGGGTGGAGGGAGGTAGCTGGGAGTGTTGAGCCAACCCACAGGAGACACTGCTGCTGGAGGAGGTGCTCCTCTGGTGACTGAGGTCAGTCAGGCTGGAGCAGCGAGAGTGAGCTGTGCTGTAGCCTGGAGGGGAGGGGAGAATTATCATTAACCCCCATTCCTCCCAGTCCGTGTGTACAGTTTTTCCATACTGAAATATAAACTGGCTGCAGGTGGGAGGAGCTTTCAACAATGCTTGAAGAACTTTCTTCCAAAAAGGGTTCTTTGGATGAAAAGGGTTCTTAATGGAACCCGTAGTCTCATAAAGATCCCTTGAGATCGCTTTATTGAAAGGTCCTTTTAGAAGCAAAAGGAGTGCAGGAATATGTAGAGTAAGTTATCAATAACAATAAGTTGTCCCTCCGGGCTCCCTTACAGTCAAGATGACAGCGACGATAGCAAAAACGGGGATTCAACCAGGCTTTTATTTTAAACCATCTCAGTTTAGTGTATCCCATCTGTCTGTTTTAAGATCTGCTTCTGTTGTTGCAATGTTGAATGTTTGTCTGTTAAACTCAACAATTCCTGCAAGATGGTTTGTGTTTCTGCTGTCTCCGTTATTGCTCTGCTCTCTGCTGTTTATGTTAGTTTTTTGTGGAACTGCAGTGGAGAGTCCAAAACCAATCACCCCATGGGGACAAATAAAGTATATTTTGACACATAAAGCACATGACACATAAAACTCTTGAGACTGACACTCAGAGAGCAAAACCTCTAAATGCATTTTCTACTCTGCACCCAATTTGCAATTCAACATGCCACTTTTTGCAGAAATGTTCTCTACTTAAGACACAGAATACTGACATAAAGTCACTTGTTTCCATTTAAAACGTTACCATTCAAAACGCCACACCCATGGACCAATTGGTCAATACACGTGTCACCTGACCAAACACCTGATTACAATGGGAAAAAACTAATTCGTTTTTCTGTTTATATTCTATTTAGAATATGCTCTGTTCTAATATTTAGTGCAAAATGACACATTTGGAAATGCATTTGTGAAAGTAAAATCATAAGACGGTCTCCTAAAGAGACGGATCAGCCCCGGCTTGTCGTTAAGGGATGATGGTGGGTCCCACAGCGAGACCAGCTGAGAACCACTGTCCTACATTAGCACAGAAAATATTATATTTTCCTGAATTTAAGCTTCTGCATTTTCCAAATGCTCTAGCATTATTCAAACGTGTTGTAAGCCTCGTACTGAACGGTTTAATACGAATAAGTACATAGTTACAGCCTAAACAAATAATAGCTGTGGCGCCATCATGTGGTTATAAGGTGGTATTTCAGCTGCATGACAGCAGTGAAGGCCTGGGTATAAAATGCACGGCCCGCCACTGCATTTACACAAATATCAGGACACGTCTCTGAGCTTGTATGTGTTGGAAAAGGACATAGTTACAGTCTTTGTGTGAGACAGTAGTCATTTTATGTCATTTTCCTCTTAGTTAATTTCATGGTGACTTCTAATGCCTTTTTCCCATGGGCGTCATGGTGTCATCTGCATACATCATGAGTAGACACCATTGCAAACCGATGGGAGATCACTGATGTATATACCGAAGAGCAGTGGTCCTAAAATCAAGCCTTGTGGCACTCCCATCGTGCAGGTTTTCAGAGGTGATAATTTAATGTTTATCCACACACTGCTGTCGGCCACTTAGGTATGATCTAATCCAGTGTAGTTATGGAAAGGTTGTAGTTAGCCAGTTTGTTGAGTAGTATTTGATGGTTTACTGTGTCAAGTCTTTCGCAGCTCGAGAAAGACTGCTGCCACCAACACTTTTATCTGGGTTTGCTTCAATGACTTCAAGGAAGTAACAGCATATCATTGTAGTAAATGTTTTTTATTTCTGAAACCACATTGCATAGGGTCTAAAAGGGACCTGGAATCAAGGTGTACAACACATTATTCTGCTACAACCTTTTCAATGACCTTTGCTGATGGGTCTATAGTTGCTTAACTCCTGTTTGTCTCTGGATTTGTGTACATGGGTTATTATAGCCTGTTTGCCACAAAAACAAATGTTTTTGTTCCGTATTCCAAAGGGAGGCTTGTTACAAAAAAACAACAGTATTTTTGTAACAATTTTCATCATTAAATTCACTTCTGATCATCATTGAGGTGGGAAATCAACTGTGTAGATTTTAAATATTGGCAGTTTTGCAAAGAATGTATGGCAAATCGAAACGCCTGCGGTGGTTGATAGCTAGCCAGCCAGTCAGTCGGGCTCACAGACCCCACTTTGAGCTTGCTGGAGCTCTCTCAAGACACCCACCACAAGACCGCGACAGAACACAACGCAAACTCCCTCTGGTTCTTTTGCAGAGTAGAAAAGCACAGAGGGGCTTGGAGGCTCATCGGGGGCTGGGGGATATATCGTGCATTCTGAAAATGTTCACAATTACTGGACAATTGATTTACAAAACAGATGAACAGCCAGAGAGGTCTTGCTGGTCTCTTGGCTTTGACTAAAAACTGACTTTTAGTTCCACAAACCTGCAAACGATTCTTTTATCTTCTCTGTTCTTAGTTGTCCGAGCAAGTTCTTGCATTTTTCACTACAATGAGTCTGATTGTGACAAGGAATATTATATTCCTTGAGCACTGAAAGGTGCTGTGAACACACCAAGCACACCATTGACACTCAATTAACCATTGAAGAGATTTCTTGGAAAACTGTGTCCACTTTTCTCCTTTTTCCACTGGCCGCACCTGCATGAACAGTAACCAACGCTTGATAGTGTTCTATATAGTGTATCCAGCATAGGGCCTGCTAGTCAGCACCACCCCTAGTGCAGATTAAATCAAATATATTTCTATAGCATATTTTAAACAACATAAACTTACCAAAGTGCTTTACAATAGAGCAGACAACAAAAGCATTAATATAACAGGCAGAGATCAAGATCAAATGAAAGCATAGCCTAATGCTAAACTAATAAACAACCATTTAGTAAATGATGTGCAATCAAAAGCCAAGAAAAAATAATTGTGTCTGAAGTCTTCACTTTGAACTCAGTAGAAGGGGAGATCTGATGTGGAAAGTTAGTTTGTTCCACAGACTGGGACCCGCAACAGAGATGGTACAGTTGCCCCTAAACTGCCATCAGGCCCGAGGGACGACCAAGGTCCAGGGGATCAAAACGTCAAGATAGGTAAGAGGGAGCCAATCCATGGAGTGCTTTGTAGACAAATAATAGAGTCTCAAAAAGAACTCTGAAATTGAGGGAAACAGTCTCACTTTACAGGAACGAGTTAGAAACCTGGCAGCAGCGTTCTGCACATACTGCAGACATAAAAATGAAGACTGACTGACTCCCATGTACAAGGATTATTTGTTCACAATCTTGGAATGATAAAAAAGGTTTTTACTTTCACCAAGAGACGCAGTTGGAAAAAGCCGCCTCTCACCACGAAATGCATGTTTGTCAAACTTAATTGAAGAGTCAAAGATTATTCCAAGGTTTTTTGCATATGGTTTCAAAAACGATAACACAGGTGGAAGTTGGGGGGGGTTTCAGTTCGTTTAGCATCAAGAGCTTTTGAGACATCCATTCTTTAATGTCTTGGAAACAGTACATGGTGTTGGTAATAACACTCTCTCTCTGGTCTTAGCACGAGGAAGTAAAAGCTCCCGAGAAGCTCTCTGACCTGAGATCTTGCTGTGCTGGCTGGCATAGCTGGAGCTGCGGAAATGACCAGTGTGAAAGACCTCATCTGGGCTGGACACACCCTCTCCCTCCTCCGGAAGCCCTGCAGATAACACACAATAAACACACACACACACCTAACTGCAGGATATGAATCAGAGACATTATCTGATCAATTCTGAAGACTATCAAACAGTGTCTGTCACTTTGTTGTTAGTGGCATATAACTGTCAACATTTTTTTCCTTTGATACTTTCAGTCATTTTGTTGTTTCATATCAATACTTTCAAAAAACATTTCAAAAACAAATTCAAAATCTTGGATCTGACCCACGGCCGTTTGCTCTCTCTGTCCCCCTTTCCTGACTATCACTATCAAACAGAGTGAAAAAGCTCTTTCCAGAAACAGTGTCCTGTGTGGACAATCAGAAAACCATAGAATAATGACATTGTTATCCTTCTGTCATTTTTGGATAACATTCAGGTATGTGTATGTTAAATTTACATTTAAAAAGAAACACGAGCAGTCATATGATCAGATCCCAGGTAAGAAAACGTATTTTTAACCTACCGTCGTTACCATATTGTGCACACACACTTTTCCTGAGCAATGAGGGATTATTATCAACAATTCAGGTGCAATCCCTTTCAGTTTGCCCTCCACATAAACTTGTTTAGACAATCTGTTGGCTTGGTTACAACAAGTCTAACGGTCTGACTGCTCATGTTTCTTTCCCCATGACTTCCCTGTTACCATGTCACTGTGTTCCCAAATCTCATAACTGAAAACTACAAAAATAAGCAATTATAACCCAAATTGCAATGAGTTTGTTTAATCCTTCAATTCCAGTTGGTTAGAAAGGACACAGCAGTTACCTGAGCTACGTACTGAGGACTGTCTGGGTTTGAAGGCTCGAGGACTCTCCACGATGCCCCCTAGTGGCTGCATGGTGGAATCAGTGCTCTCACCCTTACAGTCCAGCTGCAGGGTTGGGTCCTCGTCCCCAATGGAGACAGATTTGGTCGTGCTGGGAAGTCTGATGGTGAAAACACAGGCACAAAACAAACAATGAGTACTAAAAAAGTCAGGAGCAAGTGCATGGTAGGATTCTAAAACCAACGGAAAGTTAGATATTGAAGTTTGGCTGCTATTTGGCCCGTTTATCATCAAGGTCAGAGGTCTGTGACACACTGCTCATGGAAGTTATTACAGTACTTTAAAACACTTTGCATCAAAATCGTAGTCCTTCTCGTCATAAGTCAAATCTGAACACAGTCATGATCGACATCTGTTTAGATTCAGGGTGGCTTACACTCTCGGAGGAAATCATCATGTGTGATGTCCATCACGAGGCACTGAACGACCATGAATTCACATCATAGAAAAAAGTCCAGAATCATGGGAAAACATGGGTTAGAGGGGGTTTTGAGGGGGAGGGGGTTGTCTCAGTTTTGTCTGAGGGGGAGGGGGTTGTCTCAGTTTTGTCTGAGGGGGAGCCCATAGAGTCACAATCACTGAAATAGAGGAACTCACATTTTAAAGCAGGGATCCCCAGACAGCAGAGTTGTTCCAATTGTTACCTTAAAAAAAACATAGATGTTACCAAACCTGCTGATCGGTTCAGTGTGTGTGTGTGTGTGTGTGTGTGTGTGTGTGTGTGTGTGTGTGTGTGTGTGTGTGTGTGTGTGTGTGTGTGTGTGTGTGTGTGTGTGTGATTGTGTATTTTCCCTGCCTTGAGGATAGAGTTATCCTGTCGAATGTTTTTGGTGTCATAACCCTCGAGGATGCAGCAGCGAACTGCGGAGCCTGAACCAGCAAACTCTGCAATGTTGAGATCAGCAAAACCTAGCTGGAGACAGACAGACATGTAAACAGACAGACATGAGAAAACAACAGAAAAAGGTCAAGTCTGTTCCGCTTCTTTTCAAGGAAGTGGATGAAGGGAAACAGAGTGACTCTATGTCGAACTCAATGACCTCCTTTAAACTCCTCATTCATGATTTTCTGCCCAGTCAGCACCGCTTCTCACCGACGGGTCAGTTTATGGTGGTGGTGTGTGTGAACCTGTGTGTAAGTGTATTTCATAGTCAATGTTCATTCAATTAAGGTATTTTTTGCAATTTTGTCCCATTTGTGCTTCCAGTGAATCTGAAAATCTTGTTAAATTCACAAGTTTAGCAAAGTTGATGTTTAGTTGTACTGGACCAAGTAAGGCAACTCCTGACGAGTTCAAAACAAGTTCCTCTTCAACTAGTTTTTTCTTAACTTGATTGTTGATTCCATCATCTGGTCCAGACTCCAGAGAAAGGTATCTTGACAGCACAGGCCATTCATTTACTGTGGATATTCATGTTCCTAGAGAATGACTTCCTGAGCTCATTCATGCTCCTCAGAAGCTAAATCTTTTTGATTTTGGACATTCCATGAGCTTTCATCTAGTGCTCTTATCAGGACAAAATGTCAACTTTGTACAAAGCGAATTGTCTGAACACCATTAGGCTCAATAGCATTTTTGATTGTAATGACAACATGACCTTTAGAAGTACCAATCAACCAGGTGTGACCACTCCCATCAAAGAGTTATTCTTCATTTGTTTTATTTTATTATTTAAAGCAGACATTTCCAAAAAGTGAGATAAAATAGTAAGTACATGTGGGATCCCAAACAGCAGGTTACTTCGCCAGCAAATCCCTCAAGACATTTTTTTTCCCGCAGGCCGTGAAGAAATTCGAATTTAAGTATTACACATTTCAGAATGTCTTTAATCAATCATACTGACTGATTGTCCTTTTTATTATGTTTTAACAGAAGACAGTGCAGGCAGACAGTTCCAAAGTTCCGTGACAAACACATTGCACACCAATTACTCAACCTGGAAGGATAAAATGATCCCTATCATCAGGGTATGACATGACAATATTCTAAACTTTATTATGGAGCTCAAACAGCTGATACTTTAAACTACAGGACTGGTGCTTCAAGTTCAGCTGTTACTACACACACACACACACACACACACTGTAGTAAACACAGCATGATCTGTTACTGGCTACTTCTCACACTCATTACCTCTGACTGTGCCGTCACATGCCGCGTTAACAAAGCCCTGTGATGTTGACATGGCTGATATTTAGCACAGCTTTTAGCATCGCTGTCTACTCAGCTCCATGAACCAGAGTTCACACGTCAAACACGTTCGCTAAACAGGTCTGAGCTGGATTAAAGATGACTGTTGATGTCTTATGTCTTGTACTGGTTGCTAATCACATTGTCAGAAAATAACCTTACCTTTGAGAAGGCCTTTCCTCCTTTGAGCTCCTGGAGAGATAAAGAGCACAACAGTCTGTCAGAACACTCTGTGTCAGACTCAACAGTCATATCCATAAACATATACTATCACATCATGGGGAACCTGGAACAGGTGCTGTGGGACAAACCAGTTACTTTCATCATGCAGCGTATAATCATTCCTGCATTATGGGTGTTGTGGGGGGGGGAAATGGCACTGTCTTTAAATTATGACCAAGAGAAGTCGTTTACCTTACGTACAGAGACCCGGCAGAGGCAGGGGTCCAACACTCCAGTGGTTGGACTGGCACTCATTTTACACACAAAAGAGAACTTCTTCCTCCATCGAACACAGTTTTGCTGCACCTCCTCCCTACACACAAACACACACACACACACACACACACACACTTTGCTAGAGCTTGCTCGTCTGTGTTCACACCAAACGTGAAGCAACTTTTGCATCGTGTTTCAGCGAGCCGTATTCACTGTATCTAGCAAACCACATGTTGGCTGGTTTACAACAGCTGTATGAACCACAATGAACAAATATTGCTATCATTTAATTGCATGCCGAAATAACTACATAATAATGCCGGATTTTGAAATCATAGTGGATTAGTACTCAATAAAATGATCAAATCAAACCACATCTTTTGTTACTAGGTCCGACTTAGTAACATTACCTTCTTGACTTTTACGTGAAAGTGACTCAGGCGCTTTGTTAGACATCAGACTGACGTGTTAGCTTGGAATTACATTGACGTATGACATGCATTTCTGAAAGAACCTTTACAAAACATAGAGGCTTCCTGTAACTCTTCTGCTCCTTGGGCAAAGCAGTGCACCTCAAAGTGTTCCATGAGATGTGAAGACTCCTTTTGCTGGAGAAATAAAGGCCTAAAAAGGAGTGTGCTCCTCATCTCTTCATTTGTGGAATTTTGGAGGCCCCGGAGGGAAATGAGGACTAATGGGAATGATCCAATGTGTCCCTGCCTCAGTCTATCAGCAGGCTTTTCTCACTAAACTAATGAATACAGAGTGAAGGTCAACTATAACAGCTGAGATCAGGGAACTAATACTAAAGCTGTCAATAGGGTTTTTTAACTTCTCTACACTTTATTCTCTCAACACACACAGGCATCAGCGTGCTTAGCTTGTCTTGACTTGGCCGGTAAACTCTGATGTTATCTGTCCCTGCACAGCTCGTGTCAGAGGAAACTTGGCGATAATCCTCCAGCTCTCTACAAGATCAGCATTTCAGATATACAACACACACATGTGCAGACTTAGTCCGACATGCTTGCTTTTCTACCACAGGAGTAATTCTTGAAAATATGAAAACTGCAAAGCTTCATTGAGGTTTTGTAATGTCCCTCCCTCCCAATAAAGCTAAATTGAAGCTGCATTAACTTGCTTTTGGCTCCACATAAGTATTCATTTGGAGTGCTGTTTGTAACAAGCTGATTATCTCCAACATTCACTCTCCTTTTAGCTCTGGACTGGACTCCACCAACTCCAACTGTGCCCGTCTGCTGTTTACTGCTGAGCAGGGAGTATTTTCTTTCTCATATTTGTTTTTACGTAATCAATCAGGTTAGTATCTTCAAGCACTTTTTTCCAACACTAATTTTACCTTTGTCTTTATCAGAGGAACCCTCCCACTCTGCTTATCTAAAGGGTGACCTGACGTTTGCAGCCCTTAAAACAACAGGCCTGGAGGCTGTCGGCTGCCTGGGAGGGGCAGCAAATGGCCAGACAGGTTCTGCCACTTCTTTTCTTACAGCCCAATCTGCCTGCCTTCACAAACACACCATTGTACATGTAGATACAAGCAATGCTTTCTCTCACAATGAATGCTTTTATAAGGCTAGGTCACGTCTACCAAAGGACTGGCACAGTCTGACTTAGTGACCAATACGTGCTTTTTCATTTCAGGGGATATTGTTGGCTGATTTAAGAAACTATGGTGATCACCCAGAAAGAAAGTTGTGGCTGGATTAGAGATTAGCTTCTTGAGACACAAAAACGGTGTTGAGAGTGGTGAGATGGACGCAGCTAGGTTGGTGTGATTGGGCTCATGTATTGGTTAGTGACGACTGGCTGAGTTGTTTATTTTAGTCTCCTCATCATTCCACACAGATCTGATGTTTTTGTCTCTTTAGTGGAATCTTAGTAACAGGTCTTAGTCAAAGTTTCTTTTGCCTTTTGCTTTATCCATTAATTAACAACAAATGTTCCACCTCAGGCAAGCACAAAAACCTTTTTGCATTATTTCAACTATTTCTTTTTTGTTCTGGCGTTTTTATGCACGTTTTTTGAAGTGAAAGAAGGCTACCACAATCTCCTGATGATTGTGGTAGCCTCCTTTCACTTCATATCTCAATCTCATTTAGATTTATGAAGCACAGCTGGTAATACTGCCATCGTCTGCATGTTTGGCTTTAATTGCTTTGTTTTAAGTCTCCGTCCACTCAAGCTTCACTGTGTAAGAATAGTTTTGCATTAGAGGGCTGTAAACTACTCGACTGTAGCTTCACCACAGCACCACCTTGGCACCACACAGCATCTGCACTTGTCTGCTTATATTCAAATTGAATATTTACTTGTGTTGCCTGCGTATCAATTTGTTTTCTAAGAACACTAAAGTTCTGCTACCAATGTGTTTGGGTTTAAAACTCCCACTTGACGAACTCTGTCCTCCTATTGGTTACTCTCTGTCTTTTTTTCTGGTGGAAGAATCTGAGGAATGAGACAGAGTTGCAAATGGGCCTGATATACACACACTCATACAAGCAGACCCATTCAGACACACACACACATTTACAGTTACAGACGTTACAGTTTGAATCATTTGAGACAACATGACAGATAGTGCCTGTAATGTCTTTTGGTTGCAATGTGTGTGTTTGTGTGTGTTGTTATTAGAGTATGATGTATAGGTTCTTATGTAACAATGCACTGGCTTTAGTTAGCAGGTGTTTGTCTAAGGTGGCAGTGGCTTCAAGGTTCAACGTGGGATTGAGAGTGATGTATTGGCTGATCCCAAATATGCCAGTCTGTAATCTTGTGAAAGTGAAGAAAGTGTGAAAAACGACAGAATTAGTAGAAAAGGGGTCAGTCAGCGGGGGTCAAGGGAATTTTAATGTTGTAGAGTATTACCTTGGAACAAAAGATAATGTTTGGAACATTAGCGAAGATTTATTTCAGCCTTATAATATGATTATCAGACCTGGAATCTCATCATTTTAGGAGCAAGGCCACTAGGCCTTTGGTGTTTTAGGGCAAATATTTAAGGGCACAAAGGTCAAGAAGCAGCTGGTTTTGGGTGCATCCCTTTAACCAATGAAGAAGAGCGTTGAGACGCTTATGAAGCTCCAGCAGCTGGAACATGGCGCTGCCGCAGCCGGGGTCACACTATAGTCAGAAACAGACTTGTACAAGTCCATTTACTATTCACCATTTCAACTGAAACACCGAAACACTGCATGAAATATAATTTATCTGCCATTGTTGACGTTGTATAATGAACAATGTCAGCTGAGGGGTATTGCTAATTTGATTGGCCTACCTGTGCCCATGCAAATGTATCCGATACGTGCGGGTTCATTCTTCGATAGCCGATGCTGCCTAAACCTGCTTAATGCTTGGCCTGCGTTATTGTCGCATTGAATGACGTGCAATGCCATTCGGCGCACTAAACCGTCAGCTTGTTACACTTAACCAACTTGAGAAATCATAAACGAGCGAAAGCAAAATTAAAGAAACAAACAAACATTTCTAAATAATGAACAAAATGTATAACTGTCATAAAGTAATATTTCTGCCACTTTCCCACAACTGATTGTGAATAAACACTGAATTATCTGCATGTAATGATTCATTATATCATCAATTTATATATTTAATTAAGGCTTCTTAAACTACTTGCGTGAATGACAGAAGATGTTGAGACTTGTGATGGGTCTGACTGTAAAAAGAGTTGATTTACCTTGAACTTTGACTTTACTGCCACTAAGCTATCCCATGTAAAAAAAGAAAATGTTTTAAATGAATCCAGTATCATGCGTAGAGTGCTTTTATATCTTACCACTGCATAAGAATCTTTTATAAGTATATGCAATATAATTGTGCTGACCTGTACTTAGATATCATTTTCAATACGACAGTCTCCAACACATGTGTAATCTGCTCACAACACGGGTCTGTATTACAATACTTATTGACAATAATAAGAACATGTAAAATATACTTTCACTCTTATAGTTGCTTTACTTTTAAGAAATGACATTTCTACCTGTGTCTGCTGCCCGTTGACATCATGGTGGATTTCAGGCCAGCCAATCAGCTCCTTTCCATCCAAAAACTCTATTTCAGACTCTTTTGTCATCTATTATAAAGTCGTACTAATCATTAATATTGCCTGCTTTCTTGTTAAATGACATTTGATTGATTCAGTGTAGGCTGAGATTAGCAGGGAGATGATTGCGTCCCAGTTGAGCTGGTGAACTGGAGGGGTCTGACTTCATATATGTTATGTACGTTTAATTTGAAGGAGAGTTGTCTCCGTTTCCGGCTCTTGACTTCCTTGACTTCCTTGACTCAATTTTAATTTTTCATGTCAACAAGCTGACATTTTGGTGCGACAACAACGCAGGCCAAGCATTGACCTCGTTTAGGCAGCATCGACAAACTCATAGCAGAATACCTTTGCATGAGCACAAGTAGGCCAATGAGATTACGCAATACCCCAAAACTGAAATTGCTTATTATGAACTACCTGACTAGCAGACCACAGTATGTTCGCTTGCAGTACTGTGTCGAACAGAGTGGTCAGCAAGAACTTGTCTCGCAGGGGACAGTCCTGTCTCCCTTCTTCTTCACCCGCTACACCACAGACTTCAACTATCAAACTGTCATCCTGCCATCTTCATAAGTTTTCAGATGACTCCTGTCAATGTTGATGTGTCCTTGGGCAAGACACTTAACCCCAAATTGCTCCCTCTGCCTGCGGTGTATGATGGGGATGGATGACTACATAGTCCTGATGCCCTGCCATGTGTGCCAGTGTATGAATGGGTGGAAATGGATGAATGACATGTAGTGTTAAAGTGTTTTGAATGGTCAGAAGACTAGAAAAGCGCTATACAAGTACAAGTCCATTTACCATTGACAGTGAACTGGACTGGGCTAACAACACTGAAGCCCAGTCACGAAGGCGCTGACCTGTCTCTATTTTCTGAGGCTAATGTCTCTCGACAATGCTGAGGATGTTCAGCTGCTTGCTGTTGTGTGCTGGGGCAGCAGGGTGAGTGTAGCAGACACTAACAGACTCAACAAACTCATCCGCAAGGCAAGTGGCGTTGTGGGGGTAGAGCTGGACTCCCTGATGGTGTCAGATAGGAAAATGCTGTCCAAGCTACGCTTCATCTTGGAAAATGTCTCCCACCCACTCCATGATGTGCTGGTCAAACACAGGAGTACATTGAGTGCAACACGCATTCCACAAAGACGCACATTTCAACTTCGCCGTTTGAGTGGCCCTTGGACTTTGGAATTCAATTGTGCAGTACTCTGCCTTTAATACTGCATTTATGCTGTACATATCAAGTCATATTTGATTCTTAATCATACTACTCTTGCACTCTCCTATTTATATTTAACACACTTAAACATTCACTTATTTACAGCGGTTGTATGTTGTGTGTGTTTCTTGTATTTCTCATTCCTTGTTTTACTTGTATTCTCTGCATATATTGTGTTATATATTGTAGCATTGTGCCCACAATCTACATTTTATTTTATATAGTCCTTTATTTCTATTTTTCTTATATTTGTTATGCTTATAGATAAGAATACGAATTTCACACCTGGGGATCAATTAAGTATTTCTGATTCTGATTCTGATTTCTGATTCATCAGTCCTGTGTCGTTCCAGCGAGCACAGCCCCTGAAACATGTGACATGTGAGTTCTATCTCCCCCTTTGTTTTTGTCTGATGGAGCAATCTGGTTTACTTGAAAGCGATTGCAATTTTCTTTATTCTATTATTTGAAAAAGCACAGATGGAGGAGTCACAAAATGTTGTTATTTCAATAAACATTCAGCATGGACCATTTTGTTACAATTTTGTTGGGGCGGTGGGGCATGAACATTTTTCTTCCTCCGTGACAGGCGTGACAGAAAAAGTTTGAGAACCACTGATTTAATGGAATGGTTAGAAAATTTGGGAAACAGGCTTATTTGCAGAGAGTTAAATGAGAATATGGGCACAACTTTTATGTCTAAATATGTCTAAATATGTCTAAATATGTCTAAATATGAAGCTTTACTCAGCAGGCTTACCAGAAAAACTGGAAATGGGCAGAAACAGCTAGTCTGTCCAGCAAAATGTACCGTAAAACCACAACTTTTTACTTTTAATTTGTTGAACTTCAGGTCAGACTATGGATGTGCAATAAGAACATGGCTCAGACTCCAGCGAGGCCTCCAGCAGTGACCAGCCCACTGTGGACCGACCAGATCTGGCTTCACTGCTGCCTTCCACCTGCAGTGGAGCTGCAGTCTGGGAGCTGCAGATCTTAACAAGAGCTCATCTAAACACTACCGCCTTTGTCCACAGGGGACACCTAAATTACCTTTGGACAGGGCCAGCCAAAGCCATTTGCCCTTGCTTTCAGTCTAATGCTAAGCTAAGCTAATAGCCTGCTGTTTTTATTTTTATGGAACACACATGAGTGATATCGATCTTCTCATGTAACTATTGGAAAGTAAGCAAATATGCATATTACCCAAAGCCTTTTCCAAGTAGGCATAAATATCCGTCCCAGGCACTCTTTATTAACTCAGTCATCAGTATTCCCATGAACCCTGCTGGAAAACACAAACAAATTGTGTGAAATCCTCAGGCCAAAGGGAGGAAGTACTTAGAGACATCAATAACCATGAGGCATTGGAGCAAGAAAAGCTTGGTGAGCAAAATTGAAAGAAGTATTGTACAGATCAAGATCACTGTGTCATAACTCTAGCACCTTATATATATATATATATATATATATATATAAATAACTCTAGGGCCATTCTTGGCCACCTTCTATTATAATTAGTGTATTATGTTCCTGGTTGGAATGTTGAATAACACACACTGATATTTTTCAGTATGACATAGCAGTATAGGGTCAGGGTTGTGTGTGTTTCTGACTACGCTGCACCCAGAGGACTCCTCACCTCTAGGTGCTCTTATACCAACTTTCCTCCTGCACCGACACGGAGAAGCTCGTCACTCTTTTCTACTCATCCTGCCCTGGAACTCTGGACTGTGTAGCTCCCTTAAAATGGAAAAGACCACCGGCTAACACTCTTGGAACCTCTTGGCTGGATGACCTCACCCGTGGTCTCAGACAAGATTGTGGAAAGAGCGCACATTCATACAACCAGTGTGTTTATGATTCAATAGTTTACTAGAGCACAGTGTCAAATACTCAGTTACAAGAAAAAACCTGCATTCAAATTCTTACTTAAGTCAAAGAACTAAAGTATTGGCATCAAAATATATGTGAAGTGCCAAAAATAAAAGTCTACTCATTATGCAGAGTGGCCCATTTCAAATAAAACATTCATGCTAGGCCCTTATCATTACGTGCATTCATCATTTTAATGTTGCATCTGGTAAGGGTTTAATTACTTCCCATATAATTAGACTACTACTGAATAATACATCATAGTTTATTAGTTGATTTATATTTTGTATTAAGAATCAGAATCTGCCAAGTAGCCTTACTAGTAGCTAACGTTTTCAAATCAATGTAGTGAAGTTAAAAGTACAACAGGTCCCTCTGAGATGTAGTGGAATAGAAGTATAAAGTTACATAAAGTGGAAATATTCAAGAGAAGTAGGCTATCTCTAAATTGTACTTACAGTAAGTACACTTGAGTAAATGTACTTAGTTACATTCCACCAGTGCTAAAAACAAGAGCACAACGTTCTTCATACATCTATCCTCTTCATTTTACTCTCAAAATGCACCAGATTGATGCATTTAACTTTAAAATGTATTTTCGGAGTAGCATGCCCACTGAACCCTCTAAAGGGTCCGAGGTCTACCCACTACAATCTCACGAAACCCTGTGGGAAACACTGCTATCTGAATCCATTTCAAATCTTTGACGGATTCCCATCGATGTTTAGTGCGCTGGCTAGCACTGAATCGGCCCTGTTGAAGGTGCATAACGAGATCCTTCTCTGTCCACATTCTGTTAAAGGAGAAGTTGAACTACAGGGTCCTGTGTTGAAATGGTTCAACTCCTACCTGACAGAAAGAACCTTTTCAGTCACAATAGGAAATTGCTCTTCATCGCATGCTACCGTTAAATGTGGCAAACCCCCAAGGGTTCATTTGAGGCACTCTTTTATCTTCATTGCACATGCTTTATCACGTCTCGCCTTGATTACGGTAATGCCCTGTATATGGGGCTGACCCAGTCCTTCCTTTCTCTGCTCCAAATGGTTCAAAATGCAGCTGCTAGACTTTGAACTGGATCAGACAACACATTAATCCTGTCTTGGCTCACCTGCATTGGTTATTGGTGAAATACAATGTTTATTTTAAAATGTTACTACTTATTTTTAAAGCCTTAAATGGATTAGCTCCACAATACATTAGTGACCTGCTAAGTCTATATTCTGTCCCCAGGACACTCAAGTCATCCTCACAACAACACCTTTAGTCCCTCGCTCAGGCCTGAACAAGCTTTTTCTGTTGCCGTTTCCAGGCTGTGGAACAGGCTACCGTCCCACATTAAGTCTTGTTCCCCCATTGACTATTCTACTCCAAATTAAAATGTGTTGTGCATGTTTTGGCCAGTTTACTATGCTATATAGACTTTACATTACTGTTAAACATATTTCCCAGACAGCCTGGTTTTCATTCATTTCACTATAATACACTGTTTCACTTTCAACAGCCAGGTTACAGGTACAGCTGAGCTTGTGCCAAGACCAGGACCTGTGCTCACAGACCATATCAGGCAACCCACTCTATGGCTGGAGACCCTCCACAGAAGTACTGGGCAGATTAAAAAAAACTGTTGTTTGTGAAGAAATGCTTACAACACAAAGCTCCCCCTGAAGCCACAAACATGTAATTTTAACATATCTGTTTGTACGAAATAAAAGGAACGAAATACAATGTGTTTATTTGCGAGCTTTAGAGGTGTTGGTAAGTGTATTTGTTAGCTTTGGAGAGAGCTGGGCTAGCTTTTTCCCCCTCTTCCAGTGTTTATGCTAAGCTAGGCTAACCACATCATTGACTTCAGAACCACACACACATGAGATTGATATTGACCTTATCTGACTTACAGAAAAAAAGTAAATAAGTGCAGTTTCTTAAATGTTGAGCTGTTCTTTAGCCATCATCAAAGTTAAGATATTATTGAGTGGTGATTTGCATACATTTCTTTCTCAGGTACAAATGTTGGTCCCTGCTACCTGGTTTCCTAACCATACAGAAAATAATTAAAACCAGGGGAGAACAAATTATACTGGACATTATGGTATGCTCTAAATGGGTTGTATTTTTGGTCCTTAAAGGATTGTTTATTATTTATTGGACCTGGAGACCTGGCATGATACTTCCCAGCAGCTGATTCATATTGAGCCATAACTGTAATTAGAGTGAGTCCCACTGAAGGCATGCCAGCACCAACAGAGTTCCATATTTAAAAAATAAATTAGAAAATAGAACAGCAGTCGTTTTTTTTAGAAACATTGTCCTAGTTATTGAGATAATCAAGATACCTCATGGTGAACCTTTCTTTTTGGAAGTACTATTCCCTAATTCTTTGTAGTTTCAGTGAAAAGAAGGGCTGCTTTTGTTCATGCTGAATGACTTAATTCCAGTCGACAACCTCAGGGTCTGAAAAGTGAAGCCAATGCTGAAGAGCCTCAAACTTGCATTCTTTCTGATGGCCATCGAGGGGCAACTCCTCTGATTGTAAAAAGACATTTATGAGTCAATTAGCTCCACCCTCTCATGTCACTTTTGGTTGCAAAAAGCCAAAATGGCGACGACCAAAAAGCCAGGATGGCGAGGAGTAATCGACTAAGATTTTCTTTGGTCGAGGACAACCCTAGTGAACAGACCCTGCAGAGGTATAGATGGTAAGAGAAGCTGGCCAGTTTGAATCCTTGCAATCATCAATCACTTTGCCAAGGAGCCCTTGGGCAAATTACTTAACCTCAACATAGTCCCACAGAGAGGCTGTGACAAGACTGTGGGCAGCTCCCAGTGTGAATGTACGCCAGGGTGGAGCTGAGAAACAGCACAAAGGAAGCTTGCAGGAGACATGAGGGTGAAATAACAAACTGTGGTGAACTAAAGGTTGAACTGCAAGACATGCAGTTTCATACCAGTTTTACAGCCGTACCACCCCTTATCTGAGGTGGAAAACTAACAGGTCACGTATCCACTCCCTACATAATCTAGTCCTGCTCTATTTGTAGAACACAGCTTCAACTATTGAAATGGGAAAAAATGTATTTAAACCCTGTGGAGAACAATTCAAGTGTTCCATTTAAAGCAGATTAACCTCAAGTGTTGATTGCATGCAATATAACGTTAGGCTTCAGCAGGTTATAACAAGGAAGTGACATGTTGTTCTAAATACCTGGATGACAAAATGGCAAAGTCCCCACCATCAATGAGCCGGATTTTGCAGAAAAGCACTCCATTGACGAAAGGCACTGCTGACAGCTCCTCCAGTGTAAAGTGCACTTGAAACTTGAACTTCTTCTTTTTCATCAAAAAAGACATTGTTCCCAGCTGCTCATTGTATGATGATTACCAATGAAAACTGAAGAAAAAAAATGATATATATATATATATACTGTATGTGGATTTAAGGTGGAGGCTGAAAGTCCTGCTTTGCTTCAAGGTCAGTCATCTCTGAAGAACTGTTTAGACCTGGAATTGAAAAAATACACTTTTTAAAGTTATATCCACCACAAGATGAACTCGGTTTCATTTGTAACTGCGTGATAAGTGTTGCAGCGGTGACAGCTGTGGAAATCATGTGTTTATTTCTCTCCCACATTTAGTAAAAGACAACACCTCCCTGCTGCCATAGTCCTTGTGTGTTTTATAAAGATTACACGCTGTCTCCATAAGATCGCATGTCTGCTCGTCTTTCTCTAACACTAACACACGCTCCCGGTGCATATTTCTGCCACGCAAACACCGAAACCACTCTGCGGCTCTACAACAGCCTTCCGTATAAACGTCAGCAAACCTTACCGTTGCGCCGGTCTGAGGCTCCTCATACGGAATCAAACGCTGCACAGAACCGCAGTCTTTGGCAACTGTCTCGGTTTCAGTGCATCTTCAGCAACTTTTCCCTCTTCAGCAGAGTTCACGAGAAGTCAGTCAGATCGGCTCCGTGAACGTCTCAGACCTCCTCACGGGACCAGTTAGGGAGCGTCCACAAAGTGTGAGCAGAGGCGTGTAAGGAAGAGGATCACCTATAAGGAAATATAACATCGACAGTGTGTGCATGTCTGAACATGGCCGACAGAGAATAACTAAGTAGCATCATTCATCGGTACACCTCAGGATTTTAAGGCTAGTCTTAAAGTAACTATAAAGCAAAGAAAGGGGGAATATGTAATTGTATTAATGCAGCATGGTGATATCCAGAAGCAGCCATATTGTCGTGGTCGTGCTAAAGCCTCTGCAGCTCACTCTGGGGGTTGAGGATTTTGGCAGAAGTTGCATTAAAGTACCTGAAGGTCAAACGCATCCACCTCACGACATTTGCAGCGGGATGGACTCATCAAAGACTCCATCACCGGTGGTGGTGTCAAACCCCCCCCACGTCCACAAATCTGTGACTGTAAGGAGGGGAGGGCAACAGCAGACTCTTAGCTTAGTGTTTCTTCTTCAGTGGCTTCTATGATGGCTGGTGTTTATTTCCTTGGCTTTTGATGAGATAATCCTGCATTTCCGTGCATTATTTTTGAACGGCCTTGAAGATGTGTGGCATTCTTTTCCTAAGAGGGTTTCATAAATTGAATAATAAATTATTCAGAGGATTAAATAAAAAATTTGCATCAAATCGATGACTTTTCAGAAACCATTCCAGACATCGCCTCCATTCATCGTTACACTTCCTTTACTAATATGTGCAGGAGAAAGGTGTCTTCCAGTCCATAAAGCACACACTTTATTCCACGTTGCTATACTAAAGTCAGTGATGCAGCATAGCAGTTGCCCGAAATTGATTTTCAAGTTCATATTCCATTGTACTGATAACTCTTGTGCGCCCCATAAGACACGCACTTTTAAACGCTTTTATTACATTAATGTTTTGTTCATCTGCATTTCACTTGTCTCAGGGAGCCACAGGTGTCGCTACAATGTGAGACCGCCCCTAGTGGTGACAGCAAAATAGTTGTTAGATGATTTCAGAGGGACGCCACTCAGGATGTAACAGGTTTGGCATGTCAATGCTTTTCCGAGAAGCACTTCCAGTTCATTTAATACTCACTTCATTCTCCATTATTCAAAGTTGTTAAGGATAAATCACGCTAAAGTGTGCATTTGTGTCTCATGGCAAGGTGCATGATGGGAAGTGTTGATGGTGTTAAACCCTGGACAAGACTTTATAAATATACCTATTTGCTGTTGCTATCATTAATATTTGTATTCACTGTTTTTGTCTACTGTATGCTCCGTTGTTGTAATTTGTGCACATGCTACATATTCTGCTCATATGAATATGAAATGCAATGTCCTGTGTAGTGTGTCCCTGTGCTCTTGCTCCCTGTTTCAAAAAGATACAGTCTAATTAACTGCTCCTGTCCAATCAGTGGCACCGGGCAAAGCAATACGATGCTCCATCTCCATCTTAGTCGGCACACTGCGGAAGCACCGTCTTTTATATTTTCCTACGCCATGTTTCTCCCTCCTGACCCAGGTTTGTTACATATGAGGCTTGAATGATGCAAAACTGAAAATGTTTTTCTGCTTCTGGTGTTGTTTTGCGCTATTTGTGGTGACTCTGTTTTTAATTCCCCTTTCGCCATTAACATGATTTAATATGAGACAACATTTGTATTTGTTCACTTTTACTTTTCAAGCATTTTTACAAAAAAACAACAAAAAGTAAAACAAGTATTGGCTTTATAAGTTCATTTATTATGCCAGGCTTACATGTCATCGTCCAGACAAGGAAAAGCAACAGTAGATAAATTGAGGAGGACTTCGAGGCAGTGGAATATCAGCCAGAAGGCTGAGGGCCTTCAAATCAAGCACTCTGTCATCAAGAGAAGGAAACCAAACGTCAGAAGAATCTGGGTTCTTCTTCTCATGAAAGTGCCTCACATGACGTGCAGCATCAGCAGGTGGAGGACTCGGAGGCAGTGGAACCTCACAAGCCATTACACTGAGAGGCTGAGACATCAGACGGGCAACTTCGTCACCCAGAGATGGAAACCCAGCGTCTTTCGAATCTTGGTACTTCTTCCCGGGAGAGTCTCTCATGCACAACTCATCCTTTCACAGGAAGTTCACAAGTGTACCAAAGTAGTGTCTCTCGGTTGTGGTGCATGCAGAAGACTGGTTGCAATAATGCACTGGACTCTGTGACATCAACTCAACTGATTCCAGAACATGTTCCAGAACACAGCGATGTTCGCTTTGTGTTCTATGCATCAAATTTCAAGTCCAAAACGTAACACACAGTAAAATGCATTTTAATGTTCTTTGTTCAGCAAAGCTTGTTGATTAAGATTGCATTCAGGCTGCTAAACTGATATTCTTTACAAATGAAACACATGCAATTTCTAAAAGTATAAACTAATATATATATATATATATATATATATATATATATATATTGAGGAGACAAAACATGCTGTTTCTTAGTGTTTTTGATCAACGATCAGACGAGTTTAGACACAAAAATAATACAAAATGAATGAATGTGTGTGAAGGTTGACACACTGGTACGAGACAATACACTGAATGCTCTTTCGCTGTTTAAATCAAATTAGTATAAATATTTAGAACATTTTACACCTCTTTTATACTACAGCAAATTTTCATAAAACATGATGAGCTGGCCTTCTACATTAAATAATGTGAATATCCCTGTATTCAAATTAGTTGTTAACTGACATCAGGGAATGTAAAAGAACTGCAACAATAAATATTTATATTTTGTTAAGTTATTATTTTAAAAATCACAATACGATGCGGTTTCACTGAAACAGTTGGCTGAATACAGTATAATATATCACAGCAGGGATTTGTCTACAGCCTATGTACATATATGCTGGAATCAAATATGAATTCCATACTTCACTGGTTCTAGTGAGAGTCTTTAGCGACTTTACGTTATCTGAAGATAGGGACAGGTACTGAAACCCGGTATTAAACGGGCCGGTGCTAAATTATTAAAGAGAGCAGTATTGATAAGCCCCGACGTTACTGGTGTTTTTATCAGTACTTTTTATGTTTTGGTGTAATTTATTATCACACTGCAGCGAGCATCTCCTCTGAGCTCCTCCAACTACACACACACACACACAAGCAGACACACACACACACACACACACACACACAAGCAGTAACACTTTGTTGTTATGACTATTGTTGCTCTACAAACAATATTTAGATATATTTAGAATATGAGTAAATTCTTCTGAATGTATTTGTTTTGAAAATGTTAGTCATGTAGAAGAACAGAGTATTGATAAGAGTAGCTCCATATAGTAATAAAATCCTTAAGTTCTCAGACAGGCTTTGAAGGGAGGGCTGAGCTGAGAGGTATTCAGTTGGTTACAATCTGCACCCCCACCACTAGATGGCACTAACCATTACACACTGTTAGGTAACCGGGGTGTATTTAGGTTGTTGTTGGTAGAAGTCTGTACTGTGCCTTATAAGGGAATTAAAATTTTACTTTCCCCATATTTACTGTGGATCGAAGTCACTAACTTAACAACAAGTAACAAATGATATGAATGTGATATTGTTGCTCTGGCAATGGTGGCACATGTACATGCTGCGGCCGGTAGCTCCCATGAATTCTGCATCATTCTTTTGTCTTAATTTTTTTGTTACTGGAGCACTTATGAATATGTCTGACATTCATCAACATCTGAAGAGGAAGCGTTTGGATTCAGTGCAGCAGACTCTGAGACGATCACCGCCCACGGCTGACAGACCTGCCGGACCAAATGCCACCAAACTGCCCCAATGAGGAGAGGGAGGAGAGCCCAGATGGAAGCTAATCTAACCCAGCTAGGACCTGAGGCTAGTCCACTACCCAGCATGCTGCTGACTGTCTGATACTCAGTCACAGGAAAATGAGATGGATGAAATAAGACTTGAGGCGAACCCAACAACCACATCTTCACAGAGACCTGACTCCATCGTTCATCCAGGATCAAGCTGCACTTTACGGGCAGACAGCAGGACAGAGAGCAGGACTCTGGTGGACCAGAGCAGGAGGACTCTGTGCTCACATCATGATGCTTGGTGCTCAAACACAGTCAGAGTTCATGGATGGTTGAATTTTTAATGTGAAGATGTCGGCCATATTGTCTGCCCAGAGAAGTGTTTCTGTTGCTGCTGGTTACATTCCTTATGATGCAAATTCAAAAAGTACACGACAGGAATGTAGCTACTACTGTTTTTGTTGTTGGTCATGTTTTTACTTGTGTTGAAAATGGGCTACAACTGCATTTCGTGTGCATAGTAACAATAAACGATCCTTAAATCCTTGAATTCCAAATTACATACAAATAATTTCACATGACACAGATTTCATCCCAATTTGTAAATGAATATAAAAGATGAAAATAAATCTACATCAGATGCAACCTGCTTGTACACACTGACCTCTTCTGGTTAATGAACAGTGATGCAGCCTTTAGTAAAAACTGATGATTTTTTCTTATTTTATTCAGTTCTGAGGCAGAGCGCACACTTACTGAAGACCCCGTCTGACTGGTCTTAAAAACAAGACTCATTATTATTCTTCTGGGTAAACTGCAGAATGACTTGAAGAACTAAGAATGAAATGTTCAGCCCACAGCAGGGTGATGACCGTCTGCAGCTTTGCATTAAAAACCTTATTTCAATATTAAAACCAGTGTATTAAATAACATAAACTCGCTGCTAATTAATGACAGACGGTAAAAAGTAAAAATTATTTTCAAGATAACGTTTTCACTGCTTCTGTGACGAATCATAAAACATAAGTAAAAGTCTGCACATGCTCACCCCAAGGAAACCTTTGACAAGCTTTTCATTGTTCTCTGAAGGCGTGCACACACACACACACACACACACACACACACACCTACACACACACACACACACACCTACACACACACACACACACACACACACACACACACACAGTCTATTGTGCCTCCTCAGATTGCTGTGGAGGCGGTGGAGGTGTTTTGGGCCTGCTCTGCTCCTCTGTTCCTGCCCCGTCAGCTGTTCCCCCTGCTGCTGAGCTGCTGGGGTTTGCCACCTCATTCCCACTCTGTAAGAATTTGCGCAGGTCTTTGAGCGCGGGCCTGAGCATCTGAACTAATGCTAGCAGGGCAGCCTGGGTACCTTCCAGGGCCTGGGCCTGTCTTTCTTGGGCGAAAGCCTGAGCCTCCTGGGAGCGCCGCATCATATGCAGCAGCTCGTTCTGGCCCTCCAGGTGCTGGGCAATCTGTCGGATGTGAACGTTGGTGACTCTCTGCTCCTGCAGCAGGCGGGCTGAGTTGAGGGCGATGCGGCTCTTTAGCTCCTGAGGTTTGGCCTGACCCTGAGGAGGAGGAGGGGAAGCTGAGGATGAGGCCAGCATCTCCACTGGAGCCTCAACGGCCGCCACCACAGTGGGAGTGGAGTCGCTTACAGTGGTGGTGCAGTACTCCACCACGCCTCCGTCCTCCAGGGTGTGGTAAGTTGTTTCAGCTGGAAACAGAACAGGAAAACTGTTGCTTTTCTAGTTATGAGTAACTTTGCTGAAGAGTGCAAGTATCCATTCAAACCGCAACAGTGAAAATATAGTAGTGACCTACTAATCCCCATGTCACTCACAGCAACAGTTAAGAGTTCAACTTTTGGGGGAATGTGGAAATGTGAAAACGAGAAGATCAATAGCACTTTCCTGTCTGTGCGTGGATAATGGAGCTGGAGTCAGGATGTGGTCTAAGGCGGAGCCAGGGGGGATGGATTTCAGGTTTGAATGGTTTAATTTGGCTGGTCATAAAAATGCAAGTTCATTTATCCTGATATTATATTTAACCCTCGTCTTTGTTGACCCCGCTGACTTACCCATATTTTAATCACATTACTAACTTTGTGTACACGCGTGTTCATTTGACAGACCAGCTGGTTCTTAACCTCTCAGAATGAATGATGTCATTGTGAATGACAGCGGGAGTAAGTGAGGATTCACTCGGGGTCAGTGGCCCTAAAAACACAACATCTGGATAACATCAGGATGTTGAACTGATGAACAGAGAGAGAGGATGGTGGCTCACTGGTGATCTATGATCCCAATGTTTCCTGTAAGGCGCTAAAGAACACAAATGGCTGCTGACTAATCTTTAGAGTTCCGACATAGAACAGTAAATTAGCAGAAATCGGTCTGGACACGCCCCTGCTCAAAATCTTGCATACTACAGCACGACGTCAACAAACTGCGTTCCAAACCTCTTTTTAACCTCCCAAAATGAATACACTTTCTCACATATTCAAATGCTTTTAGTCAAGATGACGAGAAACAGTAGTGACTGGTAACATAAGAGAGGACGACCTAGTAAATGATGAAGTAAACTGTGAACCACTTATCTGTGGTATGAAGAACGAGATGCATCACTTTATCTCATTCTTGATGCCATAAAACTGAGGCTGGTTCGGCTTGTAGGCCTAAAAAGACTTTGTTGAACGTGTCCCCAACTTTTTTAGTCCAACAGAAACATATTAAAAGAACAGATTCTTCTCTAATGTATCTTCATATAAACCTATTAGCCTCTGATGTGTGCTATCACAGTTTACAATGATCAGAAATCTGAAAAAATAATCAATTCCTTTGATGTGTCCTTTCAACCAAGAAATGCACCGACTGATCTGCATGCGTCAGGTTTATAATATCATGCCGGTATGGAGGGAGTCTGCAGCAGAAATACACTTACCATTCAGTGGCTTTGCTTCATCACAGACTGTACCTGAGCCAGCTGGAAGAGCTAAAAGATAAACACAGAATATGATGCTAACAACACAACAAAACAACCAACAATCCCAGAAAAGGATGAAAGAAAATCTAAATGCAATTATTAGGCTAAAAACTAAAACATGTGTATGGTCCCTCTGCACATTTGCTCTTATCAACGCTTCTTTACCAAGTCTGCTTTCATTGGTTCTATCAGATCATGTGACTCAACGTCTATTATAATCCATGCTCGTCTCCTCTCAAACCAGGAGTCAGTTTGCATGTTTTCTTGTCATTGTTTTGTCAAAAGCTACGGTAAGTAATACAACTTTTCCACCGCTGGATATTTGAATTGAATCTTCCATAACACATGTTGATTTTGCTCATCCTCTCAGTCCACTTTTAGAGAGACATTTTTCACTGAGCTCGGAGGATGAATCCACGACTCTCTGTACTCATCAGCAATAAAAGCCTTCTACGGACACACAGTCTTATCGTTTCTCACCAGAGGAAACGCGTGCACTGTCCCTGCTTATTATTGCAGCATTACCTCTAACTGTGCGTGCTCAGAGTGAACACTCGGAGTGAACACGTCGGTCTACTTACTCTCTGCTAGTGTGACGGTGGTGGCGGTGGTCACGGTTACAGGTAAGCTTATCTCAGCATCCGAGTCTCCTGCAGGTAAACTGATGATGGTGGCCTCCCCCAGGAGGTTACAGATCCTCTGCTGCATCGCAGTGAGGATGACGGGAACTGGAGTGCAGTCAGCGGAGGTTCCCTCAATAGCAGCCCGCGCCTGGGCCACTTTCCGCCGGACCTCCGTCTTCATGTCGGACCACTTCTTCTTCACCTCGGGCAGCTCTCTGGGACAGGTGGTGACAGCGTTGACCTTTTTCAGGATGTCCACCCACGCGTTATTCTTTGCCATGTGGGTGACTCCAGCATTGAAGTGGTTAACCAGTGTGTGTTTTTGTTTCTCTATTTCTTCTACAATAATTTCCACCTCTCTCTCCGAGAAATTCATTTTTCTCTTTTTCGCGATCGATGCCATTATTGCAGAAATTCCTGTTTTGTTGAAGTAATTGTGCGTATTGTACGCAAAAATAGTAGGATTTACTCAATTGATGTGCGCAACGTAATGGCTTCCAGAATCGGCTTCTTCTTCCTACTAACGACGCTTACGTTAGCTGGGCGTTTAGTCCCGCCCACTGATACCCCATTGGTTGAATATCTCGCGGTCATGCTTTACGCTCTGTGACTATTGGCTTAATCAAACGCCAGTACTCAATGAGCTAAATATATTCATTATTAATAATTCCCTTATCTCACTTTATATTACATATTTTTTCATTTCAACATTTCTGTAACAGTATGCAGGCTTTAAATAAACACATCAACACATTTTTTAAAGGGCATATAAACTTACACAGTTATAAACAGACAGCAGTAAGGGATGGAAAACAGTGAAAGTTAACTTTAGCTTGTGATTTGTTGCCTTACATTTGTACAGTGCTGAGTGAACCAGTTATCTGTGGCATCAAGAACGAGATGCATCACTTTATCTCATTCTTGATGCCATACAACTGAGGCTGGTTCTGCTTGTAGCCCTAAAAATACTTTGTTGAACGTGTCCCCAACAGTTTTTTGGCTAAATGCAATTATTAGGCTAAAATGTGCAAACACATGTGTATGCTCCTCTAATATTTCCCTCCTAAAGGTGCTAAATTACTGAAGTAGTGCCCTTTTAGATTACTCTTTAAATATTAACAGTAATACCATAAAGACTCATTCTATATGTATAATTTATTATAGTCCTTATATTCTGTTGTTTTGTTTGTGTGTGTATCTATTTACACAATCTTAAGGGAATTTGTGTACACTTTCATTTCAGTTTTTTTAAATAAAAAACTGAAATGAAAGTGTAAAAGAAATGTATTAATTAACAAAGATAACTCCACCAATAAAAGTGTATTGTTCATTCATTGAAAAGCTAAAATGTTAGTAACCTTTGCAAATTCATATTTATGTGTAGAAGTTACCTAATTGAATACATGAAGTCAAGAACCAGAGTGAACAACTTTTACCTCTAAATAATTCAAAATATTAGACTCTGTATCAGTGTCCTCTGCCACAATGACATAAATGTCCATACAGCCATTGTCACTGTTCAGGGATGTTCAATGTGTATGATTTTCAAATAAGCATGAAGTCACACAAGAGGGGCATGTGCCCTGCAAAGGGATTCACTTGTGAGTCTGCAGGCCTGGGGCCTCTCTTCTTACCTAGAGACACAGAGGTGAAATCTGATTGGATAAAAGCTCTACTTAAAACAAGCTGCACTGGAAGCAGAGCAACTGAGGAAGACAGTAGCTGTGCAATGAGAAAATAAGATAATGGGAAAAATATTTTTATAAAATATAATACATGTAGTGTATTTAAGAAAAATTATTAAATAGCTATAACTTTGTGATTCTGTTTAGGCCAGCAGAGAAGGCCTTGCAGGCCCTGACGGCCCACCACTGCTACAATCATAGTCCATGTGTCGTTGGGCAAGACACATATTTAACCCTAAATTGCTCAGTGAGCTGGGCCTGCGGTGTATGAATGGGTGTGAATGGGTGAATAAAGCATGTTATAGGGGTGTTAAAGTGCTTTGTGCGTGGTCGAAAGATACAAGCTACACAAGAACAGTCCATAGAGTCCAACGGTCCCTCCTCCTCACTCCCTGTGGCTAGAAGGAGAAGCTAGTTATCTAGCTAACTAGCCAGTCATTCGTCTTCAGTGCTGCGTCCGTCCTCTTTCTGGCGTGCCGAGACAACACTTTACAGCCCCACTAACATGGTTGTCACCATAACAACCAATAACTATCGCCGTTTTCTTTTGTACTAGTCACATGACCATAGAAAACAGTTCAATGTCCGTTCTGCTCCTGTATTTTTATGGTCATTTCCTTCTGTTATTAAGTCATTGGAAGGAGTTCACCACAGCGGAGCAGACAGTCTAGGTTTAAACAGGTCAGCTGTTTGAGTCGTCCTCACTCCACCACACACTTTCCTTTCTCGTCACCGTCCCTGATCTAAACAAAATGAGCAGAGATTCCAAGTTTGAAATAAAATCTAAACGCTGTAGTTAAAAGTAGCTGTTACAACTTTTATTCCATCTTCTCATTGAATAATCTCAGTTTTCCAGTTCTTCCGAATTTCCTGTGAGGGACTGTCATAGTTGTCAGTCAGGCAGTAAGGAGGGCTAAAAGATGTCACAGCTTCATATCGCGTCATATCAACACAGGCACAGTCAAATCTGGTCTGCACATAGGCTCAGTAGCTGGCGTACGGTCACAGAACATGAGGATGATTGATTAATTTCACTGAGGGAGGGACGATTGATTAATTTCACTGAGGGAGGGTGTCATATGGTTGAGAATAACTCTGCAATAATTGAAGATCTTTAAGCAAAGACTATAAACAAATGTTTTCTATTTCAATACATTCTGTTGTATATTGGCCACCTTGACCCAAAAAGTTCTGTCAGGTCAAGAACACCATAAGAGCACCTGAGCGGACACCATCCCTTTATTTCATCATGGAGCCTCAATCGTTTCGGGAATTTAGCAGCAAATACTAGCAGAATTGCAACAGGTATTCTATATGAATATTGTAAATCCTTAATGCTAAATGTATTCATTGACGATTAATTACCAAAAATCGTCTCTCAGTTTGTAAAGCTTTCTACGCATTTAAATTGCCCCCCAAGTACTTCCTGGATGAAGTCTTTGTGAATCACGTGACGATCAGGCATTTTGAACTTTCGTTGACGCGACTTTGTCTTTACACGGCTCTGCCTCACCTCATGCCTAAACGTAACTATTCCAACCAACAAAGATAACGAGAACCAGCCAATCAGAGGCAGAGTAGGGCGGGTCGTGTCTTAGACATAGCAGGATTCTTCACTTAGTCAGCGGGCCACCGGCTTGTTAGAATCGAGTATGTTTGTCTTCTCTGTTAGCAAGTTAACTCATTTACAAACACAAACATCTTATTCTAACTGGAACCTCATTTTTCGTGACGGGTGATACACGAGCACCGTTGGATGCTGTGAAGTCATTTTATACCACTGCTGACAAAAAAAGCCGTGTTTGTAAGCTTACCGGCTTCTGGTAGCTTTTCCTTTCAGTGCCTGTGAAGTAGAGGGAAATGTGACGTGGTGGTCGGGTAACAGTGGTCTCAAGTGCTCTCTGACTAAGTGGACACTCATGATATACCAGCAGGGTCCCTCGGGTACCCACCGAGGGATCGACCCGGGCGGTGGAGGCGGGCACAGCGAAGAACCCTCCTCAGCTCCCCCATCTAAAGCAGTCCCCCGGCAGCCCGTCGCTGGTGACTGCCACGCGGACCCCGGTCAGTCAGCGCATCCATGTGACATATGTGGAGGGCCTGAGCAGGAGCACCGACTGAAAGTGTTGTTCCAAGTCCTGGACGTTAACGGTGATGGAGGCATTTGTGTCAACGACCTGACAATTGGACTGAAGAAACTAGGAGTACATCGCACTGAACATGAGCTCATGGTAAGTGGACGTATTTCAGCACAATTGTATGAGGAATTCTGTTTTTGTGAAAAGTTTCCTATGGAGCAGAGTCGTCCTTCAATCAAAGGATCGACAGTTCGATCCCCGGTCCATGTCGATGTGTCCTTGGGCAAGACCCCCAACCCCAAGTTGTTCCCGTAGCTGTGCCTACGGTGTGTGAGAATGTTAGTCCTGATGAGCAGGTGGCACCTTGCATGGTAGCTCCTGTCATCAGTGTATGAATGGGTGACTGATGACATGTAGTGTTGAAGAGCTTTGAGTGGTCGGAAAGACAAAAAAAGATATATACAAGTACAGTCCATTTACCATTTAGTATCTTGTTGAGTAGCAGTTCCAGGGAGAAGAGAAGCAAACCACACAGCTGCAGAGAGAAGTGCCAAACTGTAAGCAACAGTAGAGATGGACAAATGTACACGGCAACAAAACGCAGTAGACATATTTGGGGGAATGTCAAGTCATAAGTAAATCAAATTTTAAAATGTTCATATGTAAGTTACCTAGCAAGCAATAATGTGTAGGCCAAAATACATATGGACACCTCGGTTCAAACTGTGGTTGGTAGCAAAGTGAAAGGTGTCTTTAGAGGGTATGGGCCTGGTTTCAACAGCATTACAGTTTCATTGTACAGCAGGTTAGTGAAACGCTCCAGTATTTCCCTAATACTGTGTAGAACATACAGGTATGATAATTCATAGTCTTTTAATGGAATCATTTTGTGATGAAACGATACAAAAAGATATGGTGGTACACCATTTTGTCGTCTAAATTGATAACAAGCACTCACTAACACAAATTTCTCAGAATGTCTGATTATTTTGCACTAACGGTCTTAATTAACTAAGAACATTTATGACGCATCATGCAGCAATTTTAGTAGCAAGCTACTTTGCAGAAATAGTAACTGAGTGTGGGAGTCTCACAGACTGGACTGGAAGCAGGTCCGAGTTGTGCAAATCTCTGAGTCTCTGAAAATGTCTGTCTTTGTTTGTTGCCGAAGGTCACATAATCCTGGATCCTGAATCCTGGATCCTGGAAATGTCCAAGACTTCCGAGGTCACAGGGTTAACCTCTAATAACAACTCACTGGTTCATGCTCCTCTCTCTACACAACTTGAAACTGTCAAGGCTTTAGTCTATCTCAAAATAATATTTTCTGTATCATTTGACAATAAATATGAATGCCTATATGCAAGGTTCAACAGCTCATTAATAGTTTTGCAGTTCCTTTTTAAATGGTGAATGAGATCCTTCAATTGTTATAAAAAGTCAAAAGGGTTCAGTTACATAAGAATCAGCAAGATGCTAAAGCTAACAGGAGAGCTCTCCTTTTACTTTGTTATAGTCATCTATTGTGTTTGCATAAAAACACACAATTTCAATGATTAGGAAATAAAAGATTGTATTTTTATTGATAGAAACAGTGGTTTTAATGATGTCTGCATAGAGCTAGTGTGAGGAAGATAAACAGGTCAAAATCCATCTCTAATGTCTAGTTATGTTCCTTCTAACAACTGGAAAAAAGTTTCTCACCAAAAACTACATTTTGAACGCATCATGATAATATAATCTAATTTACCTTTGTGAATACTTGGTTTCACTGAACAGAGCCTGAACGCATCATAATATAACAGAGTGGGACCTCCGTAGTGCTGCCAGCATCACTCAGCCTCCCCCTCCTGACAACATGCATTTGTTCACAGTGTAACATTATCTGCGATCGGCAGATAGAAAGCATTAAAGCCAATCTACTGATCACATATTTTTACTGAATATCAGCCGACAGCAGTAAAACTTTATTTTACGCTGATGGTGAAATTTAAAAAACATATTATGCTGAGCAATGTGGAATGTTATAGACTTACATTGAAGCATTAGTGACGTTACAGAGCTGTACGCCATTGTCTGTTATGAACGATGTTGTCACTACCGCCTAGCATTGTGGGATATGTTTGCTGGGATCGTGCCACTGTTTGCATAGTGTCATATTTCACCGGAAATATTGCAGTTCACGTACTATTGGTTTCATACTGAGGTTTGGGACACTAAAACATTCCACATACTGTAGCGTACTGTTAAGGTGAAAAACTTCCCAGAGTTAGCTGCTGCTAACTTTTGTCAGCAGAGTCGTACTAAAAAATTAGCTGGTTCAAGTTATGATCAAAAAAGTATTTAATTATTGACAGAAGCTAAAACAGTTACAAACTGAATTACTCTACCGATAGTATTATTCCTCACAGTACTAAATAGCATGTCAGTATGGATTTTCAGACGCATCCTAAGACATTGAATGCCACTATAGGTTTGTGACCTGTTTTTAAAGATTCCCGTGGGAACCTATGCGCTTGGGGCTGAGAGCCACAGACGGGATGGGAGGTCAGAAAGTCTGTCGGGTAATAATTACAAAAAAAGTAATGATACCAGCCTGTTCATTTGATGTGTAGAGATTTTTCACTGCTAAAATGTCAAAGACCCCTCATACTGGTGGGGAGAGACTTGTTACAGAAGTTGCGAGTAGGGCCTTGCGAGTTTTATGTTGGACATGCTATTATTAAGAGGGCTCCTGTTTCTGTCAATAGTCAATTACACTGGGATGTGTGAGGAATTTAAGTTTTAAAGCGCTCCAAATTATGGATATTATGTGTTACAGTGTTTTTAATTTTAGGAGTGCGTTTGAGTGTCTGTGATCAGGTTTGAGGAATGTGCTGAGAGCGGGGGATGGAAGAAGTGGCTGGGTGAGGTGTCAACAGGTCAACAGCCAAGGAGGGGCTTATTGGACAATCGTGGGAGCTGATCGATAGGCTCAGGAATGTAACTTTGGGGGAACAAAGAACTGTAAATCCTTTGAGAGATTCAGACTTCCTCCGCACCATGGGACAGACGGACCATTCTGTCCTGTGGTGTGAACGGGGCCTCATATTTCATGGAATATTATGTTTGTTTTGTTATTAATAGTGTGATTTGGTTTGTAACTGTTTTTATGTTTGTTGGATAATAAATCCATTAAGATTTTGACTTAAACCTGCTGTTCTGTTTGGAGGCGATTGAGAGCACATGGCTGCAGGGAGGGGGGGCGATTTCTCTCTGTGTTCAAAAGTTATGGCCTTAACAGATGTAATGTACTCTGTAAGCAGTGCAGTCAGTGGACCAGTTCTGTGGAAAGTAGCTGGAAGTCAGGAGCCTTTTAACACTGTAGTTTTCCCAGCGGCAGGGACCCAGTCCGTGTTGAGAATTCTAATAAGGCGGCGCTCTGTTGTCTGGTGGATGGGATCGCCTGCTGGAGGCTGACGGTGTGCTTGGAATGACTCGGTGGGGGGTGCAGGAGGGAGTGCAGGAGGATAAAGAGGGAGGGAGGGAGGAGGAGGAGGAGGAGGGAGGCATCACTCAGCAGATTTTCTACTGTGAGGGAGGTGCCACCGGGGGGGGGGGGGGGGGGGCCCTGCTCTTCACTAAGCCCCTCCTTCTACTCTGGCTGACTATTGAAGGAATTAATTCATTTCCATCCTACAATCCCATCCTCCATTGGCTGAGGGGCTCGTTCCATGGCTCGACAGGGTAACCTGCTAGTATGGGCTGCTGTGATTGGTCGGGCTCAGCTGCAGTGAGGATGCAGCTTTCTGAAGGCTCTCTGCTGCATTTGTCCGGCTGCTGATACTGAAGCCAGCTAAGTCTGCTGCTGCCGTCATTGAATCATTCTCCACATGAGATACTTTCAGTGTGGAATTCTACATTAAATGGAGAACTAATCATGCCTCAGAAGTGTATGACAAAAGTTAGATAGGAGCATTTAGTTATTATCTGCTTCTTCTGTTGCATGTCTGTGGACCTGAGCCTGGACGTCTTGTCAACTGAGTCATCTTTATGAGAAAAAGATCCAGAACCAAGATAAGACAGAGACACTGAGCTGGAGCAGTGAAGCGGAAGAAAGTGGAGGAGCCCTCTCTACTGTCCCACGTTGTCCTCCGCTCACCTTTCTGCTAGTTCAATTCTCTGATTTCAGCCAACAGAAACCGTTAAGTGTCGTTTGAGTAGAGGGCAATCAACCAGACACCCTAAGCCCCAGTTTGAGGATGATGAAGACTTTCCTGTGCCAGAGCCTTTTTAGCAGGGTGCAGTGTAAGCCTGCCCAAACTCCGTTGCCAGGGGAAAAAGAGACGGAGGCTCCTGTGAACTGCAGAGAGCTGCAAGCTGGTCTCCAGGAAAACACTGCAGACTCCCCTGACTGTAAAAACATCAGCAGGAGTAGTGTTGCTCCAAAGAAGACCACAGTATTCATTATGATGACACCACCTCCAGATCAGGTAGGATAGAGCAGGTGGATTGACCTCTGACTTTTATATCCAGCACCATCAAGTCAGGGATTTAAAAAATGATTGATACGTTTTAGGGGCGTTCATGGTCCTAATTGCGTGAAAGCCCCTCACTGAGCTGACCTCAGTGTTGTTAACCTGTACTGACCCAGTGTCGGCTCACTCAGCTAAAGGCTCTCCCAGAAAAAAGACAGCCCTTCACTTTGACATCGACTCTTGGTCTCGTAGCAGCTCCACTGGCGCTGCTATGAGATAGTGCCTTGCCTTGCTCATGAGTACCTCAGTTTTTTTCTTACCTCAACACAGTTTTATCAGTCAGTTCAGAGCAGTCAATACAAACTGAGAAAGTGCCGTTGCTTACAGTTTAATGTCCTATGATTAAGTGTGCTACTGCTGCACATGGAAACGCATTTGCTTCCATCTTATTTAGTCCCTTAGTGCAAATCGTTGTTTCACTGGTGCATAACTGCAGTTAAAGGCATTGGAAACATTCATTGAAAGCTGTTCTGAAATGGATGGATGAGTGAGAATGATTTGACATTTAGAGGTAAAGGCCACTGCAACCAACACTATGAGATGTAATAGATGTGAGTAACTCATTCATTTCACTGTTTCTCTCTTTACTGCTTAATGTCCAACTTAAAGACTATTCAGCTTTTGGTCTGCTCACCAGCAGCAGAGTATCAAGTCAATGATGCTGCTTACTGCTCACAGGGGCAAATTCACTGTAAACTATGCACACCATTCTGAAAAATTGCATGTTAGTATGGAATTGTGGACGCAGCCCAAGACTTCAGACCACTTAACTGTGAGCACATTTCTATTTTTTTCACTCAGGAGAAATTCTAAATCCACTGAAATCTTTAGGACTTCCACTTCACGGACCAAAACTTCCCCATAGAAACTAGCCTGCAAGGGCCACCAAAACTAATTATTTTCACAATTTCAACCCTTTAAACGATGACACTATGTTGTTGAAATGAAACGACACAAAAATAATTTCGGATCCGGGACCTTGTGACTTGAAATGTATCAATTGGGGAAATCAGTAGAGTGTAGACCTCCAGCTGTGTCTGCAACGACTGCTGTTGAATTGTGTGATAGACCACATGTGTATCCGATGTGTCTTTCACTGGCATGTCTCACACAACAAATATGCTCTCAATTTAATTCAATTCAATCAACTTTATTTGTATCGCCCAATATATCAAATTTGCCAAAGAGGGCTTTACAATCTGATCATTTGACACTACAATAATACTATGAATGATAATATAACTGACAGGGTCCATTCTGCTGCTAGTACCTTTACCTTTGATACTCAAAAAAACTTGCTGCCAATACTTACATTACATACTTATACTAAAGTAACATTTTGAATACAAACTTGTACTTTTGAGGGTGTATTCATACTGTGCATCTTCCACATCTTACTTCTTCCACTACGGTAGTTGCATCACGATGCTCTGACTTTGAAAACAGATGTGAAGGACTAAAGCATTGATAGTTGTTCAGTGACATGGTTCCCTCAAACTGTGGCCTATGGACTGGTCTCCATCCTGTGAGGTGCACATGGTTGTCTTATTTTTTCCACATGCTCAGGCAGCCTATAGGCAGCCTATTGCTCAGGTTCACTCTGTGAGAGACAAACATACATATTTCCTCTCTGGCCTGCACACCCAGCTGTTCCTTCCCTTCGGTAGCCATTTCCTGCTGGTAAGAGTATATTCATGCTCCAGCTAACTCTAATTCCCTGTAGAAATCCTTCCAGTTGGCTTGGCAGCTATATTGGCAGAAAGTGCCGTGGACTGTCTTCAGATCAGTAACAATCCAATGTGTGTGATGGCTGTAAAGTGGTCCAACCTGCAGGCTGAGTCAACAGTGCACAGATGGCACCCACTGTCTGTCACATCACTCTGTCCACAAAGCTATAGGGCTGTTTTAGCTGCAAATTAGTTCAATGTTACAGTAAATACAGTAAATGCATCATGCTTACTGAAATGTCTTGACATCACGTAAATACAAAAATTAACTGAGAATTAAGTCGCTCAAAGGTTTCTCTTCTCTCCTTCCAGAAAATAGTGAAAGCAGGAGACAAAGACCTGGACGGACAGTTGGACTTTGAGGAGTTTGTTCATTATCTCAGAGACCACGAGAAGAAACTGCGGCTGGTCTTCAAGGGCCTGGACAAGAAGAACGATGGTAAGGAATCCTGTTGTGTTTGATAACTTTGAGTCTGTCGTGTGGTGAGAACAGACGGAACCAATACGTTCTCTTCTGCTCAGACCCTTTGGCTCGAGCTCCGACAAAAGCAACCGCTGCGAGGACTCCGGCTCGACTCCATGACGTTCAGATGGACGGCATAGCGAGCAATTTGGCCTTTTGGTTTAATTATTTATTATTATTTAATTAATTTAAGGATTGTCATTCTACAGTATGTATGATTGCGTTTTCCAAAAAGGTTTGGTGTATTTGTAATCCAGAGGGGTTAAAAAAAAGAAAAGAAACAAAGCTGAATATCCGAATACCAAAATTGAACACCGAATACCTACACAACAAACAAAGAAACAAAAAGTCGAATAATCAGGTCCAGCCAGAGTTGATTTCTAAATTTGTATTAAGGAAAGTAGTACCTAATATTGTCAAATGAAAGTACATTTCCCTCTGAGATGTAGTGCACTAGGAGTATTACTATATAAAATGGAAATACTCAAGTAAACTACACGTACTTCAAAACTGTACTTGAATAGCCTAAGTGTACTTGGTTCTACTCCACCACTGTTATAACAAGAGCACAAAGGTGTTCTTACATATAGCCTCTTCAGTTTTGCTCTCAACGTGCACCAGATCGTTGCATTTAGCTTTAAAATATACTACGTATTCTTTAGTGAGTCTGGGCTGAAGATGCTAACTGTAGAACTAGCGCCTTAGCGACTTAAGGCGGTCCAAAAAAGCTGCCAGGGACTGCACACAGGAGAAAACACGGTGACGCACAAAGATGACCCAGTTCCACTTCAAAGATGCGTTTGACCATTTATTCTTCCACAGAGCACATAAAATACACTGGGCACCATTAACCCAGTCATTAACTAGAAAATGTCCACTCAGGTGAACAGGTGAATGCAATCCCAGAAAACCACTACCATTACCGCATCCAAGCTCCAATGAAGACGCCCACCACCTATAATGACCACTGCAATGAACTATACAATACTTGACATATGTGGCTCCTACCTCCCTTCACTTTAATTAGCAGGTGGCATCAAAGACACAATTCAATTTATTTCTAGAACCCAATATCACAAATTAGCCTCAGAGGTCTTTACAATCTGTGCAGCGTACGACATCCTCCGTCTCCCCAAAACCCCTTTAACAGGGAAACCTCACCCAACTAATAAACTGTACCCACACTGCACTGCTATGTTCACAGCTATAACGTGTGTGTGTGTGTGTGTGTGTGTGTGTGTGTGTCTCAGGTTGTGGCATGTTGATACATATCAGGCAGCAAGATCTGCCTTGTCTCCTTCTCCTAGGAGTACTTCTAATTTTGAGAGCTCATCAAAATCTACCGTTAACACATTAACGCCTTTTTCCGTGCTCTGACCTCACGCTCCATCTGTGGAGGCTCAAGCGCTACGGTGCCACGCTCATAAACAAAGCTCTACAGCTGATAACGCCGTCCCGACAGACAGAATCGTCACAGAAGCACAGCGCCCAGGTCAACACTCTTACAGTAGCTCTGTCTGCACTTTGGCCGTAGTTTGCACTGTTGGCACTGTTAGGACTGTTAGATATGAGCCGCCGGGTCGCATCCTCATTTTGAGAGGCTATCAAAATGCTCCCAAGCTCGGTTCTTGCGCCTTTGATCTCTTCACAGGCTCGAGGTGAGATAACCCTGATGACATGATTAGCGTCATTTTCTTAGACTTCACAAAGCTTCTCCGGCTCAGACACTATACAGTACAACTGTTTTGACGGGCAGAGTACTGCTCACTGTGACTAGTAGACTGACTTCTAAGTGTAAAATCTGTGTTCATCTTTAATTAATACAAATTTTATTCATTTCTGTGGTGTAGGCCGGATCGACTCGCAAGAAATCATGCAGTCTCTGCGTGACCTGGGAGTGAACATCTCTGAGGAGCAGGCAGAGAAGATCCTCAAGAGGTGTGTGTGTGAGAGCATTGATGGATTCACAAATCTGTGTGTGTCAGGTGTTACATTGATGTTCTCCTTTTTCCTTCAATAATGTCTATTTTAACACAAACTGAATAAGTATAAATGAATCAGAATTCACTGCTGCAAACTTCCACAGCTTCAAACAACTGAGCCCGCTTCTTTTAGCTCAATAATAAACAGTAATGTTACTGTGCTGAGGTTTAATACAAATTACAAACTGTAAGTCACTTTATATTAAATGAATAACACACCGTACTTTCTAAAATCAGGAGTAAAACTAGGGCATCTAAAACAACATATTCACTCTGCAGTTCTTCTAAAATAAAGCAGCCTGTGTGCCTGTGTACCTGTGTACCTGTGTGCCTGTGTGCCTGTACCTGTGTGCCTGTGTGCCTGTGCCTGTGTGCCTGTGTGCCTGTGCCTGTACCTGTGTGCCTGTGCTCCATTCAACACCATCACCTGCAACTATTCTGACCTTCAATCAAAACAAGCAACTCTGGCGTTCTGTGTGCCATCACCATTGTTTCCTGTGCTTGTGTTTGTGTGTCATGAAGCAGCGGGAAAGTCTATACATTATATTTATTATTTTATATGAAAGAGCCGTAACAAAACAATCTAGTTCAATGTGTGTTACTGTAGCAGGCCTGCTAGCGCTAGCATGATCTCATGCTACTTTACAGAAAAGAAACTGTAAAATAATATCTTTCTTCAGTAATTTGCTAAGTAAATCATTTTTGTGCCTATACAAATACTATTAATTACCCTTTAAAAAACAAAATCACTTTTAATCAACATGCTTAATGACAAAAAACACTTTCACGGACTACTGAATTTTAAGCATTTCTTTATTATCATGAACAAGAAAAAATTGTAAATATTATAGATTTAGAATCTATACAAATAAACTAAATGGCCATTAAAAACATAATGTTAACATACTCTTATGTTACAGTTAATTACCTGTAATTTTATTGGCAAACTTAAATTACGGCAAACATTTGTAAATTTAAAGACATTACCTTTTAATGGGAAAATGGGGGGGAAAATACAGAATATTTCCTGTTGAATAACATTTCTTACCAGTGTGCTTTGGTACGAGAACTGTAGTAACGAGGTAAATGTCTATCTAGTTGATCTATGTATCATTGTTGTGGCTCAGTGTGATCCCCGTCTAGTTCCTCTAACCTCCTGTCTGTCTGTCTGTCTGTCCGTCTGTCTCTGTCTTCTTCTCTCTGGCTGGTCTCAGAATAAGGAGGGGTCATATCTGGGCCCCTATCTTGTAGTAAGTAGTAGTTCTATAGTCTGCTTGCTCAGCCAGTGCTGCATTGATCCCCACTACAGTCTGTCTAGTTCAGTTACCAGGTGCTGTTTTATTCAGTGATTTCAGGTGAAAAATGCAACAAATATCATATTCACCATATTATCATAGCATTACCATTGTTGAGAAGTAACAGTGTACGTGAGCAGATCGCTTGTTCTTTTTTTTACGGTCTAAAAGTGTCACATTTGTAACGGCCGGTATCCACTGTTTGACTTTACATTCCCAGTATGGATAAGAATGGGACAATGACGATTGACTGGAATGAGTGGCGGGATTACCACCTCCTGCATCCAGCAGGCAACATTCCTGAGATCATCCTCTACTGGAAACACTCCACGGTAGGCTACACTCTCTTCCTCTCCCTCTCACAGAGAGGCTAATGAACATTAAGAGCAGAATCCAAATCTCTTCGCTCCTAATGGAATAGATTTGTTTGGGCAATGCGTAAGAAGAAGGCAAGGAAGGTCAAATGTTGCAGACGGGTACGTTTTTAAATGATAAGAATATCAAAGAAACATGAATAGGCACTTATAGATGCTAGTTGCATTAGTTAGAATGTATGTTGGGTCTTATTGTTTTCAGCTTTAAGGACTTCTATCAAAGTCAAAATGCCCACCAACCCCAAGGTCTTGGGATGAGACTTGGGATGTGCCCGCTAACTTTAAGGCTTCCTCCTCAGATCTTTGACGTTGGGGAGAGTTTGTTGGTGCCTGATGAGTTCACGGCAGAAGAGAAGAAAACAGGAATGTGGTGGCGACACCTAGTGGCAGGAGGAGGCGCTGGTGCAGTGTCTCGAACCTCCACTGCACCACTGGACAGGCTCAAAGTCCTCATGCAGGTAAAGCACAACACACAGCTGAACAAGGCAGTGCTCTCAGAGAAGGACTTGTTGATTATAGGCAAACTGAACAAAGGGAAGTGAAGTAGTGATCAGTTTGAAGACGTGCTGACTGTTTGTCCTGACCCCTCCCTCCCTCTCCAGGTTCACTCCTCCAAGAGCAACAGCATGCGTATCACTGGAGGCTTTGTCCAGATGATCCGAGAGGGCGGTGTGAGGTCACTGTGGCGAGGCAACGGCATCAATGTCATCAAAATTGCCCCAGAGTCTGCTATTAAGTTCATGGCCTATGAACAGGTATGAACCGTTAAAGCTCTGACTCCATTACGCCGTTTATCTCTCTCACATTTTGTGTGGTTGCATAACAAGAAATGTCCTGTCTGTCAGATAAAACGATTCATTGGAAGTAACCAGGAGACGTTGGGCATCACAGAGAGACTAGTGGCAGGCTCTCTGGCTGGACTAACCGCTCAGAGCAGCATCTACCCCATGGAGGTCAGAGACAATGAACACAGACAGAATAAAATGTCTTTTAAGCAAGACCTCACTTTAAGAAAAAGGGTTGTACTCATTCTGTAAATGTTATGGAGCAACTTGTGACTCATTATGTTTGTGTGCAGAAATATCCGAGTGGATTCTTTTTGTCTTGTGACTGACTGCATCATGTGAAACTGTACTGTGACCTCCTATCTGGAGGAAATCAGATCTTCACACGCAGACTCACAGACCTCCAGTTATGCACAAAGTGTGAGCAAGTCATTTATGTAAATGAGGTTCATAACACACAACGTATTTTAATATGAAAGATAATGCACGGCACATATATATATTAGTCTGTTTGTTCAAGTATGAACGATGTTCTACAACTGTTGGACAACAAAGTGGTGCTTTGTTTCATCCATCAGGAGGCCTGACATCACTGTCTGTCCTCGCAGGTGTTGAAGACACGGTTGGCCCTGAGGAAGACGGGCCAGTACTCGGGCATCTTGCATTGTGCCAAACATATGTTTCACAAGGAGGGAGTGGCTGCTTTCTACAAGGGCTATGTCCCCAACATGCTGGGCATCATCCCCTACGCTGGCATCGACCTGGCTGTCTATGAGGTCTGTTGTTGTTGTCAAGGGGATAACTTCTTGTTTATTTGTTTTTTGCTCAGTCCGACACCTCTCCTCTCCTCTCCTCTGTCAGACTCTGAAGAATTGGTGGCTGCAGCGCTACGCCACAGACAGCGCTAATCCAGGAGTGTTTGTGCTCCTGGCTTGTGGCACCACTTCCAGCACGTGTGGCCAGCTGTCCAGCTACCCGCTGGCCCTGGTCAGGACTCGGATGCAGGCACAAGGTCAGTCACTGCAGAACTCTACTGCTCTGTACATCTACTGTCTATTACAATCATAAATATGTGATTATGAGTTATGAATTGATTACCCATCACAATGATTGGCCTTTAAGCAGGAACATTGTTTTACTCTAAATCTCTTGTTCCTACGTGAGTTCCAAGTCAGATTCTGCAAACTCTCTAAAACCATTTGTTTCATCTTGATCAGTGCGACTTGTTCATGAGAAGGTTTCCATTCGGTTCATCTGATTTGAACATATTACAGAATACCATAAACAATACCTAAACTGCCATGTAACTCTACTTGTTTCATTCAAAAAAAGGTTTTCTGAATCTAATAGTGCTTCTTAAATCCCTCATGAAGACTGAAATGTTCAGTGGTTCTCACATGAGGTCCTTTTCTATATTTTCGGATTGAAATCATTTCATGTAGTTCCTCAGCTTTTTGTCCAAGCTAAAGCTTTATTCAGAATTATTTCCTCATACTGAGGCCATGTTACCACAGCTGAACCTCTGCACTGTTCTACTGCTTTAACTCATTAGAGCTACATTATTTTATTTCCACATTAGATATCAAACACAGTTTAACCATTTGCCAGTTCAATGACCTTTCAACTATTTCAGACATTTTGTAATTGAATGTATAAATGGACAATGGTACTGGCCACAGAAAGATGCTAGAAGGTTTTTAAAACAGGAAGTGTTGTTTTTCTGTCGAAGTCTAAACTGTAGTAATGTTGCTGGTATGGTATCAAAACACTGTGAAAGTATCATTATAACTGACGTGGAAAAAGAGAAGGCGAGACCTGGAACCTCTAGAAGAGACACCTGAGCTGGCTGCCCTCACCTGTTAACATGGATGCCGAAATACAATGCACACACGCTGCTCACGCAGGCAGTGTGGCCCGATGTTAACGATGGCTGCATGCCACTTAGGGCAGGTCCTGGTACGGTGCAGGCTGGCTCACTGGAAGAGCTTCTTGGGACACTTAATGGAACTGAGCCATCGTTAATGTGCTTTACTAAGTCAAAGAATAAGGTCATGTTGTTTTCTGCACAGATTCTGTCCAAAGGAGGATTCTTAGAGTGGAACACAATTAGATGACAAGAGACAGAATATATGAGGTAGAAAGTTTCAATCACATTTGAATAATGTGGAAGAACTTTTACATTTAATCTGCAGTATAGATAGAAAGTAGCTGTTTGACTCATTCTGTCGCATTTACAGCAATCTTGATGTGCACTGTACCTGTAAACTAATAAGTAAGTTCATCATTCAAGCTGAAGGTGAGGCCAGCTCAGTGTGTTTGAGCCGATACATCGGTAGATATTTTCTGAATGTGTCTGATAACCTCTTTGTGGCTAACACTGCACTGCAGTGGGAGGATGCTGCCACCTACTGTACAGGAGCGGGCTGCACCCACTGGTCTTCACTAAGCCTGGTCTTTGTTAAGACCAGGCTTAGGAGTGGACTTTAAGTCCGTTGCACCAACCAAGCTGAACCGATGCAGAGACGGTGGGCTTTTTAGGAAAACATGACCAGGTCTGGACCTGGGTGACCTCACAGCTGGCTACGACCACGAGGAGACGAGTCATCGTTCAAACTCCCATTTTGACTTGACGCACGCTTCTGACTAGGTGTAACATTTACACCGGGTCTTGGTGAGAACAAGCCTAGATGGTGCAACTGTTAGGTTGGGCTTAGATCGCCAAGTTCTAACTTGGCTTAAAACCAAGTCCTGTTAGTGCAGCGGGTCCCAGTGTCACTGTCACTTAAAGTAGAAGGAGTTGGTAGTCAACTTGAATGAAGCTAATGTTGCTGCAAAAGAGCTTCTCAAAAAGTGGTTTTGTTTGTTGGAGGTGTGTGTATAGTTGAGGGAACTTGGACAGTAAAAGGAATCCCTGTGTGGTTTGTCTGGTTGCCATGGTCACATTACTTTCATCATGCAAAGAGCAGCAGCTGTCCTCTGGAAACAACGCATGCTTCCTGTTTTTAGAGTTTTATTGTGATTGGAGCATGGTGTATGATGTGCATGGTTCATATGTGTGTGTCTGGCTCTAGCAGCTTTGTGTGCTGTAGTGTTGGATCAGCCTGTCTTCCTCTGTTTTCCTCAGCTACCCTGGAGGGGGGCCCGCAAATGACCATGACCGCCCTGTTCAGACACATCATTAGGACCGAGGGACCCATGGGACTCTACCGAGGCCTGGCTCCCAACTTCATGAAGGTCATTCCATCTGTCAGCATCAGCTATGTGGTGTACGAGTACCTCAAGATCAGGCTGGGGGTCCAGTCAACGTGAGGAGGGAGGCAGACGGGGAGATCAAGAGGCCTTTGCTTTTCTTTTGAGCTAAAGATTTTATGTGTGTCGGCCTATTATTTATATATATATATAGCTATATTAATTTGACCGTTTTTTATATATATATATATATATATATATATAAAAAACGGTCAAATTAATTTCACAAGAAGTGAAAATCATGATTAAAGAAAAAACTGTCTAAAAAAAAAAATCTAATGTAAACAGTGTAGCTGTGCATATGTTTACCTGTTTAAGGGTCCAAGGGGGGAAAAGCTCTAAATCCTGATAGAATGTAAGCAAGAAATAATGCTGGAAAATGTAATATAATGCCACAAAAACTCTTGTTTATATATATATATAATATATATATATATATATATTGAATTCATTGAAGTGCTTTACTTGGGTACCAGTGACTTGACAGGAGCAGTCCTGCTGGTCTGTGTAAAGGAAGAATCTTTGTCTTAAAGGGCTTTGCTACGATGGATCACAAACTCTGAAAATAAATCCTGCTCTCATTCTCTGCTTAATAAAGCTGATAGAAGTAGGCTCAAGTAATTCATGCACACAAATTATTACATCAAGACCCTTAATTAGTTTGAGATGGAAATGATGCAGTTACAGGATAATGGGACTTTGAATTTCCTTTTTGTTTCTCAAGATTTACTGCTTCTTCGGTTGTTCTAAAGACATTCAGTTACATTCAGTCAGTTGCTTTGAGGAGCGACATGACGATGTGATCAAACTTATATTTGATCCCAAATATTGAGTCGTATCGACACAGCACATTCTGTCGGTGTCCATCAGTGTTTCAGTAACACGGTGTGTCTCCTGAAACTGTCCGTAAGCTTCTCAGAGGCCTCTCTGGGAAATACCTCCATTCCTCTTCAACGTCTGTATTTTCAAATGTTCACTTCTAAAACACTTTTACAGGTTTAACATGGACATCAGGAAAACCGGATCTCTAAGGAGTATTTTGGCTAAAGACATTTTGCATTCTATATGATGTCAATAAATAGACCTTGAAGTCCCATGGCAGGACTGATGGCTGTCAAATGAGACGGCGAGTCCTATGAGTGCCTTGTGTGCCTCTCTTACGTAAATGCACTAAATCACTGTAAAAAGTGGAGTCTGTGGAACGTTGAATGCACTTTAAGGTACTCTGCTTTAATTACTTGGTTTTAAAAAAAATATTATTTATGTATGTATTTTAACAAAAGAAGGAGTCATGACTGAATGTGTGATCTATTGCTTGTGCTGACTATGATATTCAGGTGCCTTTTTGATTTTAGAGTAAGCTGTGTGTTCAATACTAAATTAAACAAAAAATGAAACGATCATATGAATAAATGGTGTAAATATTTAGCCTACGTTTTGTGAAATTATTGGAGAAATTATTAAAGCTCAACACATTCAATGTTTTGTCATCATTTATTTGTTGGATATTTACTTTTATTTCATGATAGACTTTAAAATGATGCATTTTCTAGCTGATCCAACGAGTTTTAAAAAAATACTTTATTTAACTTAAGTAGGAGGTTTTTCCTCACACACCCACAAACATTCAACATCAAGGCATCTGGAGATGCAAGGTTTTGTAAAGTGCAGTAAAAAGTACAATATGTACCTCTGAGATGTAGTGCAGTAAATAGTACAATATGTACCCCTGAGATGTAGTGCAGTAAATAGTACAATATGTACCCCTGAGATCAGTGGCGGCTGGTGGAAAATGTTCTTGGTAGGGCTGTGCCACATCCAATCAATTTCAGCAAACATCCCAGAATGATTTAATGCAAACAAATTAAGGTATCAAACGCGCATTACTACTTTGCAGTTAAATATTTAACATTTATTCCAACACGAAAAAAAGCAGTAAATAACACTTTCACAAACACGTCAGGACATCTTATTTTAGTCACCCTCACAGGGAGTTCAGTATAATATAATATATATAACATATAATAATATTCTGTATAATATAATAATATATATATATATATCATATAATATTCTGTATAATATAATAATATATATATCATATAATATTCTGTATAATATAATAATATATATGTCATATTCTGTCCCCGTTGTTTTAAAAAGATAAATAAGTTATTATCATGACGTCATCCAGCGAGTCAAACCTGTCTGGTGTACAGCTAGTAGAGAAGCTTCATGTACTGCTTCTCTTTCCTGCTAGTCTGCTGTCTGATTGTGAGGTCAGGCTGATCTGGGATCAGCTCTTTCAGTAGTTTCTCCTCTCAGTTCTCCTCTCAAACGGGTCTTGGAGGAGTAGTGCTCACACTGGCGCTCTCCTGTAGAGACTTCTCCTGACGAGAACGCGCAGCTTGGGGCAGGAAAAAAACTGCCCCAAGCTGAATCTATTTGAGGACGCTGATTGGCTGAATTGTATGTCACTCATTTATATCTTTACTCAGCATTGGCTAAACTGCTTTATAGACCCGCCTCTTTGGGGCAGTTTTTCCAGCGCCCCAGCCAGCTGAGACGTGCACACACAGAGAGGAAGAGCAGACAGGCAGAGAGGACAAGCAGGAAAAGCATATATTTACCGCAGATATCATATTTTACACATATTACTGGGTGATTCCATGTTTCAAAAACACAAATATTGACAATTTGTATAGTTTATTTTTATTTAAAATTTTATTTTTATTTATATTTTTATTTTTATTTTTATTTTTATTTTTTGTAGCTCTAGGGGGGGCGGCGCCCTAGCGCCCTCTATGGACCAGCCGCCACTGCCTGAGATGTAGTGCAGTAAAAAGTACAATATGTACCCCTGAGATGTAGTGCAGTAAATAGTACAATATGTACCCCTGAGATGTAGTGCAGTAAAAAGTACAATATGTACCCCTGAGATGTAGTGCAGTAAAAAGTACAATATGTACCTCTGAGATGATGTGGAGTACGTTTTGTTTTCAGTCGAAAATACGAAAATATTTCCGTATTCTCGTTTTTTCGACTGAACGGTAAACGGACCCTACAGGTTCTACTACACCACTACGTTTGGAACATGAACGTCTGCATGCTTCTGTACAGCAGTCAGCTGATGAGGTGCTGAGTCAGCACACATCTGGTCTCGTGGCTCGCTGCTGACTGAGAGGAAGTCTGTTTTCAGAAAGCGGCACAGAGACGCTGTTCATCGGGCCTCAGCAGGCTGGATCCCGTTCTGTCTGACTCCCACCACACGATCCTTGTTTGGGACCGAGAGCTGCAGTCACTTCCGACTGACGGAGTGTCCTACTTCACGGTTTCTTTTCTTACCGGGACACAACATGCTTTCCTTGGAGCAAGTGAAGCAGAGCTTAGAGAGCGCAGGACAGTCTCACATCCTGCAGTTCTGGCCCGAGCTGTGTGAGGGGGAGAGACACGCGTTCCTCCAGGAGTTGTCCCAGCTGGATCTAACGGGACTGGAGGATCACTGTGAAGGGGCTGCGAGGGCTGCGGCCTCCCCGTCCGCGAACCTGGATCAACACATGGAGCCGGTCCCCCCGGAGTCCATCGGCAGCACGAGGAAGAGTGACAAAGAGTCTCTCGCAGTGTGGGAAAATGAAGGTGAACGTTTTAGAAGGCTTACGGTAACTGTGAGGAATAAGTCCGAGAAGAGGAAGTAGGTGTCAGGCTGCTGAATAACAACATGGAGTTGTGTTTTCTGTCGGAGGTGTTTCAACTTTAGGTGTGATTGCCACTGTTCACATAGCTGATCTCCATCAGTCACTGACTGCTCTGCTTCCAGAGGAACACAGGCTTTCACTCAAATACTGTTCTTACACTTTGAGCTAACGGGGAGTATTACTCGACCAAGGATTTTACATTTTATACTTTACTGCATTTTAGAGGAAATACTATAGCATCTTTTACTGCCCTACACCTTCACTCAACATCTTTATTGAGCGGTTATTTTTCTGAATAAGATTTTACATTAAAATATGATTAGTGTATGAAATGCAATCCATGCATTGTTAACGATTAAAGCAGTTGTCCCCAATCTAATTAAAAGGCAGTGTCTGGAATCTGGTTTCAGATGTTTCAGTAGTTCCAGCACAGTCAGGAACTTAAAGCTGTTAACTTGCTCCACCTCAGCTCCATTGATTGACAGGGGTGTGCGTCTTCACCTCCTTTTTTTCTCAAATGAACAATCAGCTCCTTGGTTTTACTGACGTTGAGCAGCAGGTTATTCTCTGAGCTCCACTCTGAAGGTTGTTGATCTCCCACTAGATGTAAAGATCTCCAGAAATGTCTCCAAAGTGTTGGCACAGTGGCTGCAAAATGCACCACAGCTGGCAGGTACATCCAAATACAATCCAATATCAACATTAATACAATCAATTCAGCTAAACACTGTTTATTACCATCTGCGACAGAATCTGCACACTCCCAAAACGTAATGGGGCTGGCATTGGTTGTCTGTTTAATGTTTAAAACGGTGGTCGCAACTTAACAAGAAGAAAAAACATTTCTGCTCCACAATTTTTTCCTTGACTTTTCTTAAATCATTGCTTTTGCTTGTGAAATACGAGAGAGATGAACCTCTTCATAACTCTATAAACCATTACAATAAACAATCTGAGAAGGGAAACATCACGTTCTGGTTTAGCTGCTCATGGCTCATACTGTGTGTGACTGTAGAACAGACACAACCACTGATACTCTACTGAAGCTTTAACACAGCAATATGCCAGCTTGGAAAGTTTTTTTTCCACTTATACAATCTGACAAAAGGTGTAGTGTGCTATTTATGCCAGTTGTAAAGTTTAAAGACCTTGCTACCTCTCTATTTTGACAGGGCTTTTGCAAATCTCAGAGAATGGAGTTGGAGTCCTGCTCTTGGCCGGCGGTCAGGGGACCCGTCTTGGTGTTCAGTATCCAAAAGGGATGTATAATGTTGGGCTACCAAGCAGCAAAACCTTGTATCAAATCCAGGCAGAGCGCATTCACAAAATCCAGGAGCTGGCCGACAGAAAGTATGACTCAAAATGCACCGTTCCATGGTAAGATCATACGATGGATCCTCCTCCACTTCTCTGATCATGTGTAGGTTTATGCTGACACAATTATACTAAATTAAATAAGAGCAAAATAAAATAAAAACGTTTGCTCCTCAATCTGCCCTACAAAGCCAAAATGCAGTACATATTTTGTCTAAAAGACCAGAACCTGAATTGTTGACATTTGATGAAACATACAAAATTGAATAATTTCAAAGAAAACTTCTAAAAATGAAACCAAATAGTTAAAACATGAGTATTAAGTCTGTTTATGAGGGAACAGAAATTGCCATCTCTGCTTACGATTCTAATGGGATTCCCGTTTTGGTGTGGTTAAGCTATTTTTACATCATATATTCAAGTGTGATACATTGTAAATAAATCATTTATATTGGTTTTGAGGTAATTATTAACAAATGGTAGATGGAAAGCTGAAGGAACACAGGTTTCACATCTCTTAGTTTATCCAGTCAGCCTGTAAACTTCAAACCATTTGATTTCAACATGAGCTTTTCTTCTAGTTACTGCGCTCTGCCTTGGTAGGACAGAAAAGCTGTATGTTCATCAGCTAGTTGCAGAGCAGGAAACATACCGTGTGTTTTTAGAGTGTTTTTACTGAAAACAGCTGGTAACAAGGTTGATGAGAGCAGTGAGACTGAACCGAAAAAGAACATTTGCAAACACAAACAATGAGCTGATGGTTAAAAGCTTTGTGGAGCTGACGGAAACTGTATAGTATTTGTGAGCTTGTTACTACGAGTAACACCTTTCACACACTTAGTCCTCTGTTGTCAGTACAGAAATATTGATTATAGCTGCTTTAAATAATGTTAAGTGATTTTAAAAAATGTGGCAGTTTTGGCTCTATGATTGAGCTTGGATACATTTTCAGATAAATAATGTGACCAAGATGATCAAGAGTAAACATTTAAACCTCTTGTCTATTTCAACTCTTCAGGTACATAATGACCAGTGAGTTCACTCTGGCTCCCACTGAGAAGTTCTTCAAGGAGAACAACTACTTTGGTCTGGAGCCATCAAACATTGTAATGTTTGAGCAAAGGATGATCCCAGCAGTGACCTTTGACGGAAAGGTCATCCTGCAGGGAAAAGGGAAGATAGCCATGGCCCCAGGTAGGTGCACATCAGTTCCTACTGAAGATCCAGGCAAATATCAGTGAGGTCCCGTTGGATTCAGCTAATGCCACCGATGTGTGTTGAGGATAGTTTGAGGTAATGCGCCATGTTCCAAAACCTCTCCACTCTCTGACAGATGGTAATGGTGGTCTGTACCAGGCGCTGGTGGACAACAAGGTGCTGGAGGACATGAAGAAGAGGGGAGTGGAGTACCTGCATGTGTACTGTGTAGACAACATCCTGGTAAAAATGGCCGACCCTGTGTTTATTGGGTTCTGTGTGAGCAAAGGGGCTGACTGCGGAGCCAAGGTAGAGTAATATACAGTAGCTTTGAAAGAGTCCATTAAATGAATAGCTCAATATTTTGGGAACATGCTTATGTACTTTCTCTCTGAGAGCTAGATGAAAATATTGATGTCATGTCTGTGCACTAAATATAAAGCTGGAGCAGGGAGGCATCCTTTTTACATTTCTGTTTGTGTTCAGATTCAAACCAAATGTGCTAATCGGAGAGCTTTAGCAGTGCTGGTAGATGTATTTTTGAACTTTGGACAGAGCCAGGCTAGCTGTTTCCCCATGCTTCAAGTCTTAGGTAAGCTAAGCTAAGTCAACCATGTTCTGGTTTCAGCGCTGTACTAAACACACAGACATGAGAATCATATCAATCTTCTCACCTCACTCTCGCAAAGGAATATAAATATGTTATATGTAAATATAAATGTGTTGTTTCCTTTAAACAGAAAAGCAGCATGCCTGTGATGTGTATAAAGGAAGCTGTAAATGTCTTGGTGACAGTTTGGTTACCGGTAGAAAAAGAGAGGATGAAGAGAACCGTAATGTCAGCCAGCTGGCATGCAAAGGCGTGCTGATCCCTGGCATCTTAGACTGGTCCTACAGATGTGGATCTCCTCTGGTGGGGTAGGAACCAAAGCTAGCGCGGAATGTGGTGCGGTAGTAACTTAATATAGTTGCGGTGCTTTGTTATTGGACTTCATGGATTGGCCGTAACAAACACCATGTTCAAGCATAGGGTGATTCATAAGTGTACTTGATGCCACACACCTTCAGCCAAAGATCAGTGATCAAGTTTGTGGTCCTATCATCAGATCTGCGGCCATATGTCTTAGACACTCGGGCAAAGAGAGGAGCAGAGCCGGCAACTGACCAGTGAGTTGGATCAGATGGTAGGGGAGACTGCCAGAAAGACAGCAGCGAAAACCCAAATGTGTAGTGAGGGTGAACTGGAAACATCTGGCTGAGGCCCCTCTGCAAATGTACATTAGCCAGAAGCAGACTAGGTTGTGGAATAGCCTTAGGCCCTAGCTGGGTTAGCTTAGCTTCCATCCCAGATCTCCTCCCTCTCGACTCTGGCTTCAGTAGCATTTGGTACGGCAGGTCTGACCCGGTGGTGGTGGGCGGTGATCGTCTCAAGGTCTACTCCCCTCAAATGTATCCAATCCCCACGCTTCCTTCTCTGATGTTGATAAGTGTATTCTGTCATATGCCATTAGTGCTCCAGTAATTAAAAAGAAAAGACAACAAATTAAGACCAAAATGTTGCGAAATTCATGGTAGCTACCGGCCACAGCAAGTACATGTGCCATAGTATGCTTTATGGGCGCCTTCCTTTGGAGGTTTTCTAGGTACATCCAACTGGTAAGAGACCTCAGGGTAGACCCAGAACAAAATGGAGAGATTATATATATCATCTGGTTTGGGGACGCTCAGGATCCCCAAGGAAGAGCTGGAAAACGGTGCTGGGGCAAAAACATCTGGACTACCTTGCTTAGCCTGTTGCCACCGCAACCCCGGATAAGTGGCAGAAAATGGATGGATGGCACACATAAGCCATCTTTTCAAATAATTGTATATATTTTTGTAAAATGTCACATGGTCAAATGAAAATCTGATTTCAATCTAGCCTCTCATCTCTGTCATGTGTCAGGTGGTGGAGAAGGCATACCCTGCTGAGCCAGTGGGCGTGGTTTGCAGGGTGCGAGGCGTCTCCCAGGTAGTGGAGTACAGTGAGATCCAACCAGAGACAGCTGAGCTCCGAGGACCTGAAGGGGAGTTGGTGTACAGTGCTGGAAACATCTGCAATCACTTTTTTACCAGGGCTTTCCTGCAGGATGTAGCAGAGTAAGAGCCTTTACTGTCCTATGTGTTGGTAGGATCCCCCTGACAGCACAGTATGGGAGTCACAGTAAGTGAACTCAGCCTCATTTGAGAGAAAAACACTACTGACTAGAGCAGTGATTTTCAACCACTGTGCCGTGAGAGATCTCCAGGTGTGCCGTGGGAAAATGTCCAATTTCCCTTAATCTGTCCAAAAAAACATTAATTAGTTGCTGTAAATACTTTGCCATTGTTGAGCGTCTGAGCTGCAATATAGTGACTGGCTAAGTAATAAATACTCTTCCATGCCAGTGGGTGGCAGTAGGTAGCGCAGTAATGACCTTGTTAATGTAAGACAGTAGAATTAAATGATGGAGACGAACAGCGATGGAGAAATATTTGAAAAAGGAAAAATGCAGACTCTGAACCGGGCCCTGGACAACATTCTAACCCAGATGAAAAGCCTCGTATGAGTGGTGGTCAACAGTGAGCTCGAGGCAACACAGAGAAAGTTATCTTTACTTTGGATTTACTTTCACCGGGGATCCGACTGCACCGACTCCGTTGTGCTTGGTGTGTGGGGAAAAGCTATCCTACCAGAGAGTTATCTGGTAGGATAACATTATCCTACCTGTTGCACTATCCTCAGAGTTTGCACTTCATTAACACGTCCTTAATAATTTACAAAACAAGTATGTGGGACCCCAGAGGATAAACCCTATATATAATATTCCTTTGCATGTTGTTACACACTGTAAAAATGCTTTTGATTTCCTTCTATTTTTTTCATCTTACAGGGCATATAAAGGCCAACTTAAACAACATGTTGCCTTCAAGAAAGTGCCCTTTGTGGACACATGTGGCAATCAAGTCAAACCCACCAAACCAAATGGCATTAAGATGGAGAAATTTGTTTTTGATGTCTTTCCATTCTCAAGGTATTGTTGATTATTATATTGTGTATTCAGCTATTGACATCTGTTGTTTTACTCTACATAAAATTACATGAAGTCATACAACAGTGTCTCTACAGCTAATTACAATATGCACTATCTGTCTTTGGAAGGAACTTTGTTGCGTTTGAAGTTGTGAGGGAGGATGAATTTTCTCCACTGAAAAATGCAGACGGAGCAGCCACAGACAGCCCAACCACAGCCAGAAACTCTTTGCTGGCTCAACACTGCCGCTGGGCAACAGCCGCAAAAGCCACGGTGTTAGATGAACGAGGGAATACCTTTCCTTCTACAGCCAGGTCAGAGGACAATGTTCCTGTAAACACCCTACACTGACAGATACGGTCAGAACTTGAACCCTTACCCTGTTTTTTATGGCAGGCATTTGAACCTAGCAGGAAAAGCACAGGTAGAACCAACAACATCAATGATGGCAAGATGTCTACTGTGAGAAAGTCAATTAAATGTTATAGTTCTAGTTTAAAAAAGCAGCCTGCCAGCACCTCTAAAGCTCACAACATGTTATATCGTATTTGTTTAATCCACATGTAAAAATGACAAGTTGTGTTTCACGGGGAGCTATGTGCTAAAAAGAATGATGGCAGGATGCAGAGACGTCCTTGAGTCCCAAAACAGTTTAGCTGTTTCTCCCTGCCTCCAGTCTTTAAGCTAAGCGAAACATCACATAAACATTTTACACACTGTAGCTTTAACTGAGGTGAAAAAAATGCAATTAACATTTTACTTTACATATGTACCGTATGTGTGTATATATATATATATATATATATATATATATATATATATATATATATATATATATATATATATATATATATGTATATGTATATATATATGTATATGTATATGTATATATATATATATATATATATATATATATATATATATATATATATATATATATATATATATATATATATATATATATATATATATATATATATATATATGTATATGTATATATATATATATATATATATATGTATGTGTATATATGTATGTATATGTATATATATATATATGTATGTGTATATATGTATATGTATGTATATATATATGTATATGTATGTATATGTATGTATATATATATATATATATGTGTGTGTGTTGTATTGAGAAAGACTAAAAAAAAATCTGAGTCCATCCCTAAAATCTGAAATATAAATGATCCCACAGTGTATCAGCAGGGGACAACCCTCCAGCACAATGTGAGATTTCCCCACTGGTCTCCTACTTTGGTGAGGTGAGTACATGAAAGTGCCCACATATCCATATATAAACATTAAGGATATTAGAAAAAGTTGAGTTAGTGGGTTACAGTGTTAAGCTGCTGAAACCTATAAAGCAGTTACAGGTTGTTCTTTGAATACATTTTTGTTCCATTTTCTCAGCTTTAAAATGAATTGTGGCCACTGAATACACTGCCTTTATCTTCAGTGTTTTTATCTAATTACAGTGGTGTAATTTACCTCCTTCTCACTTCTGCCAGGGGCTGGAGCAGCTGCTCAAAGGGAGGACACTGCCAACTCCTCTCATTCTGGATGAAAAACAGGCCAAAGAGCTGCAGGCTCAGTAACACTTCTCTGATTAATAGAGTTGTGTGTGACAGGAGCAGAGATTTCAAACACTGGAGCACAGGATGGAGGAACCCTGAATGGATGTGTTTGGAAGTATCAGCCCAAGAATGCACAATTGTTTCAATACATATTTGAACTGTATGTGAAGATAATCATTTCAAACTGTCATGCATGTCATGTTATTCTCTTTGTTGAGGAAGAGCTACAACTCATGTGATGTGATCATTTGAAAACAATCAAGACCAATAAGGGATTAGCAATGTGTTTTTGGAATTCATTTTAAGTTTTGTTTTGTTTTACATGAAACCAAAAATATGATCAAAATACCTCACCCTGTGTCCTTGTAGTAAATTAATTCTACTCAACTACCTTTTATCTTTAGAGATTGTTTCAGGATAAGTATAAGAATATTTTAGGAGGAATGTTAAGTTAACTGGGTGTTGATTGATTTGTTTTAAGGAATATTTCCTTCAGAATTGTATCATACTGATTCCAGTAAGTCATGGAAAACTTCAGCAGCTTCCACAGAAAAGCTCCGCTTTGGAGCTGTGAACTACACATAGCTTGTCATGTTTTAATCAATTTAACACATTTTATTTTTAATAATAGGAAAAGTCACATAACATAAAGAAAGATTGACGTAAAAAAGTAAATGGTGCTTATTCAGCATGACTTCAAATATGTGGGTATAAAGATTGTTCCCACAGGACAATGCACCGAATATAAAAAACAACTATTTAATTTATTAATACAGTGAAAGCAAACAAAGTGTTATGAACGATTTTTTTTTACCGTATCAGCTATAATACATGAAGTGTTGTGTTAACTCTTTTTTTAGGCGAATGTGTTCAATTCCAGTATTGGCTTTTAGCTCCATTGTTCTTACAGTTGTACTAATACTACGTTTAGATTAGGTGAACGTGAACCGCGTGTTTACATGCGTGAGGTCACCAAAACAAATAATGAGACGCAGCGGGTTGAGCATCTCAGGGCAGTCCTCGCGCTCATTCTCCCTCCCGGCCACTCCATACTAGACTGTCTCGTGACCGACGCTGGCCAATCACCGCTAAGACTGCACACGGACGACAACAACAAACAAATGCATTAGACCGAAGCTGAAATTCAAATATTATGTTTTTCGACCTACATTTAATTCAGTGTTTGACTGAGTCACTCGGAACCAATAACGTGCACGCCGCCGTTTAGTGCCATCGGTCGCAAAACCGTTACTGGCCGGTGACCGTACCGTTAGCTGTTAACGCTAGCCTTCACACAGGACGCTCGAGGTCTCAGGAACGTCAGTTAATGCGCGGAACCCTTTATCTTTCCGCAGCGATGGACGCTCTAACATGCTAGCACCATGTTCAAAAATGTGTTTGGCTCTGGGTTCCTGGTTAGAACAGCTCATGTGATTTTGACATGGGTCATCACGTTAATACTCTTCCTACATGATACAGGTAAAGTCATTAAAGCACTACGTTATATTATTATTATTATATGTAGCTGTAGGCTTCAAATACTATGTAATATGTGGAATGATACGCTAATTCTTGATGTATAATGGCATTATCATATATACTGATGTTACCCGAGGAAGGAAGCTGCTATTCAGGTTGGCATTTAGGTTCCACCAGTAACGTTAACTGTGTGTGTGTGGGGGTGTGTGTGTTTGTGCGTGCGTGTGTGTGGGGGGGTGGTAGAGCTGAGGCAGCAGGAGGAGACGGGCCAGCTCGTGCAGCCGGTGTTCTTCGTGCTGCTGGTGCTGCTGTCGGTGTTGCTATATTTCGCCGTTTCTCTGATGGACCCAGGCTTCATCCTGTCTGATGACAGTGATCTACAGGTGAGTGCTGCTGTATATCTCCGTCAACAGGGTTTTGCACCAAAGAGTCAAAGAAGCAGCGGTGATGGTTTGACTGGGACTAGGAGCCACCTCTAACAGGTGATGGTTTGACTGGGACTAGGAGCCACCTCTAACAGGTGATGGTTTGACTGGGACTAGGAGCCACCTCTAACAGGTAATGGTTTGACTGGGACTAGGAGCCACCTCTAACAGGTGATGGTTTGACTGGGACTAGGAGCCACCTCTAACAGGTGATGGTTTGACTGGGACTAGGAGCCACCTCTAACAGGTGATGGTTTGACTGGGACTAGGAGCCACCTCTAACAGGTGATGGTTTGACTGGGACTAGGAGCCACCTCTAACAGGTAATGGTTTGACTGGGACTAGGAGCCACCTCTAACAGGTGATGGTTTGACTGGGACTAGGAGCCACCTCTAACAGGTGATGGTTTGACTGGGACTAGGAGCCACCTCTAACAGGTGATGGTTTGACTGGGACTAGGAGCCACCTCTAACAGGTGATGGTTTGACTGGGACTAGGAGCCACCTCTAACAGGTAATGGTTTGACTGGGACTAGGAGCCACCTCTAACAGGTAATGGTTTGACTGGGACTAGGAGCCACCTCTAACAGGTAATGGTTTGACTGGGACTAGGAGCCACCTCTAACATGTGTGAAGGTGTTGCTGATTAAAAAGGCTGATAACGGGACACATGTGTTAAGGAATAATGGTGTGTCTATGTAAGTATAAAAATAAATAAATGATATATACATATTGCAATCATTTTTCCTTCAGCGGTTGGCTCCCTGAGCTGAGAATCATTCCTTGATCTGGGCTGACAGTATGATCTCTGACTGCTTCCTCATGTGTTGCATACATTTGATGCATCCCTGTTTTACAGTCAGTACATCTGTGCCTGGGAAAGGATTTGTGGAATATTAGGAGTAATCTGACATTGTTAGTGGTTTGTATTGGTTTATGTAATTCATAGGATCTTGAATGGGAGAATAGAGTGTGCAGTAAAGTTAGTCAACTTAAGTTACTCATATTTAGTTATCACCATTCCATACACCAGTTCTGATAAACAACTTGAGATAAAGACCCAGGAGTACATCAGACCTGTGGGATACACAATCTAACTCCGACTGTGGGGTGTTATTGTTTTCATGTTTGTGGGGATGTAAATGATAAATGAGCACACACAGAAGGTTGTGATGAATGCTTGGACTGAAAATGGGCAGTGGCTTCTCTGACCAGTTTGTCTTGTGTGTTGTGCCAGTTCACGCTGGGAGTGACGGATGAGCAGCAGGACATGATCCCCCCCACCACCAAGTCACTGCGACAGCGCCGCTGTGGCCACTGTCTGCTGCAGGTAGCCTCCACACACACAGCAGCACGCTGCCATGGGCTCATACGACTGAACACTATTAGAATGAATACGGCCAGATTTATGAGGGAGAAAGAGTGTTAGATTGTGTTGGCACATAAAAAAAGAAACCCTTTCTTACTTTAGTCTTGTTGTATTGGAGAGTAAAGGTTCAGTCTCGATTGACGAAACAGTAATTTGTCAAAACAAAACATTCAACTCAAGGGCCACTTATTTGCCTTTTCTGGGGCTTTCAACCGCATCTCACATAGATCGGACAGCATCTCACATAGATCGGACAGCATCTCACATAGATCGGACAGCATCTCACATAGATCGGACAGCATCTCACATAGATCGGACAGCATCTCACATAGATCGGACAGCATCTCACATAGATCGGACAGCATCTCACATAGATCGGACAGCATCTCACATAGATCGGACAGCATCTCACATAGATCGGACAGCATCTCACATAGATCGGACAGCATCTCACATAGATCGGACAGCATCTCACATAGATCGGACAGCATCTCACATAGATCGGACAGCATCTCACATAGATCGGACAGCATCTCAGTTGTCAAGTATGGAACTTCAATCATGTGTTTGCAGTAATAACAAAAGTTACAAGAGTTGTAGTAGAGGGCCTTGAGTTAAGTGGTTTCTGAGCCTGTGGGATGGATGGATGGATGGATTGGTTGATTGATTGGTTGATTGATTGATTTTCTGTAGACACGGTGTTGTAATTTGTCATCTCTCTGTGGTAACAGTGCACCTCTCAGGCTGAAATGTGACACTCAAAGTTCTACAAGTACGTAAGATCCCTCAGTGGTATAGAAAAGCAGATGGGTTGCCGAGCAGAACAGTTCTATGTTACACACTTGTACTACCTCCAGTGAACACAGATCCTCATATGACCCAGCAGGTCACTCACTGTGTCCAGCAATGTAATGTAAATGTAGACGTGAGTTTAACCCTTCTATGAAACATGAACACACAGGATTGGAACCTGACATCCCTCTTTAAATACAGACTCACACGTCTAATCAGGATGTGAGGTTTTCTGCCGCTGTGTAAGATTTATTTTGAATTGTACAGGTCATTATTTCAACCGGAACATATTGAGCTTGTAAAGCCACACATTTTGACCGAAAAATCGCAACTCACGGTCCACTTAGTAGCTTTTGGAGCTTTCAACCACATCTCTCAGTCTGTGTCAAAGGTCAACGTAATGTGTAAAAAAGCTATCGCTCCTTCAGGATCAACAACTAATAAACTGTAATTCCTGTGTGTTCTGTACCAGTCGGTCCTTCCATGTACGCTCATGATGCAAAGAGGGAAAGTTGTTCCTATTGTGACACAAAGATACAGTACGCCACCAGATACAACTGCAGCAACAAATGTTGTAAATATCACAACTATAGATTATCCATGTGCTTTGTGAAAAGCTCCGGTGTAGTCTCATGTTTTCCTCTCCTCACACTGAGGTTAACCTCCTATATTCCTGATTTAGTGTTCATGGACACAGAGATGAGATCTCTGTAGCTCTAAACAGAACACTGGCTAGTTCAAAACAAGGTTCAACTTTACGCTTTCAGTCCACATAGCATGTTTTTTTATTTTAAAAAAGATGTATGTTTCATCTAAATACAATGACCTTTGTTCCAAGCAGCAGCCAATGAGATCAAAGCACTGCCAGACGTGCCAGCACTGTGTCCGGCGGTACGACCACCACTGCCCCTGGATCGAGAACTGTGTTGGCGAGAGGAACCACCGCTGGTTTGTGCTTTACCTGGCCGTCCAGCTGCTGGTGCTGCTGTGGGGGCTGCACATTGCCTGGTGAGTACAACACTGTCACAAACCCCCTGTGCTGGCAGGTGAATGCTGCAGCTGCAAAGCCTCCACAGATCGCTTCTCTCTTGCTTGTTTCATCAGGACGGGTTTCAGGTACGCACCCAGCTGGCAGCTGTGGCTGCGTACCAACGGCATGCTGCTGACCGTGGTCGTGCTGGTGGCGCTGCTCTCGCTGATCGTGCTGCTCCTGCTCGGCTCCCACCTCTACCTGGTGTCTCTCAACACCACCACCTGGGAGTTCATGTCGCGCCATCGCATCTCCTACCTAAAACACTGCGGCGCTGATGAAAACCCCTTCGACCGGGGCACCTTCAACAACCTGTGGGGTTTCTTCTGCGTGTGGGGCACAGTGGTGTGGGAACAGGTGTACTTCAGGGAGGGCAGCGACCAGGTCTAGGATTACATGACATTCAAAGACTGAAAGGGATTTCACTCAGATGTAACCTCTCTAGTTTTTGGGACCAGACACTTGACTGCAAAGTTGGGAGATGAATTATGCTTTTGTGCAGTTTACCTTTATAAAGACACTTGTGTTGTTGTCCCACATTTACCGTCTTTAACATCTCTCCTCCCAGTGGCTCATCACTGCAGTGTTGCTGGAGTCCACACTTCCTGTTTTTCACAGAAGTGGCTGTCAACAGACGGACAACAGGTTACCAGCACTAAAGCCCTTATTCTAACATTCGTTTACAGCCATTCAAGGATACAGTAGCATTTCAGGCCCTTCACTGTCTGATGTGAAGGCTGCGAGTGAAGCTAGTCGTAAAGCCCCGTGGACTCGAGCTCGGTCTTTATGCTCCCACATCCTACCTGATCCTCGCTCCTACGTACTCCACTCAATCATTTCTGTGAGCAATGACCATTGTACACCCGACTGTTAAATACTTTTAAAGTTTACTTTTAATACATGTAAATTATTGCATAAACGTTTGATAAAAAAAAAAAATATCCTTGTATTAGGTGCATGTGTAGACAATCCAGATGTGTGGTTGCTCTGGTTTCTCTGTTCACTCACTGCAGTCAGATTTAAATGAGCGGTACATTTGTTTTTACTGTAGAAAGCGTCGCGCTGTCATGCTGTTCTCGTTTCATGTGATTGATTGCTGGAAGTGCTGAGTGGTATTTATTCTGCAGAGGTTTTACAGGGTCCATGTGCTTCAACAGCTTCACTCTTAAAACCGTTCGCTGAAGTGAGAGAACGACAAACATCCGTTGATTTGAAATTTGAAGGGAGCTGTATTGTTCATGGCATTTAATCCAACCGTGATGTACAGGAGGCTTTGACTTCCAATGGACAGCATTTCAAGCTATTTTATATTGTATATCATTTTGTAACTATTTTGAACCAGAAATGTCTCTAGATTTTTGTATGACTATTTTAATAGAGTACCTGGAAGAACACCGTGGAGCAGCAGCTCGGCGTTAGAAGAGAGCTGCGAGTGCAATAGTTCCCTTGTAACAGCAATAAATGTGTTGAATTCAATGTACAGCTGTAGTGCTGCTCCAGTTGTATTCATCGGCAGGGAGCGCTCTGGTTTTTATGAATCAACATTTAATTCATGTTGTGTACTTCTGAATTATATGCAATACTGTCATGCAATGTTTTTACTACTTTAAAATGACTATACATCAAAAAATAAATGTTAATGACAAGTTTCCTGGTCATTTAAAGTCCAGCAGATATCAATTTATTCATTAATATTTCCTTCATGTTTACACTTTACATATAGGCTGGTCTGTTCTATATGAGCATAATCTTCATGATAGTATCCTTTTTAAAATAACAAATACAGTTGTATTGACTGAGCAATCTCTCTGAAGAACAGTATTACATCCCAACAACATAGAGGTTAACAACAGATAGATGTCGAATAGTTATAATAAATAGCACAAGATACCGTTTGGCCTTCAGAGTCACTTTTCTTCATTAAGATCACAAATATTTACAGTTTAGTTCTTAGACCGAGAGGGCTGGAACAATGTCCATTTGTAAAACTATTGCACTGGTGACATATTTCATACAGTGTGAACGGTACTTGATGAGAGGAAAGTCTGACTGTCGCTCTTCAGCCAGGATCTTTGTAGTGTGTTTAAACCAGCCACAGAGAGGACGTGAAAAAGACAAGGACGGCAGTTTCTCAGCTTCTGTTCAGTCAGAAGAGCTTTTTGTCAAATAAAAGTGAGTATAAACAGGAGCAGCCTTCCACAGTGAGTGAGGGAGTCACTTTAGTCAACTCATGGACGAAAAGTCAAAGTCAGCAAAGATTTCTTGTTGCTCAGCAGTGAGGATGTAGGCTGTTCGTGGGGGGGTGAGGACCGGCTTGAGACGTGTGAACTCCTCGTCGAAGTTACTGACGTCCTTCAGCGCTCTGATGACCGGCAGGAAGGGAGGCTTCGTGTTTTTGGCCAGGAGAGCGGCCCAGTCCATTCCCTGTCAACAGACAACGAGGAGGAGCAGGAATCACTAAAGACATCATCTTCAATGTGCAGTCAGTGCTGAGAAAGATGCTCAAGTAGGAGTACAATAAAAATATATTCAACTGGTTCAAAATGTATAAACATGGTCGTTTTCACAGCAGCCGCTGCTATAACAAACTAGATTTCCGCCTTGTGTTTATATGCCTCCGCTAGGCAGGCAAGTTCCCAAAAATACCTTTAAGAGGCGCTGGATTATTTACACAGTATTATTATATGCTTATTAGTAACATGATGTCAGTATTTCATCTTTAAACAACACGGTTATCATCAATTCCAGTACATGGCAACATCCCTAATGTCAATAAAGTGGGAAGTGTTATTTTTAAGATGAATGTCACATTCCGACTCTTTGTTGAATATTTTGGTGTCACACAGAACTAGAACTACACAACTGATGTTTTCTCTTCATTCTCAGTGGCTACAGGTTTTCAAAAGTGGATTCCCTGCTCTGGGTCCAGTTCAGTGTTACTTAAAATGAGCTGTGATGTGAAACGGTGAATGTTGAAGAAGCCTGAAAGCATTAGAACTCTACTAGCTCATCAAAAAAGGTATGCGATCAAATAGTTCTCTTTTGAAGCTGGAGTACAGTAGTTTGTCCTGAGTTGAAGCTCTACAGAATGAAGATAATGACCTGAAAGAATTTGTGTCTTTTGATCTCCGAGGCGTCTTCCTCGCCTCCTCCCAGTCTCATCTGAGGATTCTTCTGCAGCAGCTAAAACACAGTGAAAGCAATGGAGAGGAGTAAATAAACACACGAGATCAGAGCGAGAGATTTTGTCCAAAAAGATCCCGAGAAAACTCCTGAAGAGAATCCAGATCCCTTAGTTGAGGCCAACCTTTTGAATGAGGGACACCGACTCAGGAGAAAGGAAGCGAGGGTAGCGCGCGTCATCGTTGACGATGCTGTCAAACACCTCTTCCTCATCATCACCTGGGAAAGGAGACTGAGAGAGAAGAGAGCAGCACAAACTGAAGTTTTATTTGTTATTTATTTCATTTGGTTTCAAATTGGACGTCTTCAATATTTGTGTTTTTATGTAAGACTATAGCCCAAAGTTCTTTGCTTTAAGTGTTCTTGAACTTCTTTAATTAATAAATGGAAAGCAAAGTTATATTTGACTCCTCCCCTTTTCTTTGCTGATCCACAAAATGATCCGAACCGTGACTCAAGAACCGTGATCCGAACCGAACCGTGAGGTTTGTGATCCGTTGCACCCCTATCATTCACCCATTCACATCCATTCATACACTGATGGCTGGGGCTACCATGCAAGGTGCCACCTTGTTTGGTTTGTCACGTTCATACTGACCTCCCCCACCAGCATCTCATAGACGAGGACCCCCAGCCCCCACCAGTCTACACTGCGGGTGTAGGTGTTGTCCGTCAGCACCTCTGGGGCCAGAAACTCCGGTGTGCCGCAGAACGTTGTGGTGCGATCGCCGTGGCCCATACCTACACACAGCACAGCCTTACTACCGACTCATCACACACTCTCACTCATAGGTTAGCACATAATAACGTCGACATGCTGTTATGACAGAAAACTACTGAGATGAGTTCATGACTGCCATCAAATGAATAGGTGTTCATGTTCCAAGCCTGCACACACTGAATCCTGTCACGAGATGAACACTTCTATACCAACTATGAAATGATTGCCATGTGCTGTAGGTAAAAAGGCTACATCACTTTTAAGAGTTTGACATTTACTGGAGCTTAAAAATGACAGAATGATCTTACCTTCTTTGCACAAGCCAAAGTCTGCTATCCTGACAAAACCATCTGCATCCATCAGCAGATTATCCAGCTTCAGATCCCTGACAGACAGACACAAAGCAACATGCACCATGCTCCTAACATGCAGCCAGGTATGAAGTAATACTGTTCTGAAAGCAGCCTGAGGAGGACTCACCTGTAAACTATTTGGTTTTGGTGTAGAAACTCCAGGCCGAGCAGCACACAGGCCGAATAAAACCTGAAACCAGAGAGAGAGGGATGAAATAATAGCAACATCCTGTATTTAGGCTGCATGTCATGACTTTACGGAGTGATGTGTGCTAACCGGGCCTGTTCCTCAGTGAAGATGCTGGTGTGAATGTGTGTCATGAGGTCTCCTCCGGGGGAGTAGGCCATCACAAAGCACACGTGGTCTGCAGTCTGGAAGCAGCCGTACAGGTTCACCAGGAAAGGATGCTGGGAGGTGTTGATCACTTCAAAGATCCTCTTTTCACACATGAGGCTGAACACAGACACACAGGGGACAGATGTAGAGATATCAGCTGTTTTCTAACTCTACCCAGCATACATGATGTATTACACCCTTATTCTGTATATCTGTTATCATTACTTTATGGCAAAACACCTTCACTTGTGAAGAGATGGTTACTGATGAAAATGCTGGCTCTTTGGAACAATTGGGTATTGTTGTATTCTTTAAGTACAAGACAGCAATTTGTTGCAGTTCAGTTTTACGACGCAAAATTAAATTTGCTTTTAATGGTTACCCATTAATCAAATTATTCTTTGATGATGTCCGAGTTAACTTACTTTATAGCTTGTGGGTTCAATTCTCAGACAACACAGCTCATCAATGCAAAGCTTTTCAGAAGGACTACAAAAACTCCCTTGCTTTCACTCAGACTATTTCTTGCTGGACAAAGTTGAAGCAGCGCTGACTAAATGTTCCCCGTGATGAATTCACGCTGACAAGTCTCTGTAAATTAATTTTCATACTTTAGTGACGTGAACTGAAACCAATGGCTGGCTGGAACATATGGTTAGAAACCAAGCTAACCGCTTAGAACGTAGTATTCAGCAGCGTCCAGCATAGGAGCAGAAAGTCCTCCAGTGGCCTCAGCTATCTGTGGGATAATAGAAGGGGTGGTCCGGTATAGCAAAGCCAGCTCACCATGGTAACAGATGCTGCATGGCTAACCTGCTCCAGAACAGGTCAATAGAACCAGGTTGCTGTTCACAAGCTTTCAATGTGTGCTCTGGTTTGAACAGCGGGATAGTTTACCACACCAAATACTACATTATAGCAGCAGGGTTCCTGTCAGAAGCTTTCAGCTATATAAATCACACATAGCTGAAAGTGTTTACACTTGTATTCCTCACTGCAGCTCATGATGACACCAGGTGACTTTATGATGATAATTAGAAATTAAAAGGATATAAACTGCTGTCATCAACAACAACAAAGAATCTACACACTGAGATGTATCTCCCGTGACTGTAAATGCAACATTTCAGTCAGATAGACCTCGTCAGGCATCGACTACTTTCCTCCTCCCTCCTCTCCGCTTTGCTGCACAAACAGTCTTACATAACTCTGAACTTTTTACGATCATTTGGTCAGGAAACAAAAAAGAAACAATACTCACTCTATTTAATAAGACATATTTAAAAATACCCACTATTACTGATTTCATATCATATCAAGTACTTCATTCATGGTTCTGATGACATGACTTGTAATTAACAGCTCACATGAACATGAGTTAACAGACCCAGTTGAAGCCAGGTAACCCAAGGAGAGCCCCACTAAGATGAACCTGCTCTGTGATTCAGGCCCCTGGTGCGGTCACATACTTAAACACGAGCAGTGGAGAGAAGCATCGACTCTATAATTATGTCTCAAGGGATTGCTTACCTGTCAACTTCATCACGTGTTACGATGTCTCCTTTCTTCAGGGCTTTGATGGCGTACAGTTTGTCTGACTTCTTATGCTCTGCTAGCAGCACCTTTGATCAGTTACAGGGTACCGGAGAAATGTTTGAAGGTATGAAGATTATTATTATCATATCATTAGTACTTGGGAGCTTTTTCTGATCCAAACACTGCTACTGACATTTGTACAGGTGCAATAAGTTAGAGGAGATGCCTACCTTACCGAAGTGACCTCTCCCCAGAACTGAAATGCAGTTGAAGTCTTCCATCTGAAGTCCTTCACTCCTGCTGCATGACAGTACAAAAGTGAACACGTTTTGCAACTGAAGAATTCCTTACCGAGTTCTCTGCACTCATCGCATGAATAAAAGAGTACTAATAAATGTACATTCTTTGTGACAGGAACTTTAAAAAAAAAAAGAAGACAGAGACTTTTCTTACCAGCTACACTGTGGTGTTATAACTCATATAAGAGTTACTACTACTACTACTGAGAGGAAGCCTTCCTTCTGGCTGCACAGTGCTTGAATATGATATACATGTATGGAGAGCGTTTACAGTGTCTTGTGGTGTACTTAGATATAAACTGTGAACTTTAGTCAGGGGAGGTACATTTGTATATTTCAGGCTCCATCTCTCTCGCTCATCATCACACTCCGAAACTCAATGATGATTCCAAACAAAGGCACGCATTCCTATTCAGTATGACTTACTGTGGAGGAGGATGAATTGAGGGATGTCGCTTGTTCTCACCAGGGCACTGGTTTCACAGACAATAGAGATTAACTGACACATTTGAGTCACTCAAACAAGAACACATGAAACAACAGAAACATTAGGGCTGGAACAAAACCACTGCCTAGATCATGACCTCAATCTTATTACACAAAGCCATTCAGCCCTTGTTTTGCTGGTATTAATCTTTGTACGACTCTTCTCGCTGTTCAGCGGACTTGCTTACCGGTGGAGAGTCTTTAGTGCTCTTTCTTGTGCGATGTGGAGATCTGCCGGGTTGTTCTTCATTAAAATGTAGACTCACCACAGCAGGTTCTCTGAAAACAAGAGGAAGAGCTACTTCACTATTGTGGTTGTGCTGGTGTTAGTATTGTTGACTACCTTCAGCGATGTACCTTGATTTTCTAAACTTCTTTGAGCAAAATCTACACTACACTCAAACTCAGGTTACTGTCTCAAAACCGCTTATACGTTGCCATAATATAAAATTTATGTATGCCTACTTACCAAACCAAAACAAGTACAAAATAACAAACATACTAAAATCCTTTGTTTTGCATTGTTAGGCTTTCTTCCTGCAGCTGGCACCTCCTAAAACATCATGTGGAATACTCCTCATATGTTTTCACTCCGAGAACCGTTATTATGTTATAAATATTATAACCACTTTCAAATTTTTGTTTCAATGCTTTCATTTTGTGTACAGTCTAAAAGTGATTGGGTTTTTCTATGTCACAAATTTTTCAGGTCCTCATTTTATCTTCATACATAAAGAGATTTGTATTTGAACCAATTCATGGAAAACTTGTATTTAAAAAGGATTTAAGATGTACAGTCAGCAGGACGGTGTATGTGGGACTCAGTGGCAGGCCGTGCATTTCATACCTGGGCCTTCAGTGCTGTCCTACTACAGTTGAAACACCTCCTAATAACCTCATTATGACGCCACAGCTACGGTTATTATTATTTTCTAGGGGTGTAACAATACACGTATTCGTATTAAACCGTTCGGTACGAGGCTTACGAACCGAACAGTATGTTTGAATAATACTAGTGCATTTGGAAAATGCAGAAGCTTAAATTGTGGGAAATATAATGTTTTTGGTGGACTTTGCTCAAACTGGCAACATGATGTCTGACACGCCCACCCCGGAAACAAAACATTGTACATACTCTGGTGTGGCACGTGTGTTCTGGGAGGCGCGCTAAACTAGCTTAGCAGGAAATCCAACAGCAGCACACACGCTACACCCTCCCTGCAGCGTTTAGCTGTTCCCTACTGATTCAAACAGTGCTAAAGCAATCGCCACATAATCCCCATTTCTCCAGACCATAATTCTTGCTTTGTAAAAGAAAACAAAAGCCCAAACAGAGAATCAAATGTCCGAACCCTAACCCCACGATGACGGGATGCTGTGTCATTAACGGACAATGCATATATTCAAAATCAATGTAATTAACACAATGACAAGAACAAACTCACAAGAACCAGTCACATATATTTATATGACTACAAAGCATGACAAATCAACACTGCAGCGCTAAAACAGGTATTCCACCGCACACTGAAGAGCACGAGCCATTCAAATATTATTCACATCAGTCTAAATAAACTACAGTGTGTGTGTTGATGTTGATGGTGATGAAGGAGCATGTCACCAGAGCAACAGTGAGGCTCATTGATGTGTTTTAATGGAGCTCTATGGACAGAGGAAGAAGAGACATCCACACACTCTACTTGTTAGCAGATGAACACTGTTGGTTTGGGTCTGCTCATTAGATTTTGGCAGTGGCGAGCCGTGCATTTTATACCTGGGCCTTCACTGCTGTCCTGCAGCTGAAACACAGCTACGGTTATTATTTGTTTTGTGTAAAAAATGAAGCCAACACCTGTAAATACACTAACTGCAGAGAATACACAGAGAGTGCGTTTCCTCTCTGCTCTGACTGCAGCTGGGACTGCTGCGCGAGGCTTCTGTGAGAGTACCCGCCTGTGTGTGCTTTGGGGCGGCGGAGGGACTCACGGCAGCACCCGCTGCTCGTTCACGACAGTAACTGTAGAACGGTAGTGCTTTAACGCTATCGAGTCAAAACACCAGCAAAGTCTCCAATAACACCAGTAAAAGTCGCTAGATTTGTCGCTAGTAGCTTTTGACAAAAAAAGTCGCCATGAGGGTTTGGACAGAAACCGCTAAATATGTCCCCAGAGCAACATAGGACGTAACAATGGTTCCTATCACATATAAAACCAAAGAAAAATCCATCTTCATAACAAGCATATTAAAGCTACTGCAGATGTAAAAACAAACGCATTTAACTTACCAGAGCTGCTGTTCACTATTTAAAGACAAAGTCCATCCTCCTTTCTTTGTTAATAAAGAGTTTAATCTCACAAAGAGTTCAGTACATCCGTGCATTTTAGTTCCAGTAAGAAGTCTTTCTCGATTCATGGACGCCAGTGAAGACAGTCAAGCCTCCCCAGTTGTATTTCCAGTTGTATGTTTTAATGCGTTTGAGGGCTGAAAATGTCCGCTCGACAGAGGCAGCAGATATTGGGATTGTCACCGCCCAACATGTCAGGCTAGCCCACTGACCAATCACGTATGACTAGGCCAGCTAGCAGGCTCTGACATGTCAAAGAATACGCCCAACATGTCAAACTAAAGATCTGATTGGTTGAACACTATGACAATCAACAATATCGTCCCCATTCACTTAAACTGCACATGGATTCACTTGTGAGTCTGCAGGCCTCAGGCCTCTCTTCTTACCTAGAGACACAGAGGTGAAATCTGATTGGATAAAAGCTCTACTTAAAACAAGCTGCACTGGAAGCAGAGCAACTGAGGAAGACAGTAGCTATGCAATGAGAAAATAAGATAATGGGAAAAATATTTGTATAAATTATAATACATGTAGTGTATTTAAGAAAAATTATAAAATAGCTATAACTTTGTGATTCTGTTTAGGCCAGCAGAGAAGGCTTTGCAGGTCCTGACGGCCCACCACTGGATTTTGGTGACAATTAAAAATATAGAATATCACTGCGGTTATCCTTAAATCATGCTAATTTTTATAACCTCACATATTCTTATCATACAACCACTGTATCTTACTTCTCATAACTCTGAATGCAGGTCAGTGATAATGTGGCTATCAGCCCTCCATTCTCTCTATTCTCAGATATGATGAGTGGTGGAAAAATAGCCTCAAGTCCCCGTGGAAAGCTACGCAAAGAAGTTAATAGCTCTCTTTTGTAACAGCTCTTTCATAGATGTGACAAAGAGATGTTTTTGGGTCACGGTATCTAGACACCACAGAACCTTACCGTGCTGGAGAAGTGCTGGAGGACGGGGGGGTAGTGTTAGGGATTGCTAATGGAGGGCTCATGGGCTCCAGGGAGCTGCAGGGAGGCAGGATGCTCATCATCAAACGGCCCCATGTGGCAAAGTTCATGTTCATCTGGGCAGCACGCAGGAAGTCCTTCCCTGTGAGGAGAAATGGGGGCAAAAGAGATCCAATCAGAAGACTTTAATATGCAAGTAGTGAGAAAAGAAAAACTACGATAGAAAATCTTTGTGATTCACCTATTTATGTTTTAATTAGTTTATTTCTATAGCACATATCGTACACAGTGTGCTTTACAAAAATAATATAAAAAGGACCATCCATTCATAAAATATGATTCAAAGTACATAAAATGGTAATTAAACAGAGAGTAATATGATTATAAGATAAGCAATGTAAATACATTATGAAAACTCAATCATAGGCACATAAAAAGAGAAACGGTTTTAACCTGCATTTAAAAATTGCTACCACAGAAGGCTGTTTAGTAATTGCTTCGATATGGCTGGTAAAAGTGAGATTCTATTAGAACACAAAGATCTATGGCTTAGTCTTTGGGTTTTTTAGAGACCAAGATTGGAGTTATTTATCAATAATAGTTATCTTCTCTTTGTTGCCATACACAATAACCTCCGTTTTGTCCTTATTTTGTTGCAGAAGCTTTTGGCTCACCCGATTATTTATCTGCTCTAAACAATGATGCACTGGGCTGAAGTCACCAGGTAGGCCAGATATATCAAAGTATCATCTGCATAACTATGATAATCAATGTTGTTGTTCTGTAGAATTTGGAAGGCAGTATGTAGAGATTAAACAGAAGAGGTCCGAGAACTGTTCCCTGGGGGATTCCGTATGTCACAGACAATCAGATTTGTAACTGCCAATATAGTGACAAAGTAGCTCCGGCCTTCTAAACAGGACCTGAGGTAATTAAAAACTGCTCAGGAAAAGCCTTTCCCTATTTTCTAACATGTCTAGCACTATTCTAAGATCTACAGTGTCAATACAACACAGAGTAAAACCAGAACTGATATATTACCTGAATTAGTATTCAGCCCAATCATTTAACACTTTTAGAAGAGCTGTTTCAGTACTGTGGCAAGGTCGGAAGTCTGGTTGTAATTTGTCAAATTGACCACATGAGTTCAAGATATTGCTGAGTTGATAACACTTTTCTCAATGATCTTAGCTATGAAATGAAGATGAGACAGTTCAATAGTTGTTAAACACATTAGTATCCAGAGTTCTGTTTTGGGGGAGGTTATAAACTTGTCAACCAGGGCAAAAAGAGTGCGGGGGTTATACAATGCTGCAGGGATGATGTATTTTTGTAGGCCAACAGGAAGTCAGCATTGCACTGGTTACCTCGACAAAAAGCCAATAGGATTGTTCCATTGAATTACTGCAGAAAATAAGGTCTGTGGCAAACAAACGTTTATGATACTTACAAGTTTTGTTCATCGAGATAATCTTCACAAATTAACATGAAGTAAAACGCTAACGTTATGAAGGAACTCCACCTTGGTCACATGACTTCACGTCTCCACCACTAAGCTAAAGGAGGATAGTGTTCTAGTGAGGACGTTTAGTCGTCTCATTCAGACACTTTTTAAGTCACCTAAAAGCTTCTAAATTCACCAGAGGGGTGTTTATATCAGAGAACTAAACTATAGAATCAGTTCAGCTTGTGTCACCACCAGTGGCGGCTGGTCCATAGAGGGCGCTAGGGCGCCGCCCCCCCTAGAGCTACAAAAAATTAAAATAAAAATAAAATTAAAAATATAAATAAAAATAAAATTTTAAATAAAAATAAACTATACAAATTGTCAATATTTGTGTTTTTGAAACATGGAATCACCCAGTAATATGTGTAAAATATGATATCTGCGGTAAATATATGCTTTTCCTGCTTGTCCTCTCTGCCTGTCTGCTCTTCCTCTCTGTGTGTGCACGTCTCAGCTGGCTGGGGCGCTGGAAAAACTGCCCCAAAGAGGCGGGTCTATAAAGCAGTTTAGCCAATGCTGAGTAAAGATGTAAATGAGTGACATACAATTCAGCCAATCAGCGTCCTCAAATAGATTCAGCTTGGGGCAGTTTTTTTCCTGCCCCAAGCTGCGCGTTCTCGTCAGGAGAAGTCTCTACAGGAGAGCGCCAGCGCGAGCACTACTCCTCCAAGACCCGTTTGAGAGGAGAACTGAGAGGAGAAACTACTGAAAGAGCTGATCCCAGATCAGCCTGACCTCACAATCAGACAGCAGACTAGCAGGAAAGAGAAGCAGTACATGAAGCTTCTCTACTAGCTGTACACCAGACAGGTTTGACTAGCTGGATGACGTCATGATAATAACTTATTTATCTTTTTAAAACAACGGGGACAGAACCAGCATGGACAGTTAGGGAGTGAGGGACATGAAGCACCTGTCTGAGAAATGGATATATAGTTATATATATATATATATATATTATTATATATATATATATATATATATATATATATATATATATATATATATATATATATATATATATATATATATATATGTGTGTGTGTGTTTTATATTATAGTGAATATTATTATATGATATATATATATTATTATATTATACAGAATATTATATGATATATATATTATTATATTATACAGAATATTATATGATATATATATATATTATTATATTATACAGAATATTATTATATGTTATATATATTATATTATACTGAATTCCCTGTGAGGGTGACTAAAATAAGATGTCCTGACGTGTTTGTGAAAGTGTTATTTACTGCTTTTTTTCGTGTTGGAATAAATGTTAAATATTTAACTGCAAAGTAGTAATGCGTGTTTGATACCTTAATTTGTTTGCATTAAATCATTCTGGGATGTTTGCTGAAATTGATTGGATGTGGCACAGCCCTACCAAGAACATTTTCCACCAGCCGCCACTGGTCACCACAGACCTGATGTCAGACGTCACCATAAACACATTCAAACACAATGACTTAAAGACTAGGAAATTGAAAAAAAAAGCCGGGTCATTTCTGGGTTTTAGGCTTCATTCCTGGAGCACTATGTTGATGTTCCTGTTAATCATCTTAGACAAATGTGTTCATAAACTGAGTACTGCTGCTCTCATAAATGTACCTTTTCTTAACAGAAACAGAGCTAATTTGAGCATCAGGTGTAATCAGTAAGTCAAAGACGACAGATAAATCCTCAGAAAGGGCCAAGTCCTGAACCATAACGGAAGACCTGCTAAGGTACTGAAAAAGAACCAAATCCAAGGTGTGGCTTAGAGTGTGCCTAGGTTCTTTCACACATAAGACAAAAACTTTCAAATATTGCAAATATTTCTCAGGCATAGTTCATTTTATCAACTATGTCAATGTTAATATTCCCAGTTATGATCCAAAAGTTGCAATCCATGGTAATAACTGACAGTAGTTCAGCAAAGTTGTCAATAAAATGTGTATCTTGGAAGTCTTTTAGTGGTTAAAAATAAACTATTGGGAGCTTTTCTCAAAGAGACAGCACCTCTGCTGCCTTCTGCTAACCATGTCTCAGAAAGAAACAGAGAATCATAATTGTAGAATGTTATAATGTTATTAACTAAAAATGATTTGCTGGGCTTTGCAGAGATCAAAGAGGCCCTTTGGGCAGTCTGAAGCCGTCTTGGTACCGGTAACAGATGAAACTAGTTTAGCTTATAAATTGAATACACTCCATTCCTTCTATTTCTAATCAACACCGGAATACAGCACAGATGGTCCAAGCCCTTTAGAAAGTGTACCGGTGTATGAGGTGGGACCATTGTGATAGGGTCTAGGACCGGGGGGGGTTTATACTGTATGCCAGGTTGGCAGAAAGCACCTGCGCGGCAGTTTAGTTTAAATAGAGAAAACATGTCCACGTTCTCAGAAGAGATTCAAACTGTCAATTTAGTTCACGCCATTGGTGTTGCATGCAAACGAGAACCAGGTGTTGAGGCTGAGCGGTCTACTGAAACGCCCCATTATGGAGTGTAGCTGGCCCCGAGATGTAAACACTTCTATGGAACTGTTCGAGGACCTTGAAAAAAGACAAATTTTAACAGTTCAGACTGTTTTTTCTTAATGTCATTTGTACCAACATGTATGACAATCGTGTCAACCTCAGGGTGGGATTTTATTTGTCAGTTAAGGACAAAATAAAAGTATGAGTATGAGCTCTGTGGACTCTCACATTACAATCTAAGGCTTGCAATCAACAAAATGTGAAAGTCATCAATGGACATAAAAATAGGCAAAAACCCCAATCTTCAAAAAGGTAAAATTATGCTCCTTGGAAACTTGGAGGTGTAAACTGATCATCCAAGTTATAATGTGTATGTCAATTTCTGTCATTTATGTTTTGAATGTTTGGCTAAGAGCCATGTTAGTATGATGTCACCTTGTCTCCTGGACCACAATCACATTTTTGTAGTTGTGTGTGACTTAATGTTCTACTTGTCATTATGACAACAGTAAATTAAACCAAAACTGTCAGAAACAAGTCTGAGAACTAACACTGATTAATAAACAAATAACATCTCAAGAAAGAACTGATGCAATGTAATATGAATAAATGGTGTTACCTTTTTCTTTAGGGAAAATTCTCCTCTGCCTCTGGAGTTTGGAGCGCCGCTCAATGACAGGATTGATAAATGTCACCTGGAAATGAACAGAGGAGCTGATTATGATTCATGTATTAGACTGATGCAGCATTAGTAATTATGGCTGTCATAGGTAAAGAAATCTGAACTGCTTGGGATAATTGTAACCACAACTCATTAATTCCCTGCTGATAATAAATAAATATAAAATAAAATAGAAAACAAAATTATGAAAAACATCATAAGGACACTGATTTGAACTTTTCATTTTTATGGTGAAACAATAATAATTAAAGCTGCGAGCAGCGGTGAACGGGCCCTCGCATCCTCCGCGCGTCGGGGTCGCCGGCCGGACTCCCTCCTGCGCGTCCGAGAACGCGCGAGACCGTCGGCCGGCGCGTCTGCGAGCGAGACGTTTTTGATCCCGCGTGGACCGCCTGATGCTGGAAACGACGCTTTGCAAACAGTCCGGTGCTTCCCGTATCCGCTGCCTGGTGCTACGGAACACGTGCATTATGTAGCTCTGTGTCAAACGTAAACCACGTTGTGTAAAAGTCGTGTTAATCGGATGGCGTTTGTCACAAAATGCAGATTTCCTTTCGCCGGCAGGTGGCGCTGTGAGTACTAGTGACAATTAGCTTGTAGACATCCTCGGGCCGTGAGTGTCGTCAAGCGTGTGAAGTTTGGGACCGTTTGGAACAAGTCCAGCTGAGTTACATCAGCTTTTTTCACGGGGAATCACTCAAAGTAGCCGCCCGCTACGGCTAAGTCGTTCCGTTAAACGTAAAGCTTTTGATAATTTTTAATCACAACGGTCTTGAGACTGTACTGACAAAATTTGAAGAGGATCAGACAAAGTCCCTAGGAGGAGTTCGTTAAAGTGTAGCGCCTATAAATTGTCCAAAATCAAGGGAAAATTCACACATAAATCAAAGTGCCGGACTTCCGGTAGGGTTTAGAGCATGGTTCCAAGAGACTTATTTTTAAGGCTCCATAGGATACACGTGACTACAAAGTTTAATACATGCAGCTCAAACGTAGCGCTGGGGCTGCTCTTTTGAAATATTGTAGGGGGCGCTACAGAGGCAATTTAAAACGGCCAAGGCCAGAAATCATACAAAATATTTGTTCCAATGCCTTTGACACATCTACAAAGTTTCATGAGTTTTTGAGCATCCTAAGCCACTAAACCATCAGCTTCCTTTTTAAATATTGTAGGGGGCGCTACAGAGGCAATTTAAAACGGCCAAAGCCAAAACTCATATAGAATATTCCTTCCAATGCCTTTGACAGATGTACAAAGTTTTATGAATTATTGAGCATCCTAAGCTACTAAACCATCAGCTTCCTTTTTTATGGCGAACGATGCGTCGCCACGGCAACAGCGTTCAACGAAAACTCAAAATTTTTCATGGCGATTTTTCATCAATGTCTTGAGGCTATCCTTACCAAATTTGAGACTCATAAGGTCATCTGGCTAAGAGGAGTAAAGAAAAGTATAACATTTTACATTTCCTTTAGCCAGTAGGCGGCGCTATGAATTATTGCATATTTTTCAACTGAAATCTGTTCAGGCTTGAAGTAGCATCATGCATGAGAAGTTTTGTGTGGATTGGATAATGTACCTTGGAGTTATAACAACTTCCTTTTTCATAAACAATGAGGCAAAATGGCCGCAACGCCACGTCAAGGTTCTTGAAAATGATCAAGATGAAAACTCACGATTTTGATAATTTTTAATCACAAAGGTCTTAAGAGCATCCTGACCAAATTTTACGTTGATCGCATAAAATCTGTAGGAGGAGTTCGTTGAAGTGCGAAGGCTGAAAAATGCAAAAAGTGACAAAAAGCACAACTTTGCGGGTTTACTGTAGCGCCCCCTAGCAGTCGAATGCAAAAAGATTTGTAGGGGATGTTACAGGATGCGATGTGCACATATGCTGAAGATTTTGGGAATTTAGGACAAATGGTTGAGAAGTTATGTGTATTGATATTATGCCACGCCCCTAAGTAGTTTATTGGTCCATATCTTGTAAACGCTAAGAGATATCAAAAAGCTTTTGATAATTATAGATGACGTAGGTCCATTAATGATCCACAGACAATTCTGTAGTAATCGGACCCAGCGTGTAGGAGGAGTTTGCAAGAATGTGTTTTTCACTAAATTCAAGATGGCGGAAAATCTAAGTAGGCGGAGCTTAGGGGTCTGAGAGGCTTTTTTTTAGATCTAGCGGATATGGACATGTGTGTTGAATTTCAAATAAATCGGACATACTTGCCGAGGGGCGTCGCCGGTACGATTTGTAGGGGGCGCTAGAGAGCCATTTTTTACACAGAAAAATGCATTCTTTTTCAGACTCTAAGTTCAGCCAGACCTGACAAGTCCCCAAAATGTTGTGAGTTTTCATGCATGGGAAGTACCCCGAAAAAGTCCCCAAATGATAAAAATAAAAATCATAATTAAAGCTGCGAGCAGCGATGAACGGGCCCTCGCATCCTCCGCGCGTCGGGGTTGCCGGCGGGACTCCCTCCTGCGTGTCCGAGAACGCGCGCGACCGTCGGCCGGCGCGTCTGCGAGCGAGACGTCTTTGTTCCCGCGTGGACCGCCTGATGCTGGAAACGATGCTTTGCAAACAGTCCGATGCTTCCCGTATCTGCTGCCTGGTGCTACGGAACACGTGCATTGTGTAGCTCTCTGTCAAACGTAAACCATGTTGTGTGAAAGTCGTGTTAATCGGATGGCGTTTGTCACAAAATGCAGATTTCCTTTCGCCGGCAGGTGGCGCTGTGAGTACTAGTGAAAATTAGCTTGTAGACATCCTCGGGCAGTGAGTGTTATCAAGCGTGTGAAGTTTGGGACCGTTTGGAACAAGTCCAGCTGAGTTACATCAGCTTTTTTCACGGGGAATCACTTAAAGTAGCCGCCCGCTACGGCTAAGCCGTGCCGTTAAACGTAAAGCTTTTGATAATTTTTAATCACAATGGTCTTGAGACTGTACTGACAAAATTTGAAGAGGATCAGACAAAGTCCCTAGGAGGAGTTCGTTAAAGTGTAGCGCCTATAAATTGTCCAAAATCAAGGGAAAATTCACACATAAATCAAAGTGTTGGACTTTCGGTAGGGTTTAGAGCATGGTCCCAAGAGACTTATGTTTAAGTCTCCATAGGATACACGTGACTACAAAGTTTCATACATGCAGCTCAAACGTAGCGCTGGGGCTGCTCTTTTGAAATATTGTAGGGGGCGCTACAGAGGCAATTTAAAACGGCCAAGGCCAGAAATCATGAAAAATATTTGTTCCAATGCCTTTGACAGATGTACAAAGTGTCATGAGTTTTTGAGCATCCTAAGCCACTAAACCATCAGCTTCCTTTTGAAATATTGTAGGGGGCGCTACAGAGGCAATTTAAAACGGCCAAAGCCAAAACTCATATAGAATATTCCTTCCAATGCCTTTGACAGATGTACAAAGTTTTATGAATTATTGAGCATCCTAAGCTACTAAACCATCAGCTTCCTTTTTTATGGCGAACGATGCGTCGCCACGGCAACAGCGTTCAACGAAAACTCAAAATTTTTCATGGCGATTTTTCATCAATGTCTTGAGGCTATCCTTACAAAATTTGAGACTCATAAGGTCACCTGGCTAAGAGGAGTAAAGAAAAGTATACAATTTTACATTTCCTTTAGCCAGTAGGCGGCGCTATGAGTTATTGCATTTTTTTCAACTGAAATCTGTTCAAGCTTGAAGGAGCATCATGCATGAGAAGTTTTGTGTGGATTGGATAATGTACCTTGGAGTTATAACAACTTCCTTTTTCATAAACAATGAGGCAAAATGGCCGCAACGCCACGTCCAGGTTCTTCGATGAAAACTCACGATTTTGATAATTTTTAATCACAAAGGTCTTAAGAGCATCCTGACCAAATTTTACGTTGATCGCATAAAATGTGTAGGAGGAGTTCGTTGAAGTGCGAAGGCTGAAAAATGCAAAAAGTGACAAAAAGCACAACTTTGCGGGTTTACTGTAGCGCCCCCTAGTTGTTGAATGCAGAAAGATTTTTAGGGTATGTTACGGGATGCGATGTGCACATATACTCACAATTTTGGGATTTTAGGACAGATGGTTGAGAAGTTATGTGTATTGATATAATGCCACGCCCCTAAGAAATGTATTGGTCCATATCTTGTAAACGCTAAGAGATATCAAAAAGCTTTTGATAATTTTAGATGACGTAGGTCCATTAATGATCCACAGACAATTCTGTAGTAATCGGACCCAGCGTGTAGGAGGAGTTTGCAAGAATGTGTTTTTCACTAAATTCAAGATGGCGGAAAATCTAAGTAGGCGGAGCTTAGGGGTCTGAGAGGCTTTTTTTTAGATCTAGCGGATATGGACATGTGTGTTGAATTTCAAGTAAATCGGACATACTGGCCGAGGGGCGTGGCCAGACTGTTTTGTAGGGGGCGCTAGAGAGTCATTTTTTTACACACAAATATGGAATTTTTCGCCTCAGAGTTTCTACACCAGATCTGACAGGTGTGCAAAATTGGTGAGTTTTCATGCATGGCAAGTGCCCCTACAAGCTCCATCCCCAGAAAAATATAAATCAGAATAATAAGAAACCTTACAATTACAATAGGGCCTTCGCAGGCCCGACGTTGTCGGCCGCTCGGGCCCTAATAATAAGAAACCTTACAATTACAATAGGGCCTTCGCAGGCCCGACGTTGTCGGCCGCTCGGGCCCTAATTACAATAGGGCCTTCGCAGGCCCGACGTTGTCGGCCGCTCGGGCCCTAATAACCCTTACAATTACAATAGGGCCTTCGCAGGCCCGACGTTGTCGGCCGCTCGGGCCCTAATAATAAAAACCCTTACAATTACAATAGGGCCTTCGCAGGCCCGACGTTGTCGGCCGCTCGGGCCCTAATAAGCTTGACTTCATTTGAAAAATGACATCAACCCTGGAATGAGAAAGGCAGGTCTAATATGTGGGTAGCAACCTATGGGCGGTAATATTAAAGGGAAGGTCTATTATGTATTGCGGTTTGACATATTTTTGTTTTGAGGTTTGATATATTTAAATCCAAACATTCAAGTTTTGGAAGACATACGCATGTTTTAGTGTCAAAATGACATTTTCCCTTCTAAAAACGTTTTCCCACGCAACCTGACGTAGGTTTCTGCGTAATGACGTTGCTGCTCATGTCCACAGCCGCTTCACCTTGCTGTCAGACAACCCTTTCTAACGGGAAACCAAAGCAGTTACATCACTCTCATCAAAGCCACGAGAGTCCATTGACAAAAACAGTAATTTTACCTCACAGAAGACAGGAGTACACATACAACCCCACTTCATATAATCCAAAATATTTCTTTCAGTTATTTCCAAACTTAGCACAGCTAATGTTGACTCAGCTAGTGCTAATATTTAAATTATTCATAATTATTGATTAGCTATAATATGGTAACCCACGTCACTGCTTTTTTTTTGCATCAACGCAGATTGAGTCAACCTTTAAGTTGTTTAGTATTTTTTGTTTGTCCAGGGACTTTTAAAGTAGTTTGATTGTAAGAGACACAAGAGGAAATAAACAGTCTACAGGCTAGAAATTAAAGCAAAAAACACAAGTTTTTCTTTTTGCTCGTTTAGTTTGGAATTATTATTGCAGATTTTCTTTGTCAGGAATTGTAGATTTGGAAGCACTGAAGCTGCATTATAAAAATGACAATGAAAAAAAATGTAATTAAATAACAGTTCCCGCCTAAAGGTGCAATCAGATCTCCACTAGCTGTGTCTACAACAACCACTACTGTAAAGTGACTGAGTGAATACAGTTCACAGCGTCATACAATTTTGTAAAAAACTAAATTGAACGGCTGTCTGCCCGTGTAGCAGCAGCTGACTGGTGGTGACGTACTCAGCAGTGTGTGTACCGTGTGTGTTGTTCCCTTAGCGGTTAGCCAAACACACCATCTAAATCACAACAATAGAAGTGAGCCAACTGTTTTCCTCCACTGTGTCTCTGGTCATAGAGCATCAGCAGAGAGGTACTTAGCACTCTGCTGGTAGTTCTGTTAGCTGTTAGCAAAAAAGACATTATGATCTGAACTCAAGTTAGATTATTATTGTGTGATTAGGGAGCTTATGGTTGACTGGACCATAGAGCTTCTAGCTGGTGTGCACATTAAACACAAGGATCAAAGAGCCATTGAAGCAATTATTGAGTGAGGAGGAATGGATGGAATATGTTTTTTATCAATGAAGCATCCCCTTCATAAAGAAAAAAATCTTTGAAATTTCTTCATCAGGATCTGATTTTGACTCACAAAGGCAAGTAGCCCATATCACACTGCTCCAAAACAATAGATCAGCATTGTTGCGGAAGCATTACTGGTATGGGAGCATGGTGTAACACAAAGGGATTGGAAAAGATCACACCCAGCCCTGATATAACCTCCCCTTCTCTAAACTCCTCCCCAGTGCATAGACAGGCGAATCACTCCACCCAAAATCTCAAGCTTGAGATTTTTAACACTGAAAGTGAGCCAACAGTTTCCCCCACTGTGTCTCTGGTCACAGAGTAGCAGTGGGGGTCAGAGATGCACTCAGCTAGGTTATCACTAGTGGCCCCTACTCGGGATATACACACACACACACACGAAAGAAAGAAAGAAAGAACCTCAATGAAGAGGTTGCCCTGAGGCTCCAGCTGGAGACACATGCCATGTCGGTGGTTATCCAGGAAATCCTCCAGCCGCAGGAACTTCACCCCACTTAACGCTCGCCAGTCTCTCCAGTACACAGCGATTTCCAGCTCCCTGGACTAGATCAACACACAGATACATATTACAAATATTAATGCGCGTTTATAATCTCATTTCATCATCTTTGTTTTCCAAAAGACTGGATTATTAAATTTGGTGGAACAGAATGGCTTCATCTTTTGAATTACTGAAAAAGAATACATAACAAACAGTTGATGGGATTCAACTCACTGCCACACTTGAGAAAAAAAATATTTATATTGTAAGACTTCTTCAGTGGCACAAAAAAAGAGAGAGATACTCTTAAGAACAATGACACAGGGCCGTAACATCTTGTGAGTCATAATGACCAAGAATGTCTTTGATACTCTGTCAGCCTCCTACTCTCCTCATGTAATCCCACCGCTAATCCCCTGACATTTGCTCTAATCTGGTTTAACCCATACACGTCCAGCATCCCCGTCTAAGACTCCGGTTTTGATAGTGCATCGAACATTCCTCTCATTCTCTCTGTTTAACAGTGAGTCTTTACATTTTAAAGGGGAAGTCACAGATTTTACACATACAGGTCAGTTTACTAATCACGAGAAGTTTTGCACAGCCTGATTTAAAGAGGAGTTTGAGTTACTGTCTCAAAGAAAGTCTTTCCAAAACACTAATGCTGTGTTCACACCAAACGCGACGCAAATTATTCGCGCCGCGTTAATCGCGTCATTCGCGCCGCTGCTAACAGATGTTCATCATGAGGGAAGATCGAGAGGACATTTTGCAATAATGAGGGCCAAGAGGGCTCGCAGCACTGGTTTAACAGCGTCTGCACTGTGTGGTAGTACAGGCCATCATGAAGAGGAAGACACATCTATTGTACTTCCCCACATATGGTCAAAGCAATGGGCTGTTTCATGGTTAACTGATGTAGATGAATGAATAACTTTCTTGTTGCAAATAGAATACTGCTAATAATTTAGCATATACTTTGTAGTCAGCATTGTTCAGGAAAGCGAAAGGAAGCATTCTGCTGCACAATACAAGTTGACGTGGGGACAGCACGGACTGTTTAGAGAAGTGTAGCAGCTCAAGCACAGAAAAATGGAACTTGACAGCCACATACGAGTTTAATGATAATCTTTAGTAATTCTCTATCAGCTGACAGATCTCTCTCCCTTGCTTTTAAAGGATGAGCAGAGGGATCCACATATGCATGAAAGGTTAAAGTCTCTACCTAAAAGTAATTATATATTGGTGTATTAAGCTAGCAGGGCAGTTAAAAAGCAAAAAGGTAGATTTTGTTTACTGAGATTAACTTTTTATTCTTACATTTTCCCCAGGCAGCAACATCATCACCCTCTATCTGTGATAACATTTAATAAATACACTAAAATACAGACTCCTTTGGAGGCACGTGTGCTGGAGAGATTGGATTTGAAATACTGCTCATTAGAAATTGAGTTACAGTGCTATATCACAGTCAGAAGACAGTGACTCAGTCATTAGGTTTTTGTCATTCTAAAAGCAGGTAAGTGGAGTAGCCATGTGAAAAATGTAGTTCTGGCTCAGTTGTAATTTGAGTTGCTTGCTAAAGTGAAAGCCACTGACCCGTTCCAGTTCAACGCTGAAGCTCTGGCCCCAGGCCTCTTTGCCCAGCTGTCGCCAGTGTGTGCGCCCCACAATCCTGTTGTCCACCTTCAGCACAGCACCTATCTCCGCTGAGACACAACACAAAGATACAAACTGATACAGGCTGTGAGGACATTATAAAGAGAGAGAAAATACAATGCCAGCTGCCATAAAAACACAGCATGGACAATTCTGAACACAGACACCTCCTGTAAGAAATGATATTCTTTTCAAGCTGAAATGTTTAGGAGTACAACCAGCCTGTCCAGCAGACTTCAAATATTAATGTGAGCACATAGCAATATTAAAAATTACAAAATGTCCAATCAGTGTTGATTATAAATGTAGTTAATAATAAATGAGTTCTATATTGACCAAAAAAAGATGAGTTTGCAGCTGCAAAATCTGTTGTTCCTCCTGCATCGAGCAGCGTCATTTGATCCGACAGTGATCTACAGCCTGTAGTTAGAACTACAGGCTGCTATTTTAACTCGGATTTCTAGTCTCACTCTCCCCCTGTGGGTAGCCATGGGCCATGCTCTGGATGCAACTCAGAAACAGAACTGCCCTGTTCTCTTTGCTTGTATCGCCAACAGAAATATGCGTGTAAATGTAGTTAATTATGGAGACCACTTTGGCCAGAAGACAAAAAAAAATGTTGATGTCCAACACGGTCAAGGGTGCATGAGAGCGTGCTGCATGTGTGCATGTTCTGGAACTGGACTCACTGGACAATAAAAACCAGAGATGCTCTATAACAAAAGATAATGCAATACAAGCAGCACCCATGGTAGGAAAGGGTATATAATACACTTCTTGTCTCCTTATTGGATGGTAATGTATCAATATCTTTTTTGCTAACATTAGATATCTACACAGCCAACAGCCATGATTATCATTATGGAATGTAGTTTGACACAATGTGAATATTGAGGGTTGACGTTTGCTTAAAATTTTGACATAGTTTGGCTAACTTTAACGCTAGAATAGTAATGTCATCAGACCGATGGTTCAGCACCAACGGAGAAAAGAAAAATGTGTGTTGCCAGATCCATGTGAGAGAGAAAGAGAAAGGTCACCAACAAAGTGAATTTTTAACCCAGCAAGCCAGAGGATGAGGCCGGTGGGGACCTGGACTCAGAAGGTCGCACGCAATGTATTGCATTGCCCTGACTGGACATCCACATAGAATGTCCTGGTGGCACTGGCAGCCATAGTTAAGTACTCACATAGGTCCCACAGGCGCTGCCCTAAACTTGTGATGGGCGGAGCTTCGTGGCACTGAGAGAGAGTTCAGCTGGCACTACCTGGATACCTAAAACGACTCAACCTCTCCTTCATGTGTTTGGGGTGTAATTGGGGTGAAGCTGCTATATTGTAATGATGAGATGCTACAACTGAACATCAGTCAAACCTAAAACAGCAAACGACTATTTTTATTTCTTATCAATCAATGATGTTTAACCTAAATTTCAGGGTTAGTGTGTTAATAACAGTAGTTGTTTTTTTTTGCATTTCTAATTCTTGAGAATTTTTTCAAATGATTTTGTTAGACTTGTGGAAGACCAATTTCATTGTTATGTATTTGCTTAGTTAATTAATATAAATGTACGTAAATAAAGTTTCTTATGCATTGTGTAGGTTGAAGAACCACAAGGATCCAGATTCCATCTTCAGAAACTCATCCAAACCACGAATAGGCTAACAAGCAGACACTTTAAAGGAGAGTCAAATGGCCAAACAAAAAATAAGTTTGAGTTGCAGTGTTGACTTACAGGACAGGTCATCAGCTTTGGTCGTCTTGGCACTGGCACTGCGTCCTGATAGGCCGGCTCTCACCTTCACCGACTTTCCATCCGAGAGGCTTACAGAGGTGACCGGGATGCTGGTCACACGACCACGGCCTGGAACCGACTCCAACAGGTCTTGGCAGCCCATCAAACATACCTCCAACCGACCTATGGAAAAGTCTTTCAGTTTTCAATTCAGTCTTGAGAAAACACTAGTTTAAGTTTAATGGAAAACAATATGCTTGAGGAAGAACATTTGAATGTTCTGGATATCATAAAACGATGAGGTCAGATGGAAAGCTATTCAGTGGTGGAAGAGGTACTCCGACCTCTTATATAAGTACCAGCACAATAATGTATGAATACTGTGTTACAACTAACAGTACAGGATTCAACATCCTAGGTGGAGTAATGTCTACCTGAGCAGAGAATTAAGTCAGTCTGTGCTTTGTTAAGCCGGCCCGGCCACACGTGCCTTTAGTGCATGCGATGTGTGCTCCACTGGTTAGCTCACGGTCGCCGCTCCGGTTACTGCGGATAACGCCGCCCCAACAGACAGCGTCGTCACGGACGTGTAGCGCCCACCCTCCGGTTCCCCCTAGGATAACAATTTTTCCAGTCTTTTTATTAATAAACAATAAAGTTCACAATTGACCCTCCTGGGGCCTGCACATACCGAGGCGGTTGCTTTGGAACGTAGCCTACACTAGCAGCTATCATATTTATTTTTTCAGCACAGGCTGGCTTTATATTGATTTCATTATCTGGCTCTTTATTTACAATATTTGAATGTTGCCATGTATTGTGCAACCACTGAGAAACTGGCCTGCGTCAGTAAGAGAACTAGGCTGGCTGTATTTGTTAGGTGGAGGTGTGTTGCTTGGCGTGGGAGGATGTAGCTCCACTTTCTCTGGTCCCCGAGTTTGGGTTGCCATTAGCTCTGGAGAGACCCATCAGACAGTTCCTGAATCGTGGTGTTGGAGGCAGTGGTTGGTGAATTTCTGCTTCATATTTGGGCAACATTGTTGATCTTCCTCTTTACTTAGTTCTGCATGTTGTTCAGCAGGTTTTTTTCTGCAGATGGGTGCTGCTTAATCCACTCCTACATAGAAGTTAACGTAATGATTCCATTTGTAGCAGGTCTGTTACTTTGTGTGTGAACCTGTTCAGTGTTGGCGGAAGTGATCCTCCCATGACCCTGTTGCTAAGCAACCATGACAACACATTAGTCAAACATTTGTTTTCTCAGACGCAGAGCGATACTGAAAGTGCAAAGGAATTAGACGTCATCGCAGTAGTATATGGGTATTATATCACGGCTATGAACCAATCAGATTGCTTGGTTTGAGCTACCCTACAGGTTTATTCCAGTGGTTTCCAGCCTAGAAGTCAAGCACCTCCAAAAGGGTCACAAAAGAAATCGGAGTGAACGCGAGATGATCAATGGGAGAGGAAAGACTAAAAACTAAGTTGTAATACACAAATCTGTTTTCAGCGTTTAGTTTAGAGAAGAAATGTCTCTGTGGTGGAACTGCAGGAACATCTGAAACATGAGAAGGGGCCAATTACAGACACTGTCCTTGTGTTCAGGGTCACAAGACAAAAAGGTTGGGAAACAATGGTTTTTATCTTTAATAATGATTAAAGTAACAATTTCATAAGCTACTCATTTGTTTTATGTAGCATCTTAATCTGAAAAATGACTAAAGTTGTTGAATAAATGTATTGGCATAACAATGACAATGTTTCTCTCTGAAATGTATTGATGTAGAAGAAAGAAGTGATATAAAATAGTAAATTGTATCTCAAAATGATACTTAAGTACCGTATTTGAGTACTTGAGAGTAAATTTACTTTGTTACTTTCCACCACTGAAGTTATTTAATAAAGAAATTAAATAAATATTGGAATATATTAATAGCAACCTGTTAGACTGGCTGGTTTGAAGGAAGAGGACGGAGTTTTGGATTGCTTCTTTGGTATGCCACAGGAAGGCGGGGTTCCCAACAATAGTTCCTCCTTGATGGCAGCATGTTTGGGATGGTTCCGAGGCAGCTCACTTAAACGTTTCTCCAGGGAGAGACTTAACAAATCCACCTTCTGAGAAGACTCTTGCATGCGTGTCTGGGCCTGAGGGACACACAAACACTCCTTAATAAGAGTACAGCCTGGCTCAATCTTTGAAACAAAGGTCACCAGCCAGAGTCCAATCAGACTCAAGGTTATACAGTTAAAATAAAGAATATTATGTATGTGATCTCTGCTGGCATGCTGGTGAAGAGGTGGGTTCTTTGATTCATTCACTGTGCCACAGGAAATAAGTGTTTCATTCAATATCAGTAATCATGGATATAACCCTCTCACCATTTCCTGTTTTGTTGTTATTGTCCCTTTACAGAACTTACAAACCCCTACACGCATACGCACATCTATGTACATTAAAACAAGGAATAATATCAACACTAAACAATCTAAGAGTCCAATATGATCAGAGTCCTAACACATGGATTCACTGTCCAATGATGTTACCAGAGAGGAATAGAGCTGAAACAAGTGGTTTAATAACCACAGATAAAGTCCCGGCACACAAATTTATCTTATTAGAACATGAGGAAAATATAATGTCGTTGTTTTTTGGTGACATCACTTCACACCTGAATGAACTGAATTTAAAGCTGCAGAACAATTCAGTAAAATTTAATTTATTTTACTTAAAATTAGAGAATATCATTTATTTATTATTAGATTATGTATTATTTATAATTCATCCAGTTCAATTTGAAATCTGACAATAAATATTGTTGAGATATTGTTCTTTTTTTTTATTTGCTCTGACAGTCAGTTGTTGACTAGATACAGACGTTAATACAACTGTTGGCTAATTCAATATATATGGAACTAAATCAAGTTAGACATTATGATGTTCTGGAGCTTTGCATGAGGAATTCTGTCTAACTAGACCTCGTTGAACTTTAATTGAATAACCCTGGTTTAAGGGATCCTCTCAACTCTGGTCAGAACGTTTTATACCATTAAAATGGTCTAGTAGTAGTAGTAGTAGTATAGTATAAAAAGGTTGCCAAATTTTGTTAAATTTCTCTTAACAAAATGTTCTCTAGCTCCAAGTGTTTCATAGCATCCCCCATTAGATTTGAATGTGTTGGTGCAGTTCTGTTTCCAGCAGGCTAATAAATGAAATCATATCGTCTTCTACACCATTTTTTACTATGTTAGAATCTATAATTCCTAGAATCGCCATCAAGGGACCCAAGTCAATGGGTCTATGAAAATGTTTTGATAAGGTCTGAAAAATATTGCCCCAATAGTTAGATATCATCGGGCAACTCCAGAACATATGGCCTCGTGTTGCCAGTGGCAGCCCGCAACGTTCATATGAGGGATCTATTTCTGGGAATATCCTACTGAGCTTTTGTTTGGACCAATGGAAACAATGTATAACCCTAAACTGCAGAAGGCCATGCCTTGCACACACACTGAGGTGTTATGAATCTGTTCTAAGGCCGTTTCCCACTGCTCCTCTGCAATCTCTTTACATAGGCCGTCCATCCAAGCTGATTTCAAGTGTTCCATAGTTAGTTAGTTAGTTACTCATACGTATTTGATGTACCTCCTTTACTGTCAGGATCTTGCTTAGTACGGGTTAGACTGGTTTGGGGAGTTAGGATATGATGATTACTGTGTTTGACAAAGTAACGCCCTTGCAAATATATGAACAAATGTGACCGAGACTATATTTTATTTGTACCTGTTCAAATGATGGAAATACCTTATCCATGAATATATTATATATATATATATATATATATATATATATATATATAATATAAATAAAACTATGAATTCCTTTTTCAAACCAATCATTAAATATTGTATTGTTAAATGAGGACGCAAAAGAGTGATTTTCAATGAGAGGACTTTGGAGAGAACCAGCCTGCCACCCATAATATTTTCGGACCTGCGACCAAATCTTGAGTGAATGAGAAACTACTGGATTGTCTACAGAGGCAGGGTTTACAGTGGCATGGGGGGAGCAGCAAGCCCTGTTCAGCCATAGAGGGGATTGTTTTTGTAGCCAGTAGGTCACCATTCTTATATTACATGCCCGATAATAAAGCTGAAAATTTGGCAACCCCATCCTGCCTGCTGATTTGGGTCTTTGTAAGAATGACTTCCTTATTTTTTTGTCCCAAATTAACTCTGAGATCATTTTAGCTTTGATGTATATTGGAATACATTGCTATAAAAATAGAAACTTCAAGAGGATTGTCATTTTCATTTTCAATAGAAAACTGTTACTTCTTGGTATGGAATGAATACCAGACACCAGATGATCAGTGACACTAAGGAATTTTTTGGGATCAAGCGAGGAGCTGTGCTAGCCCTGTATAGTATAAGTCAGATAGACCAACACAGATAATTAACTCAATAATATCATTTATTATGTGCTACTGGTATTGTTGGTGGTTTATCAGTGTATTGTCAGCGTTGTATGATCTTTTTTCTACTGTAATATAAATATATCCTGTATAGATGCAAAACTGTAAATACGTATCTCTTTGAAAGTACTAACACTATTTCTTCAGAAAATCAGGCTAATGTCCATTTATGGAAACATGCCTCCAGACGAGCTTTCAGGATTAGCTTCACCTCAGACTGAACCAGTGTTACAATCAGCACTGTGAACATGAGTCCGTTTACAGCTCATGTCCCGTTCTGACGTTGGCTGCACTTGCTGTGTACTTAATGCAAGTTCATATCTAAAATATCAGCACAGTACTCCAGTCAGCAGATGTGCTTTGAAATGCACTGCAGGCAGGGGCGGACTGGCCATCGGGGATACCGGGGAAATCCCCGGTAGGCCGACGGGGTTGGGATGGTCCAATACTGGTCCACCTCCATCACCAACTGGCCCTCCCTCTGACATCGCCGGCCCCGACTATATTCTATGCTTCACGGATCACGTTAAATTTACTCTAATACCTAAATACCCAAAGTCAGTAATCACTGACTGAGATTTATACTACTCCTCGCGATCTGTACTCACACTCATGGTTTCCAACTTCTTTACTCATCTAATCTCTTCCGTCAGTCTAACTTTGTTTTAGGTGTTATTAAAAGTCAATCCTAAACACCAGCAGAGTTGTTGTCTCAAACATACTTTTAAGGCCACCGTCATTTACAATCTCCAGCAGCTGATCTTCCTCTGTCGTCACATATTATGCAGAGTGGGTTTGGCGCGTCAGAATTACTCCTGATATTTAATTAGACTCCTGATATTGTGTGTTAAATGAAGCTTTCTTTTTCTTGGAAGTTGTAGGCCCTTCTTCTGTCTCCTTAGTGGGCTTTTCCCCTTTGCAAAGAAGCTCTCCAAAAGTTTTTTACTCATTTTCGCTAACTTGTGGGCTTAATTAACGTATCATGTGACCGAGACAAGCGTCTTGACATGTGTCAAGAGCCACAGGCGGATGAAATTGGGAGAGAATCCGGTCATTCAAAATAAAACATCTATCAGGTGGTTGGGGACCACTGCTCTAGCCTACTCAACACTTGCGAAAAAAAAACACCGACCAATGCGTTGTAAATCACGTCACGTGATGCAGTTTAGCCAATCAAATAAGGGTATTCTGATTTCACCAGTGCGATGTACCCACACCGTGACACAGGGGGGGGAGACAAGGAAAGACATCACAGAGCAGAGCTCTTGTAATTTCAGATGTGAAAGTTAAATACCTTGATGTCTTCAAAGAATCAAAATGCTATAAAGACCACAGTCTTTAACCTATACACTAAAAACACTGTGATACAAATGTCTGCTCCATGTATTAACGCGTGATAAACTATGCATTGATGAGAGAGAAAAAATACTGAGTGGGCCGGTCTGACACAGTAACTCCCGGGCCACTTTTTTTCCCCAGTCCGCCCCTGTCCACAGGTACCTGTTGCAAATAAAACAGCTAATTAACTTTGACCCATGGCTGTAGCCTCATAGAAAGCAGCATTTTCACCACTTTTTCACCCAGAAATCCATCTATTAAACCTCTAACACTTCTTCACTTATACAGTCTTTGACTTGTTTTAGGTTTAGTTTTGTGCCTGCTGTCTTGTGGTTAGTTTTTGCTCAGATTTTTCATTCCCAAAAATGGAACAGAACACCCTAAACCCACCTCTGCTAGTACGCGGCGGTCCTGGATCTTGCGCCCACTCAGCTGCTTCACCACATTTTTGGCTCCTTCTGCTACGGCCGATTCAATCTTCATGTGGTGCATGAGGTCAGCTATCCGCAGCTCCAGAGGACTGATCATCTCCACAGGGTGACCTGAGGGCATCAGCAGCTGATGTGAGAGCAGATACCTTTGTCTCTGAGCTATTAAACATTATAGACGCAAGGGACCATTTAATGGTTTCATTGTTTTTTTCCCCCATTTACTCCAATAGATAATATGGCCTTAAAATATGTTACGGTCAGCTTTGTCCATTTTAAAGTATATACGAGGAAGACTACAATGCAATAATCTATGTTGTCAAATGTATTGGTAATCTATACAAAATCCTGTACATACAAGGGCTTGGCGATAAATCGATATGTTTGCTTTTACAAAGCCCTGTTGTCCAAATTAGGAATTTCAAGCAAACTTGAACTGAACACCAACTAAATAATTCTTGCTGTATTCAAAAATGTAAAATCATTCTCGACAGCAGTTGTTTGACTTAACATCATGTCTTTAACTCAAACTGAAAGAAGGATTTGATTATTCTATGTGATACATTGACACATTTTTCATATCGTTAGCATTTGTCTTGTTGTAAAAGTTAAGATATATTGAGGTTGACTCAATCTGTCAATACGAGACTACCGGGATTCAATGAAAAGCTCCTGATGAGTCGGAGTTACCGGGGTCACAGTTAACTTTTTCAGTCGTGGGTGTTTTATACTGCGTGCAGGTGGAGATTATAAAGTAGAAGATTTACCATGCGAGCCCTCCGGCTCCCCATCTCTGGCTTGACTGATTTTGATGATCTGCATGCGCAGGAGCTCAATCTTAGTGCGACTGTCCTGTAACATCTGCTGGGCTGTAGTCATCATCTTCCTGTCCTGGAAAATAAACGGGAGCTTAATACATGTTGTCCAATGCAGATACATCATAATATGATGAGACCAAGACTTGGTGGAAACAAAGTACTATGTGGTTGGACCGTGTATGGTCAATGTGATAAATTGTGGCCAAATCAGCGGTGTCTATGATGTGAATTCCTGCATATTAAATGTTCATTTCCTGTAGTCCCAGTAACATGTACTGAAGTAGCATATCATTTGAAGTACAGCTCAGCCAAGACCAGATCCATCTAGACTTCCTGTGTTTGAACGTGTTTGGAAGCTTGTCTCATCTTTCTCTCTTTCCTCTACTTCAGGTGTTACTTCAGATGGACAATTGCTGAAGTCACCAGTAACACTGGTGAGAGATGCTGTTATTTTGAATGCATTTGCATGATGTAACAGTAACAGAACCAGTGCACAGTGCGTTTTCTTTCTGGTTCTCTGTAAGGAGGACAGTTTTGTATTTGGCACTAATAAACTTCATTCCTTTACAAACCTGCACTATTTACAGCTTCTCTGTGGTACAATAAAGAAATCCATGGTTGAATACAAACACACAGACCTAAAGAACCAAGAACATGCTTTCATGATATATAACTAATGATTTAAAATGATATAAAACTCAGTCTTTGTTGGCTTTATGTCATTACTTTTGCATCCCCTCACAACACATTGATCTCTGGATTCACTTACATTTATTCACAATACTACCCTATTTTATAAGAGTTTAGCAGAACATATTTACAACATTAAAACACATTGAAAAAAATTAGAAAAAGAAGAAATAAATAGCAAGTAACCCAGGATGGAATGAAACCATGCTAAACCATGCTCTACACAGAGGAACAGCCCTGTCCTCTTGTTTCCCTCCCGTTCAATCCTCTGTCCTGTCTCACACATCACAGATGCTTTCTGCTGCTGTCAGCCATGTGCCACATGAGTCAGTGTCTCCATCAGCAAACTGACCAACTGTGTGTGTGTGTGTGTGTGTGTGTGTGTGTGTGTGTGTGTGTGTGTGTGTGTGTGTGTGTGTGTGTGTGTGTGTGTGTGTGTGTGTGTGTGTTTAATGCGGGCCATATTGCACTGCACCTTGACTGAGCTGTTGCTGTAAGTCTGGATCATGTTCTCAGCGCCCTGTTTGACTTTGGTCTCCATGGTGAGCTGTTTCTTCAGGGTTCTGACCCGACTGGACACTGGTGAGGTGACCTCTTCCCACGGACACGACTCTGCTGATAGGTTGCCCTCCTCCTCCAAGCAGCCTGCATACAAATAACCATGGTGGGTCAGGCTTTAGAAGTCTTTTGAAACTATTCTCTTTCATTGGTGCCGATTCATTTGAGAGGGTTTTATGACTTCGCTCAGTTATTCAGAGGGCATCCTGCTGTGAGACAATCATTTCACTTAACATTGAACACAAAACTTTGCTTTGATATAAAAAAAAAAGTAACGTGGAATAATCTGTCACTCACAATCAAATAGAGAAGTGGCTTACATGAAACATACAATAATATTAGTCAAATTAGCACCAGGTGCACAATGAGTTTGCGTGACTGCATTATTTTAATGTAGCTGGGTATTTACAAAGACCACATATGCAAATGAGTCCAGCTGCTGATTTGCATAAGGTGCAGCTCAATAAGACCGGATGCCTGTTTTGACATGTTACATACATCTGGAAAGCAATGGAGAGTTTGGACTATTGGTTCAAGTGTTTCAGAGAGAAAGGCTGCATATTAAGTAAACGGCCTGATGTCATCAGCTCAATGCAATTGACTTATGAAAAATCTATGTGCAAGATTTTTTGTAAAACATTTAAATGTATACACTTTTGATGTGCTGAGCAAAGAGTAAATACATTTACAGCATGCGTTTTATTTTGCTGGATTATTCCTTGCTGCTGTCACTGAAGTACTTTCATTGTCTCAACTATCAGAACTCTGTCTCACTGTTCCTCTGCTGCTGTGATCAGTCAATGGTGTTAAATCCAGTGCAGCATTTCCATTCCTTCCTCCCTTAATTTGTACCTCTTAATAGCAATAAATAAAGGTTTAATTTATGCCTTTAAGTCTTTGGTAAATGTCCACCTAAAGGTCTAAAGCCTGGTAATAAACATGCAGCCCAAATTGGCTTCCCTCCACGGCCGTCTACAAAAGAGCTCCTGCAGTGTCCAACCCAGACAGGGTTCATCCTCTGGGGAGTTCATCCTTCACAAACTTAAATATCCACCTCAAAATGAATGGAAATCTGCCCATTTGTTTTCAAAATACCACATCGGCCTATAGCAGTTACTAGACGCAGAGGTTTGATGATTTAATAGTGAGTGTAGTTGAATAGTTTGTTTAGGTAAAGCATGAAACATGTAGGGTAGATGCCTTAAAGCTCATCTAATCCATTTTAAACAAATCTACAATATTGTCATAAAAACTTTGAACCTTTGTTTATTGTTCATCGTTTCTTTTCATGTAATTTAAATGGGTCTTCTTATTGCTTACAATAACAAGAGCATGACTACAATTAGCGCTATTATTTCTTATCTTTCGGATTATTTCTTTGAATACTTGATTAATACAAAAACCAATAAATTGGAGAGAAACCTGGATTATATAATAATAATCAAGGAATTTGTGTTAAATAAGAGGTTTTGATCTTTTGGTTGAAAGTGACTCAGATGATCTACTGTCACTTTTCTTTTAGAAGAACACTAGAGGAGTCTAGGCACAGTCATAATTGAATTGGTCAAGAGGAAATTTAGACCGGATGGCGGCACTAGTCGTCAAGTCTGGAGTTCACCAAAGTGTTGGACAAAAGGACCGACTGAAGGGATGATAAGTACAAGTTGACGTTTATCAAAATGCATTCCAGCAAATGATGTCTTTTAGTTACCTGTGGTGCAGTCCTTCTCGGTGGCCATAGACCTGGCATTAAGCTCCTGCAGTTTCCAGTGCAACTTCTCCAGCTTGCGGCTCGAGGCTTTGAGCTGGCCCTCCACATCGGCAGCGTTTCTGCGATTGGTGACGGCCCGCCGAAGTCTCTCAGCAGCCTCCTTGATCTTCAACTCGCGCTGGATCTCCTGCCGGAGCAGAGTACGGGCATCTTCCAAACGCTGCTGAAACTCTGGGTCCAGAATATCCCCCTCATCCAGACCCTGCAGGCTGCCACTCTGAAGGACACACCACAGCTGCTTCAATATCTGATCACTGCGGTTCATATTTATATCTCTTATGATCACATATTATGAAAAAATGTGGCCAGCTGTCTATATTGTTTCTAAAAAATATGCTACGATCACTTATAATAGGGTCAAGCTGTGTCACACATGTCTCTCTGGTTGTTTTATGGAACACGCTTCTTAAACAAGATTTATGAATACATATGGGTTTCAGGAGCTGAAATTCAAGTAGTTTGCAATAAATGTACCTTCAAGCTAGACTCCATGCTTTTCACAAAATGTGAAATAAAGAGAGGACATTTAAACGTAGGCAGCCGCAACATTACAAAGGCCAGCACCAAGACAGATCAATGGAGTTTAACTCTACTAGATGAACTGAAACCAGCAGCTACGACACAAATGACAGCCGTCACCCATATTTCCACTCATGTAAAGAGAACAATCATATCAAAGGAAAGGAACAAGTTGAAGATGGGGAAACAACAGGTGAGGAAGTGAAGTATTTCAGGAAGCCCAGTAAACCCATCACCAACACAATGCCTCCCCCTTGTGGATACACGTCTGCTTAGCGTTCTGCTCCAGTGGCAGCCCAGCCTTCTCCCAGTGTCATGACATCAGGTGAGCACCTGATGTCATGAAAACGAGAATAGGTTTCAGTCCCAATCGTCAAGATTGGGACTGAAACTTATTCTCGTTTTCATTAACAATTACCTACGTAAGTCTGTTTTTCATAAATTATTTAGACTTAAATGAAAAATCACAGATTAGGAGAGTCCAAAGGGACATCTTGAGTTCAATTTTGCTAAACCGAAGGATGACATGCTGGAGCCCTGAAGCTCCGCCCCCTGCTGCACAGAGCACTGTGTGCTTGTTTATTCAAAGTTTATTCATATTGAACGTGTTGTGTGTCCAAATAGCACCATATTTGATACTTTGGGTGGCCAGCAATACACCCACCAAGGGTGATCTGATGAACGGTTGTCGAGATATTCAAGGGACATGGTTTTTGTATTACAAAAGTATTCAAAGAAATAATCAGAAAAATAAGAAATAATAGCACTAATTGTAGTCATGCTTTTGTTATTGTAAGCAATAAGAAGACCCATTTAAGTTACATGAAAAGAAACAATGAACAATAAACAAAGGTTCAAAGATTTTATGACAATATTGTAGATTTGTTTAAGATGGATTAGATGAGCTTTAAGGCATCTACCCTACATGTTTCATTCCATAAGCTTTACCTAAACAAACTATTCAACTACACTCACTATTAAATCATCAAACCTCTGCTTCTAGTAACTGCTGTAGGCGAGCAAAGCTCTGAGGTAGGCTGGAGGTTTCCGGTATCCATCTATTCCCATTCTCTCCTGTAGGACACACCTCCTGCCAAACAAAACAAGTCCTGCACCTTCTCCTGTAAGTCTGCTGCTATGCAAACACAATCAACATCATAGTGCCCAATCGATGGCACGTAGTTCTACATTTATTCATATTAAATAGGCTGACCCTATGGAAATTGCACTTGTTATGTTTATTTGTAAAATTACAAAATGATTTCTTATTTTCATACGATGTTGAATTGTACTCAACAACTCCTCAGCAGTTCATCTTCTTTTACCAAGACCAACAAATATATTCAAAGTGTAAACCAACCTTTATTGAAATAAAGCATTTTAGGTAAAATCACAATGTCACTATGCTGATTCTGGAAGAAGGCTCATGTCAAGCAGATAGCTTAGCTACTCCTACCATATTTTATTTTATTAAAGACTGAGTGGTTTAAATAGTGAGCTACAGTGAAACATTAGTTAGAGGTAAGCAATTGATATGATAACCACAAAGACAGAGGAACTATGAGGAGAGGCAAACAAGACGAACAGGAAATACCAGTGCGCATCGTCAAAGTAGCACCTTGAGTTAGAACTTACCTTCGGCTAATACTAGTAGGCGTAATGTTGCCACCTAATGTCTCCATGATAATGTAACTTAATTTGACAAATTACACAATCTGTGGCATTAATTTTACCTGTAGTGTTAAACCTGACATGGTAGCCGTCAGTTGTCACACAGCGTCAACGTCTGCTCCAGCTGCCTGCCGGTATTCTTTGGGCCAGAGTGAAACGGTACAACTAACATAAGCCTCGGTGGTCAACGTCTGCTACGGCTGTTCACGGGCTCCATAGGGGTGTAGCTCCTCCTGCTCATAATGGAAACACATCTCAATAGAAGTTTGAATTGACTTAAACTGGGGCTCGACGCAAAGCTGACGTCAGTCGACGGCGGCTGGATTGGTTGGCAGTCGATATGACAGAAACGCTGCAAGAACCAATCACATTCGAGTATTCAATGCACCTGCAGAGGTAAACGTATGATGCGTTCACGTAGCCTATGGTCTCCTCTCATGCTTGGCTTACTCAACTGATAGTTCTTCAATCATTGATGAAACCAAACACAATCTCCTCTTTAGAGAAAAGGAAAGCCGATTCAATTATTTCAATATGCGACGTGTTGTTATTGATGACTTGACATAAGTTAAGGTAGTTAAGTAGCAATCTGAGAACCATTAAATCCATATTTAACATGTGGTGAACTTTGACATGAAAACATATGCTCACAAAGGTTTATTTTCTATGTGATATGTGATATGCTTTTAAGGAAACTGCAATGGATCATAAATGTCATGGTTAAATCGTATCACGGATTGGGGTCAGCACAAAAGATAAAAGTGAGCAAATATCAGCTTTTGAGTAAATAAAATGCATGCACTCACCGCCCAATCGGAGGGTAGCACACCCATGGCACACGGCCACCTATAAAGCCCCAAAGCCCAAGTTGCATGTCTTGCTTTTTCACTCAGCCGCCTTGACAGCCCCCCCCCCCCCTCCACGAACGAGGACCACAGACGGACCACCACTACCTGCTGGATGACCTGCCCGGCCACTCTGCCATGGCTGCCAAGAGAATGGAAACCCCTCTGTTCCCCGAAAGGCCTGCACAGGATTTCACCATCTACCTCTGTGCTGGAAACCTCGCCCCCGCATAGTCACGCCAAGATGCTGTCCTTTTTTGACTACGCCCAACGCAAGTGGTCTTCACCAGTGAACACCAAACCTCCAGCAGAGGTGTACGGGCCTTACTCCATCGTAGAGGGCCGGGAGTTGAGGGTGAGGTGAAGGTCTCTCATCCCCTCTGCCTCCCTCTGCCTCCCTCTGCCTGGCTTTTTTTACCACTGTCACACCGGCTGCGCCCATGGAGTGGCTCTGGCGAACAACGAAGCCCTACTGGCGGGGTCCCTGGACCTCCTCACCAACCAAAAGATTGAGTTGGCCGAGTAGGAGATTGCTGAGATCCAGACGACGGCTGCAACTCTTCACCTCTGGCTGGGCTCTCCTCCCTCAAGAATAAGGAACAACGCCTCCTCATGAACGCCCCTCTCTCCACCAACTCACCATGGCCCCGAGATCCAGGCAATGATCCTGAAGCTGGAGACCACCTGGGAGGTCTCTAAACAGCTGGGCTCTCATCTCCATCCCCAACACCCTTCCCCTCGCCAACAACAGTACCAGCAGCGGCAGCAGAGCCATCAGGTTCTTCGGCCCGAAGGGGACCCAACGCGGGAGCCTCTACCAGCATGAGCCATTCTGCAGTTACGTCGTTATTAGTGTTAACTGCTCCTCGGCCCTTTATGCTGGGGCCCCCCGTGCTCTCCCTCCCGAATGAAGAGGGTCGCGACAGGCCGGCCTTCTTTAACTCTTCCCGCGGATCTTATTGCCCAGCAGCTCATGGGTTTTCCCCGGTGTCGATGCGGCTCTTTGGTCCTCTCTCTGCCTGGGTGGACAGGACATTACAGAGCTATGCATTTCAATTCCGCCGCCGACCTCCTCCTTTCAGCAGCATAGTCCAGACCTTTCTCCCCGTCCCCGCCAAGAGGAGAGCCTGGGAGATGGAAGTGGCTGCGCTCCTCAGGAAGGGAGCCATTTCCACGATCCCTTACTCAGAGGCATGGACAGGGTTTTTCTCCCAGGATATTCTGGTGTCCAAGAAATCTGGAGATGTAAGATCCGCACTGGACCTATGCGTCCTGAATGCTTTCATTGCACGGAGGCCTTTTCGCATGTTAATGATCAAACGGCTTTTGGAATGCATCAGACCAGGCGACTGGATGACATCCATAGACCTGACCGATGCGTATTTACACGTCCAAATTAAAATATCTGCGCTTTAGAAAGTTATCAGTTCTGTTGTCTCCCATTCTGTTCTCGGGGCACGCTCTCCAAATGTGAGGAGATGGCACTGGAACCGTTTAGATAGCAGGGAGTGAGAATCTTGACCGGCATACACGACTGGTTGATTCTTGCTGTGTCCATGCAGGAGGCCGAAGCCCACATGACACTGGTAATGCAACATATCATCAGTCAGCTTGGGCTTCGCCATCAGCTCCCTGCTCTCCAGTCAGGAGATGCTTTATCTCGGGCTGCTCTTGGATTTCCACGCCATGTCTGCAAAGCTATTAGGGCAGCGTGTGGAGTAGGGATGGGATAAAAAAAAAAGTTTATCATGGTGAACTTCCATTATCAGGATCATTGTAAACAGCTTCACGAGTGACTAGAAAAGCTGTCCAGTGGTGGGCCGTCAGGGCCAGCAAGGCCTTCTCTGCTGGCCTAAACAGAATCACAAAGTTATAGCTATTTTATAATTAATACTTTTTCTTAAATACACTACATGTATTATAATTTATAAAAATATTGTTCCCATTATCTTATTTTCTCATTGCACATCTACTGTCTTCCTCAGTTGCTCTGCTTCCAGTGCAGCTTGTTTTAAGTAGAGCTTTTATCCAATCAGATTTCACCTCTGTGTCGCTCGGTAAGAAGAGAGGCCCGAGGCCTGCAGACTCACAAGTGAATCCTTTTGCAGTTTAAGTAAATGGGGACGATATTGTTGATTGTCATAGTATTCAACCAATCAGATCTTTAGTTTGACATGTTGGGCGTATTCTTTGACGTGCCAGAGCCTTCTAGCTGGCCTACAAGCACGTCAGCATTAACGGGCAGCTCAGTTTCCAGGTGCAGCTCTGCAGTAAGGTGCAGCGTGCGCTGTGATTGGTCAGTGGGCGAGCATGTGACTATCGTGAAACGAAACTTAAAGTAGCCAGCAAAGCTTAGTCGGAGTAGTAAGAGCTCAAATTGAAAGGTATGGAAGAATTGTTTTGCATTTTGCTTGGCGAAGATTTTTTTTTTTTACCTAGCTTTGTTTTTTTAACACTCAATGGCTGAAGGAGGAGGAGAAACGGATTTGTGAGTTGGGATTTAACCGTGGGATTAAACTCTTTGTCAACAAAGAAAGGAGGATGGAGTTTGTCTTTAAGTGAACAGCATTTGGTAAGTCAACTGCGTTTGTTTTTTTACATCTAATATCTGAATGGTCCGTGCCCTCAGTGTGTAGCAGAATGTGTGTTGCTGCTGTTGTTTTCCCGTTAAGCTAGTTTAGTGTAGCCTTGTGCGGTCCCTCAGCTGTTTTTGTATTTGTTTTTTTTTGTTCCGGTTCAGAGGTCACACAGCCAGTTGTCTCCTACGTGAGCGCAGAAAACATAATATTTCCTACAATTTAAGCTGTGGCGCCATCATGGGGTTATTAGGAGATGTTTCAGCTGCAGGACAGCAGTGAAGGCCCAGGTATAAAATGCACGGCCCGCCGCTTGGTAGGAGAAGTGACAAACAGAGCATGATTTAAAGGTATTCATGCCTTGTTTTCTGTCCAAAGTTAAACTATCCTCCCCGGCTCAATGAGTGAGAGAAAGAGAGCGAGAGAGAAAGAGAGAGAGAGAGAAAGATAGAGAGCGACAAAGCAGAGAATCATAGAAATAAAATATTATTTTCTGATTGTTTCTCAGCGGTTCCGTTCTACTGCACAGATAATCACAACCCACACCTCTGCATCCTATTATGTAAGAAAGAACAGAATTACACTATTTTTGTTTGTCCTTTATTTATGAATTGACACTTGTAATAATCTTATTTAAGGTTCTTTGTTTGTTTTTTTGCTAAAAAAACGTAATGTAAGGTAAAGTGATCGCTTTATGTTTTAGTGCCGTTTTAGGAGTTTTGGCTTGGGCCTCTAAGCTGCAGTTGTTTGTGCGCGCGCTTTGCTGTTATGTGGTTTTCAGGCAATCGGACTGTCTGTCACAGAGGTCGGACTCAAGGAGCCCCCTGTCTGGTTGATTTGTGATGCAATCCACAGGAGTTATGAAGCGATGGCCTGTGTTCCTCCGGCAGGCCTGAGGACACATTCCACTAGGGGCAATGCATCCTCTATGGTGTTGCTCAGGGGGGTCTCAGTAGAGGACATCTGTCTGGCAGCCTCTTGGTCTTCTACTTCAACCTTTGTGCAGTCATAACTCAGGGATATGACTCCTGATTCTGTGTCTCATTCGGTGCTAGTATAGTTCCCTAAAACCTATACTGAGATGCTATGCGAGACTATAACATAGTCTTAAATATCAATATGGAGCTTATAATCAAGTGCAATGACAATAGTCGACCTATTTTGATCTAGTTTTGGAAATACTGTACTTAATTCAACTTATTACATTAAATACATTGTTTGAAACCCTCAATCACAGGATTAAACAACTACAGGCCCATCCCCCTGACGTCTGTGGTCATAAAATGCATTGAGAGACTGGTGTTGACCCACCTGAAGGACATCACAGGACTCCCGCTGGACCCCCTGCAACTGGCCAAACAGGTCAGTGGTTGAGGCAGTGCAACACCTTGAATCTGCATGGACATAAGCAAGGATCCTGTTTGTGGACTTCAGCTCGGCGTTTAACCACATCCTGTGTACCAAACTCACCCAGCTCCCTGTCCCAGCCTCCACCTGTCAGTGGATCTCAAACTACCGCAGTAGGTGAGACTGGGGAAAAATCACATCCATCCTGATGTGGTCAGAACAACCTGGAGCTGAACATTCTTAAAACTGTTGAATGACAGTGTACTGCCCCCCATCACCACCCTGAACAACACAGTGCTGTGAAAGCCTTCAGGTTTCTGGGATCCACCATACCGGGACCTCGAGTGGACTTCCAACAGACAACATCCGTGGCCCAGCAGAGGAAGTTCAACCTACCTCAGAAGCTGCTGGTGCTTGGTGCCAACCTACCCTCCATCCAGGACTCTTTCACCTAAACTAGGGCGCTTCATCATTGCATCACAAGCTTTATCATCCTTTAATTGCCCCAAAAGCATTGTCATAAAGCATTAACCATTTAGATTTCTAATATATGATTAGTTTATCCAAACAATGCCTATTTGAAAATGTACGCAGATGTTTTTGGAGCTGTGAGGAGCTGCTGGCTGTGTTAACGTTTACCTTTGCTCAGCTTTGTTGTCCCCGTTTTTAGCCATGCATGTAACTACATGAAGGAAATATTGAGGGCAACTAAATACCAAAGTCAAATTCCTTGTATGTGCTCACACTTACATTAAAACTGATTTTGATTCTGAAAAGCAGTTGAATAGCTCCTGCACCGAAAATGGAAAATGTAATACTGGAAAAGGGAAGAATTGATGAAAGCTTTCGAATTGTTATCCAGCGTAAGTTTAGCTGACTGAACATATAGTTAACGTGGATGGACGGCCAAAGTGAACTAACGCGTCCATTGGACACCAACAGATTTGAATTGAATGCACTGCCTGTTGCTTTAAGATGCAGTGTCGCACTCCAGCCAGCCGGAGGCAGTAGAGCGCTATACATGTGTTCACCGACCGAGCGCGCGCCACAAGAGAAACAAGCGTGCGAAGCTGCGCTCATCCCTCCCTATCGTGGGCTCCAATACACGCATTCTATGTAAGGTGGAAGTAACTTTTATCCTCCAGAGAAGAGTTATAAACCACTCGGAATATACATCTGGTCAAAGGTGTCACGACAAACGATAACCATGTCGGCCTCATCGGCGAAAGTCAACAGAAAGGAGAATTCCAATCACGATGGAGCGGACGAGACCTCTGGTAACGTGAAGGAATGGCGGTTATCCTGTACAACGCCATTTTCATTTGTTTTTCGTCATTTTGTTATTTTTAGTGTAGTTTGTTGTGTTGTGTCGAATGGAATGGGTTTATTTATGGACGAACGGCTTAATTTAGCTTTCCTACACATAACGTTACACATAGGAGGAATGTTATGCAGGACTGTAATGTAAGGTAGCATGATAGCATAGGCTAACTATTTAGCCAGCGTGAGATGTTAGCTAGACATTAGCAACTAACGTTAGTTCATATGAAGAAGGCCGGTACTTGCATTGCATACGCTGCATTTAGCGTGATGTGCGTTTATTGTTCATGCAGATACTGTTCGGGGGTTTGTTGTCGGGAGGTATTGATGAAACCGTGTGCAGCTATGCTCCTCCTCGTACTCGTTTGCAGCTTGAACTCCTATAGCGATTGTTTGCCAACATCATTAGCGAGTGCAACATTCACATGATGTTAACGTTATGCCGTTTTCAATCGGCCACGCTGGGCCGAACACCGATGTCGTTAACGTGAGCGGTTCAGTTTACCGGACCATGCTTCCGAGCTCGGCTGTAGTGTGCGAGGTGGCCGCGGAGCAAAACGTCAACAAGCGCTTCTTCTTCTGTACGGTGGCTAGCATGTCGCTTTTAGGTGCTGTACGGAATGTTGTTATTCCTCCCACATGCTCAGGGAGTCTTTGGTGGAGCTCGCAGCGTGATAACAGCAATGTGAAGCAGACGGCGTTTAGTAGCGAGACGCCGCTTAGCCTCGCATTCAAACCAGGCCGCCTTTAGCAGCAACAGGAAGCTCTAGAGGCAAGGGACTCACACACACACACACACCCACAAACGTCCACAGCTGGAGTCCCGCGTTATTTAACACACTCTGCATGCAATGGAGTACTGGTCGAGAATCTTTCTGCTGAAATCAACCACATACTTTTTTAATTCTGCTGTAAAGATGTCTGGAACGTGAGACGTAAAATAAGTAGTTTAGGTTCACATCGAGAATATCAATCATTTAATAATCACCGTAAACTTTTTTCCGTTTTATTATTTTAATGTCCTTTTTTTTTCAATTTTATATTTATGACTTGTTTAAGCAAGGAAAGGCGTTTTTTCACAAAGTAAAGTTGAGGTCATATAAAGCCTGGCTACATGTGCTGTGACAGTGAAGTTGTGACTAAATGAAATGGATCAAATAAAGATCTGTTGATCGAGTACATGCACAGTGAGTGAAGTGTCTAATCACTTATTATTGAACTAAGTAGCTTTAGGTCCTCCCAAATCGTGATGTTTGTGTATTTAATTTCATGGAGTTTTGTTTGCCAGAGGAAGGTATAACTTATTGTAAGTCGCTTTGGATAAAAGCGTCTGCTAAATGACTGTAATGTAATAACCCTACTGATACCAGATGCTTCAGGCTGAACAGATCCAATGTAACTGTGCTGATTTGACATGTTGTAACATGTCATGGGAATGTTCAATGACTTTGCATGACGTGTACCTTTTTTAGTCCAAAACCTTAAGTTAAAAGTGTTCTTTTTACTTTCAGAAAAAGAGCAACAGGAAGCAATTGAACACATCGACGAAGTACAGAATGAAATTGACAGGTGAGTGTGACTCTTGCTTATATGTAATGAAAGATGGACGCCCGGAGAAAGTTTTCTTATTAACATGAGTTATTTTTCTCCACAGACTGAACGAACAGGCCAGTGAAGAAATTTTAAAAGTAGAGCAGAAGTACAACAAATTACGCCAGCCCTTCTTTCAGAAACGATCAGAACTCATAGCCAAAATCCCCAACTTCTGGGTCACAACATTTGTCAACCATCCACAAGGTAAACTATATTTTGTTATCATTTCATCTGTTTGTGTACACATGGTGACTCGAGCCGTTAGAGCCGTTTTGGCTTGTAACCGAAATGATCATCGGTGGCGTAAATGACCATTGTCCAAATGTGTTCCACTATGCTTTCATATTTGTCATTAGCACAGAGGAAACGGTGTCTGTGCTTTGCCTCTAGTTTCAGCTCTTCTGGGGGAGGACGACGAGGAGGCACTTCATTACTTGTCGCGGGTGGAGGTCACGGAGTTTGAGGACATCAAGTCTGGATATAGAATAGATTTTGTGAGTTGTCAGCTTCACTTTGTAGTTGTACATTCTAAATGGCATATACTGATACAGGTGTGTTTTCTTTTCTGTAGTATTTTGACGAGAACCCGTATTTTGAGAACAAAGCCCTCTCCAAAGAGTTTAATGTCAATGAGAGCGGAGATCCAGTTTCCAAATCAACTGAAATCAAATGGAAGGCTGGAAAGGTTTGTTTGCATTTGTCTTTGACCTGTATGTGATGTTATTTTTTTATTTATCACTACATGTAATTAATAATTATTTCACCTCAGTGCTCCACTTAGCCACTACTTGACAATGGTTACAATTATTATTCTCTTGTCAATATTATAACATAGAATCCTGACCAAACACGTTCCCCCCCCCCCCCCCCCCCCCCCCAGGACCTGACGAAGCGTGCGGGCCAGACACCAAACAAAGCTGGGAAGAAGAGGCAGCACGAGGAGCCAGAGAGCTTCTTCACCTGGTTTACTGATCACTCCGACGCAGGAGCTGACGAGCTGGGAGAAGTGATCAAGGACGACATCTGGCCTAATCCGCTGCAGTACTACTTGGTAGGCTTCGGCCCTTTACCGTGCTTTCTTCTAGTCTACAGAGCCTTCAAACACAAATCAGCACTGTGTTAAAACAAAGCAAGGTGGGGCGTGGTGCTTGAGGTACTGGTGACGTGATGAGGTCCAGATCCATACGTTTGAAGGCCCATCAGACATCCAAACAGAGCTGGGATTTTACAACTCTGGAAAGTTATTACAGTGACACTTAGTTTAGTTTTTTGTTGGCATGATTGTGAGTAAAAATTCAAAATTCTACGTATTCTGCTATTAGTTCAGGGTCAGGGAAAAGCCACACTGGGCTGATACTGCCCCTCCAGATGGGTGGGATTTAGTGTGTTCATTTGACATAAATAATACATATTTGATTTGTTTTTACATGAAACTTCAAATGAACCCTTTCAAAGATCAAAACTCTTACCTTAACTCAAGGTTGGCTTAATAGCTCTCTGGAGCTTTTCACAGTTCCAGTCGTCATCAGCGGAAGAAGTTTTCCCAGTTGTCATGTTGTGTCTACAGGACATCAAGTACAGTATCCTCATCATTTGAACCCTGTTCAACACGATGAGGAGCCTGACTGATATAAGGGCACATCACAGATGTATACCTAGCAGTCTACACTTTGGCTGGAAGTAAAATATGTGTATTTCATTACACTACATATGACAGCCCAAGTAAAAAATATAAAAAGATCTGACTTCCAAACAGCAGGCTAATACTTCACTGCTTCTAAGCCAGGACCAAGTAGTTAATGTCTGAATCATCCCAAGGTCCCTGACATGGAGGATGAGGACGGTGATGGTGATGATGATGACGACGATGACGAGGAGGGTCTGGAAGATATTGACGAGGGGGAGGAAGAGGATGGTGAAGACGACGATGATGAGGATGGTGATGGAGAAGATGGAGAGGTACGGATACTGTAGATCTCTTGTCGTGATGAGACTGTAGAAGTCCCTAAACATGTTCAACAGCTGACTGAAGTGGTGATGTCACCAGTGTAACACCGTTTCCTTCTTTCAGGAGGAAGCTGAGGATGATTAAACCCTTCAGCCAACACCTTCTCCCAGTCCTGTGATGTGATCATCCTACATCCCACAGGAGCAAAATGTTTTGTTTGTTTTGTGTGTGTGTGTGTGTGTGTGTGTGTGTGTGTGTGTGTGTGTGTGTGTGTGTGTGTGTGTGTGTGTGGGAGGGGGGGGGGGGGGTGAAAAACAAAACAAAAAAATCTTTTTCCCTGTGTGTTGTCAGCCCGTCCGTCCTCTTCAGGCACCTGTCCATAACGCCATGTCTAAAGACTAGCTCCATACACAGCAGGTCTACATTGGGTGTGGGTGGGTGGGGTGGGAGGGGGGGGGGGGAAGTCTCACCCATCATTGTTAGTCTTCATCTCCCATCATTGTTAGTCTTCATCTCCCATCATTGTTAGTCTTCATCTCCCATCATTGTTAGTCTTCATCTCCCATCATTGTTAGTCTTCATCTCCCATCATTGTTAGTCTTCATCTCCCATCATTGTTAGTCTTCATCTCCCATCATTGTTAGTCTTCATCTCCCATCATTGTTAGTCTTCATCTCCCATCATTGTTAGTCTTCATCTCCCATCATTGTTAGTCTTCATCTCCCAAAGACATAAACAACTGTAGCATTCTGCACGTCATCCTACGTAGATTTGAAATACGTACCATAGCAATTTCTATGTAAAATATGACAGTTTCTGTTGTGAGTTCAATAAAGATGAAGCCATGGTGCAGTGATAACTTAGTCAAAGCATCCTTAGCCACCATATCTATGTATAGATGTGTCTGCATATGTAGGTGCATATATATAGTATGGTGAGGATGCTGTGGCTTATTAGAAGTTGCATTTCCCTTTGTGACTTGTACTAATTTAACTGATTGAAAGCACCAGCTTGTTCCTTTCAACTGTTGTAAATGTTTTGGGTTCTACTTGTATCTTGGTAAGACAGTTGCTCATTGTACACACTTTAATGGGGAGGGGTGGTGGGGCTTTCACACCAAATTTGAACTTCTGTTAAATTAATTCTCCTGATCTTGTTTTTTCCCGACACCCACAACAAGGTTTGAAATGTACATTTTTTTATAGAAACAACCTAAAAGATCTAATTTTGAGCTTGAGCTAACATTTTGAGGGTTTGTGTGGAGTCTGCAGTTTTCTCCTGTTCCACTGGAACCCTGTTCACATTAAATCTAGTGTACCAGTTGCTTTGTTACAATAAATAAATGTATACATGACGTTTGGAGTAGTTTGATTACAGTTACCTGCTCCAGGCTTTTCACATACTTGCTGTCATTAGGCCCAGAAGTTACACGGCAGATTACACTTTTGAAAATAATGTATTTATAGACAAATGATAAAACAGACACATGCACTTGTGGATATTTGGAGTTATTTTTTGGCTTAGACAAGTTAGAATATGACCCTCTGGCAAACCAGTTCAAACAGTTATTAACTATTCTAAACGGATGCAAGTGGGTTTAAAAATGATCAGTTTGTGCTGACTAGGGTTTCAAAAGAATGTTGCTCTCCTTTTAAAATATAGGAGAGAGGTATTTAAACACATGACACAGCTTTAACTTTTTTACTAAAGCCCCTAAATATAAATATACATCATATTGTAGGGTTACGTTGGTATCCATACTCTGATTAGGATCCCCTTGAGTTACCACCTACCTTCTCTTTAGGGTCTACTCGAAACAAAGACCAGATAGAGGACATGACGACACAAATAACTGAACGCTATGAGAGCAATAAAACAGACTGATAAATAGAATGTTGTAATTGTACTTTGAGGTCCTCATTGTTAAGAACGGAAAACTAATTGCTGGACCGACGGGTTTAATGGATTAGAAGGGTTCATTGGGCTAAACAACTCCCACACACAGGAGGCGTTCTTGTATGTTGACAGAATAAGTGATACTACTTTATGTAAGTAGATGTTACTGTTCTGCACAACAGGAACACTGACACACATACGGGGGTGTTAGAGGAAACTGATACAGAGCTTCAGTAAACTCTACCGACACGGTCTGACTTTAAACTGCAAAGAAAGAAATACAACTTTCTAAATATTTACCAACATTTCACCGTTCTCTTTATGGTCAATCAGATAATTCCCCATAATCCCGTATGTAGCTAAACTTCATTTTGCAGTAGCTTGCTTGCTGGTAGGTCAGCTTCATTTATATTTGCATAGTGATTCAAGAAATTAACTTGTTTTATTGTTTGTGTAAACTAATAAAACTACAAACAATTTGGGGCCCTAAAAAGTAAGTAATTAAACCTCCTTTGACCAGCCCCGGCCCCTTTTCTTTCAGTGCATTTGTCAGGCAGCCACCACCACACACTTGACCTTTCACCTTTGTGTAGCGCCTTCATGTGCAGAAGGGCCCTGCGTTGCTCAGTGCTCACACAGCGACAGCATCATCATGGATAAAAGGAAGAATCCCCATGAAGCAAATACATACACAGACGAGCTCCACCGTCAAAACCTTGAGTTTTACACGGGAGTAAATGTTATTGGTATCATATTTTGTTATAAATCTTAGAAGAAGAGGTTATTTCAGAAATCACAACCTCCTTTAATAATGTGCCACCAGAAACCTTATCTGAAGAAGAGATTCAAATGAAGTGAGTTGCAAAGACAGAATAAAAGCAGAGGGAGCCTTTGATCAGGGCAGAGATGGATAGAGCAACATACGTACGTATGTCTTTATCTTTGAATATTGAGGGGACTGTTTCTGATAATAATGATATCTTAAGTTTTGTTATAAATATTCTTCTTCTCTTATACAAAACTAAGTTCGATGGGGACGCCATGTCAACTTTTTGTGATTATTTGGACAGTGAACATTCAATTAGTCAGGAGGAAGAGTTAATGTGTGATACTCCAATCACTTTAGAATAAGTTTTCATTAATCATCATAAATCCCCTCTGAATTGTACAAGATGTTTTCTTAGTTGCCAGCACCATACCTTTTGAAAGTATTTTTGTTATACCTAAACGAAAAAAAGATTTGCATATACTTGAAAATTGGAGTGTACTTTTGCAATGCAGTGAAGCCCCTCTGATGGACACAGCTGGGTGAAATGAAGTGATGGAACTAAAGACTGTACCTAGACAGAGGCATGCGTTGTCCCGTCTCTGTTTACCTATCCCTCAGTGTTGTGCACATTTTTTGCCACTATATAAAATCAAGTCATTCAGAAGGTATCTCTGTTGCTGGGAGTAATGTTATATGAAGCCCAACTAGCAGATGTCACAACTTGAAAAATGTTTTACAGGTGAAACCTGCAATCAAAACTAATAAAGTATTTTTAAAAGCTTCAGGTCAGTTTTTGCCAAAAGAAACACCGTCTTGACTGACAACTATTTCAGACTCACCGACTCAAAGTGTTTAAACGGGTCATGCTGCAGAGCCTCTAGACCAAGTCCTGGTCCCAGGGCTCAACACGAGCTCTGAGTCTCCTATGGTGTTTGGTAACCGTTAGTTACACCATCCTGGCTGTTTCCCTATGCGTCAATCCATTTTTAGATTCTGGAACAAATGCAGATTCATAAGATTTTACCTGAAGTCTTGGTTGAAGATACCACAGACAGTATATCAAACGTATGTACCAGTACTGATGTACAATGATCCTAATACAGGGAAACAGGGTTTGCTTTTAGTTAACCAGTCTTGCAAGATTCTAATAAAAGAAAAACATCAGATAATTTACCTTATACACGGTTGCGATGATGGCAATTGCATCAACATTACAGTGGATAGAAGAGTTACACATTGAAACGGTTTTCTCTGAGCAGACTCATGTCTGCATTAATGCCATTGACATCGCACAGGAGAGGAGGACATCCCAACTATCTGAGAGGACATCCCAACTATCTGAGAGGACATCCCAACTATCTGAGAAGAGGACATCCCAACTATCTGAGAGGAGGACATCCCAACTATCTGAGAGGACATCCCAACTATCTGAGAGGAGGACATCCCAACTATCTGAGAGGACATCCCAACTATCTGAGAGGACATCCCAACTATCTGAGAGGACATCCCAACTATCTGAGAGGAGGACATCCCAACTATCTGAGAGGAGGACATCCCAACTATCTGAGAGGACATCCCAACTATCTGAGAGGAGGACATACTAACTATCTGAGAGGAGGACATCCCAACTATCTGAGAGGACATCCCAACTATCTGAGAGGAGGACATCCCAACTATCTGAGAGGAGGACATCCCAACTATCTGAGAGGACATCCCAACTATCTGAGAGGAGGACATACTAACTATCTGAGAGGAGGACATCCTAACTATCTGAGAGGAGGACATACTAACTATCTGAGAGGACATCCCAACTATCTGAGAGGAGGACATCCTAACTATCTGAGAGGAGGACATACTAACTATCTGAGAGGAGGACATACTAACTATCTGAGAGGAGGACATACTAAGTATCTGAGAGGAGGACATCCCAACTATCTGAGAGGAGGACATCCCAACTATCTGAGAGGAGGACATCCCAACTATCTGAGAGGAGGACATCCCAACTATCTGAGAGGAGGACATACTAACTATCTGAGAGGAGGACATCCCAACTATCTGAGAGGAGGACATCCCAACTATCTGAGAGGAGGACATCCTAACTATCTGAGAGGAGGACATGCTAACTATCTGAGAGGAGGACATGCCAACTATCTGAGAGGAGGACATCCTAACTATCTGAGAGGAGGACATACTAACTATCTGAGAGGACATCCCAACTATCTGAGAGGAGGACATCCTAACTATCTGAGAGGAGGACATACTAACTATCTGAGAGGAGGACATACTAACTATCTGAGAGGAGGACATCCTAACTATCTGAGAGGACATCCCAACTATCTGAGAGGACATCCTAACTATCTGAGAGGAGGACATACTAACTATCTGAGAGGAGGACATGCCAACTATCTGAGAGGAGGACATACTAACTATCTGAGAGGAGGACATCCTAACTATCTGAGAGGAGGACATCCCAACTATCTGAGAGAAGGACATCCCAACTATCTGAGAGGAGGACATCCCAACTATCTGAGAGGAGGACATACTAACTATCTGAGAGGAGGACATACTAACTATCTGAGAGGAGGACATACTATCTATCTGAGAGGAGGACATACTAACTATCTGAGAGGAGGACATACTAACTATCTGAGAGGAGGACATGCTAACTATCTGAGAGGAGGACATGCTAACTATCTGAGAGGAGGACATGCTAACTATCTGAGAGGAGGACATCCCAACTATCTGAGAGGAGGACATACTAGAGGTAATAAAACACTGCGCTTAAACATCCCACAGGATGAACAATGTCAGGAAGAGGAATAAACAGAGCATGTAATTGTACAATGCAAAGTACGAGAACGATAACAAGAAACATTCAGGAAATCAGAGGAACGGAGTCTAAAACATGTATTTGACATCGGGTTAGGTGAAATATTTTAAGTTTTTTTGTTGTGTTTTCTTTTATTTGTTTGTTTGGAAAGGGGATGGAAAACTCTAGTTCACACTCCAACATAGTGGAGCTAATTCTGGTTGCCACCCGCCATAAAACCGAAAAAGAGACAGAGAAAGAATGCGGAAGTGGATTTTTCTTTTGACTCAGGACTTTATCTACGTAACCAAGGCGACGCTAGCTTTGAGGAAAATGGCCCCAGCGTGGTTAAACGTTCAGGACAACAGCTAGCTGATCGAGCTAACGGTAGCTGTGTGAAATGGGCCACACGGTTAATATTCTGTCAAACCTGTCTGAATGCAGAGAACGCTATTTAAGGTAGTGAATGTGAACCATTTAACTTGTATTTAAATCCCTATCATTAGCATGTTTACTGATGAAGCCCTGGACCCCGTGAGTGTCCCCTCTCTGTGGAGGAGATCTCAGCAGGCGGCGCAGGAGTCGGTATGTTCGACCAACAGTGAAACGTTCTCTCTGTTCTATGAATCATAACGTACTTGATATCTGTAGTTACCGAATATTTCATGTATTACAGAAACAAGGATGCACAGTAGTTAGCATTAGCGGACACATGTCGCGTTCAGGTGTTGCTCGGAAATATAACAACCACAAGGAAAATTGAACACAGCATTAAACAATCTGCTGCTTTCGACCATTTGAGTATGAGAATACTTGTAAACCACAGATTTGTTTAAGCATAATACACAAACACATTTTACACATTTACACTCACCTAAAACGTACAATTCAGGTTTAACAACACAATGCATCAATATTGCACCTCCTTAGTCAAAATCATTTTAGAACTCAAAATTGTGATTGCAGTTACAGTATGATTGAAGTGCATCCCTAAATAGAAGGGCCTTTATTTGCTGGTATTCAGAGAGGCTGTCAGACCAGAGCGGTGCACAGTGCTGAGGCAGAGGTCCAGACCCGGTGGGCTACCATCAGCAGTACCCAAACAGACCCACAGTATCAGGCCAAAGAGCAGCTCCTCCAGCAAAGCCACGACGAGCTGGAGCCGCCCGGCCTTAAGGACTTCCTGCAGCGGGTTGAGGACACGGTCATCAGAGAGTTGGTCAGAAATGCCAGGAGTCACGCCTTTGATGAGTTCCAGGTGAACTGGGAAGATCAGAGTCAGCTAGTAAGTAACCAAAAGAGAACCTGAAAGTCTGTAGTTGCTCCTGATGACTTGATGTTGAAATATTTTTTTTGTGTTCATGTTTGCAGGTTTCCTGCCTCCATTGCCTTCAACATGCCAGTGCACAAGAGAGAGGTCTTCATGTAACCAGTGTGTCCTGGAGTTGTACAGGTTCAGTTATTGCTTGTGCCTACGGTCGGTATGTCAGCGTTTCACCTAATCTATCCATCTCTCTCTCTCTCTCTCTCTCTCTATTTACACACACACACACACACACACACACACACACACACACACACACACACACACACACACACACACACACACACTCACTGTGTGTATATATATATATATATATATATATATATATATATATATATATATATATATATATATATATATGTATGTATGTATGTATGTATGTATGTATGTATGTATATATATATATATATGCCGAGGGTTTATGTTGCGCCTATACTTGAGGATAATAATAAAATAACAAACACGGGCCTCCGTATTCTGCGCCCAGACGGCATCAACTTTATTCCTTCTCACACTCTACTTCACAACCTCTTTTCTCTCTCTCTCTCCTTCCATCTCCTCCGTCACAATAAAAGCACAAAACACATATACAGGAACCCTGCTTCTTAACATACACAACATAATAGCTTACATACATGTATATGTATGTATATGTGTATATATATATATATATATATATGTGTATATATATATAAATGCATGTTTTTGGCGGGCAGGATTGACGATGGCGACTGGAGCACTGAGAGGTCGTGTGTTTGTACGTGGAACCTGGACCGTCGCAGTCTGAATCCCAAACAAGCGGACCTGGTCATAGATGTTCCCACTGCAGTCACCGCTCTGTGCTGTCATCCCAACCAGCCCGCCCTCATAGCAGGTACTGTGCCAGTCTGGGCATTTACATCATGAGCTGATTACACACTGTTACTGACGCAGGTCATCTCAGACACAATTGGCTCAACAAAAACATGCTGTTCAGCTGGCGACCTGATCCTCACTAGACGGTCTGTACCAACTGAGACCAGATGTAAACCTTCTAACATCCTGGCTCTAGATGAATCCAAAGCAGAGCGGTACAAAGCAAGCTGGACTTCATTTATTTCTTACGTTCCTGTTGGGGTTTTTCTTATTCTTCCAAAAACACCGGGTCCTTGAGTTCCCATAATGCAACTCAAAAGCATCTTGCATTATTACCCCCCTGCCTGGTAAATGTATTTTGTTTGTAACGCAGGACAAGTTCAGACTTCAGAGCCACAGAACACGCTAAACAGTGTTTACAAGCGGAGTAGAACTAACCGTGTTTAGTATATTGATCTTTATAAGAAAATCAGCGGTGTGCCCCTTTACAAATGACTGTGAGCCATGCAGACAGCAGAATAAATGATTGTTATTAAAGTTGTCGTTTCATTCTTTTCACTGAGGTATGTTTGTCTGTGCGATCACACAGTTAACAACTTGGCTCATTGTAGATTCTGTGTGTGTGTGTGTTTGCTTTTGTGGCTGCAGGGGGTCTTTACAGTGGAGAGGTGGTGGTCTGGGACACCAGTCGGACTCAGGACCCTGTGCTGGTCCAAACTGGAATGTCAGCAGACAGCCACAGAGAGCCCGTTTATCAAGTGAGTAGACACAATAAGCTTGGATTCTATTGGCACTCTGCTCTCATCCATCAGTGAGGTCCACCACTGGTAGGACTCTGATCATTGACACCATATGAAGGCTCTTTGGTGCCAGTGGACCGGTTTAGTGTCCTCTACTTCATTTTGAGAGGCTTTAGCAAAGTTGCAAGAATAAATCTGGAAGTATCCGCTTCAGTCCAAAACTACTAATAGAGCCATACTGTAAACTGATATTTGAAGTAAAAGTTGTGTGTGTGTGTAGGTCGCCTGGGTGCCCCTGCAGAAGAAAGGAGAGTTTGGGGTGCTCAGTGCTTGTTCAGGAGGACGGGTGCTGCTGTGGACGGTGGACTCAGACCGGGGCAGCTTTGTCCTGAATGCTGGCTACGCCTTAGTGCGACAGCAGGTTCCCCACAGCAGCAACACCAGCTTCAAGGTGAGCCTCAGGATGAGGAAAAACACTGAAACCAAACTGAAATGTTCTTCTAGTGTCAGAATAAATCAAACCAAACAAAAGAATACAGTGTGCACCTCCTGAAACAGATGGAACGATGAGACCCACCATAAGGTATCACTGCTGCAGAGAGTCCAGATTCAATCTTATGGTTTTCATTAAAGTGGAAAGTTAAAGGATGACACATACACACAGGGCACATACAGTATAATGGGATTACTGATTAGGAGGCAGATATAAATGACTGGAAATAAAGCTCACACAAGCCCTAAGACAAAAACTAAATAAGTACATTTCCAAATGATACCCAAACTACTCCTGTGTGAGTAAAGCGTGAAAAACACATGTGGTTTTGTGTTGCCCGTAGGCCCGAGGCAGCAGCACTGTGGGTGTCACCTCCCTGGCTCTGTCCCCCTGGGACCCAGACACCTTCTTGGTGGGCTCTGAGGGCGGCCTGCTGCTCAGATGCTCCTTCTCCTCCCAGACGCCGGCTGCTGCGCCCTCTGAAGGCCACAATGTGACACTGAGAGCCCCGGCGGTCTTCCTGTTTAGGCCCTGCAGCGGCCCCGTGCACTCCATACACTGCTCCCCTTTCCACAGGTCACAGCTCCGCTCATTGAACAAATCATTTCAGAAGTGATCAGCAATTAGTTCAGATGATTCACTAGTGACTTTGTCCTGACGTGGGTCTGCTGTTGTCTGCAGGAACCTGTTTGTGAGTGCAGGGACTGATGGTCTGGCCCACGTCCACTCTCTGCTGCAGGCCAACCCGCTGCTCTCTCTCAGGGTTTCAGACTCCTACGTGTTTCAGGTGCAGTGGTCTCCAACCAGACCACTGGTGTTTGCAGCAGCCACCGGACAAGGTACAGCATGAACATTTAGTGTGCGTGATATAAATAAAAGCTATTAGCATGTCATTCAGAGCAGGAAGCAGACTGGTTCTCCATGATCAAATTGGAGTCATGCATCATTCCATCTCACACTAAATTTCAAAAGTCACTCGTCAGGTCTTCCTCCAAATGACATGTCATAAACCGATATACAGTTGGATGAAGCAACAGTACTCGAGACATTTGTATCCTTGTTGACTTTCTGCACTGCTTGTCTCTGTCTAAGGTGAGGTGCAGATATTCGACCTGGGCAGCAGGTCCCTGAGGCCAGCAGCCACCATCGAGCAGGGCGGTGCGGACCAAGCTGCAACGTGTTTGGCCTTCAACAGTCAGAACCCTCACCTCTTGGCATTGGGGAAAACCAATGGGACGGTCTGCATTTGGCGGCTGAGCCACGATTTGACGGAGCAGAGCCCCAGAGAGAGCAGCCAGCTGGAGCAGATAGCCAATCAGGTGGCAGAATGAGACGTGTCGACATGGGACAGTTGAAGACGGCTGCATAGCACTAATTTATAGGAACTGTGTTTTGAAAAATAAAAATTTCAATTGTGGAAGTGAAATCAACACAGTAGAGGTTTCCAGTTCTAACCAGTAGCGTTTATTAAAGCACACTGCAGTTGTTAAGGTGTCGTTAACATCATCACTGTTACTATTAGGTTCTTAAATGCATTGAAAGCACAAGCTAAAACAATCACGTTCAAATGTAGACAGATCCACTATGCTATGATGAGAAGCACAAAGAGTTAAGGGTAGAGCGAGATAAATAGATAGTACAGACAGTTATTAGTGAGTATTCTTAGTGCCACAATCATGCACTTTCAGCTGCGTGTTCGTGTTGAAGTGTGTGGGAAAACGCGTCCCGATTGGTCCCTGGTGGACGGCGGATCAGTTGACGAAGAGCGAGCGGGTAAATTCAACAAAGTCGAAAGCTGACGGCAGCTCTCGGCCCTTGCTGTCGAGATAGGGCTTCATGTGTGAGAGGCAGTAGTCGGCCTGCTCCTTGCTCAGGTTCTGAAAGGGAGAAGAAGACAGTTAGACCTCCACGAAGACTTGGCACTCAAACTGAATCCAGACTGACAAGTGAACACATCGGACCTGGTAGAGCTCTTCTTTAGTGACGAAGGGTTTGTTCTCTGTACTGAGAGCCCGGAAGGCGCTCTCGATCTCCTCACTGGACTTGACGTTCTCTGTCTCGCGGCTGATCATGAACGCCATGTACTCCTGCAACGACACGTTGCCATCCCTGCAGACAGATCCCTCATAGTTAGGCAGCGAATGCAACAGTGTGTTAAATACCATACCGCCATGCTACAGTTTACATCAATGCAAGTTCCTGGACATGTGACGGACCTGTTTGGATCCACTGTGTCAAGTATGGCCTCAAACTCAGGATCAGGTTCTCCTTCCTCCACCATGGGCAGGTCATAGCCTAGCGAGCGCAGACACGACTTGAACTCTTGGTGGTTCAGACGGCCGGACTTCTCCTTGTCGAAGTGCCTGCAAATGTAGATGTGTAGATGAGGACGCGACTTCATCAGACCAGAAATAGAAACATATCCTGATGAAGTCCGCGCAAAGCCACTTACTTGAACATCATGCTGAACTCCTTCAGGGCCTCCTCTGTCACTCCAGTGGTGTTCCTGAAAGATGAAGCGGGAGGAACATGAGCTTAAAGCAGCAACACTGTAGCTAAAGTGTGTCTGATAAACTCGGTGACATAAAGTAACTGGGACTGTGTTGCTGTGTACCTGGCCTGTATCTGTTGCTCCAGGTTGTGCTGCATCCTCATTCCCAGCTGGTCCAGTTGGTCCCACTGCTGGGCCAGGCCCACTGTGCTGTGCTCCGTGTACTTGTTGTCCAAGATCAGTGCTTCCTCCATAGCTGCACCCAGGTCTTCAATCTTCTTCAGCTGACTGCGCATGGCCCGGATCTCCTGGTGCTTACGCTACACACAACACATCAACATTATACCTCAGCTCAGAGTTCAGCTAACTCAGCTATCTTGGTCTTCGACTACTTGTCAACATGCAACAGAGTGATATTTACCTTAGTGGCCTCCAGCTGGGACTCCAGGGTACCAGATTCTTCCACCATACACGACCTGACACCAACAGAAACTGATGTTAGGAAGGGAGCAGCATAGTGTGATAAAACCACTGCACTCACTCGGACATTAAGACTCCAACCAGTATTCCCAGAGAAGTAGACCTGTTGTGCTGTCTATACGGCCAGAGTGACGCTGCATTCATGCCAAATATCTACTGGTAACCCAAACCATGCAAGGTTAGGGCTACTGCACACAGGGCTGGAAACTGCAGCAGTCACCTTTCTGGAGCAGCAGATGAACGGTGCACCCTGCAGTCACTGCACACACACAATACCATCTCATTCACAATGACCCAGTGGGACCAAATACCACCAAAAGGTGCTTTTGTATTGTTTAGAATGCGTGTATATGTACAGTTTCCATCCCTAAAGTACACAAAGTAAACAAGGTGACACCTAGCCAGTTTAAAGTGGAGCTGACTGCAGCCTGGTGCTATGAGTCTGAGGACTGCGTGAATGTTAGTTCAGCAGGAAGGTAGAGGAGCTCACAGCCATGATGGCACTGCGTGGGTCAGAAAAAGCAAAAGAAAACAGAGCAAGGCTTGAAAGAGGTTGACCTTCCAGAAAGATCATCAGCTACTTGGTACTGATAGACACAGATAACCCGTCGATAGGCTATGCTATTCAAAGAGAGGATGGGGAAGACCAGAGATTAAACATCAGACAAAAAGAACGGAGCAAAAACACAGCGAATGTTCAGGAAAAAAAAAAGATTTACATTAAGGAGGATATATGTTTTCAGACTGACGCTGCAAGATTTACTTTCATCAGCAGTTTTCACACCCAACACTCATAACACAAACAAATACTGAAGAGAAAAGGTGATACTAACCCATCCAGAAGATATGTCCTGATTACAAGAACCAGCCAAGAGAGAGGGGGAGAGAAACAAACACAGGTTAGCATGACAAAAACCAGTGTGAACAGTGCTGAATAGGTTTCATGACTTGACTATAATAAGATAATGTTCTAATATGACATTGGTGTAAAAGGCCTGCTGTGTGCTGAGCTTATTCAGCTGTACAGAGACAAACACTGCCCAAAGTTTGAAGGTACTTTCACATACTCCATAGTATCCGAGTATAAAATGTGAAATCAAGTAATTCAACAGCAGTGAGTGTGTGCAGCACGTTTCCTGTGGGTGTCACTGTACCTGGTCTCCTGCAGCCACTGGTGGAAAGCATTTGCGTGCTGCGCAAACTCTTGACGCAACTTGTCGTTTTCTTCTTGCCTCCTCTGCTCCTTCTGCAGCTCCAGCTCTCGCTCCTACAATAACATTTACAGAGAGAAGCAGACACCAGTCAGGTCAACTGTACTGGAAATAGAACAATAGAATAAATAATGACAACCCAGCCATAAAAACTACAGTCATTGCCGTGTCTATTTACTACTAATCATGAAGACTTGGGGCACAATTTACAATTCCTAAATTTTTATTTTTTATTTTTGTTTAATTAAACTAATCCCAATTCTTTGTATCAAATCAACCACTGAAGTGGTGTTCCCTGTCACCAAACCTGCCATTGTAATTGTTGTACCTGCCCTGCTGGTGTCTGGCCAATAAAGATTCTGATTTGCAGGTTCATATAACGGGTAAAAATAATTCATATTTTAATTGATACGAGTGCTGCACTGAGCCAACATTGCTGTGTGAAGCTACAACTGCAGGACTCAAGTCAGTTTATATGGTCTGCTGACAGGACGGGTCAAACTTGGAGAGGACAGGTTTGTTGGCTGGAGGGAGAATAGGAATTTGGCTTAGAGGAGAACGTGAATGAAAACATTAGCAGGTTGTGTGTGTGAATAAGAATGTGTGTGAATGCATAAATCATCTTTGATGTAGAGACCTTGATGATCTTCTGCAGGTTTCTCCAGGTCTCCTCCAGGGCCTCCATGGTGAACCAGGTGTAGGGGTTGGACACCACCTGGTAGCTCTTGATCTGCTGGTCCAGCTCGGCCAGCTGGTTGAAGTCGGTCTGAGCGGAGCTCAGCGAGGACCGGAAGGCCTCGTGGGCTTCACGCAGCGCCCGGATCTCCTCCAGAGAGTTGCACCTAACCGGGTCCGTCAGATCCTCCTCTGCATTCTCAAACCAGCTGTTGAAAGCTGATGCCTTTTTGGCGAATGTCAGGAACAAGTCCTCAACCTGTGAAGAAGACATGATCCTTTAAACAAGTCCAATTTACTTATATCAGCTTAGCTTTGGTGAAATGCTTCAACTATATTTAAGCTTTGATTTTGTGCACAAAAATGTTGAGAACCCCCCCCCCCCCCCCCTTCAGCAGAGGATGCTCTTCTGGCCTTTACCTTTCTGAAGTGCTCTTGAGCCTCCAGAAGCTTCTTTTTGCGAGCGGCTGAGTTGGACAGCAGCTGGTTCCAGCGCTTAATCAAGGCGGCGTGACGAGCTTCAATGGCTTTTGATTGGACGTGCTTGGCGGCCAGCAGCTGGTCCTTGAGAGCCGTGATGTTGGTGATGCCCTCCTGCTGGAAGGCCTGGAGACCGGAATCAAAAGTCTCCTGCAGACGGACACATAAAAAAAAGATGTTTTCAACGGAGAGAGTAACACATTACAGAGGTAAAAGTAGAATACTGCTGCAAGAGAGTACCTGTTTGGTGAGCAGAGTCTGGACAGAGGACAGGTCTCTGCCGTAGTCATCAGTCTTCAGGCTGTTCTCTTTCTCACCTAAACACAAACCCACACACAGGTTGAGAAATGTTAGAGATGAAGTCCACACAAACGCATCCAGACAACCCTCAGGTCAGACTATAGCTATGCTATACACACACACACACACACACACTGTCCTGTTTTGAGAATGTGCATTATATGGCCTCCAACTGACTGTTTCTATACGCACACCTCTGTATTGAGCTTTACATGCTCATTATTTACAGAGTTGAATTCTTAAGGAGCTAGACCATAACATTTGCTAAATAAAATCACAAAAACAAGCGACAATGGACTCCATTACAATTACATTAAAACAAACCTGTGTAATGACGCATTATTAGAAAACCTGCTGAAACCTCTTCTGGAAAGTTCGGTTTGCTTTTCTTAAATAAAGGCAATACAGAAATGAATCTTTAAAGAATCTTAGATGATGGTGGTGATGATGTCATTAGCAGGAATCGTCTTCTTCTGGCTAACAAGTCACTGTAGTATTGTTTGGCAACAGGACTATGGATTCAGATTTTTTTCTACATTTTATAATACCAGTCTACAATGATATTAATATTCAGAACAAGCGTTACAACTCTTTTGAGTGAATATATTGTAGTTTTCTAGCACCTAGTACATCCAGTATGTAGAAAACCAATAGAAGTCACTTATTTTGGAACACTGCTCTTATGGAAAAAGGAAGAGAGACGTGGTTATGTGTGCGTACCGATCCAGGACTCCACCACGTCGGCCTTCCAGTTGAACTGCAGGAAGGCAGAGTTTTCATCCAGCTTGGCCTTCCTCTGAGCGGCTGCCCTCTCCAGCTCAGACACTTTGCCTCGCAGAGCCGTCATTTTGGCACTGATGTTGTCTATGTGATGGTTGTTCTGTTAGAAACACACAAACAGTCTTGGTAAACCTGCACGAATGCTTTTTGAAAACAGTGTATCTTCTCTGGATGCTATGAAGTCAGTACCTTCTTGATGAGCTCCTCTCCGTTAGTGCACACATCGTTGACTCTGTCCCTGTGCACGGTGAAGTCAGTCTCAAATGCTTCGTGCTTTTTCAGCAAGCCCTGTGGAAAAGAAAGGTTTCCTTGACATTCAGCAAACCTCATCATCACTTATTTAATGTATATAATGGGTGTGTTATTAACAGACAGAAAAGCACCTGCACAGCAGCCAGTGTATCTCCGTAGTCCTCGCTCCCCACTAGATTCAACTTCTCATTAATCCATGCCTCTTCCTCTTCCACGTTCGCCACAAACTGCTGGTACTCGAGCGACTCCTCCAGCCTCTGTCCCCTGGGAGCACACACACACACACACATATTCACACACCTATTTCTATCTGTGTATGTGTCCTGCAGGCTGAGCGTGTAGCTCAGCAGGCTTACCGTGCTCCAGATAAGTCTTTGAGTTCCTTCCAGTGGTCGACAAACTGAGCCAGCCTCTGCTGGATCTCCTCCTGGCCGATGGTGTTGTCATCAGACAACTTCTTCCCAGTGTCCAGCACCGACTGGGAGCACACAAAACAAAGGTCTAGTCACTGAATACCAAAGCTACACTGTTTTTAAGTATACAAAGAATATGAATACGGAAAAAGTCATAATGTGGACCAAATGCAACGTTTAAACACCAGCTCAGGTTCAAGGTCAGACAAATGCAACTTTAAATGCTATTGTGGCATCATTTCATTTACAAATGGGGACGCAAGGCATTTTTTATGATAATACTGACACCACATCTTTAATGAGGCGTTGATTGAATCATTGCACAACACCACAGCTTCCATTGACTGGTTCAAATGAGAAATACAGAATACGGGAGTTGTGCGCTATATCTACTTCTCAACAAACAGTTTACATCCATTGGCTACTAACTCTAGTGATTCAGCTACAGTCACATTTGTTGTGAGTCGACTCTGACCCCCAAATGCATCGAAGGCCAGACTGTCTAAGGCCTTTGAGGGGCCTGAGCAGACTACAAGGCTGCTTAACACAAACTCTGTGGCCTATTCAAATGACAAATGACAAAAGTCAACAACTAGATCGGATGAGTAGATGACCCTCTTACCTGAATGGCCGGCTCATGGGCTCCCAGCTCGGCCTCCAGCCTCTTGTGTTTCTTCCTCAGATTCTGTACTCCTGTCAAATCACGTCCATAGTCCTCCGAACTAACAAGCAACTTCTTTTCTCTGTGCGGGGTCGGGACAGAAATTCATTTGGGTGTAAAACAGACCGTTTTTTGGACTATTAATAATGATAATAATTTGAAAGTCAACATTGCTTGCATCACTGCCTGCCAATATGAATCCAAATTGAATGTAGGATATTCAGGGTCATACACAGCCTTTACTGGCACAGTAACACATTTAGATGTGAAAAATAACTAGCTTCGTATATTACAAAAAAAAATGAAGTTTTAAATGAATCTTAGCATTTGGCAGAACTCCGTAGCCCACTAGATGGCGCTCTGACAAGATTATGTTTTGTGTTCTGCAAGCATCCCATCTCCCTTCTGATTCCTTTGCAGAGAACATGATCCCAGGGGGGACTCTCTTACTTGATCCAAGACTCTTCATCATCCAGGTCCCTGAAGAACTGATGCAGGCGGTGGGACTCATTGAGCTTGGCGCGGCGACCGGCAGCCATGGTCTTGATCTTAGTGAAGCGGCCGTTGACAGCATCGCGCTTGTCCTTCACCTGTGAGGTGTCGACGGCGTTGCTGCCCATCAGGCTGTCAGCCTGGCCGTTCAGATCCTTCAGGCGATCCTGCAGGGAGGAGGGACGAGGCACTCATTCTAATTCTGGGTCCATGAATGGATTTTCCAAATTTTTGTAATTTTTGATGAGTCTAAAATTGACAATTGTTTTGAAATAAGGTCCTTTGTGTTCGCCGAGGTACAGCGGACCCACATGCAGAGCCATTTGTTATAACGAGCTACAAACCTCATGGGCAGAGATATCAGCCTCCAGCAGCTGGTGTTTCTTCAGCAGGTTGTTCACTGAGGCCAGATCTTTGCCATAATCCTCAGAGGCAAGAAGAGCTTCCACCTGGGACAAAGGAAACGTGCACCAGACTTTGAGATACTCTTCTGTACATTAGTGCGTCAATGTTGTTATTCATTCATGTATCATGCAGACTCTCACCTCAGAGAGCCAGAAGTCAAAGTCCTTGATGCCGGTGTTGAAATTCTGCTGCTTGTTGGCTTCTTTGAGTTTCTGGCTCTTCTCTGCAGATTTGTTGACGAGGAACTGCCACTGTTCATCCAGAGCGCTGAGGCGCGCCTGAGCAATAGACAAGTGATGTTTAAAGTTATTTTCACTTCACTACTGCATTTAAGATAATGTTCTCACACATAACCTGTGGAAAGCTTTCTATTGATTTTCAACACAAGACATGTCTTGCAATAGCGTTGAATGATTTGATGAAAATATCTAATTGGGATTTTCTGACCAATAACGTTAATCAGCTACAGCTGAGCACTTTTACCAGCATAGCCAGTGAAATGAGCAGTCACAAGCTCAATCATCCACTTGCTACATTCTAAATTATGAGAGTAAAAATGTAAATCACGGCTCGTATGATATGAAACTCGTTTAAATTGCAATTTCGATATAAAAATGACTAATTGTTAAGTCCTATCTTGTAAGATTGTATCCAAACTGGCAAGGTACAATAAGATCCATTAACAGGAAGTTGCCAGAAACATTTCAAATGTATACATCACTTCATCATTTCAGCACATCTCTCCACCTCCAGCTCAAAAAGGTGCAGTGTATAAGATGTGGCCAGAATTTTAGTTAAAAACATTTAAAAGAAGAACTAACAATGGAATGTTAACGAGCTGACAGTGTTAACGTTATGTCATTGTGTTGTACATATCTACTGAAATGAGCATGCCAGTTAACCGCGGCCCGTCCTGTGAGTCACTGTATTTGATAGTTTGTTTATTGGACAAGAAAACGACTTGTATTTTCGTTTCGTACTCTCTGCCACTAGGACTGGGACAATATGCTCCCTAGTTAACACTATCACAGTACTTGGTCGCCGCCATTAAATGTTAGAATCCTAAAGATGTTCTTTCTGTGTTCTTTTAATGTTAAAATACTTTAATGATTCAGGGATGAAAAAAATAAATAAAAGAATTGCAAAAACGCGATACATGGGCACATTTTTTTTCTTCCCACCCCTACACTCCTACAGTGTTAGGGCGGGAAGGAGACAGACCATCAGTTAGCGGCTGTACCAACTCAAATTCAGCCAGCGCAAACCCCAGGGCTTGTCTAACCTGTGGAACGGCAGCAACAGAGAGTTTGCTGATCCAGCGGTAGACCCCAGCACTGGGGTTTGTATGGCTGAATTTGAGTTGCTATACCTCTGAAGGTCTGCACGTACACAGACCATACAGCTCCCTGTGAAGATCATAAGATAGCAGTAGAATTTGGAGCAGCTGTCACAGTTTCAGCTGTTTGGTTGACTCTTACGTATTCTTGCCCAGCTGTTAGTTAGTAGTTGGCTTTTTAAAAATAACCAATGGCTGTAAGTTTAGATTGTATGGACCCAGTAGTAGAGGTGAAATGCTGTCCTATATTTCTTTAGAGCAGGTGGCTGGGTGTTACACACTGCCAGTTCAACTCTTTCTCAAGGTCTTACATGATTGGTCACAGGGTTGTTATCCAGGAAGCTCTTACTCTTTGCCCTTGTTATTGTTCATACCTGTAAATCTCTGCTGAATGCCCAATATTTCATCTGTATACTGTAATGCTGTACAACAATATGTAATGAATATACCTTGACTGCGTCCTCGCTGCCAGCACAGGCTCCTCTCTGGATCAGGGTGTTGCCGGTGTCAATGACCCCTCGAATTCGGTCTGCGTTGGCATGCAGCTCGGCCTCAAACGCCTGATGTTTCTGATGCTTACTCTGACAGCACACATGGAGGCAATGGACACAGCATGAGAATCACAAGGTGGATTTATAGAGTAAATATTCAGAACTCTCCTTAAATTGAGATACACACTTATCATCTAGCATTGCCTTCATACTTACATTCTGCGCAAGAGCTGAACTAAAAGTCAGTTTGACTAAACCTTTACCTGCAGCATTATGAGGCCGACATTAACCTCAGCTTCACAATGCTTCTAAAACTGAGTTTTCAACTGAAAAACTAGAGGGTAACAAATGACTTCAACACAGGACAACGTTCATGACAGACAATGTGTCAGACATCGACAGACACACATTGGCAAACAAGTGAAGAACACAAAATGACAGTGGAGAGGAAGGCAGTGTCTGTCACTTTGAAAAAAAACCTACTGAAGGAAGAGTCTCTTCAAAGTTGCTTCATGTCCATGACCTTCTCAGCTGGTCTTAGTAAATACTGTCTTTAAACATCAAAAACAGCCAGTTAGGCACACTAGTGTGGAACTCTACGCCTGCTGTCATATTCCTCAGGAATTATTCCATCTCAATTTAATTTCAAGGTCCAATTAGATTAGTTTGACTACAAAGTCAAACATGTGAAGCAAATTTAAAGATAACCCCCCTCGAGAACTGAAAATAAAGATGGAAGCCACACCCAACAACTAGTAGCCTGTGATGACAAAACAGACCTAGAAATAAAATGCAAAAATTAAGACGGAATTAAGCCATTTCTTTTCAAATGAACAAAATTTAAAATAAATAAAAAACAGGTGGAAAAGAAGCTGGCACTCAACAGTGCTGATGATGGACAAACTGAAGATGGACGGAGTGCTTGTTCTACATCATGTCGAAACACACACAGCAAAGACATGGACACATGGAAGACAACCTGCTCGGTTGTTAGGCAGCTGACACACTACTCAAACTTACCAGCAGCTTGGACAGCTATAAAAAACACAGGGAGGGATTTGACACGGTTAAAGAAGTTAGCTGAGGACACATGGCTCATTTACCATATGTGAAAAAGATTGACTCCTCATTTTACAATTGAAATGTGTGGCATTTACACTTAAAACCATTCTGAAGGGATTCCATGTACTCCTTTCAGACTAGCTGTGTTACTGTAAACCTCTGTCAGTTGGTCTGTGCTAGTAGAAGCCCAGTGTGTACCTGGATGTTGGTGGGGTCCTTGTAGGACTCATCAGTTGCAGTCTGCAGCTTCTCGCTGATCCAGGCCTCGATCTCGTCCACATCCCTGCTGAACTGCTGCAGGGTCTGGGATTCACCCAGCTTGGAACGCTTTTCGATCATCTGAGCCTTCAGCCGGCGCCACCTTTCAAACATCAAAATATGGAGTTGAAAACTAAGCTTGTGCAATCTAACAACTTCTAGAGGATCAAATGTAGGAAGTTATAGGCCGGTAGCAATTTGAACATCTGTGTCTAAGGTTTTGAACAGGTGGAGTTTAATCTGGTGGATATGTAGTCTGACGATGTTGAAGACAAACAGGCTGAAAGTTGAGAGTAACAGAACTGAAACAGTCTCCAAATGTTTCCTACCTGTCGAGGACTTCATTGCGGCGGTTGAAGATCTCAGGTTTGGCGTAATGATCAGCTCCAATCAGCTGGTCAGCAAAGGACTGCAGAGCAGCAATCTTCTCCTCCTGCAGCCGGGTGACATTTAATCATTTATAGAACACCACTACCCATCAATCTATCAAGCCTTCCCTGAGGAACAGAACATCTTACTGACCTGCACGTTAATGGCCTTGTCAAAGTCTTCATGTTTCTTGATCAGGGCCTCCACACTGTCCAGGGAGTCACCCTTGTCATCACTAGCAAGGAAGGCTTCACGAGCTGCCATCCAGTTCTCAGCCTGCTCACAGTCCCTGTTGAAGAGCTGCAGAGAGACAAGGACGTCAGTCAGCGGAGGGACAAAGACAGCAGACGACATTATTAAGGTTTCTAAATGGCCATGTCATGGCTCAGCACTCCGGTACCTGGAGCTCGAGGCACTGGTCCAACATCATGCGACGCTGCACCCAGGCCTTTTCGAGGTCGGCGCGCTCACGGTCTAGAGCCTCCAGTTTCTGCTGGATCTCAGGACTAGCATAGTGGCCTCGCACCAGCAGCTGCTGACCAAACTGTTCAAAGGCCTGGAAGGTACCGGCACGAGCATCAATCTCTGTGCGGTGTTCCTGGATGACAGAAAAAGAAAAGACAGGCAGTGTTGGATGGCCAAAAAGCTGCAGTGACATCTGCAATTGTGTACTTTAACTGAAGGGAGGAGTTCAATACCTGGTGTCTTTCCAGAAGGGCCTCGGCTCCGGTCACGTCTTTGGCCAGCTCCTCCGAGGACACCAGCCCTCGTATGCCATTGATCCAGGACATCAGATCTCTGTGCACAGATGAAATGTTGTAACCAAAAAATACCAGACACATTGACTGCATCTCTTCCAAAAAAAACTAGCTGTTCTCTCCTCACCTGAAGTCAGAGAGGAAGCGCTGCAGGTCGTGGGAGTTGCCAAGCTTGTCTTTGCGCTGATCAGCTCGTCCCACCAGGCTGCTCCAGGCAGTGTTCAGCTCAGTGCATTTCTCCTGGATATCATCCACTGCCTCTGGGTGGGACTGGATCAGACGCTCCGCTGTCTCCCCAAGAGAGTTCACCTAGGCAGGGGAGGAGGGAAACATGAGTAAAAGACTCAAGGGAAGCGATACAATTTTAGCTACAATCTCATATAAATGACTAAAAGACAATCTGACCTTATCCCCCAAGGCTGCCAGGTCTCTCTCAAAGCCTTCATGTTTGCGCTGCAGAGCCTGGACACTGGCCAAGTCATGACCGTAGTTGTCGGTGTTGAGGGCCTGGTTCTTCTCCTCAATCCACTCTTTAGTTTCATCAGCATCCCTTAGGAGGCACAAACAAACAAATGGTCAAATGTTGTGAAGGGAATGTGTGTGCTCAAACATCAGGTGTTGCTGTGTGTGTGTGTGTGTGTGTGTGTGTGTGTGTGTGTGTGTGTGTGTGTGTGAGAGAGTAAGAAGGTTTCCACCTTCTCATCGTTTCCATTTATTTACTGGAAACACTTTATTATATGAAATTAAAGTTTCTATAACTACTGATCAGAATAAAGGTTTTTATTGAGAGTAAATATGCGCTGAATGAGGCCGTTAGTACTCATGTTAGTATCTTACCAGAGAAAGGTTTTACAAGTGTCTTGCTGTGGAGCCATCTAAATATAAAGTACATTTCTTCATTCCTGTAAGCAGCTACCAACACACTGCTGGCCTATAGTTGCTTGATTTGAGGAAAAGTCACTTAACTTATAAACTTTGGCAATATAACTTCTCTAAAGGAAGACATACTTTCTTCCTCTTACAAATGAAAAGTTGCATTCATCAGCGATAAAACACTCACTTGGTCAGGTATGATCAGTATATCTATGGTGGCTAATGTTACTTTACATAGATGTTATGAACTGACATTACCGAGTCAGTTTTCTGACTTCTCTCTTCTCTACTTGCAATACTGCTCTCAAATCTCCAGAATAAATTAGATTCTCAATCGCAAACTTTGTTATAATACAATACAAAAACATTATTCAAAAAGTGTGTTTTGAAGTGGAAGTTATTAATTATGATGATTGTTTTCCTATTTCACTCCCAGCTTCCCTCCACCCTTCCTACCCTTATTTGAACTGTATGGCTCTGGTAACTATCACAGACGCCCGTGAGGTGAAAACACAGACTGTAGGTGACGTCACAGACACCACACCACTACGGTCTCTGGTTTGTACCTGTGGAATCGCTGCACCTCGTGGGCACTGCCCAGCATGTTGCTCCTGTCCTCAGCCAGCTGCTGCAGGGACCTCCAGCGATTATTCAGCTCCTACACATAAAATAACTCAGGTAAAACAGCACGCTACACTCTTCAGTTTGCTCAGCCCTGTTGCTTCTAGTGTTAGTGTTAAAATTGCACTGATTTAAAGTATGAGAACTAAACACCCCCTCAATGACAGAGAGGCACACATCGAATCATTAGCTCATTAGCATTTAGCTGCATCATCGGATAAACTTGGAGATCATGATTTAAGGTGAGGTGAGGAACGCTAAATTAAACATTAACTCACTTATAACCATGCAAATACAATATGTGCTAGAAGTGTGCTAATTTGCAGAGTGTGTTTGCTGCTCACAGACAGCGATGGACAAGCACAGGCACGTGGAGGATGGGTGTGAAGTGCACAGGACTGGATGCATGTTAAGAACATTACATAACACACGGACAGAAAGACGAAAATACCAAAAAAGACCCTAAAGACATCGGATGATGGATGATAACAGGATGAACAAATGTCATGGGAAACAGGATGAAAACAAACAGAACTAGCAGTCCGGTTTTAGAGACAGAACACCAAGGAAACCATGCTGATGGGGTTAGTTTTCTGATCACAATGCAGGACAGGAGAGCTAGGGGAGGAAACATTCTAAATGAGGTCCGGGTGGGCAAGTTAATCTTACCTTGATAGTATTAAAGTTTGCCGTTGTTTGAACAGCCAAGCGTATATTCTATAGTCAACGGTGAACAAACCATAGCAGAAAGGAGGAGGACAAAAACAGAAAAACACACCAGTCAAGAGTGTTCAGGAAACTCCCATGGTTTGTCTTAGTCTTCTCCCAAGACAAACCAAGACACCACACCAATCAGGACAAAGTAAGCACCGCAACCACGGCTGCAGCAGAGCAGCCCCAAACACTGAATTATGACGAATCAAACTAAATACTTGTAAATGATTGAGACGTATAGATTAAAAGGGATTAAAGAAAAGGCTCCCGGGTTTTCTCATCAATGTCTTATCATATCTAATGAGGACATGTAACATCAAGACCCATGCCAGTAAGATGTCTTTGGGTATGATTGCAGTAGATTCCAGCAGCGGCACACCAGTATCAAACATCAACCCAGTGCTGAACAGCCATGCACAGTTACAGTATTAGATCAAGATGACAGGCTGTCACATCTTTGCAGTTGATGCATTTTGTCTAAAAATACATAAAACAGCTGAACGTTTGAATGTATTTTCTGTAGACAGATTTAACCCGTTAGATGAAGCTTACCTTCCATGGAGATGCAGTCTTGGAATCGGCTTCATCCTGTTTAATGAAATGTATGCGTCATACCAGAGTCTTATTTTATTGTTGGGATATTTGAAATGTTTGTTAAATATCAAGCAAAATGGATGTAAAGTGCAGAAAGGGTCAAACCTTGCCAGGAGCAGCACCAAGCAGCTCTTGCTGTTGCTGACAGAAAACAAAAAAGATCATTAAATTACAGATAAAACATGGAAGATGGCTCATAAAGTGAAGCCAGGGAAGAAGAACTTACCTGAGCCTGAACCATGGGGGCCTCCTCAGCCATGAGGCCTTCAGACTCCAGCTCAGACGCCACTTTGTTGATGTCCCTCAGACGAGACTCATTGGCCTTTAGGTCCTGGACCAAACAAAAGAACATCGTTGTACACTTTTCATCAGACGTGACACGTACAAACAAACTCAACAAAAACACACAGTAGCCATGAGTGTAGTTAAGCAGAAATATGACCATGAGTTGATGACTCAAGATCAGTACAAGTTACTTACTAATCAATAAGAGACCTAACATGATTTCACCATATAAATGACATCAGAATCAAGTTATAAGTGTGTGTTACAGGGAGCCAAGTAGAGCAACAACTAGTACAGATGTTTTTCATGAGAGTCTACAGAGAGCCGACGTTACCTTCTGGAAGTCGTCAAACTTCTTCTGCAGGACCTCGACCTGTTCCAGGTCAGAGCCCATCTCTTCATTAGTGAGGGCACTCTCCTTCTCATTGATCCACTGCTGGAGCTCATTGGCCTCACGGAACAACATGAACTTCTTGCAGCTCTTCTCCAGCATGTCCTTGCGTTTCTCTCCCAACTCCAACAGAGTACCATACCTTGAAAAGGGTGCACCCACAGAATTCAATCAAATCATTTAAATTGCCTTGAAAAGCTTATCACCCCTCTTATAGCGTAGCTCATTTAAAAAAAAAAAAAAGGATTTTAAATAATTAAGAGAATAAATAAGAGAATCTGCTCTTTTGAGGAATTTGTATTTTTTGCTAGTTCTCAAAATCGAAATGATAAAATCTCGTCTGTAGCGCTGAAACAATCAGTAAATTTGATGTTGATCAGTCATTGACAGATAAGTATTTGATAATTGATAAGTTGTCATTTATTAAGCAAAGATGGAGAACAGTTGCTGGTTCCATCATTGCCATAGTGAGGATTTGCTCAATTTCTCCATTTTAATTTTTTTTGACTGTTCCTCTAACAGAACGAGCAATTTGAAAATATCGTGGACTCTGACATGTTATACATCAAATGAGTTATCCAAAAAACACTGAGGATAATCTACTAACAATGAAAACTCTTTGGTTGCAGTCCTAAACTCTTGTCATTTAACTGAGAGACTCGTACGACCAACGATGTGACCAACGATGTGACCAAAGAGCACGATGGAAAACGAGCTGTGCTGAATGAGTGAGGAGAGTGTTGAAGCAACCGTTTTAGTAACTGACTGATTGATCACATTGTACGTTTGCGTTGCAATAATGAATCAAAACAGAAGAAAACCTTCAGAGCTTTTACAGGGAAAAGCAAAGTCAAACAGACTGAACAAAGAAGCGGAAGATCTGCAGGAAGTAAGTTCATAATGAGCTTTTCATTGCATCGTTTGTTTTTATTCATTTATCAATCTATCATTTATTTCCTACAATAGTTGTGTAATAGCTTTTGTAATCTACTCTTAAAATGATTTTAAGTAAATTCTAATTAAAAGCTGGACCAGCTAGCAGATTTCAATCAAGAATCTCGGAGCCACTAGGATCAGCAGAATTTCTCTGACTGGCACCGTGAGCCTTGGACAATGAGGTAACCTGTGCAATAATGAATGAAGCAGAACACAACGGCTTATGATATGACAAAAACAAAATCAGAAATTAACATCCAAAGTCAAGCCTGGGATGAGAGGGATGTGAAAGGATCTTCTATCCCTGTACGGAATAGAAGAGGAGCGTGAAGAAGAAGACACACCGTCACACAACATGAGGGGTTTTGGGGTTGGGAGGGATGTAAAACTGCGATGATATTTAGTGGCATCACGATCACAAGAACACGCAGAGGGACGCTGGGTCCTACTCACAGCTCTTCCACCTGCTTCATGCGCACAGACACGCTGCAGGCCTCCTTGGTGACAAGCCTGCTCAGAGGCAAGGCAACGCACAGCGAGACAAGATTAAGTGGTTAAACACAGCAGAGGAGACAAGAGAAAGAAGCCAGGGGCAAGGTCATTACTGTTAAAAACGGAGCAGAAAATATGATTTGATGAAAGTAAAGAACAGTTAAAGAGCAGAGAAAAGACACTTAAGAGGAACTGTTAACAAATCCAGTCGGAAAGGAGAATTCTGTTAGTAAACTACATTTCGGTTGCAAATTTTCTTTATGGTGTGAGTTTCTTACTGATTATCAATCTGGTCTTGGCGCAGTGCAATGCTGCCGTGTTCGTCCAGCAGGTTTTCCCTGGACGAGGACTGGGTGGGGTCCAGCTTCTTCACATAAGCAGCAGGAACAAAGCCCTGGCGATCGTTCACCTCCACCTTCCACCAATCCTGCAGCAGGGAGGAGAGGGACTGGTATCAGCAAGTGATGTTCATGATTTCGTGATGGAAACCATCAACATCAGGTCATGTGGACGCTTAATGGAGATGGCAGCTTAGAAAGTTGTTCCATGAAACCTAGCACTGAAAATAAAGTCACTGATAAATACTTTAAGGTATAGTGGTAAGCAACTAGAACAACTTCTTAGCTCCTCACAAACCGAACATGAATGCCTTACTGACAACTTTGGAAAACGCAGTCTTTAACATTCATCTTCCATACAGCCGGCGAGAGCTAGCAAAAACAAGGACAGCTTTGTTAACAGGGCACCAGAAGATCCACGAGCTACACAGAATGCAGGATATCAAACATGCCACGAGGGAACATAAGGCTACTGTGGAAGACATAGAAGGGAAGACTGGTACACTACGTTCCCGTATGGAACGAGGCTGAAGGTCGCTGCAGAGCACCGCTGACACATTCAAACAACAAAATCGAGGCTATCCAAGAAGAAATACAAAAGCTAAGAGCTCCCTTTGATGAATTAGATCAAAAAAGATATGATTCAGTTTTTACAACATGTGATCCCAGCAGGGAGCACAACAAGCCCATAGAATGCCTATTGACCCGCCCAAGGCCAGACCAGAGGGATGGGGATCACGCACTGGAAATGATCAACATGCTTCGCCAGCACAAAGGAGGAGATACTAGGGAGAGCCAAGATCCTGTTCTTACTGGATTACTCCAACCAATGGGAAATGGGATTTGAAAAACAGGGAAGTGGAGTAAGAACTAGAAAAGTGCACTAAGTAGAGTGCAGACCACTGATGTAATGTGTGATTAATTGAATACAACCGACAACTTGCTAACCCCCAGTCTGTGTAAGGCGTCCTGAAGCACGCTTCATTCAAACTCAAAATCAAGCGGCGATGCAATCGGCTGGAAGTCATCGTATTATACTGGAACCGGTTAATGGCAGTAAGTGAGGAGTCAGCAGGCAGTCAATGGCAGTATAAAACAGGCAATAAACGGTGTTCCGAGAAAGTGTGAGTCACCGCAACCATGAGAGGACCTTGATCCTGCAGCCATAACTAGACACCCAGAATATGATGCAGTTTGCTGCATCAGAATGAGAGATTAGTGGACAGATAGACATAATTCTACCGTCGGACCAAATGATTATCTTTAATCTCTTGAACGGGTTTTGTCAAAAGGTTGACTAATTCATTATTAATTGATTACTGATCATTACAGTGACTGACAAATTATTAAATAAATCACTAGAAATGAGCATCCCTAATCCCGATATGAACGTACCTAAATGTCGTGTAACATGTCAGACTGACAGTCTATTGAGCACTGAGCTGTTTTTGATCTGTACCTTGTTGGTGCTGTTGAGCAGGGTGAGGATGTCCCCCTTCTTCATGGTAACCTCACGGGGACTCTTCTCCTGGTAGTCGTACAAGGCCAGGACCAACTCCTTCCCGGTCTCATCATCCGTCGGTGCCACTTGTTGCTGCTCAGTTAAACAAACATTTAGAGTCACTGATTTACGTTCTGCTTTAACTGAAGAAAGTTTGATTAGCTGAGAAATCCCACAGTCTAGCCATCAGAGGCTGTATTAAAAAGCCCTGCAATTAAGCGGAGCACATGTGCAGTGTTGCAGAGTGTGAAGAGGGATGACGTTTTACCCTGCAGGACTGGGCCTGTTCCTTCAGAGCATGGATGCTGCTGCCATAGGCACTCAGGTCAGACATCAGGGCCTCATGCTTCTTCAGCAAAGCCTGAGGAAGACACAAACTATTCAGCACAACTGCATCTGTCAAAGGCATATATGTTGAGGCTTGTGCAATTAATGTAACATGAACAAAAACAGAGCTTAAGATAGAAACACTAAAATATTAACAAATGATACAGTTTATACTTCATTAGCAAGTAGTTGAAAATGCATATGTAACATTGCCATAATGATATTTTGTGTACCTCAGCAGAGTCCTCGTCTTTGCCGTAGTCTGGGCTCCCCACGATGGGCTCCTTCTCCCTCATCCAAGACTCGGCCTCGTTGGCATCAGCAAAGTACTGCTGGGCTTGCAGAGAGTCCTCCAAATCCTGTCTCCTCTGGGAGGCCTTAGCCTTCAGCGTGTCCCAGCGTCCATGTAGTTCAACCAGCTTAACTTTCACATCCTCTCCAGCAAAGTGTCCTGGGAACCCACCAGATGAATGATCAGCATTTTGAATGTTGGGACAATACTTCACTTGCTTAAGGTCACTTTCAACTCGTAGGAGATACCAAACAAGGCTTGTTTTAATTGAATACCTTCCTCCACCATGGCTTCTCCTTTCTGGGTAACAGCCTTAATGCGAGGATCATGACCGGTGATCTCAGCCTGCAACGCCTGGTGCTTCTTCAGCAGGTTTTGGACACCAATCAGGTCTTTGCCTGAGGAAAACATCAAGAATGACGTTTTGTAAAACTTCACTAATCTGAAATGACGGTGGTGCTTCAACTGAAACTGAAGCATCCTCCAAGTTCACTGCTTATCTCTGTAAAGTGACCATTTTATAATACAAGTAAAAATAGCTAACAAGTTTTACCTCTGTTGGTAGAGGCAGCAATGGGCTCTTTCTCACGGATCCAAGTCTCCTCGTCCTCCACGTCTCTGAACAGCTGCTGGAGCCGCAGAGAGTCGGACAGTTTCTGTTTGCGTGCAGCCATGGGCTCCCGCAGAGCTTCATAACGCCCCACTAAAGCCTCCTGCTTCTTGCGGATGTTGTCAGCATCAAAGTGTCCCGCCTCTTGGAACTGGCGAGCCTGGATTGTTATGCCATCGATACGATCCTGCGAAAGAACAATTTATACATTAGCTATTTAATTACTGTGAACCAACTAGTGTCAGTTAGTATCAGGTATGCCTTCATAATGTAAGCCCAACATTAGGTACCTGGTGAGCAGCCACGTCGGCCTCCAGCAGTGCATGTTTCTTCTGCAGGTTCTGGACACTAGTCAGGTCTTTCCCATAGTCGTCTGAAGCCAGGTGTCCCTCAACCTCATACAGCCACAGCTCAATGTCCTCTACGTTCCTGTTGAACTGCTGCTGCTGGTTGGCCTCACGGAGCTTGATGCCTGAAGAAAAAGGGAAGAAATCAAATTCACAATCAAAAGTCATCCAGAGCTGTCATACCATCAGTGATGGGGCGCTGCATGCAGAGATGTCATGATAGAAACAGTTTATACCACAATTCAGAGGAAATAATAACGCGTTAACTTGCCCACTAAAAAATACACAATTCAAAATATTAGGAAATTAGAAAAAGATTGTATTTTTATTGATTCGAAAAATCTTTTAGTTATGTATAATAGGTTGCGTAGAGCTAGTGTTAGGAAGTTAAACAGCTCAGAATTGACTCTCTAATATCTATTTGATGTTGCTGTGAAAACATCCCCTTTAAACATCTGGATGTATTCAAGTTTATCACCAAAACTACATTTTACAAGGTTACATCTGAACACATCATGATAACGTTATAGTGTACTTTCGCCCAATATTCATTTACATTATGGTGCGTTCAAGCTCCATTCAGTAAATGAATATAAGTGGAAGCTCTGTACCAGAGTCATACAGCAGACAGACCAGTGATGTTGACGGGGGTCACAGAAATAAATCTAACTTGTATTGCATTAGTAATAAGTAATAAGTGCCACACCTAATGGTAACACTCAGTATATCTGCACCTTTCAAATGGAAGAAACTGCAAACTGCCCTTAAGCTAAATCATTTCATTACTTTCTTTTTTATTATGTTTGTAGGACTCTTGTAGTTGTATTTATTGATTGTACTTGCTTGATTGATGCAGATGTCTGGTTTCATATCTGTTGTTTGACAATGAATGTTTCTTGTCCTCAGGTCTCACTGAGAATCCCTGAATAACTAAAGTAATGTCTTTCCCACACTGACATACAACAGTACTGCCATATTTGATTGTAAAATGTCCCATTTGACAATATTAAATTTGTACTTGGATGAAATCAAATCTATTCATATACTGATATACTGTAGCACCTCCATTTACTTCAGATGTGTTTCAGAGCTTTCCTACAACCAGTACCTTTAAGCTCAGTGGCCTCCAGCAGTTTTTTCCACTGGGAGCTGACTTCCTCCATGCGGCCAGCCGTCTCAGTAGAGGCATAATGCTTTCCATCCAGCAGCTCCTGGCCAGACTTCTGCAGGGCATCAATGCGGCTCTGATTAGCGGACAGCTCCGCTTCAAACGCCTGGTGTTTCTGCACCTTGCCCTGCAGGTTGGAGGGGTCCTGTTGTCAAGAGAGCAGAAGGACGGTTGGAAAATGGAAACTTCAGAAACAGTGAGGATAACGTGGGGATGTGCAAAAACATTTAAAAATGGAGGACACATCTCTCCAACTCTTTGATGAACTACCTTGTAAGCCTCATCTGTGGCCGTCTTCATCTTCTCGTTGATCCAGCTCTTGAGCTCATCAGAGTCCCTAAAGAACTGCTGCAGGTGGAAAGAGTCCTCCAAGGCAGCACGACGAGACTGAGCACGCTCATGCAGGGCGTTGCGCCGGCTGAGCAGCTATAAACGTGAAAAGGAAGAGAAGACATGTTGCTATTGAGTGATGATGACAAAATCCTGCCAGCTGCTTAAGCATTCAGTGCTCATATTTGAGGTGATTTGATTCAAGGGAACGTTGAGGGAGCCGACAGTGGTACTTACAGCATCTCTGCGGGTGGCCACGTCCTCTTTGGCATAGTGGTTGTTCTGGATTAGTTTGGTAGCAAACTCATCCAGGGCCTGGACATGTACAAGACAAAGAAATTCAAAATATATCCTATTTCATGTAAAACCTGCCACGGATTGTACAACTTCCATGGAGTAGCAACAGTATTTCAGGAATAGAATGTGTGGACAAGTGGACAAACTGGAGTAGCTTACAGTGATCTTCTCTTCCTGGGCACTGAGGGACTTCTCAAAGTCCTCGTGTTTCTTCAGCAGTGCCTCTACACTGTCCAGGGAGTCACCAAGGTCTTCATTCAGGAGGAAAGCCTAAATAATGCAGATACAACATTAGATAGTGCTTCATCACATCAACTCACTAGTGCAACTCTATCCTGAAGAAAGGTTTTGGTTAGAGTTGGGCCGGTGTAAAAACGTTCAAACCAGTTTGATATTTAGCCTCAAAACTGAATCGTTATAGCGAATTTTACTACAGGTGTTGCACTTGACTACCCTAAGAGAGCCTGGTCCGAAGTTGTTGCTAACAATGGGGCTAACCCCCTTCACCTGAATCGGTTGGCGCAACTCCTCTTGTCTCGTCACCCAAAGAAACACATGAACGTTCTAATAAACAAACATAACGTGCACCAGGACCCTCCTCCTCCCTCCCAGCTCTACTGAAACACTATAACATCCGTAATATGTAGAACACAATATTACGTTAATCACGTTGTAAAATTGCCTTATGATGGAATACAAGCTGGATTTAGCATCGTGACACCATCGGCATAGGTTGCTGATGTAGGCCGATCAACATATGCCCGTTCAGCCTGTATAAAAATCAAACTGGTGTCAGCTCGTACAGCGGATAGGACCAGCAAAACCCGAAATCGATCCAACTCTAGTTTTGGTGTCAGCCGTGCCAGGTTTACCTCTTGTTTGCTCATCCAGTTGTCAACTTGCTCTGTATCTCTGTAGAAGAGCTGCAGGTCCATGCACTGCTCATACTGCTGCCTGCGAACCTCCCACAGCTCCAGCAGAGACTCCTTCTCCTCAGCGAGGATGCCCAGCTACACACAACACAACACATCATCCTAAACATGTGAACTGGTAACACATGGTACATGGTGGTGTGCTGGTATAGAGAAGTATAATACCACACAAAAGAACGAGAGTACAGTCTGGATTATGTCATAGTCCTACCTTTTCCTTGACCTCTTCAGAAGCGTAGTGTCCTGTATTGAGCAGGGCCTGGCCAGCTTCATCAGTGACTCTAAAACTGTCTTCATGAGCATCAATCTCTCCCTGGGACACACAAAAGACAAGCTTAGATTGCTGCTTTTTACATTTGAAAGAAATGTTGCATTTGAATCCGTATTCAGCTTTTAAAAAGGGCAAAGCTAAAATGGTGGTCGAAGTCCAAGATCCTTTGACCTGAGAGACGTTACCTTATGCTCCTGGTGGCGGTCCAGCAGAGCCTCGGCTCCAGCCACGTCATTGGCCAGTTCGTCAGCATTGATCAGGGCTTTCATCTCGGTCACCCAGCTGGTCAGATCCCTGAAGTCAGCAGTGAAACGCTGCAGCCTAAAAATAGATCACAAGAGAGCAGGAGTGATGAGTTCTGAAGAGAAATGTTTAACAGTGTAGAGCCGCACCTATTATTATAACAGAGAATTTACCTGAAATAAATATTAGAAAGTTTGCCGTTTGGTACCGACTATCAAATATATTCAATATTTGAATACTTTATTCAATCTTCTTAAAAAACAAACAAACAAATGTAACAAGATAATAGAGCTGTTGGATGCCGGATCAGAAAAAATACTGGACTTCAAATTATAAAGACTGTGACACAGATTAATCTAATCACAGAGTGTTATCCCTCAGATGTATTTTCTCAGTATTTTTATCTTTTTTAACAACAGCCATATAGACATATTTGTACATATATACATTCTCTGAAACCTCTGTGTAAATATGAAGAGTAAGAATAAAAGGTTGGAGTTTGACATTACTCCATACAGAGAACAATGTAAAGTGACAGAACTGATCTGCACAAACATCAAAGTATTGTTTAAACATTATAGATTTTTCTCAGCCGATCTAAACTGAACCACACAGAGTTTTTCATGACCATATAAACCCCGACATTGACAGTTTATAACCAATCCATGTCTGCTCTGTTACCGGTAGGAGTCATTCAGACGGGTGTGGCGCTCAGCGGCCAGAGCGCGAATCTGTTCCCAGTTGGTGACAAGCTCGTCTTTCTTCAGATGGATTTGTGAGGCATTTTGTGGATGTGTCTGCTGTAGGCGCTCTACATCACCACCCAGTGTGTTGACCTGGAAAGAGAATAGAAAAGGAGAGACAATAAAAGGTTTACACCAGGTTTCTGTGCTGTATGCGTGTTGATATTCGGTAAAAGCATCTTCTTGCCTTATCTTCCAGGGCAGCCAGGTCTCTCTCCAGCCCCTCGTGTTTGCGAAGCAGGGCCTGCACACTGGCCAGGTCACGGCCAAAGTCATCAGAGGCCATCAGCTGCTCCTTCTCCTTGATCCAACTGATAGTCTCATCCACATCCCTGTTGTTGGAATCAAACACACAAGTTTGTATTTACATTGTCTTAATAACATTTCTGTGAAAATCAACAAAGAAAGATGGATAAGTGTCCATATTTGAACCGAAACATAAATTGAGTGAGTAAAGGCTGTGACGTGTCGTTTACCTGTTGAAGCGCTGCACCTCAGCAGCCCCAAACAGCTTGCCCTGCCTCTGCTGGGCGAAGCCCTTCAGGCGCTGCCAGGCCGCGTTGACCTCGTCCTGCTTGCGAACTATGAGCTCAGCCTCAGGATGGGCTTCCTGGATCAGCTTGGTTGCCAGCTGGTTCACCTCATTCACACGTTCCTCGTGGGCAGCCAGGTCAGTCTGGAACTCCTCAAACTTCTTCTGCAGAAGCTCCACATGCTCCAGGTCCTGACCCAGCTCCTCAGAGGAGGCCATGGCCTCCTACACATGGACATAGATGAAAAACATTGAGGCAAATATTACATTTAAGTCTAAAAGCTATTTAAATTGAACTGAATGACCTCACAATTCAGTCAACTTTAAGATTATTTGTGCACTTACAGCTACAGCTTGTTGTTGCTGTCAAGAGTTTATTTCTAGTTGTTTAGTCTTCTTTATTCGTTACTGGTGAATCAAAAGTTTTCCTCTGGTTTTCATTCCCCATTCAAATGAATTGGTACCATTAGTCTCAGGCCATCTATTTAGCTTTCAACTCCAATTACAATCACCTTTAAATGAGGACAGCTATTCTGTCTTTATGTTTGTTGTTAACTTTTATTAGAGCAGTTAAAGAGCAAACTGAAAATAGCATTTACTTTATTCTGCCAAAGGCTAGAAGAAAACAGAAAAAGAGACTTCCTAACAATGCCCCAAAACACAGAAATATATGAAATGTTCATTCACCCCAGAAGCACTATTTTTGCACATAAGCCATGTTGTTTAAATAAAAATCTGACCTTGTCACTGATCCAGTCCAGGGCATCTTCACACTCTCGCAGGTACTGGACCAGTTTCTGGGCCTGCAGGAGACGCGTGCCCTTCTCCTTGGTCCTCTGCAGCAGAAGGTCCCATAGGCGATGCAGCTCCTCCAGACGAGTCTAGTGTACAGGAGGGAAGGATATTTTTAACGTTGGTGCACAGTGGAGAGGAAGGGAGAAGGAAATATGAAAATAAGTAAAAAGGGCAAAACACTAGAGAGTAAACATCTTCACTCAAGACATGATATCATTATAGTTTTCCCTCTATAATGAATTAGTATGCATCTAAAATAGCAAAGTGAGTCCTGGAGTTTTAAAGGTATTTGCTAGGTCATCCGTTTAAAGATACCACCTGGAACAAAAATAAATCCACTAGCACCATTCCTTTGTGAGACGACCCATGTGGGACATTACTTAAATAAATTAAATAGTTAGACCATTTCCTAGCAACAGAATCACGAGAAGGGACAGATTTCAACGAAGAGCCAGCTCTGGAAAAATGTTCACAGCACTCAAGAGTCACATGACACACGGTCCACAGCAGCTCAACACCTACTTGTATATATTCTCCCATATCGACACTTGTAACTATGGGTCTTTGTTGTGTCCGGTAAGGCGTGTAGGACTGATTCAGATGGAGCAGGGTATTCAGTAAATATGCACATGCATATTAGGGTGACCACAAACATCATCGGGTGCCTTACTCGAATGGTCTCAGAGGAGAAGTGTCCCTCGCTGATCATAAGGTTTCCAGTGTCGTCCAGTTTGATAATAGCCCCAGCGTTGGCCTGGACTTCAGCTTCAAAGGCCTGATGTTTCTGCAGCTTACCCTGTTTACAAGAAGACACATGAGATGTATAAAAATCTGAAATATACTGTGTGTATGTATATTCTTATGAAAATAGGGGACACAATGATAGATATATATATATATATATATATATATATATATATATATATATACACACACACACACACACTGTACACAAAAAAAAACAGCCTGACAAACCTGCAGGTTGGAGGGGTCCTTGTAGTTCTCATCAGAGGCAATCTGCAGCTTCTCCTGGATCCACTTCTCCAACTCGTCAGCATCGCGGCGGAAGAACTGAAAACGGTAAGAGTCCTCCAGCTTCGTCCTCCGCGTAATGGACAGCTCCTTGAAACGCCGGTAGCGGTCCAGCACCTGCTGTCGGCGTTCCTGGATGTCCTCGGCTGTCTCCAGCACTTTAGCCCCTGCGGTGTCCATTTTCTGGAAACACACCATGATGATAAGAATCATAAGTAAGTTTGTACTTTTTTAAACAGAAAACACACATTTATATTGTGATATTCACTGGAAATGTCACCCACAGCCAGTGAGGATGCTTATCATGGACGCAATGCGCAGAAATAGATATTCAAACCTGTTTTTCCAAGAAGGATTATTCACAAGTAATTTTTGGCCAATTTTGACAGACTAACACACACACATAGACAGACAAAGTGCAGAGCAGAGAAATGGCTTAAAATAGACAGTGTGTTTCCAGCTATCGGTGATCCCCCCACAAAAATCCTAAATGTAGGCTTTTTGTGTCAGTCTATAATCTAAGCGGTTATTATGTCACAAAATGTGCACAGACAGGACCGTATTTGATTAAACAAGCATAAAAACACCAAACAATCACCTGGCCTAAGTTGACCCCCCCGCCGGGTCTAAGCATCGAGGTTTAAAAAAATATTTAAAAAAAACAAAACATATTTTTACGATGTTTTTTTAAAATACATTTGTATGCAAGTAGCAAACTCATTTAAGGAATAACTTGGAACTATGAGGCAGGATATAAAAGAACAAAAACCCATCCTGTCTCAAGCTGAGCAACCAGCAGCTGAAAGAGTCAAATGCCAAACGGGGGTGGGGAGCCGGAAATTCCACATGCATGGGACAGTGCTAGGCTTCAATACACAATGGAATCGCTGCAGTTGGCTTCTGTGTCCACTGTGCCTCTGACCCACGGTCAGTGTAGCCTCAAACTGTGGCTAAACACTAGTTAGCAACCTTGTTGAAACAAGACGTGATCTTGAACAGGCCTTCATACTAGCTTCATTTCTACGATGGGAAATGGGAGGCACATTGTGAAGAGCTGCAATGAAAACCATTCAGAAAAATCTAAATAAAACCAATTATCAGTGAAAATAATCAGTGTGACTGTTGGTGGTTTTACCAGATTGCATTTTAAAATACTTAACCACTGCTTAGTTGAGAACTAATTCTTTGTTTCTGTGCCAGACTCTACCCATCAACAGACGGATACAAAGAGGGAAAAAGAGAGACATCGATCTGTCTAACCAAACCAAGGTCAAACAAACCCCGAGCACAAAAGCTGAGTGCAGGGTTAGGGGGGGAGGGGGGCGTGTGTAGAGTGAGTCAGGCCTAATGTAGATCAATGTGGGTTTTTGTTGATGTAGCAGATCGTGTGACAAAGAGCGTGGATAGATGTGAGACAGTCTCCTGGTCCATGCCGACACTCAATGCATGGATTAGTGCAGTCAGCAGCTTTTTAACCAGAGCCAGAGGCACCATTAGCACACACACACAATACTGTGAGCCGATTAGTGGCAGCCACCCACTGCCTGAAAAAGTGATGGTCCAGAATGTTAGCCAGCACCCCTCCCCCACATCCCAGCCTGTCCCAGTTCACAGAGAGCTTAAAGCTTCTCAGGGATTCCACTGAGAGAACCCAGACTCGTTGTGCACAGTGATGTCAGCACAAGGGTTCTTCCTCTAACTTTAACATCTCAAAATGTTGTGTCACAACATTTTAATTGATATTCATTTAATTTTCAATATTCTTCTTCTTGAATTGTTGAACTTCTATTCTTCCACACGATTAGACACTCTTTCTAGTGACAGAATCTGCTCAAATTAAAACGGAATCTGGAAAACATTCAAAACAGATTTCAGAGTTAGGACCCTGGACATGGGGACTTTTGAAAAGAGAAAAAGTCAGCAGCACTTAGAAGAGGACTGATGACACACAGTGGTGGTCAGACAAATATCACGCACGTTTGATATAAAAGAGGCTGACATTTACAAAGCCAAATGTCACTGCCAGCTTGTATTAGTCTACCTGCAACCTGCCCTTAATTCTTACCCCTAGGCCCCATATATGGGGCGTTTCCAGTACTTTCCATCTTAGACCATCGAACATATACTAATTATGAAACCGAAATATAATGATGTTGCATACCACGTAAAACTTCAGAACCTGAGTTAAAATAAGATTTAATCAATTTGTACATACTCCAAACACAACTCACTCAAAGCCTATTATAATTACTACAGTACCACATTCATATTTCGCCAGGATGTGTGCACACCCTGCACATATCCGGACCTAGCAATCGAAGCTCGATGCTAACAAAGAAACTGAGATGGCAGAAAGCACGGCAACTACACACAGATGACGGACATATCCGTAACATCTCTCTCCGTCATACTATCGCTGATATATGAGCAAATAGAATATATAAAAGACAGCAGACGAAAACCACCATTACGCACGCGACTACTTTACGCACAGCACCTGCACACCACAGCTTGTTGTTGTATCATCGCGAGTTTTTTCACCGTTCATTTTGTTCATAACGGTTGTATTTGGATGTATTGAACACCATTAGTGATAAACAAGTGAAATATGTAGTTTGGTACATGAGAAAAGTCAAATGGCACACATGGTGCCAAGATGTGCCAAAATGCACATTTTGGAAATCTCGCCTGAACTCTCTGTACTAAAACCTCTCTCATTTTGTTGGGCTTTACTTTATCAAAGTCAAACTTTTGCAGAAAGACTGATCACATATTGTGCTATGATTTGAGAGATGTTTTAGGCTTGGACCTGCATTCTTTCAAATAAATAATATCAATAAAAGTGCTTTTTTTTTCAGGCGAACCTGAACATTTTAAATTGAGCTGTGTGCCATCTTCATTTACTATAAACCAGTAACATATACACTGATATTTACACATCTGAGCAAAATCTCACAAGTGTTAGTGTTATTTATACCATCAAAATTATCCAAAAAGACCTTACAGTTAGAGATCTGTACTCTCTTTAGTATGGGTATGCTATTTTCGAGCAGAGGCCTAAAAATTAGGACTAGGGGTTAAAGGGTTAACCAGTCCTAATAATCAATTAGTGCCCACCCAAACTGTGATGACACAAGGATCTGTATTTTGTAGCAACCCAGTTTAACAGCTTTCAAAGAACACTGAACTGGATGGCAGTTTGCCTTTCCTCCCAGGAAAGGTTTCACTGACCAAACATACTTTACTTGGACAGTACTGGGCCTCACAAGTACTGCCAGAACACTATATTAGTCTCAATTTGTGTACCCGGCCTGTTCAAACCAGAACCTTCACAAAGTGACATGACATGACATAAAGTAATGTTTGTCACTCATTGTGAAGAGGACTAGTCTTTTAGGAGGTACCTTATTAACTGAGGGGTAAGAGGGTCAAATAGGTGTTTGGTTCAATATAAAGTCTGATGGTAATCGGAATTAACTTTAATGCATGAATGAATTGTATACATTTGATAAATGAGGAAATCCAGCATCAGAGCAGGGCTACTGAAGCCGGGTTTATGCCTGGTGTAGTGATGTCAGCACGTGTTGTGCATCAAGCACAAAGGCTCTGCAAGCGGTTGCGGCGCTACGTCGTGCACCTCCGACATATTGTAACTAGCAGGCCTTTTCAGATGTTACTGCCACAAATACTGATAAAAACAAAGCTAAATAACGGACAATTCTTTTTAAAATGCATTAGAAGCAGAAGATCTTGGAATTTAACAGGATATTCAAACCTTTAACCTTCGTTTCATTAGAATACATTTGTTATTCCAAATATTTGGCTGGTTTCTTTACAGAACTTGTATAAAAGGCAATAATATAGTCCATGAAGATGAGATACGAGTTTGCAGCTAATTACAATTCCTCCATGGCATTGAGGAGTTGTGTTTTTGGTCCGTTTTGTTTGTGTTTTGGAGAATACGTCACCAAACTACACGTTGAGCTTTAAGTCATGCTCGTAGCCGACACGCCAGCTGTGGAGTCCGAGTACAAGCGTGGCCTTACAGATCTGTGACACCACCAAATACAGCCCTGCCACTGCTGATAGCACTTCCTCCCATCTTGTATCAGTAGATAACAGCTTTCCCTCTCTTCACCCCCCTGCTCCTCTGCGGGGGATTGTTTTTTTCTGCTCTCTGGGTAACACCCACACACACTGCTATCAGCCGACAGTACTACTGGCTTCTATTCCACTGATGGTTGTAGTTATACAACCCTAATTCCTTTTCTACCTCCTGTTCCGGCATAACTCAAATGTAATGCTGGGTGGGAACTTGGAACTATGCCAGCAGCATGTGACTTTCAAAGTCATCACCATTTCAAAGTCCACTTCATGGGTAGAGAAACAGACACTATTACCGCCTCTCTCTGGTTGGAAATGATGCAGAAAAGTGTCCATTAGGAGCAGCGCATTAAAGAAAAGGTATCCTGTCTTCTATATGCACGGATATTAGTACTCCCTGAGATAACTTGGCAACAAAAGCAGTAGCTGAAACAAAAAGTCAAGAAACCTGAGCAACTGGAATAGAAATCAATAAATTCCTCAACTCAAATGTTCTCCTTAGAGCAGCAATGCAGCATAAAGGAAGGCCCGGCTAGCTTAGCTACCTCATAGCCTCAACAGCTGCCTGTTGTTAGACTGCCTACATACAACAGGAATTACCCAGATTATTCATTAAAAGCCTTTTACAAGATCTATATACCTCTCCTGGTTAAAACAAAAATCTAAATTATTACGCCTAAATGCTATATGTATAACCTGCTACTCTGACTCAAAACACCCTTAGGAGAGAGGAGGGTGGAATTCAAAAAGTGAACCCTGAATCCATGTTAAAGCTTAACTCCAGTCATTCCACTTCATAAATAGATGAAGCTTGTTTGCGGAGTACAGAATGTATTAAGTATCCTGGGCGTTGTTACATGAAGCAAGGCTAACCCTGACATCAGACCCCGTCTCAGAGAATACAGCAGGTTTCCAGTAGGTTCATACATTGCAGTGACCTTCCTTAAATCATCATCAGAGGTTCACAGAGGAGTGGATGAAGTCATTCACTTAGCAACGCCCAGTTACTATGGGGAACCATGTGTTATGAATAGGGGTCCTACTGACGCCACACTGGGAGGATTCTGCAGGAAATGGGAGAGTCTCATGGGACCAGGCCAGTCCATTTCCCTACTGGGGGACAGAGAGATAAAACACGCATTGTCCTGAACCTGGAGAACCTCCAGCTGACTGTCATTCCATTTGCTTCACAGCGTGGCCAGACAGAAAAACATGTACAGGGGAAAGTAGTCACATATAAAGAATTTTAGGAACTTATATGTGATGTACAAGTACACAATAAAATATATCGGAAATTTTAAGCAACTGTAGTTAGTCAGCAAAATGTGTAGCCTTTAACTACCAACTGCTAGTGTTAACCCCATACTTGATGTTCAGTTTATACAAATAGAATCTACATTAAGGTTATAAAACCACTAATGACATCAGTAATCCTAGCAAACGCAAGCTGTTAATATTTCCTATTAGACCGATAACTAGCAGGAATCTAATTTTCTGAAGCAACAAACATCGTAAGATTATAAAATACACGATAGCTTAGTGTATTCTACTTTGAGGTAAGATCACATTTTCATTTTCATGCAAAGAATATCACACCAATAAAAGACGTCTATTTGTTTCTGCAGTTATTCACTAAAAGGTCCGGATGGTCCTGGCTCAGTAGGAAAGAAGGCCAACACAGACAAACGCATGCACAATTCAGATCACCAGTCACTTACCAAATCCTCACGACAGTCAAATTAAATAGAAACGGGCATTTTCATACAGAAAGACCTGTGTTGGTAGTTTGACAGGATGAAAATAAGAAACAGTGCAAAACCAAATCATACACACGTCAGATATTTCCAGTGTGGGTCCTGAGGTTTTCGTGGGTCTTGGTTGATCAGAAGGCTACATCTGTGATGAAGTCATAATCTGCAGCAATGTGTACATCTGTATACACTCCTTAAAGGTCCATCAGTGATTGAAGAAACGAAGGCTCATCCACTCCGCAGCACAGACAGACGCATTGCACCTGCAGTGACTACGCTGTACAAAAGAGCAAGCCAAGAAGTAGCCCAGCCCATGCGCCTCTCTGAGCTCAGTAACCCTGCTCCTCCTCCACTTCTCTCCCAGTCCTTTACTCAGCAAAACAACACCATCACTGCCCTACACTCCAATCACCTGTCCTATACCAACTCAAAGAGACACACGCAAACACACAGAAGTACAGTGAGACAAACATGGAAGTTACCTTGAGTTTGGGTTTAGTAACGGTCGACATGTCAATCTGTGTAGGGGCATAACATTGATCGCACAATCAATAAGAGGCCATCAGAGGTAGGTAGTCAGAATAGGAAGATGCTCTCACAGGAAGCATTATGTTTGAAGTCCATCTTGATAATGTTTCAGAAGTCAATGCATCAAGAATCACTGTACATTAGAGATGGACTCTTCCATTCAAACTGTCTTAAAATGTCAGGGGGGGGGGGGTTCTTATTTGGGTCACGGTCAAATGGAGTCGCAATGAAAAAAGTCATACAGGTTGAGAGGGAGTTTGGAGAAGAGAAAGATATAGGTTTATACTCACTGTAGAAATCTAGGCTGTATAGCTGTGTTCAGATGCTGCAAGTCATCAACATTACTTAATAGAGATTGATTACAAATGACTGAGCTGACCCTACAGAAACCACTGACCCCGCCCTCCTTGAGTGCTCTTCGAACAACATTATTACATGCTTTGTTCTAAACGTTGTGATAGGTCCACTTTGCAAGTCCACTTATGCTGCAAATTAACAATGGAATGAGCAGTATTCATTGGGGGAAAAAGACAAACAATCACATAAAAGGAAAAAATGTACTTGTTCCTTTGAAGAACAGGAAAATAATCTCTAATGATGTCTAAGTCAGTTGTAACATGGAGAACAATATTGTCCGTGTTCAGATATGACATGTAATCAAGTAATGATTCCAATACAATCCAATTAAAATGAGGCAGCGTAGAGGGACATAGAATCTGCCCTGGGAATATCTGGGTAGTATTTTAAGCAGAACAGCTCAAAGACCTGTCCCACTTAGCTTCCATGTTTTAGTAGAACATCGACGTGAGGTCAGGCTCCAGAGCGTACTTAGATTCTGCTCATACAATTTTGTAAAATAATGGCCATGAAAACGGTCCTGTTTATACCTTGACAAGCTTAGAAAAGGCTCATCCATTATTGTCTGGATCAATAATACTCTCCTATTCTCTGTTGCTGCCATTTTACATTTGGATGGCAGGGGGCTACCTAGAGATGAGGTCAGTGTAACAGCCGAACAAACGTTAGCCATCGTAGTGCAACCATGACACTCATCAGGGAGGTCACTGGATGGATGGATAAATAAATCTATACTCGTATCATAAAGCAACTCTCTATGCCTATCAAATGGCTTAACTGCACCTGCTATGGCCCAGGCCCATTAAACATGCAACATTAATATGTTAAATTGTGCATGCACAATGACAAACTTTAGACTATACACTATTCATATACCTTTTCTAAAATGAATGTTATGACCAATCAATCAAAGGATTATGACACATTTCTGGACTATAACAGTTGAATCCATGGAACCATCGATATGAAACAGCACATTGAATTATACGCTGGGGCTTAATTCTCAACAATAATGATGGTCCTCCTTTCATTCCCATGGTGACTGTAGCCAGTGTGCTGCAGCTTTCTATCTGAAGCCCTCTCCAGAGTGGAGGCCAGTTGGTATGTGGAGAACTTGGCACCACCCTGACAAAGCCCGTGTCCTGCAGTCAGCTGCAGAGGTGTGAAATAGCGCACTTCTAGCTGTTTGTCCCGATTCACTTTCAACCGTATTTATGCAAACTATATCGAGTACTAACAGCACCACTCCTTAAGGACATGTAACTGCTATCTACTGACAATACATTAGTCATAGCGGTCTCACAAATTGTTCATGCATTGGGGATATAAATGATTAAAGTGACTCTGTCCGCATTTGAATGACAGCAGAGTAACAAGAGGCCCGACAGCTGGAGCCTTATGTCCAGAGGTAATCAACTGTTCTGGGCGGGTCCCCTTCCGCCATGGCCGACCAGAATGGAGCCACCTAACTACATAACCTTGCCATTTTTAATCCACTGGTATTTCATTCATTGAATCAAAACGCGCAATGTACACACTGTGCTTGAAGACCTATGTCAATGAATTTAGGGATATCAGATTTGATTTATAAAACGGTACGTTGTAAACTAACTAACTAGCGGACTAACGTTAGCTAGTAAGCTAGACACCGCTAGTAGCTCATGGTTAACGTTACGTTATATTCGCTATCGTGAACACGTTAAACCAGCATTATCATAATGCTACACTTTCAAGATGGAAAACACAATAGTTATGATAGCGGTTAGATATGTCGACTTATTAATGTTTAATCAACCATTTTGTTTGAATGCAGGTTGATGAATGTTAATGCCAGCTGATGTCATTTGGTAGGGTGGCTAACGGTAATGTCATCATTGAGCCAACATTAGACACTGTGTAACCCACAGACAGCTTCAGAGGCACACCAGCAAGCAGCCCATCTTCATTAGAACTATCGGACTGTAAAAAGCATTTAACAAAAGGAACGCTTGCAGCTAACGGTAGCCGCTGAGCTAACGAACCCGTAGCAGACAGGAAACACAAATTAAATTAACAGAACAGGGCAACGAGGAAAGCACGGACTACATTGTGCAATGTATCCGCTTTAAAATGGCCAATTCAGTAAGAATGTAAGCATGTTTCATACCTCGGTGGGTTTTCCAAAGAGCTCAAGAAGTGGTTCTTGTCGACGCAGAAAGAAGCGAGGCTGCTCCCTGGGTTGCTGTTTTTTTTTTTTTTTTACAATGTGACGTAATTTTCTGCAGCTGTACGGAAAAAACCGACAACTACCGGACGGACCCGAAACACTAAAGCATTACATGCACAATATAAACTGTGTTACAGTGGTTTGTTCCACCCTGATTGTCATTAAATACATGTACTGAAAGCTGGTGGGCTGGCTTTGCATTTTTAGACCACCACATTATCAAAATATTCACATGTTGAGGGAGTTTTTCAGACTTCCTTCCCGACTGCACAGGAATACACTTTGAAAGACAAACGGTGGATAAGGCAGGACAGAAATACATGATGCTGGCTGCTCATGCACTTTGTTAGTCACGCATAATGTAATTAGTGCTGATCAATTCAGTGCTGGCTGTTTTGATCTTATTATGAGACGCTGTGCTCCCATCCCTGCAGTCTCAGACTATGCTGTTAATACAGAAAGCACTGTATCTTCATCAATAAACTGACTTTCAAAGACTATCAGTTATTAACACTGACCTGTCTGTATTCAACTAAACAGCATTTCAGCCCTTACATAATCTTTCCACAACCATCACTGTTGTCTGTGAGAGATCAGCTGACTACAAGGATTTATCAGACAATACATCATCTGTTCATGAGCTGTTACATATTGTTTAATTCATTATTTTCCTACCTCATTTCTATTTGAACTGCCCTCTCATAATGTTAAGTAAAATGTAAATTTAGTAGTTAAAGAGACACTTCATCTTACATCCTTCATACTTACTATTGGACAGTAAATAATGGACAATATGACAGCAGCTGTGCTGACTGATAGACAGATTCTTCTCTGTCACTTTTTTGTATGTCTATGGACCAACGCCAAAAAAGGTGTTATGTTATGTCAATTTGTATCCTCTTTGTAACATTATATGACAAAAACAAAATAAGAGTTGAGAAAACCGTTAGAATCCGGTAGAAAAACATGTAGTCGTTTTATTGACACTTTTATGTTACCCATAGTGGATATAAATTATTGAGTCATTGAATACACTCTATGGACAAGAAACAAGTATTCCAATAATGTAGTATGTGAAACTGTAAACCCAACAGTTGTTTTGACACACACTGCCTCGTACCAGCCAACAGACAGCGATAGCACCAATGTTTTCAGCTCCATACAATCAAAGAGCACAGACACATTAAAGCACATATTGTGCCACATATTGTGTCATGGGTGGCTTGGCTACAGAATGTTTACATGTAAACCAGCACACAAATCAATACTTTTAATAAATAGCAGTACAAATACAGTACATAGGCTGTTAACTCTGGTAATAGACCTTCATGACTAGCTGAGTATGGAAATAAAAGAGACTGTGAAGGCTTGATGAAGACGAGCAATTCTTATTGTTTTTGGCATGTAAAATACTAACTGACTTTGATATCCAATCATACATTTCTGAAGAAAACATTCAATCTGAAAAAGCTCCAAAGAGCCATCAAAACTACTTGGTGAAAAACAGTAGCTTTTGAAACAACTGAAAATATTCATGACAATATTTGGTGTTGGTGTTTGGTCTCGAAGATCAAAGAACAAACGACAAAACTCATAGAAAATATAGGAAAAACAAGAAAACCAATTTCTACCAAATGTCTTCAAGACCAAACACTGCTTTCCATTTAAACCTCACCAGCTTTTGTTCCTTTTTGTATATCAGTGTAGTAAACACTGTAAGGCTGTATTTGTACGTTGGTCAGATTAGTGCCTGACTGCAGTTTCAAACATAACAATGGGTGGTACGGTAATGCTAGCGTACCGGTTAGATGAAGGGCTGCAGCTTACAGGTGCACTTTGTGTGAACCATCAAACCTCTAGCATGTCATCAGAGTAAACACAATGTTAAACCACCTGTGCCTGCATTGTATTTCTGGCTCTGTTGTTCACAGCATGGCCTGAGTATCCCAAACATATGGACACAGACATCAGGTGTAACTTGTGTCTCCCTTCACATAGTCAAAAAATCAGGTTTTGTTACAGTGTCCCTACAGCATCCAGTCAGGCTGGAAGTAAAGCAGCCAAATGAGTTCATACATCACAAATACCCAGATGGGCATAGCCGACACAAGGTCCATTTTTAAGGATCAAAATTTGAAGTGAAATACAAACGGCACACAGTTCACTACGCTTGCACATTTAGCATTGTACACCCGAAATCACCCAGCCAATCAACATGTCAATGGAACAATTTGCTTTATACCTGGTAAGTTGTTAAGCCCTCATCTACTTCTGTAGTGTTCTAAAAGGATTGTTAAAAGTATTACAAAGTGTTAGAAATGCATTTAGTGGATTAAAGCATCTGGTAAAATAAGCATGTGTAAAGTGAAAGATGTTGGTGGTGACAATCAACCTTCATGAACTTTAACAAATGCCTTGTCTTAAAAAAAAAATGTAAAGGCCCTATGAGTACAGTTTACATGTGACTGGTGAAAAGAGGTGTAAGCAGCATGAACTGCTGTCTGTCACAGTGTTTTTGACACCACTATCACCAAAGACATTTTTAAATCCTTCATTTAAGGGCTTTAATATTACAAAGGATCTCTTTTTTTTAATTGTTTTAGTTGGCGACCGCTTTAGTTCTAAATACTCTTTACTGAGACAAGTCTTACATTTGAAAAGCCCTACTAGCAGACAATACTGTTCACCTAACTGGTCAACCACACTGACCAAGCATGACATCTTTACAGCCGCCAGCTCTTGTTAGCAGAGTGAACAGGCTCAGACCACCGTACTATTGTGGAATGAGTGCTTATAATACACAGCTGACAGACGGGTTGTCAGATGGGTGAGGGGGCACGCAGTGAGCTGTCGAGGGCCAAGTCTCCAAACACATTGGCGTAGGAGGCTTTGAGGAACTGGACGTAGTTCTGCAGACTTCGGTTGGTGCTGTCGGACTGCTCCAGACGATCCTTCACATCCTGTAGTCGGCTCTGGTACCGCCGCTCCACCTGAGCATCATAAATACACATCTTATAGACCTACTGACACAGCAGATACATACACACTCTGGGTAGACTATTAATGGAGGCCTTTACCTCCTCTTTGCTGCGTCGCAGTTGACTGATTTCTGACGTAGTCCGGCTGAGTTGAGCCTCTAGGTCCAGTATCTTGTACTGGGTGGAGCGTTCTTTGGTGGCAACAAGTCCTCTGGTCTCTGACATCTGGAGATAAATATGACACACTGGACCTAACTACTGGGCAACAGAGGGTGAAATAGTACATAACTGATATATCCCTATGTCCCTAACAACATGCACTTCAAGACATGCAAGCTCACTTATAATTACACGCAGCCCGACACACCCAAGCCTCAGAGTGTAACACTGAAGGGTGAGCTCAGGTTCTACTTTTTGCTGGACAACCCTGCATCTTTTAGCCAAAGAACCTCTGCATATCTGCAGCCCTTTCTTGTCAATGCAGAGGTCTCTATGAAATGAGTGAGGAGGCTACGCTTTCTGATGCAGTGCTAATGATGATCTACTACTGTATTCTATAATATACACTTTAAATGGCAGTGTTCAGTTTCAGACCTGTTGGTGAGCATCCCCCAGAGCCTCCTCCAGCTTTCGGCTCAGCAGAGAACATTCCCTTGTTTTTTCTTCCAGGCGGAGCTGATTGCTGTGGATGGTGTCTTCCCGTTTGGTGACGACCGCCAGAAGGTCGGTGTTCTGATTGCCAGCCTCGCCCAGCTTTCTGTAAGATGACACAAGACAGGTCAGCCACAACAACAATGAGCAGTTGAGCACTTTTCCCAAACAGTTTCCCATGACGGCTTGTCAGATGGTTCTGTGTAACAAACCATCTGACGGGTCAGGTTAACCCGATCAAAAAAAACAAAAATCATAATCCTTATAACTCAGTTAAATCTGAACACACAGACATGATACACATGTTTATAGATTAGGTGTGACTTACACTTTCCATATCATTGTATCTGATGTCCATCGAGAATAAATGTCAATAGATGTCATAGGAAAAATGTGTATTATAACTCCAGAACCTGCATGAGAAACAGTCACAGCTGTCTGCACATCATACATACACTGCAAAGGAACTGCTAATAACTAACTCACTGACTCCATGGCAACATTATTCTTCCTGTTAACATCCCCCAAAGCCCCCAAATGATGGGAACTTGGATCATAATTGTCCCCCAAATAGAAGGGGGGCACAGTTGTCTAAATTCTGTCTGAGGGGGGTCCTACAATGTGAGACTTTGAAAACCTCTGGTCTGAACAAAGCGCCAAAGCCAGACGGAGGAAAGCAGAAGTGGTGACTGACCTTTCCAAAGTCTCCACTCGCTGCTGAAGCTGTCGATTCTCCTCCAGCAGCACCTTGTTCTTCTCTCTTAGAAGCTCTACTTGACTGCACTGGGTCTCCACCTAACACAACACAAGTCCTTCAGCTGAAGACTTGGACTGTATATCCAAGGATTGAGTTTCCTACTTACAGCTTTTATTAAAACTCATTGCATGTGTGTGGTCTGACTCAAAATTCTATCAATACAGATGAGGTGCTTTAAAAACATTTTAATGCCAGCAGAAATAAAGTTATTGGCAGAAGTTAACCTCGACCTTAAATTTGATGGAGATTAACAGTGGCCTTTTACCAATGCTGTTTTCAGTGCTACTGCAATTCAACTTCAATTCAAAATTAAATTAAAATCCTATGACTCCTCCTCTTATTATTATGATTTGGATAAAAATGTTTGAAGTTATTTTTTCTATTAGTTTGTGCTGAAAGTATAGCGCTTACTACCACAACAAATATATATTTTGTACTATAAGCATTCAGCAAATTTGTATCCAAATGTGATTTGGTGTTAAACATTACAATGCAAAATGTAGTATGGAGGCCAGTGTTTAGATTTGACTTATCATTTTCCCCAAATCAATGTTGTAATATTGGAATCATTTTCAAATTAGCACTTAAACTTGGAACTCATTACTAAAATCATTATTTTGTGACGCTAACTTGAGTTTGCATGCATCGGACTGACCTTCATGCGGAGATCAGTCAGGGTTGTGCTGAGCTCCATGCTGCGTCTCTCCTGGCTGTGCTCCCTGTCCTGTGCCTCCTGCAGCTGGAGTTCAGAATGCCGTAAGGCTTCAGGAAGAGGCTCTAAGGCTGCCAGCCGCCCCAGCAGCTCGCTGCGCACCTCCTCTATTTCCTGCTCCAGCTCCCTGCGCACCGCCTGGGCCTCCTGCTCCGCCTGAGCCAGCCGAGCACGATACTCATCCGCTTCGGCCCGTGTTTTTCCAACCTGTACAGAAAAATAAATGGCTTCTGACTTTTCATGAACATTAACAGTGTCCATGGGATAGCTGTGCTATCACAATCTCAGACTCGCACTTTAAAACCGCCTCTAAATGCAAACTAAACTAAGGCTATGCTTGAAGTGGTTGGATTAAGTTTGCTGACATCACATTGGAAGTCTCACTAAGAAACTCAAGTTCTCACTGGGTTTCTTATTTACATTAAAGTCATGTTTCGCTCCATCCTCACGTTAACGTCATGTACAGGCCTATTCCTGTCTCAGTGTTTCCCAAACCTTTTTTGTGGGGACACACTTTTTAGAAATGACAAACCAGAGCAACCAAATTCACAATAGGCCCCTAAATCCTTAGATGGGCAAATTTCCACATCGACTTATATTATCTTGAATCGGTAAAGCAGCCATTTAGAAGAGGTATAGATTTGTTGAACAGAATGTACTCTAGCCTTTAATATATTCAATGTTATAAATGTTGCAAATGTTACAGACTACAACTATCAGAACACTACGAACATTCAGGCAGATCACCATCGCAAAACAGATGTTATCTCAATGGATTTGATCTGGTCGAACAAAGGTTCAATCAAAATCTCTCAGTGTTGCATTCCTAGTCGTACCGTATGCTTCACATACCTGGATCTTATAGCTGTCCAGCAGGCTTTCATATTGCTGGATTGAGGCTTTGACCTGCTGAAGCTCTGACTGAGACAAGGCCAGCTTCTCCTCCACTGCAGACGATGTAGCCTGACAGGAACACATGTTATATGATCACACCTAACCCTCCTAATGTAACAGAAGTCAATGTAAGTCTATTGGAAAGATAATGGAGACAGGAAGCACATTATCCAAGACATAAAAGCACATCAGATATGTAGACATTTTGATCAGGCAATGGTCAGGTTACCATTCTATAAACGTGGTCACTGTTGTTTCACCTTGAGGGACTGCTTCTCCAGTTTGGCAGCAGTGCTCTCTGTGGTCAGTCCATGCAGGTGATCCAGCAGGGCCTCTCTCTCCGCTCGGCCTTTATCCACTGTAGTCTGCTGCTGCTCCGTCAGTTCTGCTGTACGGCTGCATCACATAACACAACACCTGTCGTATTTTCATTTATACGACCAAAATGACGGCGTTCTGAACCAACAGTAACTTTACACTGTTAAGACTGTTTCATAGTTTGAGAATTCTGCTTTTAAGTGATGTCATGACAATGGGATCTTCATGCATTATTTGAAACACTTTCCGTCACTCGGATCACTCATTGGATTACTATAGGGTTAATAAAACAGACGGCTAAATAAAGGGATGGTGTCCGCTCAGGTGCTCTTATGGTGTTCTTGACCTGACAGAACTTTTTGGGTCAAGGTGGCCAATATACAACAGAATGTATTGAAATAGAAAACATTTGTTTATAGTCTTTTCTTAAAGATCTTCAATTATTGCAGAGTTATTCTCACCCATATGACACCCTCCCTCAGTGAAATGAATCAATCGTCCTCATGTTCTGTGACCGTACGCCAGCTACTGAGCCTATGTGCAGACCAGATTTGACTGTGCCTGTGTTGATATGACGCGATATGAAGCTGTGACATCTCCACTTTTAACCCTTCCTGCTTCCAACTCAATCAGCTGACTGGGGGGGCCCTGTGAGCCAATCATCTCGTTGCTCGTCGTTATTCTTGTCTGCAGATGGAGCCATAACAGAGCTGGAGTTACCTGTTCAGCAGTGACAGTTCAATCTCCAGTTTACTCTTGTCTTTGACCTCTTGGGCATGGTGACTTTGCCAGGTCTCAGCTGCTGACAGCGCATCGGAAACCTGCTTCTCCTAAAAAATAAGAAATAAAAAAGTGCCTTGAACAGTGATTCATTTTTCTTGATTCTGTTACTAAAGAGGCATGTGTGTGTGTGTGTGTGTGTGTGTGTGTGTGTGTGTGTGTGTGTGTGTGTGTGTGTGTGTGTGTGTGTGATGGGCTTGAAGCTCTTTTAAAGGTGAACTGATAGAAACAAGAGGAATAAGTGAATAAGTGTTTCTTTAACATATGGCCAGTAATCTAATAATTGACAAAAGCACCTGGTGATGATTTTACACTGAATCATATGAACCTAAGATGCCTGTGCCTTGTGTGTGTCTGACTAATCAACGTATAGCTGTAGTACAGCAGCCCGCCTGCTCTGTGACACGACCCTACCATGTCCAGTAGCTGGACGCTCAACTGGCCTGCAGTGTCCTCGCTGCGCTCAGCTCGCTGTTTCTGGGCTCGTGTGGCTCGTTTTAGAGCCTCTCGGTCTGCACCGGCCTGCTGCCTCAGCCTCACCAGCTGCTCCTTCAGACGCTCCATCTCCGCCTTCTGCTGGTTGGCTGCTCGCTCCAGGTTCTGAACCAATGGAGAAGACAGAACCAAGGATTACAGCTGGGTTCACTGTTGGTGCTCTTCATTTGTATCGCAGATCATCGGTTAATAGTTCACACACATTGAAACAGACGTCCGACTCATACTTCATTAACCGACTACGTAATTATCATCCACACCAACAATAGTAGATGAGTACACATGATGCTAGGACAGACAGATCCCATGACAAACCTTTATTTGCACAGTAAGCCGGTTGTTCTCAGCTTCTTTGCTCCGCAGCTGTCCTTGTAAATGAGCTCTTGTTGACTCCAGACTCTTGGACAAATCAGCTGTGCTCTTTGCATTGTCCTGCATTCCCAGAATACAGTAGAACTTACATTAGGGACAAACACGTATTCTGCATTGACCTACAAGGATCCAATTCCTCTGTAAAGATATCGTTTAGTTTTGGATCCCTGATTGAGACAGCTCCACAGATTGACAGAGCCGTATTTACAGTAAAAAAGTATCACAAATACTGACAACTTTGCTATCAGTACCTTTTCAGTATCTATACGTTTGGAGAGTTGATTAACCTCTCTGTCCTTCTCTTGAAGTTTCACCACAAGATGCTGTAAAAGGAAAAATGAGGCAAGCTTTACTTATAGAGCAAATTGTATACACAGGGGGGAAATTACTGTGTTTTACACGAAAAAAAAATAAAACAAAAAATAAAGATTTAGATTTAGGCAGCTTCTATCACACTCACAGCATTCTCCTCCTCTGTGTCTGCCAGTTTCTGGAGTAATGTATCCTTCTGCTCCGACACTCGGATTGACTCCATCTGCTCAAAAACAGTCCACCAAGGTGCATGCTTAATAAACATTTGCTGTATATTGATGCTAAAGATTCAGTCAGCATCACAGATCCAGTCTGTAGTTTGAGGACGCTTTACACACAGTACCTGGGACCCGTGCTGCTCTCTGAGGAGGTGCCGCAGAGTTCGGTTTGTCGCCTCAAATGTCTCCAGTTTCTGTAGCAACAGCTCCTTCTGACGGGCCAAGACTAAAGAGTCAGAGCCAGACAGCCTCTTCAGCAGCCAACAGAAAGAGAGACAAGGACAAAGAACTTATTCTGAAAAGTCATTGAAAAGCATCATTTAATATCAGCATTTATGATCTTTGTTCCAGAGAAAGTCATGAAGTCAGGAAACTTAGGGATTGCCTTGAATGTAAAAGCTGCCTGTTGCTTTCTGGAGTTCCCAGCTTCGGACCTCACAGGACCGGACAGGACACAATATTAGTGCCAAACATTGAGTTAACACTCACACTGCCAGCAGCACCGCACAGTTTGGAAACAGATTGTCGCAGGGCTGACACTTGCTTGGCAGCTGCTGTCCCATCCACCTCAGCCTTCACCAGTTTCCTGTGCAGAGCTTCTTTGTCTTGCTGCATGCTGTCCCCGTCTTGTCTGCAAGGACAAGATGTTTCACAATTATGTAATACACACTGGAGTCCTACAGGGTTGCATTCTATCGCCCAATCGGTTTTTTCAGCATACGCAAATGAGTTAGGTGTGCGGATGACATGCTTTAGTGGTGTCATTAAACATGTACACTAACCATGTTACAGAACTCATAATGTGATTCAATGACAACAACAACCTGTCACACCTCTATTTAGACAGTTATGGTTAAGGGCCAGGAGGTGGAGCTAAGCTCCTTTAAGTACCAGGTTACTGTGTTAGGCCAATCTTTTTCCCTTACAGATCATGTTGAATGCATTCAAAAAAGAAGCACAGCAAAGAGTCTTCCTGCTGCGTAAACTAAGGACGTTTGAGGTCAGTCAAAACATTTTAAACAGAGTACAACAATCCCTAATAGAAAGTATTCTCACTTTTAATATTGCGTGCTGGTTCAAGCACCTAAGTATCAAAAACAAGGTTGCAAACAAACCCCACTGTCCTATCACCATGGCAACGTGTCATCATATTTTCTAGCTAGAGGCTGAGAGTGTTGAAAACAATCGTGACGTCCAACTCCTGAAGCTTCATCTGAGCTAAGACGCTCTTTGGTCCTAGTATGGAGTCATTCTGAGACACCTGGTTAATACAGGCCCTGACTGTTGACTGAAAACAAACACACACCCCACCTTACCACCATAATAGCCCCCTCACACTGACTTGCACTGAAGAAGGTGGATTTTCATTGATTGTACTTCCTGTCCACACTTTCTCATGCGAAGCACCATTAGAGTGTAATATTTGCCTGTTGTGGTCGTTCTCCACCAGCATCTTCTCCATGGATTGGCGTAAGCGCGTGTTCTCCCGCTCCGTCTCTTCCAGCTCCTTGGTCACCTCAGCCAGCTCTTCCTCCCGCTCAGCGATCACCCGCTGGGAGACACTCAGCTGCTCCGACTGGCGCTCCAGCAGCTGCTCCTGCTTCCGCAGTTCCACCTGCACCCGTCCAGATGTGCAAACACACATGTGGACGGACACACACAAACACAAAATACATTATTGTGTATCAATTATGATATAAATGTAATTCAAAATTGATTATATTTACTTTTTCAATCTACACACATGAACTGGTATCCATGAAAGCCGGATGTGCGGTGAGAATGTGTGCATCTCATACAGACTTCAGACCAGGTGAAAAGAAAGCTTCCTGCATGCAGATTTCTGTCTTTGCGTCCACACAGTTTTATGTTGTTATGCATCTGGCCGCCTGTCACTCAGGAGTGGCTTCTTCGACGTGCACTGGATATGGTTTATTATAATTGAAAACCCTTATATCTCTAATCTCTCTCTAAACAAGTCCTAGAAATATCTCAAGGATAAGGGTCAGTTGGGAGTGAGATAGCAAAGGCTTTGAATATTGTTGTAAATGAGAGATTTCATTTTTAATACATTTGGAGAAAATTCTAAAAGCATGTTCTCACTTTGTAATTATGGGTTATTTTGTGTAGAACTAATTGCCAATCGGGTACATTTAATTCATCTTAAATCAAATGTATAACAGTGTGCAACCAACTTACGTTAGAATTGGTATATAATTGTTCCATATGGCAAATCTGGACTTGTTTATGGTTTGATGGCACTGGATTTAGAAGGTCTACATGTAGCCTAAAGCTATAGATTAGCAATCCTACTCTACTGCTATCAACAGTGTGATGCCCCAACATTCCTGAGTCTTCAGCTTGTTTCTCTCTGATACATTAGGATAAGACCAAGGTTATCATTAACCCCCCCAACATTGATCAATTTTTGTCTTTTTACAAGGGGGGGGGCAGAGTGTCTTTAGGGGGAGGAGATAGGTCATAGCAACTCAGCACTGTGTGTGTGTCAAGTTGTTCTAGTAAATCTGAAATAAACATGTTCTGTTTAGTTGCCTATTCAAATGTTGAAAGTTTAGAGTATAAAAGGGCTTAGAACATTATGATGGAAGTATATGAAGCCATTCAAATGCTCAATTATATCTCATATCTTATTGTCCATATAGCTAGAAAAAGCAGACATCCTCTGAATGGTCTCTGCTTTGATGAGGCTGTGATTATCCTAAAGGTCACAACAGGTCATTGTATACAGTGATGTCAAGTTTTAAAAAATGTTCTCACTACAATGAAATGGCTACTATGGGGACTAACATCATCACACATTCAGTGATCCAGTCATTTATTTAATTCCAAGACGGTTTAGAAAAATTAAAATACACCATTTTAAGAATATTGTAAAATATACTGCATGCAAAAAAATGCAAACTTCATGGGATTATCATTAAGGGTAAATGGTAATTGGACTGTACTTGTACAGTTCTTTTCTAGTCTTCCGACCACTCAAAGCTCTTTAACACTACATGTCATCATTCACCCATTCACACACTGATGACAGGAGCGACCATACAAGGCGCCACCTGCTCATCAGGACTAACTAACGTTCATACACCACAGGAACAACCTGTTAAGTATGTTGCCCAAATCACACCATCAAGGACTCCCGGGGCCGGGGATCGAACTGCAGAGTCTCTGATTAAAGGACGACCCGCTCTACCACTGATCCATAGTTGCCCCCCATGATGTGGGCATGTCTGTAAAGGGGAGACTAGTGGGACCAATAGAAGCCTTTTCATTCACATACTTTAAGGTGAGAGGTCCAGGGACACCTGTGATTATAGCCATGCCAGTGTTTCCCTCACATGTAGCCTAACTTTGGAGCGTTATTCAGCTCTATTCCTGACAAGCTCACACGTCATGCCAGCACTTAAAACTCAGCCTGCTACAGCCTCTGAAAGACAGTACTGTCGGCCACAGAGTTTAAACAAGAACAAACTGAATGAAGCATAAATAAGGTGTCAAATAAAACTTGATAAGGGAAGGGTGATGCAGAGGAGAAACTGACCTCGTTCTTCAGAGAGCTGACTTCAGTCAGTAAGCTGTCAATCTTCCTCTCATACTGGCTGAATCGTTCGTGCAGCCCTTCTTCTTCTTCTGATGCGAGGTCAGCTAATCGCAGCACAGACTGAGAATGTTCAGGTCCTGGTTCAGGGAGCAGTTGTGTGATCTCAAGGCAGTGTGTTGGCCCCTTGGAGCAAATTACACATTCAATACCACTGTATCTTTAACTGGATGAGCTAAATCAATCTTTCAAACAATGATAACAGAGGTTGGGATTTAGGTGTTACCTCCCACTTGTATGAAGCGTCCCGTACAGAGGCCTTTCCCGGTGGTATCCATGGCAACCGGGTTTTGACCTTGGCTGTGGGATGGAGGTTTCCTTTGTCGACCTTGTTCTTCCCCTTTAAACACAGTGTGTGTAGCAGCATGTCACGTCATCCGTTAGGCCTTTAAGCTGCATCATAACTCCAGCGTATGACAATAGGTGTGTACTATGAACCGGACCGAGTGTTATGATTTAATAATAATAATAACTTGTTATCAGGAAATAATAAGAAAGAATAAGATCAAGAAGATACCCATCTTCAAAATGTGCATATTTACAATAAAAAAGAAAAGTGAAAACAGTAAAAACCAAAGAGAACATGAGTAGATCTGTGACCTGAGGCGTCCTGGCTGGACTCGTCCTCTGGCTCTTCACGTGCACATGGACCGGTGAGGCATCGTCGATGTGCAAATGAATCGGAGGAGAACTTGACCGAGTTCTCATTGCTTTCCTCTGTGAGACAGAGTGTGTTTAGTATCTCCAACCATCTGAACTGCTCACATCCACATTTACAACAGTACATTTTGTTAAGCTGATGTCATTCCATGCACAAAACACTAAATTACAAACTGTGATTGGAAGTTTAACATGAATTTGACTGCACAGTATTCCGGCTTTTCCCTCTAGATAAGGCAGTTAACATGTTTACGACAATTACTGGGAGTTAGTTTACGACATAGTTGTGTGATTGTTATCATGTCAACAGGGATGAAGGCAAATGTTCAAAATCTTATTGTCAAAATCAGGAAGAAAAGTAAAATGTTTGTAGTATATTTTGTATACTTGTATGCGACTTTTCTACTTCCGACATATTTAGTACATCACACCAACAACGACACTGAATGAAGTTCCTTAAACAAACCAACAATCAAAGCGATGAATTCCTCCCTACATGTCACAGCTCTGCCCCTTCTCTGCTGTCTATCTCTCACCCACCTCATCACCTCATCACTCTCACTCTGCTGCACCCACTCTTTAGACCCCAGCCTCACACACACTCACTGACAGATGGTTCTCCGCAGTATGCCAGACTTTCCAGCGTTTACCCTCCGACTGTTTCCCCGTTGCCGACCCTGCCTGTTTGGACTTCCCGCCTTGCCTCTGCCCCGGTAAACGACTCAGCTCTGTCCCCGACCAATCTATTCTTCCTCTGGTTTCTGCCTGTCTTCTCTCCTGGCGGCTTGGCGTTCCACCGAGTGAATTTCTACATGTGTGCAGATCCAAGACTGTTTACCTGTGGTGCGTTCTGCTTGGAATAAAGTCTCGTTCCAACTATTCCGTGTGTCCGTCGTACTGCTTCTGGGTCCTTACCACACCCGTTACACTACATCACTAACTGTCTGTATTCTATGTAACATTAGACTGTTGGATGTATGTAGATGATGGCGGTGTGTGTGTCAGTCTAACGCTTATCAAAAGACAAGGTAGTTCAACAAGAAGTAACGTTACTGTAATATAACGTTACATTAGCCTGACAGTAGCATTAGCTTATTATCCGACAGCAGCCTTTCTATCGCCTGTGCAATTGAGTAACGAATTATCCGTCTTACCATATGAGAAACCAAAATATATTCGTCCAGACTTGAAAATATGTTTCATTGAAGGAACCGCGGGGTTTATTTAGCTGTCAAAATAAGTAACTCTAGGTTAACATAGAAAGTCTTTTGGCGTGAAGACTTGATAAACCTCAACAGGTAGTAGTGACGCTAAGGTCTCTCTGGTTGGTCAGTTTAAAGCAGGTGACATCTTTCACCAACAGTGATTGGACCAGAGTCGACATTCTAACGTCACTTAGCAACAAACTCAACAAGCTGTAGTAGCACCAGAGATACTCAGTGTTAAGACCCCCCCCCCCCCGTCGTAACAAGCTATATAAAAAGGGAACTATGACCCATTAGACCGCTAACCAAGGTTGAAAGGTCAGCAAGTTCACTACAATAACACTTTTGACATTTGTTTCCAGTGTAGATCAGCATTGATTTGGCTAATGAAACAGTCCACCTTAAAAAGTTAGTTATTAAATATGTACATTATTGTGTTGGCAAGTTAATGATGTAATCACACTATTCATCTTTATGTAGTTTGAGTGGTACATTTATAAACTTGCCTTGGCAAACTAAAGGTAACAGAGCAGTCCCACAATAAAGACACTTATCAGTCCCTTTTATGAAGCCACATTTTTCTTTTTCTTTATTGGCTCCATCTGGCAACACAGAAAAAACAACAAAAAACAACCATCCGATACAATAATTGATCTCAATCACTGTTAAGATGGGAAAGCAAGAGCACATCAGTCTTTGGCACTTTCTATTCTAAACAAACATGCTGTACAATGAAAAATCATCTGTGCATTTTTTTTTTTTTAACTTAAGTTTTGAAAATACATGACAGTTTGACACTGACTGAAAATCATAACAAGCAAGTCACAAGTGTTGCTATAAAGGAAGGCTTCACCCATCTTTTGGACATTTGTTACAGTATAAAAAGGTAGAAATGACCCCTGCATATCTGGGGGAGAAAACAGGATTGATCAGTCGGCAGTTATTTGAGTTGTGTTCCCAAGAGGCGTCAACATGCTTCTCCATGGATGTGGGTCCATTATATTGAGCAGTGGCTTTTGTGCTTGCGGCATGTGAAAAATATATATTAAGATCTTGTGCTGGTAGATTCTAATACTGGTTATGCTCGGCGAGCACCGATTCGTCTCATACCCCTAAGACGGGCCTTGAAATCCTCCCTGTTATTTTCTCTAACTGTCAAATCAGTTGGTTTCTCTGCTTCTTCTGTGCATCTTCTTGGTATGAATGTTGGACTAAGTGCACTGTGGCAGCTTTAGAAAAGAAACCATCGATTCTGTGGAGCTGCAAAAAATGATTTATGTAGCGGAGACATTTTCTGCCGAGAAACTTTATTGTAGCTGGTTGAAACAACTGGAAAGACCTGACAGTATCTATGTTTATCTTAGTCTCAACTGAGGCATGGGAATAAGTAAAGGCATCAAACCGCAATATGGGTCCAGTAAAGGAAAAGTAGGAATAATTTGAAAGCCCGATTCTCAAAAAACAAGGCTTAAAATGAGAGGGAAACTTGTATCCAATAAGGCTAAACCAGTTTACATACAAGAATACCTAGAAGTATCTTTGAGCACTCAGCAGCAGTTTGTAAACTACTCTATTTTAGGTCAAGAGACTAGCAGAGAGGAAAGCCTCATGTTACTAGAGTGGGGTTTAATCTGGGTTTTAGTGTCCACCTCCAGTAAGGCTTTATAATCTCATGAGTACAGTATGAACTGTGCATGAAGTTGTAGATCAGCCACCGATTCGAACATCGGATTTTCACCTCAAATGAACAAAAAGGTCCATTATCTAGTTCACACAGGTATCTTGTTCATATCTCGTATGCACAGATTCATATTACACAAGCAAGCTTGTTTATACAAGTTAATATCTTGTTTATATCTCAGTGGCATAAGTTATCTCGTTAGCAAAAGTTAGTGTCTCGTTTACACAAATTGATATATTGCTCACACTTATTATCTTGTTTGCACAAGCTATCTTAATCACACAAATGATACCTTCTTAACATCTTGTTCACACAAGTTATCTTGTTAAAACTAATTCCTCGGCTTCCAGGACTCTAACAAGCCATGCTGATACACCCATCAAATAATGTGAAGCAGGAAACGCCATTTCATCACAGAATCCTTTTACACTACAGCACCATATGCTGCTGGGTGCTTTGTGTCAAATTGAAAACAATAATTAAAAATAAAAAAACTAATATTCACCATCACACACAATCCTGTCTCAAGGAGCGTTAGTGTGTGAGGAATACAAGTTCATTCAAATGTAGACTCTTCCTGTGCTACTAACCTCACTGGTGCTACATAAGAAATTAACTGGTTGTGTTCACAGTCCCGTCTTAAATATGAAGCACAGGAGACATCACTACAGCAAACGGGCTCAACAGAAGCTAAACGGCATCTTGTTTATTCGTTTCTTTTACGTTTAATTATGATCAGAGAACAGTGTCACTTCACTGTTTGGGGTACTTTTCCATTCAATAATGCTTAAGTTGTGCCATTAGGCCACATACTTGATATTTTCATGGATTTTAAGGAACACACCATACAATAACATGTAATCATGACTTCTTCAGACTTGCAATATTTGACAGTTTAAATTAACACATTTCTTCACGTCTTCTTCTGTCCTAATTGATGTCCAAACATGTCAAATGTTAGTGTTGCTGTTGATATTCTTTAGTAAAGTTTAAAAAAAAAAAAAAAAGCATGATTTGAGTTGCAATTCCCTCCGACAGCATCGTCTTAGAGCACCACTGGCTAGCAAACAGAAGGATGTCTAACTCTGCCACACATGTACATGAACATGTTATTGCTGCCTATTCAACACTTTTTGGAAATCAGCAAACATGTTTGACACATTTCAGGAAGAGGCTGTTAAAAAGTGACAGCAGATGACCAGTTCCTATAAGAAAACGTTTGAAATCACTGACTCACGCAACTTTTACTCTGAGTAAAAAAAAGAAGGTCACCAGTGTGAAGGGCTGGCATGAGGAACACTCACATGGAAGGGTTATTCTCACAGCACAACAACAAGATCAGAACAATATTAAACTCCATAAAGTGCAAGCCTACAATATCTTAATCGTCATAACTGTCAACACAAGGGAACGGGGAGGTTGATATTACAATGAAAATAGAAGGAAGTGTAGAAACGGCTCACTTTACCAGACAAATGTAAAATGGAGAAAACAGCGGTAGTTGTCCTCTGCCTCTCTTCAAGTCCTTGGAAAGTTGGAATGTCACATATTTTTAAAAAATGGCCAAAGAACAAACTGGCCTCATTAACAGCTCTTCCTTAAAAGAACAGTGTGTAACATCAAGGGGGATTTATTGGCAGAAATGGAATATAATCTTCAGAACTATGTTTTCATCAGAACCATTGTGTTTTAGTTAGCTTAGCATGAGCTCTTCACATCTGCAGTGGGAGCCGGTCCTCCACACAGAGTCCACCATGTTTCTACAGAAGCCCAGAACGGACAAACCAGAGAGCCTTCACGTTCTCTCGTTACCTGAAGGCCACCGTAGTTCTCTACACGCTAGAGAAGGGACGGGTATTCAGTTGGTTGCAATCTGCAACTTCACCACTGGATGCCGCTAAATGCTACACACTGCTCTTTTAAGTTTAACTCCATATTTCATCACACATTTCATAGACTTACTAAATACTGAACAAACACATCTGTGCCAAAACATTGCTTTACATTATCTGTACACAAACTAACAATGTCAATAAATATAATGAACACTAAAAAATAGTGTTATCATTTCTATCAATTCAAAAATTGTAATCCCAACAAGCCGGCTTGGCTACATCCTGCATCATTAAACATTTTGGTCAGGGGCAGTTAACGGTCAGCTGGTTTCAGTATCTGCATCACTACAATGGCCTGTGCAATCACTCCTCCTGTCAGTGTCAGAAATAAATCCCCAATGGTCAACGTTTTCACATTATATTCTTGCCTTCAGCTTGTTTCTACTTTGGTGCGTGTTAAGATGTGGAGCATAATTCAAAACATATGAAACTGTCAAAAACAGAGTCCTGAAGCCTAGCTAGAGACCTGAGTGGTGCTGGACAAAAATATATTGCATACAGACACTTTAAAAACGATAAAGTAACATGTTGGCCTAAAAAGTGCACTTGAAGGTCTATGGACAGCCTTTTGACAGAAATTTGGTCAGTAATTTTGGAAATTCCTTGTCTTGGCCCAAATGTTGAGGCAGGCATCAACACCTTTCGGAATCTACCTTTCAGCAAATCAGATATTTCCTGATCATTTGGACAGTACTTGAACTATCCTTCTTTGGGTCATAGTATTATATGGGAACATGCTGACAGACACTGCCATCTTTGGGCTAGTGGGACACAAATGAATATTACAGTGGTACCTATTATTGATGACTAGTCAGAAACCTGCATACCCTCTGGAACAATTCAGCAGCATGAACCTGCTTTAAGTTAAAATAAACAGCCCCAGTGCCTTCAAGTGTTCTGTGAAGAACGTGCTTACTAGAAAAGATGCAGCTTGTTAGATTCTGGAATATAAAATAGAATATCAATACGTTGTTTAAATAATATTTGCACACCACTGATTGTGTCTAAAATGTAGAAATTCTTCTCCTGACTACAGAACAAGCACACATTCTCTCCACTAAGCAGGTCTCTGGAGAGAAATGTCTGTAAAGTGAGACAACATGGGGGATTTCATTCTGGCACCAGACAGCAGTCTACTGACGTCTACTGAAAAGCTACTTTCTATTGCAGAATCAAACTCAAACAGAAACAATACATGAAGTAAATGAAAAGGTGCTAGCTGGGACAGCGCTCATGCTATTTTAGAAGTCCGATACTTCTTTGATTCACTGGCAAGCGAATATTTTCAGAATGTTGGGTGTTTAGAGAGTTGAAAGAGACAGAAAAGTATCGGAGAGAGAGGGATGAATGATGATAAAGGCCCTGGGCCGTATTAGTATCCAGGGCATCATGGGAAGTGTGTCTTTGACCACTGATGGAATGCAATGCCTCAGCATAATATGCCTCAGTCAAAGGAACAGCTGGCTGCCTGGTTTAGGCCATTAACAGCATCAGTTTCCTGTGATCCATTTCATTCCTCACAATCCCTATCGACAGAAAACTTTATTTAAACTACCGACAAACTACTTTCATTTTTTAAATAACTCAAGAGTTCTTGCCTGCATGCAGCAGCCACCATTAGTGCCTTCAGCTGCAGTTCTTCTATGAACCACTAGATGACTGCGCCTCATTTAGTCCTGTTTATATGGGTGTGTGCATACACAGGAGCGTTCACACAGGTTTGCCGATGGACAACCCTCGTGGACATGGGCATCTAATCTCACTGTCACACGGATGCAAAAATATAATTTGGGCTTTAAAAATGTCTCAAGACAAAGGGGAAAACCCCACTAAGGTCATGGTGTTAAGAGTTCTCAACATTTAAAGACAGCCATGGTTGTTACTACTTGTTCATCCCTCCTCAGCTCCACCCAGGTGTCCTCTCTTTTTACCAGCCCAACTCTGTTTTTTGGCATCGCCAGATTGTATCCAGATTGATTTTAGAAGTCTTGACAGCTCTGCAAATCAGATCCAAACCACATTTGGAGGCGATTTGAAATGCGATTCCAATGGGATTTCTACAGATGCATCTCAGTACCACCGCTCGAATCAGATTCAAGGTGTGGAAGTAGAACCCATGCTGCCACCAGCAGAGCATCGGAGGACAACATGGAGCAGAACAACAGTCCGTGGACAGACGCTGAAATAAATTGTCTGCTTTTCCCCCTTAACATCACTATGTAGCTTGTCTAGAGAGAGGAATTCTGCACCGCAACTCGACAGCCCGAGAGGACACATGCTCCCGTGTTAGAAAGCCTACAGCGTAGCTACGTCTCTACCACAGCGACCCATGCAGAGAGCTCGGTGATGTCTGGACACACAAGTCTGATCTGATCACTTGCTAATGAAAGTCTGCCTGCAGTCTGAGCGTACCGAACTGACAAAGATCTGTAAGCTTTTTGGATCAACGTGAAAGTGGAACCTATGTAGCCAACGTGTGAGGAAAGTGACCCGACCGCCAATGATATTGCATTCAAGCAACCGGCAGGTAACATAATAGAACCGCTCGTCATTAAAAAGGTGACAGAAGTGTTTTGGTGCCATTTAAGTAATTAACGGAATGATGCATGTTAGTGTGCACACCATGCTGCCTTCCTTCATCTCCTCTGTTACAAACTAGATTGTCTTCATTTGCTGACACAACTACAAATGTACGGGCCCATGCAACACATGCACTGGCTCAATTTACTATCCAACCATGCCATTTCAAATCTACAACCCTTTCTAGAGCCTCAAAGGTGGAGGCCGTTCTTTGTGGATAAAACAACTAAATGGATACATTCCTTGCCCTTTTTTGCATGCAAATACAGCACAGTGACATGGAAAAGCAACAACGATCACTTTGAAAACGCTCAAGGCTAAACAACAGACGATTCAAGGTATTAGATGGATTGCTGGTTAATGTCACCAAGGGTGTGTGATATCTTTCCAACTAATGAGGACTTACAACACGCAACAGAACATGACCTCATGCACCTCAGCCTGCTACAAGTTAAGCTGTTAAACAGCAAGCACTGTTTGGTAAATACCAGTAATAACGTTTTTGATGAAAGATTCAGCTTCTAAGCTAGCGTACGGATAGTGTGCTAACATTAAAGCTGTTTTTCATATTTTACTGATGCAGAGAAGGGTTTTGTTTAGCACTGTGCTCTCTCTCAACCTTCATACACAGATACAGTCACACCTGGAAGCTGCCCAGGGTTTTTCAATTCTCTATCTTTTAGGCTTACACAACCTTCCCTCTAATTAACAATAAATATCATTTAAAATAAACATGAAACCAAGATTGCCAACAATTCTGTGAGGAGGAATATAGTTGGAGGCTGCAGGTTTTAATTAACCTCACATTTGGATGGGGACTGGTGAGTAGGACAGTTATTTCTTTACTTTTATGTCTGACGTGATGCTGATTACATTTAGGAGGAAGCCGCTGAGACTCATAACGGGGAAATTATACTAAACTTATCTATGTGAACATTTTAATGTTGCACTACATTTGCTTCCACAAGTAACAGTAAAATGCGTGACATGAGCTTTTATGTTCGGAATGAATTATTTCATTACCTGTAAAAAAGAAAAGAAAAGAGAACTATGAGGGCCCTGGCAGTTGAGTCTGTATGTACACATGTGCCATTTTGCCCTGAGCAAAGATGTTAGTAGGCTTCTGGTGGATCATCCCAAAATAGGCTCTGGACGTCCAGCATAGTCGCCAGCTCCAAAATATGCTTCTGTAGAAGGCTGCTCTCCACTGTGTCCTGTTTAGGGAGCTCAGGGTACGACTCCGGGAAGCTCTGGGACTCCTGCAAGCACAAAGACCTCCGACTCAAATATCACCACAGACAAAGTGTTTTCTGTCGTTACTAGCTGCCAAGCATTGTTGTGTGTTTCACTGTGGACCGAGGTCAGTGTTTAATTGTACAGGCTTGTTGGTCCGCTAGGCCAACAATCCACTCCAGTGTTTCTCCTATATTCATTCTGGTGCAGCACAGTGTGATGGGGGGGTCAGCCAACCAGCTTGCAGGTGTGTTACTAGTAGCAGCTACACTGGTGTGGTGCAGTAGACTGTAATGATCGGTGGGATACACTTGGCTCTGAATAGATGCTGTGAAGTGTGCATCAAGTGTATTGTGTGTTGGCATATTGAAGTGGGACACACTTTGTGTGCTATGTGCCCGATGGTGCGTGAATGCGCGACTACACGCCTGAGTACTGGGCTCTTACGGTACATTTTTGGCATTCAAATAAACAACGCAACTTTCTTAGGACACCACAGTAGCAGGGACTCACCCGGAAGAGTTTATGCAGTCTCAGTGCAGCTGAGCAGAACACAAAGCGGATCAGCAGCAGCCGGAGGAACTCGTCACCAAAGAATTGCAAAAAGGCTTGATCTGCAGAGACAGAGAAACAACACAACATTTTAGTGTTTTTTTTCTCCATTTCTGCCTGCATCCTCCACAACCAAAGACTTCCCACAGGAACGCCGAGGTCAGGTTCCGTGTTTTATTTCCTCGCAGACAGAAGCTCATTCTTTCACCCTCAAGAGAGGGAGAGTAGCCTATGAGGTATTAGATGAAGGAATACAGTGAATAGGGAGTATGTTTGCCTTGTTTCTCAGCTTCTCTATCAGATACTGACCCAGTAAAAAAAAAACACTCAACTTTATTCTAATTGTCACATACATTACGTACATGAAATTTGACCTCTGCATTTAAACACTCGTAAGCTGTCACGATGCCTACAAACTCAGAGATATTGGCCTGGTGCACTGCTCCCACATTACGAAAGATGTCAATAGTCTGTCCGAGGCTGCAACAACTTGAGGTCTCCTCTTATTATCACAAGGGGCCAAGAGGCCAGCTATGTGAGCAGGAGCCATGGGAGGTCTAAACCAGGCAAGAAGAGGGTATAACCTGGAAAGAAAGAGACCAGTTTAAAGGCCAAGACACATCAAAACCGAAATCAACATGCTGAATCGACCAAAAAACCGCCATCGAGGGCAGACTGGTGCTAACGGCCCAACTGTGGTGTCTCAAGGCTTAAGGATGAACTTAAGATGGGCCACTCCTCTACTCACACTTGGCAATAGGGAAACCAATAGACTACTCCTGTACCCAGACTCATGACAGGGCTTAACAACCCTCATAACCCACTTGGGATGATCCCTCAGAACTAGCTAACGCCCTTAACAATAACCGCTTCACATTTTTGTGCATTTATGACAGAGGGATGACAAAAAGTCAAGGGGAGAGAGAGAGAGCGATGGGAAGTGACATGCAAACAAGGTTTCCTGCAGGACACGGACCGGAAACACTGCTGTTCATGGTTAGTGCTGTTAAATAATAATCATTCAAATTCATTTTAACCTGACTAATACCATGTTTAATTTGAAAAATATGTAGTGGACACATGTAACATGGTCCACTCTATCCTGTAATGTCTGCTATTATAGTATGAAATTGAATGGGAGATGTGCTACCTATGGTTCGTGATCGAGTAATCATCTGCCCAATGTCCCGGTAGACTTTATGGAGAAACTCTTGAGCCCTTTCCCACAGGCCTCGCTGCACACTGTTTAATCCACACACAGAGGCGAACGCTAAGAGTGGACTGTAGAGGAACAGAGTGAAGAGACTCCCACGCTGAGACTGATCTGAAGTAAGCAGAGACGTGGCACAGGTTAGAAGTGAGAACATGTGTTCACATAAACACATTTTACAACACAGGTTTTCAGGCAGCGCGAGTGCATCATACATTTCATACACACTGGAAATTTAAAAACATAAATAACCAAGATTTAGGTTGATAGATAAGGACTAATTCATAATATGTAAAACTGCCAGCTAATAGATAACTGCAGCTTTTTGCTAACTTAAAGCATATGCCTGGTGATAATCTACTTTTCTTATTGTCTAGAACTGTAATGAGCAGACCCAAACCAACAGTGAGTGTACCTGCTAACAAGCAGAGTGTGTGGATGTCTCTTCTTCATCAATGAGCCTCACTGTTGCTCTGGTGACATGTTCCTTCATCACCATCAACACACACACTGTACTTTATTTAGACTCAGTCCCACATACACCGTCCTGCTGACTCACATACTCACTAGAGCAACACGTGTGGATTCATCCGCTGCTGAAAATAGTCCCCAACAAACACTCTTTTTCCTCCTGTCTGAGTAACGGTTGATAAAAGCTACAGTGACCAGCTGTTTCAGGAAAATGAGCTTTAACAAAAAAAAAAAAACTATATATTTCTGACCTGTTTCTAACGATGTATGCCTTCAGGATGAACCAATGAGGAGTCAGAAAGTATTGAGAGACAGACACATTGTCGGTTTGATCTGTTCATGGGATTTGCCGACAGGAAGGAAATATAGAATATCTCCGTTTAATGAAGTGTTGTTTAGAGTGACACACACCTTGCACACTCTTGGGATATACTGTAGGTGATAGTAGGCACACCAGAGGCTGCCCAAACAGATTTGTGAAATGCTGTTAGGATAAAAAAGAAAGACAGAAAAAGTCATATTAGTTATAAGAATATACAGTACATTCATAGTGTGATCATATCATATACACAACAGGTTATCAAATGTCAAAAAACAGTTAGAGCAACATTAAAAATTGTATTATTCCCATAATTTGGAGGCTTTGGGGGATGTACACAGGCAGTATAAAGTTGCCACAAAGTCAGCGAGTTTGCTTATATTTTGTTAAACCATTAAAATTTGCTTTTAGCATTTCCTGTTTGCAGTGTACCCATGGATGTCCAGACAACTATTACTGGATTACTTTAATACAGAAGGAAACTGTATAACTTCTGGAGTTATAAGGAGAGGATTTATGGACGTTTATTCACAAGGAAGATACGAAGATAATGACATCCTCGGAAAGTGTAAGTCACACTGAATTTAAAGACATCATGTATCGTGTATCATGTCTGTTTGAATTTCGACGCACCTTCTGCAATTCGGGGATGAGTGTTTTAAGGTATTGCCTCTGTGAGCAGTGTGTCACAGCCACTGCTGCTGACCACGTTGGTGAGCAGCCAATCAACAGCCAGACTACAATCAATAACTCCCTGTTGCACCTCTCCCTTTCATCTCACACAGTCGCTCTGCCTCACGTTTCTCCGCCCCTTCAACTCGCCCTTACAGTTTGAAAACGTCTGATACAGATGTGTTTCTTTCCATGTAACTTAACTACTTACATACCTTGTAGGCTGTGCTGTTTGAAGAATCTACGATGACAAAGAGGGGCTTCCGGGTGAAAGGGAATAAGTCCCCTGGATGAAGGCTGCAACATTACAAACAAGTAAATGTCAGGAAGTTACATTTCTAAAAATGCTAATAAACATATTAGACAAATCAATAATCACCAGTGCATTTCTTTCTGAGCCTGATTCCTCTTCTGCACCGTCTCTCCGTTCACCACATCTCGATTTGTATTTGTGAGAACTCCTCCAAAATCATATGGTCCTACAGGAAATGGTCAAAGATTAAGCCTAATTGCTTCAACTTGAATAGACGTGATTGATTGTGACATATAGATCATAAATTGCACTGCAACTCTACACTACATTGGTTAGCATGGTCCATGTTTGCTTCTAAAAAACTGGATGTTGATGCATTAGCAGGTGCACCAAATAAAACGATCTACCAGACACTTGAATAAGCAGCAAAGACTCTGGGTCAAACGTATTGTGATTATCCCCGTAGCTTTAACTATAATAATGGTATTTTTTAATAAAGAACTAAGGTTGTTTATTAGATTGATGAGACAACCAAGATAATGAATTCCCAATGTCGAATCGCAAGGCCCATTGCTTTTTTACGGTCTGTTAACGTAGACAGGTATGTTGAGCAAAAGCTAACTACTTTGAACTAACCATTAAACAGGAGCACCTGCTTTGCTCCATGTAGTGCTTCCTCGCTTGTCTTTTATAGAATACATAACATTATTGTCATTATTGTCTAAATGTTAGTGACAGCTCTATCAGCCAAGAAATCACATCATATTTGGCACCTGGTGTGTTGGAGGGACTGAAGAACAGCAAGTTATGTATTTAAATAGTTATGGCATCACTGACGGAATTTAAAACATTTAAGACTTCAGTTGAAGTCTAAATTAATGATGATTACGAGTGTGAGGTACGTTCCGCTCTCAGTAATCGCATCATTTAACATTATCAGAAATAGAATTCTGCTGCCTACTTTATAAGTCCAACAGTGCAAAACGTGCTTTACACATGTAAACAGTGTTTCAGCCAGCCTAGTGTGAACGTAGGCTTAGAGACTGAAGATGGAGACAATGAGCGCGTTTAGACAACTGTCACCAGTTAAGCCGTCAGATTCTAATAATATAATATCAATTAATATATATACTTTAAAAAAAATGTTTATCTAACAATGTAAACAGTTTGGTGGAATGTCTATATTTCATAAAAAGTCTGTATGATATTAAGAAGAAAATGTGGGGTCTAACTTTGAGATTTTACCTTCATAATCTGAATTGCCAGTAGGGAAGACTCCAGTCGCTGACAGGTAGACAAGCAGAACGCTGTTGGCAGGCAACTCCTGAGGGGAAAAATATGAAGACAGAATCATGAGTAGGGGGTGCAGAAGAACTCGAACAACATATGGGTCCAGATCGTGAAAATCTCCCCAAATCAGTAAATGGGATCAACACAATGAATGTGTTACTTATGACTAAGGTTAATACTGACCTTAAAAGAGGCGGACAAGAAAGTAAAAAGCTGGCTGAATGTTGGCTTGTACAGCAAATACTTGTGAGGATTTTCTCTTTTAGCTGGCTTCTCATTGGGTTCCTGTGGAAAAACAAGCGATGGCATCATTGTTTATATTTCAGCTTCATGTACAGCAGGGTAACCAGTCTTCTAGGAGCCAAGTATGTGTTCATCTGCATCACGTTTGTCCCGCTCAGCTAGTCAGAAAGGTTGGCAGAAATAAATACAGATACAGTTTACCGATTGGTAAACAATCACATAATCAATATTTGTTTGTAAAAATATTTTTTCATTGAACATAAGCACTTTGCCAAAAGTGTGTCCATAACATATCATTAAATTATATTTTTATCAATGTTACAGATTTCACCTCTGTGTCTCTCAGTAGAAGAGAGGCCCCAGGCCTGCAGACTCAAAAGCGCTTCCATGTGCTGTTTAAGTGAATGGGGACGATATTGTTGATTGTCATCGTGTTCAACCAATCAGATCTTTAGTTTGACATGTTGGGCGTATTCTTTGAGTGTCAGCAGCCGCTACCCCCAGACCAGCCGGCCTACAGCTACGTCACTATTAGTGCAGCGATTGGTCAGTGGGCGAGCACGTGACTATCGTGAAACAAAACTTAAAGGCTCGGCGTTGTGAATCACATCATGTGATGCAGCTCAGCCAATCAAATATGGGCATTCTGACAAGTTTCCTGACTCGAGTACCACACACCATGACACAGGGGCTGAGACGAGGAAAGAGATTGCAGAGCAGTACGTTTAATGTTTGGGTTGTGAAAGTAAAATCATAAGACGGTCTCCTAAAGAGATGAATGGGCCGCGACTTGTCATTAAGGGATGATGGTGGGTCCCACAGCCAGACCAGCTGAGAACCACTGTCCTACATGAGCACAGGAAACATTATATTTTCCTGAATTTAAGCTTCTGCATTTTCCAAATGCTCTAGCATTATTCAAACGTGTTGTAAGCCTCGTACCGAACGGTTTAATACGAGTACGTACATATTTACAGCCTTAGAAACGAATAATAGCTGTGGCGCCATCATGTGGTTATAAGGTGGTATTTCAGCTGCATGACAGCAGTGAAGGCCTGGGTATAAAATGCACGGCCCGCCACTGATATACACACACACACACACGTGCGTATGTATATATATATATATATATATATATATATATATATACACACGTGCGTATGTATATATATATATATATATATATATATATATACACACGTGCGTATGTATATATATATATATATATATATATATATATATATATATATATATATATATATATATATATATACACGTGCGTATGTATATATATATATATATATATATAAACCTATATATATATATATATAAACCTATATATATATATATATATATACACACACACACACACACACACACACACAAATATATATTTTCTTCTTGGTGAGATTGTCCAAGACCGGGGTGGTTGTGTTTATGGGTGGTGGGAACCGCCACAGCTGGAGAAAGATGCAACTCTTGAGAGAGGGAGACTGCATCATTTATGAGACATAACATGTTTATAGTGGCCTTGATCAGAAAATGATGCTCTGAATTTTAAAGACTCATTTCTTTTGTGCAAAAATAAAACAGGAAGTAAGAACCATGTTTCACAGCAGCTGATGCTTTTCTCTTTATGTTGTAAAAACCTTATTTCGCCAAAAACACTATAACAAGTACTTCAAACATGACACTAACCAGCATTCCTTGTTTCGAGGGCTGCGTGGCCAGGTTTACTGGTTCCCTCTCCAAAGCTTGAAGCATGCGGAACATATCGATGGTTAACTCACTGAACTTCACCTAAAAAAGGAAGAGAAAAACTGTGACATTACCTTACCATCGAGAGATTTGTGGAGAATTAGTCATTTAGGAAGAACATTTTCCAAATCTGAGGCCATGGTGTTCTGCCGGAAACCGGTGGATTGCTCCCTCCAGGTGGGGACGGGGTGCCTACCGCAAGCGAAGGAGTTCAAGTATCTTGGGGTCTTGTTCACGAGTGAGGGTTAAGATGGAGCGGGAGATCGACAGGCGGATCGGTGCGGCTGCAGCAGTAAAGCAGGCGCTGCACCGGATCGTCTTGGTGAAGAGGGAGCTTAGCCGGAAGGCGAAGCTCTCAATTTACTGGTCGGTCTACGTTCCTACCCTCACCTATGGTCACGAACTCTGGGTCATGACCGAAAGGACAAGGTCGCGGCTACAAGCGGCCGAAATGAGTTTCCTCCGTAGGGTGGCCGGGCTCAGCCTTAGAGATAGGGTAAGGAGCTTGGACATCAGGAGGGAACTTGGAAGTGAGCCGCTACTCCTTCGCGTCGAAAGGAGTCAGCTGAGGTGGTTCGGGCATCTAATTAGGATGCCTCCTGGGCGCCTCCCACTGGAGGTTTTCCGGGCACGTCCAACTGGGAGGAGACCCCGAGGAAGACCCAGAACACGCTGGAGGGATTATATCTCCCAGCTGGCCTGGGAACACCTCGGGATCCCCCAGTATGAGCTGGAAAATGTTGCGGGAGAGAGGGAAGTCTGGGTCAGCCTGCTTGGCCTGCTGCCACCGCGACCCGACCCCGGATAAGCGGAGGAAAATGGATGGATGGATGGATGGATTTTGGAAAGTGAAGCTTCATGACTCCGCAAAATTAACTTGTGGCATAAACTAAATGTACAGTGTGTATGAAGTTAAGTGTTCTTGTTTGTCTGGGCCATTAAGCAGAGAAAATATCACTACAGCTGTTAACTCTAGGGCAACATAAAATAAGAGGAAATGGTCTGACATGAAGTCATGCTGTTAATGAGACATGACAGTCACTGGAAGACAGAACACATTCTAGTACAGGTGATGTTAAACTGTGTGGTGTGATGAAGATGTCCCCTGGACACAGCTATCATTAACACTGATGCTGCAGTTGGAGTGTGAGACATTTTTTAGCAAGTCCTGAATTGTAGAAGTCAAGCTAACCGCGAACTATGCTAACTTGAATGGGGATCAAATAATTCAAATCGCACAGCTCTTCCAGACTTTCCAAATGTTATTGCACCAAATTCATAAAATTCTGATCGTGAAAAGACTCATTTTGCTCAAAATAATTGATCCACCGTTTAACAGTAGCGTCGGAGTAGCCAACGGCAGAGCCTATGACGGAAGCACAAGTTTGACTGGAACACGCATGCAACACGCTTTAATGCACACCCTGAATGAAAGGCACATAGAGAGGGCCCATAAGGAGACAGGCAGGGCCGGTAAAAAACTAAATGGATTCTTTGACGGTCCACAGGGCCACGGATGTGGAGGCCCACTGGGATTTGTCCCTACACGCCAGATGGCTAGTCCACCACTGCTAGCTAGCAGGTTTTGGTAAGTTAGTGTTGTAACTGACGGTTGAGCAGCAAAACCACTGATGCTATGTCTCTAGTTGTTGTATCGTGTTAGGGGAGGGGTCATGGCTCCAGTGCATCATCTAGCCATGATTTCAGCCCTGCCCAAAAAAAACCTACACGAAGAACCCGGTTTCAATCCCAGACTAGGGACTGTCTGTCTCTCCGTCACATACTGGATCGGGTTAACAACTAGATGGAAATAGATGATCTGCTGAAGAAACCAGCCGATATAAGAAGATAGATCACACTCTTTTCCTCTGTTTTAAGCAATTATCTCTGAACACGTACAATGTGTTTAAAAACTAATCTCTGGAGCAGTACATGTCATGCACCATGAATCTAATAGGACATGCATATCTATCAAAACGTGGTTTAGACAGTTGATAGATATACTTCATCCATACAGTAGTGAAACTATCATTCAAGAGCAAGGAAATACGAAACATCAGAGACAACAGATCTGCAGGTAATACTATTAAGTTCTATACTGAAAAGGTGAGTTTGATATTGTTTGTTTGAGAGGTTTTTTTCCAATAAGACCAGTTAACAACCGTGTTGATGTGTATGATTTGTTAGGAACTGTGAATTAGAAATAGTGGGTTAAAACCTGGTTGTTACAGTTGCCGATGATTAGTGCATCTGCAAGGACGAGCTGCCCAACCACCATGCCTTGTTCTAGCGGAGGCACACTTTCCTCCTGCAGCCGATTGCTGGTGACAACAACAGAATTGTTGTCATTCAGAACTACCACTGGATCTGCCTGTTTTACAAAAAGAGAGAAACGACAGTGAGCCACAGCTGATTCAATGAAACAGGCAGCAGATATTTGAAATTCCTGATCTCAGTCCAGAAAGATGAAATGTTGCATTACTGTTTTTATGTAAGCAACTAACTCTCACACAATTATGGGTTATTATTACTATATTTTTATAAGATACATCGAGGACTCAGTGGACCTCATGACAATCTAATCACACAGATTTGCAACCTGCATTATGGACAATAAAATAGACAACATTGAAAGGACTAATGTGCCGTGTGGGTCAGTTACCTCTACAAAAGCTGCCACTTCCTGGAGAACCAGGTTCCATTCCAATTGGTCCTCTGTGTTGAATCGCTGTGTGTAATCTTCAATTTCCTCAGATAGCTCCTGCAGGTAGTAGACAGACATGAGGTTCCATGAAGGTTCATGCTAATTTAAAAATACACTTTTTTCAATTCATAAAATAGGTCTCATACAAATTTCAGGAAGCAGGCTAACTTTTCCCAGTATTCTGAAAGGGGAAAGTGGAATGTTTTGTTGTTGTTCTTAAAGCCAGTGCATTCATTTTGATGTCTCACTAAGGGATTCTCTCCCCACGTATTCTCAGAATAGAACAGTCCTTTTGTTGAATCCACTTGTCAAAGAGCTGCTCATGCTGGATTATAATAAGGAGTTGGAGGCAATGGGCAATGAGGTGATGAACGTTGCTAGTTTTAGCACCACTGGCAACAACAGTGGCTACGTCAGATTAAAAAAACAAAAGAAAGTCCAAACACTAGACACAGCTCTTCTCTAGGACACAAGTTCTTCTAGTGTGTCTCCGGTGTCGTTATCCTCCATCTCTTCTACAGAGCCTCAGACTGTTATGCTACTAGCTAGCAGCTATGACGTTACCCACCATGCCGTTCAGCGATGTAAATGTGTAAATGAACACCGATTCGTTTTACAAATTGTTTATATATATATATATATATATATATATATAATTTGGGTCGCAGCTTGTCATTAAGGGGTGATGGCGGGTCCCGCAGCCAGACCAGTTGAGAACCACATAACTCTAATGGTCATTTAAATGAATTATAAAAATGCTGCATAGGTCTCAAAGGATTGTTATTTCATATTCGAAAATATACAGGTGGGGGACTAGGGGTTGAGGCTCCAACCATGAACCGCAAAGTCCTTGGTTTGTGTTTGGTTTGCTGCATGTCAATCCCAATCGTCCCATAGCGAGACACTGAGATGAATGCTATGAATAGTAAATGACGTATAAGGGTGCAGGAGATGGCTTCATGCTCCTCAGAAAACCAGCGGTGCAAAAGTTTTGATCACTCAGCATAAATACAAAAAAACTTTCATACCTTCACCAAAACTTTGACTAGGTCCATCTTGTTCAGCAGTAAACAGACGACTATGTAGCGAGCATAATATCGAAGCTTCTTCACTACTAATTCTGGCCTGATAAGAGATAAGAGAAGACAATATGAACTTCAAACAAATGCACATTAAAGGACAGGCCCATTTAAAGCCTAGGTCATTAAGGCTACTGATGCCACTAATGGTTCATGTTTCAATCCCAGGGTTACAATTCAGCATATTTGTGTTTTGCATATAACTGATCATCTTAGTTCGCTTGCCTGTGTCTGTGGTTGAGAAATGTAAAGAATAAATCTGATGATTCAGAATTTTTTTCATTATATTATATCATACATTATATTATATTATCAACAAATCCCATGCAGACCAAAACCAACAATGAATGTATCTATTAACTACTAAGTATTGTGTTTGTATCAAAGCTTGATATATCTTCTTCCTCTGTGCCATAGAGCTCCATTGTTATCCATTAAAATACATCATGAGCCAAGCTGTTGCTCTAAATACTCACCAAATCACCAAATGTGGATTAATACGCTGCTGAAAATAGTCCCCAATTAATGCAATATTTCCTCCTGTTTAAATACCATTCACTAAAAACTATAATGACCAGCTGTTAAAGAAAACAGTTTATAATAATAACCTAATTTTTATACCAATTTCTTTTTAAAGATCTACATCTTCAATAGGAACCAATACGCTTTGTGGCTGAGAGCTACTGCCTGACTCGGGAAAGTCAAAGAATTGAAAGATGGTCTTTTGGTGGGATTGGTTGACAATAACAAAAATATAACCAGCCCTATCCTATAAAACTAGACCATAGACACTACATTTGCTGCACATATCAGTAATCTATGGATTAGGAAAAGTGATATTTGGCTCAGTTTTTGAAAAAAGCAGAAAACAAAAGAAATCTTTAAAATGAATGTCCAAGTAATGTATTATATACCAAGCAAAGGCATCTATTTCCTGAAATTGCAACTCACAACATTTTAAGAAAAAGATTTTTGGAACTTACCGGTCCTCTTTGTTGACCTGAAAGTAGTAGGAGCGCTGACGGATGGCTGAGTAGAAAGAAAAGGCCTCATTCAGGTAACTTGTTTCTGAGGTACGAAGGCTGCCAGTCAGGATAAGAAAGAAGAAGTTGTGTTACTATCTCCGGAGTGGAGCACAATTCAATACATTCATAGCATTTCAATTGTTATTCCCCCACCCTGTTATTTAAATTCCCCTTCACTAAGCCCTTTAGCTCTTAGCATTGCTGCACATACATGAACCAAAGTAGCAGGTCCGCTTGGACAGTCTGAACGCCCCAGACCTACTGCTTTGCACTTATCACTGTACTCGCATGATCAAAATAGGGCCCACTGTGTTTCTCACAAAACACAATGGACCTCATGCAAGAACACTGCTGTCTTCTTATTCTAAACCTCGCTTACTTTCTTGAGTCTTTCACTAAACTCTCTTAACTGCACAAAATTGGGGAAAATCTCTATTTTCAGCCTGATGATTGCCACCTGTTCATGAGGAGGTGAACGTTTGTGAGATTTCATCATCAGCATAAGTGTCTTATCATGTGGTGGATGAATCAAATTTCAACAATTCATAAGAAAATTTCCAAACTTCAATGAATATTAATGAATCTGATGTAACACCACAGTGCACTATGTTTTTAATAAAAGAAAGTGCTTCAATACAGTTATAAAATAAAACACTGCATCCTTTAGTAAAATAAAGTGCTCTAAATTTTGCTTTTAATGTCGAATTCCTCTGTTTTTTGGATGACCAACAGGGGACCCTTCCCCAAAGTTTCCCCTCAACACGTGTATTGCGCACTCATTGGCTGTAGCTCCCCGACAGTTCACATATTTAGCCTGCTAGGATCCAGCCCAAGACATTTGTCGTGCAGTATATCTCGTGTCTCCCTACACTGAAAATGTAGGAGTCCTGCACACAAATGTACCTCAATTATCTGTGCCATACCTTGATTTTGAATAATTGTTTTAATTCTATATAAACTACAGTAATGGATGATAAGAGAATAAATCATGAAATCATATTAAAATAATGTATTCAGTAATAATAGTCTATAACTGTGAACAGACAACAGTGAGACAGAGATGTCTATGTCTTGGTCGAGACATAGTTTGACTTACTAGTAGTGGTAGTAAAGCTGTCCAATTTTGGATGCAACTTCCCCAATCTGCCATCTCTTCAAGCCATAGCGACTGTCCAGGACCTGCCTGTCAGTAAACGAAAACATATGATACTGAGCACCAAACAATGAAATTATTCAACCAGAGTGGGACAGAACATCTGGCAAATGACACAGTGACAGTCGTCACCTATGACATGTGCATCGACAAACTTACACTATGTCACAATTTGGCCTCATTGAGATTTATTTGCATCATATTTCATTTGAATACAGCGAACACTAGTCCTAACACGTTTGAACAGTGCTGTATTGTTTGTAAACCCATCTGTAATATTTTAACTTGTTCTGATGAATCATAACACCACCCTTAGTTCGACAGCTGATTCTACTCTGAACCACATACATGAAACACAGCAGCCTCCATCCACCTATTCTAACCGGGAAGGCAATAAGAGATGGAAATAACCTGTGCTGCTGCTGAAATTTCCACAGCTTAGTGTAGACGTCAAAAGTCCGTCCAAAGTAGGACTGCCACTGCTTGTGTCCATACTGAGGCAGGTCTCTGCAGCAAAGAGCACAGTAAACAGTCAGAGGAGAGAAAAGAGACACAGTCACATACACAACATCTTTAAACGCTCTCCAATCAACCAGACTGCACGGTGTGCATTTGGGGATTTTCAAGGAAGATCCCTGACCTTTTTGGTTCTTTCAAGGGAAGCACACTTACTATGCAATCATTTGTACATAAACGTGAATGCTTTCAAATACTTACTACAATATTTTACAAAGACTGATTAGTTAAAGTTTTTTAAGTGAACCTTAACTATTAGATTGTGACAGGACATAAACTTCCATCACCCACAAGGAAGTCGGATGCTCTACACACTCAACCACCACCCTGACCTCCACACCCTCACATAAAGGCCACACTACTTCCTCTATTGCAGGGTCGGAAACTAACGCTAGTCCACTAGCCCGAGGAGAGTGGATTTTTGGAGGGACTACCTAAATTATCATTCTCACTAGTCCTCATGGCGAGTGAAATTTGAGAGGCTTTATTCGTTATTTATGTCCAGAAAAAGACTTTCCGATAAGTAAATGTAACATTCCACTATTCCCCAAATTGTTGAGGATATTAGACTATTTAGTTTCGATTATAATTTTTTGTTTATGCAATGTGAAAGGCACTATATTCATCGATCAGGCCGGGCCTCTCTCTCAGTTTCACCAGCGGTCCGCCAAGATTCATCTGCGGAAGAAATATAGATGGTGAAGCTCTTATCACTGCAGCACATGAACTAACACCCAATATCTTTTTGTGATCTAACAAAAATACTTCATCTAAAATTAGAACAAATGCCTGCTTTATTCATAGACTGCGTATTGTTTTTGGCACCGAGCGTTCACTGCTTAAACTGCCGTGGTGACATGCTGTTACTCCCCACGGCGGAATATAGCTACATTTTTAGCCGGTACGTTCCATAGCGGAATTCCTCAACTTGGCAATTTGAACTGCTGTACAATATTTAATCGTGATCTTAACCTTCATCTTCACTACGAGCCTAAATAATGCAAGAATTGTCAATCCCCAAACCATTATAAGCATATTTTGCGATTTTAAGATGCCGTATTCCGATAATTGTGTTTCAGTTTCGAGGCGGACAGGTTTCGCAACGGGCGACGTTGCGACATTGCTAAAACACAGGCACATCGGACAAAACGCGTCGTTGTGTTGTTAAATGAACATAATAGCCTACCGGACCCTTGACGTTGTTCTTCTGCTTCCCGTGTACTTATAATATCACGACATCATGATGTAACATGCATCAATCTCTGTACAGCCATAATGTTACAAACAATAAAACTCTTGATTAGTACCTTGCATCTCTGCGGTTTCACTGTTAGATAATTGCCTTGGGAGAGTCTTCCTCCACACACACATCCCTACACCCCGTGATTGGTACATTCCCCAAAGCTTCATGAAGGACTAGTAAAGATTGCTCAGGACTAGTAGCTTTATGAACCTACTAGTCCTTGGGACTAGTACTGATTTTGAGTTAGTTTCATACCCTGCTATTGACACCCAAAATTGGCAATGGACGAACATCTTGCGCTGCACAATTGAATACATAGCATTCCTGTGCACTGCAACAACTACTCATAGTAAGTACAAACTAACCTTAGCCCATTGAAGAGTTGTTTGGACTTGTCCAGGAGATAGCAGAAATCGGTGACAGTCTTCCTTTCGCCTAATGGAATATCATCCTCAGTCTCAGCTCCAGTCATGACACTGACTTTTCACACCTGATTACAAATAGAAATAAATAAATAAATACTGTATTGACTGAGGAGTGATACCGCATAAAAAGAAAAATACTGGTTAGTTATAAATGGTTCAAAATATTGGAACCAGTGGTAACTAGACCAAACAGCTTACCATTGGTTCCAATGTGAACTTATGATTTATTAATACATCAAGCTACAAGGAAATACATTTCAACCATGTTGATATCCAAACTATTACCACTAAACAGATGTTTCTGGAGGCAGATATCCAAGTGTCTTTCTGGTGCCCTACTTAAATATGAATAGAAATAAGAAACTATGGAGGAAATGCGTCACATGGTCACCTTTTTTAGGTTGACTTGGGATGTCCCAGATTTCACTCTCAGTGTCTGCAACCTCCAGTTTGCTAAGATGGATGTGCAATCAGGTCAAGGCATCGCACAGTCAGGTCACAATGTTCAGCTATTGCTGCGTCTCGTCAAAAATGCTTTGCTGCAAATAGAAAGTTTATTGTGTCATAGAAATGACTGACAATAGCTTCATAGATGGGGTGACTGTGTGTGCCTTTATATAGAGTGAAGCCACAGAAAGTGTGCAGGACACCCTAAAGCTGCCGTACCTCCAGTGTAACGTTACTGTGTCTACTCTCAAACCTTCAGCTTACCTCTCTGTTATCAGGGTCGTAAAAACCCTGCGTGGCTTCATGTCTATGTCAGTAACAAACTTATTTTGTTCAGAACTGACCAATTGTGGTGAAATGTTCCCTGCAGGTCTTTAGACATCCAACAGCTCTCATTCAGTTGGAGAGAAAGGTCTGTTCACCATGACAATGACAGGACATACACAATGATGATTGGAGGAAAAACAACAACGATATAATGAGCAGTTTGTGACAAGACGAAATGAATACATTATGTTATAATACAATAAGTCACAACAAACATAACAATCAGCTGCTGTATTGTTTCTCATTAATTAGTTATATTTAATACCGGTAGTCAGCTAACCCAACTGTAATGTAAACTAATGTTGACAGCAATGAACTCGGTTAACACTGGGCTCATCCATCCACCTAATTAACGTTAGCTACTAATGAGACTACGCTTGATTGGGCCGTTCACTAAGAATTGCTTGTATCTAACGTTAGCCTTCTGTCGTTTCCAAGTCTGGACACCACTCCTCCATTAGCGTCCCAACCAAACAAACGTGTGGATATTCCTTTGTGGATGCCAAAGATAAGCAGCGGTAGCTCATATAGAGACCGCTCACACAGCCTGGATGCAGCGGCTTTAACTAACGTTACCTCTGCTTGTGTAATTCACGTTTCTCCTTACCTCGCCAGCCGGCTAGCGGTGAGGAACAGGCAGACGTTACCACAGTGATGCTTCTCACAAATCTGTGCAAAAGCCACGACGAGCTCTGTGGGTGAAACGCGCCTCTCTTGGCATCTCACTGTGTGTGTCTGACACCGGACCGCCGTCCAACGAGCCGTGTCCCTCAGCAGCGTGCACGGGACTGCTGTCGGTTGAAGCCTGGATGCTACTTTGTATGAAAGGACGCTGTCCTGTGACAGGTAGGACGCTGGAGGAGGCAGGGCGAGGACAGCGGCTGGCACCGCTCCACGAGAACTGGCTAGCTACTTCCGGGTCAACATTTTCAAAATAAACGCTTCCCCACTGACAAAACGCAAATCTTGAAATAAGTCATAACCCTGTTACATTAGTGAAATATGACAAAATTGAATTGTAGTTCCAATAGTCAAGCTTCATTGGCAGAGCAATAACGAAGCATGAATACTCACAAAAGTGAATCAAAATAAAATGTTCCTTTACGGGAGCAATTCATAAATCTCAATATTTATAATACATACTATAAACCGATTTTTCCAGTTCTTCAAATTAATTAGATCATACAAAATGATGCAACTTCAATCCTCAAATTTCATTATCCCCAATAGATTTAACTTTGTAAGCAAGTTATTTTAAATCAATCTAATATTGGTACTTTTGTTACTTCAAGGCTGGGTTATTGCAATTTCTTATTATCCGGCTGCTCCAATAAATCCCTTGAGACTGTCCAGTTGTACAAACAATGGAATAGATCATATTTCCCCATATAACGTCTCTGCAGTGGCTCCCTGTGAAATCCACAAGATAATTTAAAATCCTTCTCCTCACATACATAGCCCTTAATGGTTAAACACCATTATATCGTAAAAATCTTATTGTATCATATTACCCCACTAGAGAGCTGCACTCCCTAAATGCAGGGTTTCTTGTGGTTCCAACAGTCTCCAAAGGTAGGATGGGAACCGGAGCCTACAGCTATCAAGCTTCTCTTCTGTGGAACCAGCTTCCAGTTTCAGTCCAGGAGGCAGACACATTTAAGAGTAGACTTGAGGCTTTCCTCTTTGATTAAGCCTATAGTTAGGGCTGGCTCAGGTTTGCCTTGGACCAGCCCTAGTTATGCTATAGGCCCAGACTGCTGGGGGACTTCCTAGGATACACTGAGCTCCTCCTCTCTCCCTCTCTCGCCTTCTGTATGAATTCATGTCCCATTAATGCAGGTAACTAACTTGGCTTCTTCCCCCGAGTCTTTGTGCTTTCTCCTCTTGCAGGTTTCCATGGATCGTGTCGACACCTGAAACATGGTTGTGATTGCTATCGTGGCCCTGTTTGACTCCTGGATTCCATTCGAAAAGGGAGATCTCAGCTGAAAAGCCAAACACTCTGGTTTGCTCCGGAGGTCTGATCACTGACAGCTGTCTGCCAACAGTTAACTCCAGGTGTGTCGACAGTCGTGAATGAAGACCTGGACATAAGGGACGCTGGCCTCACACCACTGTGAGCTGATGTCCATTTACATGTTACGAACACGTGCTCACACGTGTGTGAGGACTTTAGGTTGCAAAATAATTCAAATTCAAATTAGTAAATATTTAGATTTGTCGTAATTGGGCTTGACTGGGCACGTCATCCGCTCCATAGAACCCCCTAATCACTGTTAGCATTCAGACGCATTTTTGAGGCCCTTGGTATACTCAAAGTCACAAGATTTAGCACACAGATCATATAGCCTGTGAACATTGCGAAAACATACAGCGATTGAGTTCATGTGTATTTAGCGGGCTCCATAGCGCCACATTGCTGTCATCATTTCGGACATATTACATATTTTATGTGTGCAATACCTCACTTACAGGAAATAACTCCTTCGTGAAGTGTCCAATGGTTACACTGACCAATAACGTGTGTGTGTGTGTGTGTATGTGTTTGTGCGTATGACATCCGTACATTGTTTATTTGAACAGAGATCATAGATCACAGCAGTATAACAAAACAATGGACAGAATCTCCTTGCGTCCCTTCCTCGCCTCTTCTGCTTGTATCTCCGGTGAACGGGACTAAGACGTGACGAAAAAAAAAACGCTAGGAAATGATTAACAAAGATTCGTTATCATAAGGAAAAGCACCCAAAGTGGACGTTTGCGACAAATTTAAAGAAATTCCCCCTGACGGACGTGAGGTCAGTGACCTTAACCTTTGACCACCAAAATCCAGTCATTTCATCATTGAGCCTGGTGGACGTTTGTGGACAATGGAGGAGAATGGACTGGACAGCCGTACGTCTGTACAACTTGAAAACCTAATGCCTCCGGCTAAGAGCATTGCCAGCACAGGTATAAAAAGGAGAAACGCAGAGGGGTTCAGAGTGGGTGACATCCCAGGTCATGTGACTAAGTAGCGCAATACACACCCATTATAAAGTCATAAAAAGGTCTGTAAACTGATATTTCAGAAACTGTAAGAGATACTGAAAAGTTGAAAACAAGATTAATAGCTCAAAGTCTTCTAACCCAATTCAAGTTTAAATTGACATGATAGAAATAAGCAAAGTAATAGAAATGCCATCAAAGAACTGACTTTTTTGATATTGATATGAAAACTATTATATTTGATATTATGGTTTCTGTAGCTGCATGTACGCAGACGTCCAAACAATTTACGGAATAATTGAAAGTTAAAGAATAAAGATTTTGATCACAGTGTGAATGCTGAATCAGCATTCACACTATGTAGATTATCTCGTTAATTCTGAAAAACTGCAAAAGAATGTTCTCACGTGAAAACATTTCTTCTGTATGTTGCAACAACTATCATTAAACAAGTGTCGGATGTGCTCAGCAGCTGTTTAAAAAAGGGGGGGGGGGGTACACAGGATCGTCCTAAAAAGGAGAAAACTAGTCCAATCTTTCAAAAGGCAACCGTGACACCAAACTGCTACAATGATAAATAAAATATATATATCATTTTATTTGAACATGTGTTATTAGCAGTTACCACCAGTTTAAATGTTTTATTTGCTTCAGTGGGGTACATAACAAAATCAAACCATTCAACATTTTCTTATTAAAATATGAAGAAATTTAAAAAGGTATAATTTTCTCATTAGGGCTAGTTTTTCTTAACGACAGAACAAGTGAGTGTGGCGCAAACAGACTGATATATAGACCAGAAGAAACCCGTTGCTGCTCAAGATGCTGTAGACCTGAAAGAGCCGTTACTTCCATTCATATCTTAAAATATGTTATTAAGTTTTAGAGTTGAGATCTCCAGAGGGTGGAGAGGAGAGAGGACCGGCTGTTGTCATTAGAGGAAGTAGGGGGTAGTAGTTCGGGGAGGTATGACACGCTCTGAGTCGGGGACGGCACGGAACAGCTTGGGCTCTCGCCTGTTGACGTCCTTGAAGACCATGATGGACGCGATGTTTCCACAGCGGTAGCAGTAGTTGGGAGCCGACCACACGGTCACAAGCTTCTCATCAAACATGAACTTGTAGCCTTCGTGAACCAGCTGATGTGCGCGGCAGATGAGCTTCAGATTGTTGATGTGCACAAACTATGACAAAATATGAGTATATTTTCAATCAACTGGTGATACGGATGTTTAAATTTTCCATTGATTGCTTTTAAATGTTGATGACACAACATACCTCATTGGTAACCTTGGAGCCAAACAGCCAGCCTGCACCTCGCGGACTGATCGCCCAGGTGTCCACATCCTCTGGATCGGACCACACAAGATCACAGAACGCCCCCTTGTGGGGAATCTCCTGGTTGCGTTCGATGGTGCGGATCTGGTCCAACGTCTTGATGTCAGGTGAAAGACCACCATGGACACACAGGACCTGCTCATCTATCAACTGGGATTAGACATTAGAGATGTCATTACACAACTGGCAGTTCTAGAAAATATCACAGGAAATATGACCCAAATCATAATCTTGATCAGGTTTTAAGTGTCTTCGTGAATCCAATCTGACAATCTACAGTAAAATAAGAGCCCTGTTCAAAGAAACAGAGCGTTCTATTGCTATATGAATTGAGGAACAGGTCGATGCAAATAAATGGAAGAAAAACTTTCCAATAGATATGTAAAATGAAAAATAGCACCTCTCGTGCAAGAGCCAGTGAGGATGACAATAATAATGAGACCGAACGATACACCAATGACAAGTAGTTGGGAAATGTAGGCTATAGCTAACGTTAGGAGTTAGTGACAATGTAACCATGGTAGCTTAGCTAAACAAGTAGCTTTTCCATGTTCACTGAGCTTGGTGCTCTGCTGCTCACAGAGTGTGATGCTCCCAATAACCCAACGGTACATTCCAACAGCGCTCTGAATTTAGGAACGGTCCAGTTTGTAGCAGCGTGCGGTCTATCAACAAATGCACTTACGTCTGTAAAAACCTGAATCAGCACATCTACATCAGTAACATTCCATTTGTGATTTTAATAAGCAAAATAGGTCTTTTGGAGTGAGATTAGAATACAACAAGATGATAATCTTAAAAAGTTTTATTGCATTTGATCATAATCAAAATATCTCACAACAGACAAGATTGCACTTAAGTAAAAGTGCAAAAGTATTAGCATCAGAATATACCAAAAGTACTCATGATGCAGAACTGCCCTTTTCAGAATAATGTTTATTATATTAATGGATTATAATTATTGATGCATCAATTTGCTGATCGCTTTAATCGACTTTTACATATATTTTATGTATTCATTTACATACTGCTGATAGCTTGTGAATTTCCCTCTGAGGACAAACAAAGCTTTATCGATAATGTTAATTGATCTATCGACGTTTTGTTAATCTAAATCTGAAAAAGTAACTACATAAAACAGTCCGTCGGGCAAAATGACAGAAAAGAGTTTAGGTTGTTAGTGGACCGTGTCCACATCGCGTCTTTTTCCAGTAGGCTCCGCCTTTTTTGTGCGTGCGCTTCAAGTTGAAAATCTGTTAACTTTTCAAAAAGTGCTGGTGATGTCACTGTAGAAAATGGAGAACCATGTTTTGAGCCCGTCTGTCTATTCTGAACTTTATATGTCAGAGAGACACGATGATAACAAAGACTGAAGAGCCCATTAGTGAGTGCTGAATGTTGATGGTGAGTTTTGTGCTTTTCTCGATGTACATCTTGTGCTCATGGTGACGAAACAAAGTCAAACAAATAGACAGCCAAAAATAAATAAGAAGCAAAGAGGTGATGTTGTCTTTCACACAACGGTGGTAGACAACCGAATCTAAAAGTGAATTACCACCTGTATTCGTTCTGCTACTGCTGTTGCTACCATAACACATTTTTCATGCTCCATAAAATGGAAAACTATAGTACTGCTTCAGTCTCAAAAGAAGAAATACTATACATTCAGATAACAACTAGGCGTACATAAGAAAAAACAAGCTTGACTCTATAGCAGATGTAACCGTTTGTCATTCCAGTGGTTTTCTATGTTTAAGACAAATAACTACGATCTGGTAACATCTTCTATATTTTAGCTTTTCTAATATTATGCTGGATTCTGTGTTGGATCGGTAAGCAGAAAGCAGAACAGATGTTCTGCCTTCAAGTAGTTCTGATTGGACAGATGTTCTATTTGATCCGATGATGTAGCGGCTGTGTCTTCTCCTCTTGCTCTTACCCAGCACTAGAGGTGTAACGTTCGGATCACCCCTCCCGGTTCAGAAGAACCGCGGATCAATTGAGTAGTATTTTTTACAGTTTAATCATCATAGTGTGTAATAAAGTTTTACTGCTGCTGTTCCTTTTCAAGTAACAAGTCCCTGAATATCAATGCAGTGTGTCAGTGAACAGATATAAAGCAGTAGTGTGTTCACGTGAACGGAGCGGGTTAAAAGCATTTAACGGTGAAAGTCATGGCGAGCGGAGGAAGCACCCGGCGTCATTTAAGTAGCAAGTTTGGGAGCATTTTGTCTTCCCTGTAACTTATGACGGATAAGGGTGGTGGACAAAACCGTTAGGGTATGTAGGCGTTGTTTAAAGAGAAAGACATACGGCAACGGCAATACATCAGACATGTCCACACATATGAAGTCGCTGTCAGCGACGGGGGACACTCCGGTGTGGAAAACAAAGGATTTCAAAATCTGGTTAAAGTGCTTGAGCCACGCTACGAAATCCCCTCACGCACCCACTTCAGTATGAAGATCGTTCCTCTATGAAAAGGAAACGACAGACAGCTCACTTCATCTTGGTGGAGTGGAGATTCAAAGTCCGGTGCTGCAGACACGCCCCCTCTGTGAGAGTCACACAGACAGGTGCTGCAGACACGCCCCCTCTGTGAGAGTCACACAGACAGGTGCTGCAGACACGCCCCCTCTGTGAGAGTCACACAGACAGGTGCTGCAGACACGCCCCCTCTGTGAGAGTCACACAGACAGGTGCTGCAGACACGCCCCCTCTGTGAGAGTCACACAGACACGCCCCCTCTGTGAGAGTCACAGACAGGTGCTGCAGACACGCCCCCTCTGTGAGAGTCACACAGGGTACTTCTCAAGTCTCTTAATTGCATCCCCGTTTCCCTCACTTGGCTCCTTTCCTTGCATCTTAGTCCCTCCAACCAGGGATGCATGGAGAGACGCAAGGAAACCATGCAAGGAGAGGAAACGAGGAAATATATTTTAAGAGACATGAGACGTCCTTTCCTCAAATGCGTCACGTGAAGCGACGTCTGTTTCTGATGACAGAGGATCAGCTGATCACATGATCACTTAATAGTAACTAATAAAGACACACAGTTATCACTGTAGAGGTGTTGTCTCTGTAGCCTGTTAACAAACGGTGTCCTGTGTTTTGTTTATAAGCTCAGGATAGATTTCTACCGATGGAATGCGATCGTCTTATTTATGAATTATTTGCGTCTGTACATTTTGAAATTGTGACGTCATTATTAAATAACCTAGAATATGATTATGGTTTCTCTTAAATGATAAAACTCATCAAACACTCAGGAATGATCCGCCTCGCGTGCCTGAATGAAATTATGATAAATTATGTAAAAAAGCTCTCTCTGACTTTAATTGTTTCCATAATAAAAGTTGAGGGAAACATCAGATCATGAAAACACAAATCTTTCTAATAAATTAAGAAAGTTGTTTGTGGTCCTTTTGTTGTTCAGACTACAATGAACATATATTTAAACCAGACGGTGAATCAGAAAACTAATCAAATATAAAGCTTTATTCTGTGGTCTGTCTTCACTCTGGTGTTAAACTCAGTCAGTCAGTCCGATCGGCTGCAGCGTCCAATCACATAACTGATGAACAATGAGGGGGCGTGTCGGCCGTTAAAAGACTTCCTGGAAGTCTGTTCTCGTGGTTCCTCACTCATGGCTCCTCCGAGGTCCCTCCTCCATCCTCGATCCTCCGAGCTACATTAGAGCTTTGGGACGGCCGTCAATATGGCGGCGCAGAAACAACTTCCGGATCAAGGAGCGAGGAAACGACAATTAAGAGACTTGAGAAGTACCCACAGACAGGTGCTGTAGACACGCCCCCTCTGTGAGAGTCACACAGACAGGTCTACCCTCTCCCCAGACAATGGAGATATTCTCATCTTTTTGAAAACAAATGTAAAGTTGTAGACCATTTCACAGTAATGGTGAACATTATTGTGTATTTGAATGACATAACCTGACAGGAAGTAAACAGACCCAAGTTGATGCCGAGCAGTTCAGTTCAGTGTAAACAGTGGAAGCTAGCTCACTGGCTGTTTCTTTCTTTCAGTATTGATCAAAGGACGAAGGTCTCAACATACCTCATGTTGCACTTAAACTTAACAGAAATGAGTATTCTTAAATGTTTTATTTTTGTTTGTAATTTATTTCAAATTGGACATCTTCAATATCTTTGTTTTTATGTAAGACTATAGCCCAAAGTTCATTGCTTTAAGCGTTCTTGAACTTCTTTAATTAATAAATGGAAAGCAAAGTTATATTTGTCTCCTCCCCTTTTCTTTGCTGATCCAAAAAACGATCCGAACCGTGACTCAAGAACTGTGATCCGAACCGAACCGTGAGGTTTGTGATCCGTTGCACCCCTACCCAGCACCATTACCTAGGTTGGCGTGCGTCCACCCAATCAGAAGGCTGGATCAGCCAGCGAATAGCAGTCAATAAATCTGTTTCAATTATCTAGCTACAACAAATAAAAACAAAACAAGTCTTGCTTCTTGTTTAGGCTACCTGATAGGTCAGATTGTTTGAGGTGCAGTGCATTCAGGAAATGCCAGGATGTGAACAGCCCTTCCTCTTTTACCCAGTGTTCTGCTTAAACAAGTGACCGTACTAACTGGTGTATCTCAGCCTAATGCATTGTGGCTGCTCGTAGTGACGGCAGCTGCTGAAAACACAAACAGAAAGCCTTGACTTTTACATTGAATTTCAAATAGACATGGCTCTGTGTTTAATATCTATGCTTACATAAGTTACTATGAGCACACACGTATCTGGCTGAAAGTCACCAGATAACACAGTCACTTGTTAATGATGCTGTTGCATCGGTCAGCTGTGTGTGAATGAGTGCTGTTAATGCTCGTCTTGTTTTTGCCCGTAACATGATAATGATGTATAATGCTTGTTTGAATAAACTGTGGTGCATTCAGGCAAGTATAGGTGTAATAGCCTATTTGTGTTAACCTATGTGTTTCAGAAGCTATTAAGTAGCATATGATTGGTCTTGGACGGGCTAAGCCCACCTGGTTTTCTCTGTGCTCCCCCACACTGGTCGGAGGTCCTTGTTATTATATTCAATGTCTGACATTTTCTTGTTAAAGCATCACTACTTTGCAAAGTACTTCTTTGTTTACCAACTAGTGTGCAGGTCTTCCAGCCCTGATCATCCAATGATCACATCGCACATCTGCGTTCAGCATAGAGGAATGGTGTTATTTTTCCATCATGTAGCTGAAATGGTCTTCCAGTAGAATCATTATCGTAGACCATTCAATATAAATAAAGTCTTTATGGCATTCATGTCTGATGATTATGTGAATTCCATGTTGAGTTTCCAAACATCACAGCTTATGAATATTATGTGGCAGCAGAATCGCCAAGTTCTGTTGTCAGACTTTCACTTCAGCACATGAAAGCACCCCGAGGTAAAACTCACAGATTTGAACCCTATTAAAACTCTAAACTTAAGTAAGTTCAACACTAAGTTAAGTTTAAAATCAGTGCAGATGTGTTGTTATTTATGACACATTAGCTACAGTCAGGGCCATAAGTATTTGGACTGCGACACAATTTTTCTAATTTTGCCTCTTTACACACTCCAGTGGATTTGAAACTAATCAGTCAATATGTGGTTGAAGTGTAGACTTTCAGCTTTAATTCAATGGATAAAACAAAAACAAAAATCACAATAACCGTTTAGGAATTACAGCCATTTTTACACAGCCCCCCACATTTTCAGAGGCTCAAAAGTAATTGGACAATTGTCTGACAAACGGTTTCATGGCCAGATGTGTCCTGTTCTGTCACTATTTCATGAAAGATTATGCAGATAATAGGATTCAAAATGTTAGATTTGCAGTTGGTAGCTGGTCCATGGAACTCTCAGCATGTGGACCAAAAAGATGATCGCAGAATTCTTTCCTTGGTGAAGAAAAACTCTTCAGAACATCTACTGAAGTCAAGAACACTCTGGAGGATGTAGGCGTGTCATTGTTAAAGTCTACAATCAAGAGACTCCTTCATGAATCTAAATACAGACGGTTTACAACAAGGTGCAAACCACTGGTAACACTGAAGAACAGGAAGGCCAGATTAGACTTTGCCAGAAAACATCTGACAAAGCCTGACCAGTTTGGGAACAAGATTCTTTGGACAGATGAAACCAAGATGAACTTGTACCAGAATGATGAGAGGAGAAAAATGTGGAGAAGGAAAGGAACGGCTCATGATCCGAAACATACCACATCATCTGTCTAACATGGTGGAGGCAGTGCTTTGGATAGGCATGTATGGCTGCCAATGGAACTGGGTCACTGGTGTTCATTGATGATGTCACAGCTGATGGAAGCAGCAGGATGAGTTCTGAGGAGTTTAGGGCTAAACTATCTGCTCAGATTCAGCCTAATGCGACAAAACTGATTGGACGGAACTTCACAGTGCAGATGGATAATGACCTAAAACATACTGTGAACACAATCCAAGAGCTTCTTATGGCAAAGGAATGGAATATTCTTCAATGGCCAAGTCAGTCACCTGATCTCAACCCAAGTGAGCAGGCTTTTCACTTACTGAAGATAAAACTAATGGCAGAAAGACCCACAAACAAGCAGCAGCTGAAGGAGGCTGCAGTAAAAGGTCTGGCAAAGCATCTCAAGGGAGGAAACTCAGCGTCTTTGGTGATATTTATGGGTGCCAGACTTCAGGCAATCATTGACTGCAAATGATTTTTCTCCAAAAAATAATGATTATATTCACAATGATGTTAGTTTGTCCAATTACTTTAAATGTGGGGGGCTGTCTAAAAATGGCTGTAATTCCTAAACGGTTATTGTGATTTTTGTGTTATATCCATTGAATTAAAGCTGAAAGTCTACACTTCAACCACATATTGACTGCTTCAGTTCAAATCCATTGGAGTCGTGTAAAGAGGCAAAATTAGAAAAATGGTGTCACAGTCCAAATACTTATGGCCCTGACAGCAAGTTTCAATTCCCTCCCTGGAAGAAAACAAACATTTAAAAATGACAGCTCCACCTGCATGAATGTTGTCAGTAATGCAAGTTATAAAGGATTTACTTGGCTGATGTAAAATCTTTTATAATCTCTGAATTGTTGCTATGGGAGAGAATTGATCCATGTTGTTAACACATTCTAGCTATGTTCAAAGATCACATGTTTTATGTAAAGTGAAAGAACCAGAAGTAAACTTACAGCTGCCACAGTCAGCATGTCAAACACTTTGGTGCAATACCGCCAGGCATTCGCGTTTCCATATTTTGTTTGGCACTCATCTAAAAATAAGCAAAACATACATGCAACATGGTTTGATGAGCTTGTGAAACAGAAAACATTTGCATATATAAAAAAACAACAGTGAAGCATGTGTACTTACCATAAAAGCCGTACACTTGTGTTATTTGTCTGCTCTCATGGTTTCCACGTAGAAGTGTGATGCGATCCGGCCACTTTGCTTTTAAAGCCAGCAGATGTGTAAATGTCTCCAAGCTATAATATCCTCTGTCTACAAAGTCTCCCTAGAGGAGGGAAAAGACGACGCCATCAGTGAATGCAAAACATTTAAGAGCCTCCATGAATTAATTCACAACACAACTCTGTAGTTTCCAGGACACGGTGCATCTTCACATCTGAACAACCTGGGTACAGAATGATTGGAGTTATGCGTTTGCTACTTTCTAAAAAGTTGTACTCGTTAAAGCAACATGTTACTCAAATATTAGGTTTCACTGTGGAATATGTCATGTTACAGAAGCTTAGCTTCCATTTTATTGGGACTTTAATTAGATGGCAGGTGAAATTTAAGGTCAGGCACCATCCGGAAACAAGGGATTAACGTAGGAACATCCAGATGAATATAGACCCAAATACAAGACCTTTTGTATAGCGACTTCATTTTTATTGAAATTATGCAAATTACACAATATTCTAGAGACATTTTTCAGTGCCTCATGATTCGATTCTGAAGTGACTTATGCTACATCCACACTACTCCATTTGAAAACGCATATGTTTTGCTACGTTTACACTGAGCGTCCACACTACGCCGGCGTTTGAGCACCGTAAACGGATATGTTTGAAAACTCTCCCAAAGACGGATAACTTTGAAAACTCCGGGGTTGCGTTTTCGTGTGGACGCCCGAAACCGGATAAGTTTGGAAACGATGACGCCCACACCCGCGTTCGCTACTTGCTTGGTTCTTAGCAGTCACGACGTGTCCTTCCCTGATTCGTCACATGTCTATCACGTGACCCTTACCCGGAAGATCACAAACAACAACATTGAATACCGATCGATTACCAGGTTAATTTAACATGGACAACTGATTACAGGTGTTGCTGACCTTGTTGTCTTTACTAGCAGCTGTTGTCCAGTTAAAGTCTGCATTATTACGGAGGAAGCAGCTGTTATTGGAGCGATTAGTGAGTGGCGTGACCAGCGGCGTTATCAGACCTACGGAGCGGACGTCTGAAGTCACGGTTAGCGGCTTTAGGGAGGGGGATGGACACAAAACTGAGGACTTTCCCGTCCTTATTAATGCTTATTTTGTTCTGCACAACTATTGTGAAGTTCACACACATAAACTATAAAAAGGAACAAAACATGAATTGCTCTCCAGTAGGACAGAGACTTCAGCCACCAGCAGAGCTACGAGTGAGAACAGACAACGAAACGAGTGAGAGACGTGTGCTGACCACATTTATGGACCCATAATCTAGTAAACCTTTACGTGCAAGTGTTGATTTTAAAGTAAATTTGATGACTTTTCATTATTAAAGACTACTTTATTACGCTGTCGTATATTTTTAACTTAGCAACCAATCTACTTCCTGTTTACAGCCCAGTGTACGTGAAGAGTCACGTGATATTCGTTTTCAGGCATGTTCGTCTGGACGGAGATCATTTCGAAAACGATGCTGAAACGCCGTGTGGACGGAGATCGATTTTGTTCTAAAACTCTGTTTTCAAATGGACACGGAGTAGTATGGACATGGCCTTAAGTTATACAAAAAATGTAATTGCTGCAAGTTACATAAATAATATTAGTGGACTAGCTGACTTTTCATTTTTCAAAAACTTGCCAATTTCAAAGAAATACATCATACACAATATAACTAATGGTATTTGTGATTTTGCAACAACTAAAAAGCATTATGTCCATAAAAAACATGTCCTAACTGGCTGCGAGAGATGCAGCACTGCACCATTTTTTAACTGAACCTTTGTTGGACACCCTCTTGCCATTTCATTCTTATTCCTTTGAAAACCCTACAATGGGCGAGGAACAACCGACTGTGGAAGTTGGGATGAGGAGTTAACTGTACCATACCTCCTCATTTCATTACAAAAACCCAAATAAGGTGGCAGGTGGCTGGAGGGAGATTGAAAGTTTGCTTCGTGCTGTTGGCTAAATTGTATGTCATTTACAGTACATATCCCAATATTAAACGTGTTCTCTGTTTTTAAAAGTACAATCGTAGGTAGATAGCAAGCACTACTTGCCCATCCAACCACCCAAGTGGTTGTGTAACCAGTCTGATCTGGAGTTCACAGCTGATAAGAGAAGTAGTTTGTTTACATGGCATGGAACCCCCGCAAAGGCAAAAAAAAAAACTGTTTTGGGGCAAAAATAATACAAATTTGAATGCCAAATATTCGTTTAAGTGTTTTCCCTTCATGGCACACCACAGTGAATGCAGTGAAGTCCTGCTGTGAACAAGGCTGGTTAGTTCACATGTCTGTCATATCAGCAGCACAGTTGAGTGTCTGTTATCTAAACTGCTCCGGTCATTGAACTAGTGAAGTGAAGGAAATGTTTTAGGCACCGTTATAAACGGGCTCAATAACATGCTCACAGAGAATATTTGGTTAAACAGATGCCTGATGCCATGTCACGATTATCCTGGCCAAAATAATTGCGATTAAAAAGGTATTATCCCAAAACTTTATAGTGTTCAATTTGAGTATGGAATCTAGTTTGATGTTATTATGTTCTGACACCCCCCCCCCCCCCGTTGCAACTCAGGTAAATCAAGAAAACTCACTTACCATGAAAATGTAATTTGTGTCTGGAACTTGGCCTCCAGTTCTGAAGAGCTCACAAAGATCATAAAACTAGACAGGAACATTAAAGAAAATGTATTCTTGATTCATTAAAAAAAACAGACAATGATTGTTCAAAAGTGCCATACTATTAGCAATATAACAACAAATGAGCCTGGGCTGGGCGATAATTCAATATTATATCGTGATTAAAATCATATGGAGATATTGTGATACACAATCAGAAAATCTGATCATTTTGCACTTACATTTTTAATTAAATGAGAAAATAAATGTGCTTATTTCATTTAGACTATTTATTTAATAAATCACCAGAAAAAAACATGCTATATGGTAATATATATCTTTATCAAGAAGATTTGGGCAGTATTGCCCAGCCCAACTCATTTTACATGGACCATTCTCCATGTGGATACATGTTCTTTTAGCATTAAAAGTAAAATCATCAACAATAATGCTGTGAAATTAGTATTGCAGCTTATTTTGCCCTACTAATACATTCAGATTGTGAATGCCGACTAATGACATACATTAACATACAAAAAAGCCACTAACTTAATTTCAAAATAAGCAAGAATAGTAGAAAATCTCTATCTGTAAATTCAGTCTTCAGGCTGATATTTGGTAACAAGTAAGGTTAATTTATCATCCTTATAGGAGATAAGAGGAAAAAATCAACTGGGCCTACCTGACCATGAATATCTCCACAAACAGTAACCGGAGTAGAAACTGGCTGAACATTGGATTCTTCCAGCAGTAAATCACATACATAATCACATAATCTCTGAAAAAGTAAAACATGACAAGAGTTAGTAGTCACAGTCATGAGTCACATTACAGCTTCATAACAACATGGCAGCATACTGGTCTACTTTGATAACAAATTAGGAGCGGAGCAACTTTTGGGAAGAAAGAAAAACAAATCAAATCAAATTTAGCTTTTCAATATTAAAAACAAAATTTTACAATCCAGATGACAGCAAGGTTTATTCTATACTATTTTAACAGTGAGGCATTCACAAGGGCAGCTACATATTCTCTTGTTGTCAACAGCTGTCGTATGACAACCACAGACGCATTCAGGTGAAAGTCACCAGTTAGCAGGCTAACACACAGCAACTAAGAACAACAGCAAATTGGGGAGAGAATAAGGTCCAGGAGCTCCCTACCCTCCGAGCAGAGGACATCAACACTCAGTTCACCCGCCATTATTAGGCTCGTTCAAGATTAACTGCGCCTCGCTTTGAAAGTGGACGAGATCAGGCGGCAGTGAAAAAAATAAAATAAATCTACTGACAACTTCTACTGTAGAATACACAGCAAGTTGTTGCTTTTGTGTTTTTCTTATGTAGCAAAATGGGACTAAAATATGAATTTTGTTTTGCAACCCTGTCGTACAATGACAAATAAAATACCTTGTAGGACACAGAAATAGTAACATCCTGTTTGATCTGATCTGTAGGCTACTTGTAATTTGCAGACCACGTTTTGATGTATGTATGTAGAAATGTGATTATCTGGCATTGTACATGGCAGTCCCCAAACCAAATGGTCACGTCACCACGACTACGTCCACTTCCTATTTACAGTCTATGTTTGTAACAATAGACACCCACTCTGTTGTGTTTAACAGGCCAGACTTTGAAGCAAATTATCCATAATGGCCAAATGGTGGAATTACAATTTCCTGGTCCATCACGTGATGCCATGGGGCCCAGATAAGTCCTATAGACTTACATTGGGAAAGAGACGTCTGTAACTCAGCTGATAATTCTCTTTGGAGGTGAATAAACATCCCAGAACAAACACAGGAACAACACTTTTTTCATTCATTAAGTCTTTAAAGTTGTTAAATGCACTAATAGCCAAGTCCAGAGTTATTTTTAGTCCCTCCAGTCATGAGAATGCGTCCCAAGAATGAGACTGGACCAAGGGCTTGGAAGCGGGGTTAAAGGAAACACTGGTGCTTCTTTTGCTTCACGATGAATGGGGCACCCTCCAATGCTGTATTGAATTCTCTTTATCCATGCTCTTTGCTCCAGGTGTGCTATCTGAAATCACACACTGGGGAGACATTATGCTGCCGTTGTTTGGTTCAGTGTGAAAAAGTAAAGCCGGTGTAATGGCTGATCTTATTGATGGACAATGTTTCCCTGATGTTACATTTGTAAAGATGTATTGCCATCTTATCTGCCCAGAGAATTGTTTTATTGCTGCAGTTTCCATTCCTCCTGATGCAAATTTAAAATAAATGCACCACTGCTTTAGTTTTGTTTGTCATGAATGTTACTTTATCATTTCTACACAGGGCTAAATGGCCTGCACAGTGACTGTGCAAGTATCTCTGTTGGTTACAGGCTAAAAAGGCTAAAGAGAAGAAAGCAAGCGGACGACAACAACCTACAATATGTAGCTTGCATACTAGTTTACGCTACGCGCTTTTCTTCCTTATAAAGAATAATGCAGAAATATGAAGCCAGTGAGATGGTGCTGCAACTACAGGTCTGGCTATGCGAGACTGTAGTGAGACAGTTAAAATGCAAAGGACAGTATTACAAGAATCACTATCAGGTTGGAAAGAAGGATGAAAATCAGATTAAGCTCTGACATTCTTCTGTTTGAGCAGTAAACAGACGTTACTGCACCCTGAACACGTGTGTTATTTAACTTAACCTCTACGAGAGGTAGGTAGCAACATGCTCGTACGTATCTATGGTGGGTAACGACAAACCTAACGTTAGCTACTGATAGACTCATGATGCAACTTGCTGCCGTGGGTCCCATGTTTTGCACCAACCGTAACATTTAACCGTTAGCTTTAAGCATTAACAGCTACAGCGTCCTTAATGAATTCCCTGTCCTGATTTAATCGGACTGTGTTAGCCGGCGAGGCTTTTATCGGTGACGCTGGTAAAATATGCGCACAAATAACAAGCCAGTCTACCTCCGAATAACAACTGTGAACTAGCAGTTACGTTATTAGCCACGCTTGATGAACAAACACCGTGGTTTGCTGCCACTAATATTATCAAACCTTAGTCTACATTCATTTCAGCTACTTGAACTCACCTTTAGATCATTTTCCGGCAGGTATTTGCAGTGTCTCGCTATTTCAACGTACTTGTCAAGGTCTAAAGGCGCCATTATCAAAATGCTAAACCCAGAAGACTGCTAAGGTAGTTAGCCAGCTAGCAAGTTCCTTTTCTTCTTCCTCTTCACCGTTCCTTCATGTTCAACTTTCATCAATGGTGTCAATTCAGTTTAAACTTAATGCTAGTTAATCACATCCTGTCAACACCTTCAAAATAAAACTATTTACCAACGAAACAGTCCTCTATTAATAAAGAACACCAAAGTTAAGTCAAGTATGCTATACAAAATAAATACTTAATGTATTCCATCCCAACTCTTGATTTTGTAAACTTTAAAGAAAAGGCCAGTGGTTGTTTTTAAACCTTTATTTTGAAGGTATCAATAAAATGGCATTATCTCCAGTCAACTTGACGCTCTATTCTACTGCGCTTGGTGTGCAGGGCAAATGCAACAGCGCTCCCTGCTGGTACAATGACAACTGATCTTCCAGGTGCTCTATGTGCATTTGTTTGTCTGTATGTTTAATGTGTTGTTTCGTTCCTTTTTTCTACAGGCTAGTTACGTTATTTTGTATGGTGTTTTAACAATGAACACCTGCTCCTACATTTTATTGCACATAAATGTAGCAACTCTAGTACCCTCGTCATAACAGCAGAGGGCAAACCAGGAACAGAGAGCACTGTTGACAGGAAGAGGTAGTGAAGAAGAGTCTCTCCGTAAAAAGACCTTGGACTGCGGTCTAAAAGTAAAACAAAAAATAAATAAAAACGTTCAGATGTCTTTTCGGTCTGTGTACGCTTTAGTCATCTGTTTTACCGTTCATTCGATAAAACGAAAATACGGAAATACCATGGTATTCTCGTTTTTCGTTTCAAACCAAAAAACGGGAAAACGGAAATGGGCGGTCGTATTTCCGTTTTTGGTTCTGAATTCAAAAACGGAAAAACCACAGAACCAAAGTCAAATAACGAACCGTATTTCGTTTTTGCAAATCCCTTTTTTGTTTTTTCCTTTAAAACGACACCGAATGGTCCCAAAAAGGCCAAATTAAGCACAAGGGAGCCGCTTTGCAGTTTTGAAAAGAAACATCAAAAACGAAACAGGGTCAACTCTCCCAATCAGGGTCAACTCTTCCAAATCAGGGTCAACTGTCCCAAATCTCCCATTGCCTTTTGGACCTGTTTTCCCATGAAATGTCTTGTAAATTAAACGTAGTGGACAACAGAGGACACTCTTTAAGAATCAGTTGGATTTACATCAATACAATGTTTCTGAAAAAAAGATAGCTTTCCCAAAGGTCTGCATATTTCTTGCTTGGCATGCTGAATCAAGTCATCACAGGGAATGTATGATGCAAAATTCAGGCAGTTTCAACCTTTTTCTCAGATTATATGTCCATTTTTATATAATGCACCAATTACGACCTTTGACCTGTTTTTTGGCACCTTAACTTGGACCTACGACCTCTAATGAGTGGGGGAGGTAGGTTTTGATTTAATATTTCATTATATTTAAATCGCTATTGCCAGTTTCACTTTGCCACTATGCAACAAGTGGGATTGTTTTTTCTTCTTCCTGTATATTGGGATTTAAGTTACTTTCATCAGTCATTTCATCTCCACGACCCTCTCTTCATTTACAAAAAGGATTTAGTGTTCTATCTTACTTTAAAGTATTTTTAATTAAATAAAAGACTGTTAATGACGTATACATGTTTCTGTTGATGTTGGGTCCTATACAAACACTAATAAACGACTTGTTGTTATAAAAGTGATATATGTTGGACACAAGAGGACACTCTACTAAGATGCATTGGATTGAAGTCATAAGCATGCCCGTTGGAACCCGTTACGCACAGAACCTGTTACACGTGGAACCTGTTACGCACGGAACCCGTTACGCGTGGAACCCGTTACGCGTGGAACCCGTTACGCGTTGAACCCGTTACGCGTGGAACCGGTTACCCATGGAACCCGTTACGCATGGAACCTGTAACCCGTGAAACCCGTGGAACTCGTTACACGTGGAACCCGTTACGCACGGAACCCGTTACACGTGGAACCCGTTACGCATGGAACCCGTTACCCGTGGAACCCGTTACGCACGGAACCCGTTACGCACGGAACCCGTTACGCACGGAACCCGTTACGCACCAAACCCGTTACGCACGGAACCCGTTACGCACGGAACCCGTTACGCGTGGAACCGGTTACCCGTGGAACCTTTACGCATGGAACCCGTGGAACCCGTGGAACTCGTTACACGTGGAACCCGTTACGCACAGAACCTGTTACACGTGGAACCCGTTACGCACGGAACCTGTTACACGTAGAACCCGTTACGCATGGACCCCGTAACCCGTGGAAACCGTGGAACCCATGGAACCCGTTACACGTGGAACCCGTTACGCACGGAACCCGTTACGCGTGGAACCCGTTACGCGTGGAACCTGTTACGCTCGAAACCCGTTACGCATGGAACCCGTAACCCGTGGAACCCGTTACACGTGGAACCCGTTACGCACAGAACCCGTTACACGTGGAACCCGTTACGCACAGAACCTGTTACACGTGGAACCTGTTACGCGTGGAACCCGTTACGCGTGGAACCGGTTACGCGTGGAACCCGTTACGCACGGAACCCGTTACGCGTGGAACCGGTTACCCATGGAACCCGTTACGCATGGACCCCGTAACCCGTGGAAACCGTGGAACTCGTTACACGTGGAACCCGTTACGAACGGAACCCGTTACACGTGGAACCCGTTACGCATGGAACCCGTTACGCGTGGAACCCGTTACGCACGGAACCTGTTACACGTGGAACCTGTTATGCACGGAACCCGTTACGCGTGGATCCCGTTACGCGTGGAACCCGTTACGCGTTGAACCCGTTACGCGTGGAACCCGTTACGCATGGAACCTGTAACCCGTGAAACCCGTGGAACTCGTTACACGTAGAACCCGTTACGCACGGAACCGTTACACGTGGAACCCGTTACGCATGGAACCCGTTACCCGTGGAACCCGTTACGCACGGAACCCGTTACGCACGGAACCCGTTACGCGTGGAACCCGTTACGCACAGAACCCGTTACACGTGGAACCCGTTACGCATGGAACCCGTTACCCGTGGAACCCGTTACGCACGGAACCCGTTACGCACGGAACCCATTACGCACGGAACCCGTTACGCACGGAACCCGTTACGCACGGAACCCGTTACGCACGGAACCCGTTACGCACGGAACCCGTTACGCACGGAACCCGTTACGCGTGGAACCGGTTACCCGTGGAACCTTTACGCATGGAACCCGTGGAACCCGTGGAACTTGTTACACGTGGAACCCGTTACGCACAGAACCTGTTACACGTGGAACCCGTTACGCACGGAACCTGTTACACGTAGAACCCGTTACGCATGGACCCCGTAACCCGTGGAAACCGTGGAACCCATGGAACCCGTTACACGTGGAACCCGTTACGCACGGAACCCGTTACGCGTGGAACCCGTTACGCGTGGAACCTGTTACGCTCGAAACCCGTTACGCATGGAACCCGTAACCCGTGGAACCCGTTACACGTGGAACCCGTTACGCACAGAACCCGTTACACGTGGAACCTGTTACGCACAGAACCTGTTACACGTGGAACCTGTTACGCGTGGAACCCGTTATGCGTGGAACCGGTTACGCGTGGAACCCGTTACGCACGGAACCCGTTACGCGTGGAACCGGTTACCCATGGAACCCGTTACGCATGGAACCTGTAACCCGTGGAACCCGTGGAACTCGTTACACGTGGAACCCGTTACGAACGGAACCCGTTACACGTGGAACCCGTTACGCATGGAATCCGTTACGCGTGGAACCCGTTACGCACGGAACCTGTTACACGTGGAACCTGTTATGCACGGAACCCGTTACGCGTGGAACCCGTTACGCGTGGAACCCGTTACGCGTTGAACCCGTTACGCGTGGAACCGGTTACCCGTGGAACCCGTTACGCATGGAACCCGTTACGCGTGGAACCCGTTACGCACGGAACCCGTTACGCACGGAACCCGTTACACGTGGAACCCGTTACGCGTGGAACCCGTTACGCATGGAACCTGTAACCCGTGAAACCCGTGGAACTCGTTACACGTAGAACCCGTTACGCACGGAACCGTTACACGTGGAACCCGTTACGCATGGAACCCGTTACCCGTGGAACCTGTTACGCACGGAACCCGTTACGCACGGAACCCGTTACGCGTGGAACCCGTTACGCACGGAACCCGTTACACACGGAACCCGTTACGCGTGGAACCCGTTACGCGTTGAACCCGTTACGCGTGGAACCGGTTACCCATGGAACCCGTTACGCATGGAACCTGTAACCCGTGAAACCCGTGGAACTCGTTACACGTGGAACCCGTTACGCACGGAACCCGTTACACGTGGAACCCGTTACGCATGGAACCCGTTACCCGTGGAACCCGTTACGCACGGAACCCGTTACGCACGGAACCCGTTACGCACGGAACCCGTTACGCACGGAACCCGTTACGCACGGAACCCGTTACGCACGGAACCCGTTACGCGTGGAACCGGTTACCCGTGGAACCTTTACGCATGGAACCCGTGGAACCCGTGGAACTCGTTACACGTGGAACCCGTTACGCACAGAACCTGTTACACGTGGAACCCGTTACGCGTGGAACCTGTTACACGTAGAACCCGTTACGCATGGACCCCGTAACCCGTGGAAACCGTGGAACCCATGGAACCCGTTACACGTGGAACCCGTTACGCACGGAACCCGTTACGCATGGAACCCGTTACGCGTGGAACCTGTTACGCTCGAAACCCGTTACGCATGGAACCCGTAACCCGTGGAACCCGTTACACGTGGAACCCGTTACGCACAGAACCCGTTACACGTGGAACCCGTTACGCACAGAACCTGTTACACGTGGAACCTGTTACGCGTGGAACCCGTTACGCGTGGAACCGGTTACGCGTGGAACCCGTTACGCACGGAACCCGTTACGCGTGGAACCGGTTACCCATGGAACCCGTTACGCATGGAACCTGTAACCCGTGGAACCCGTGGAACTCGTTACACGTGGAACCCGTTACGAACGGAACCCGTTACACGTGGAACCCGTTACGCATGGAACCCGTTACGCGTGGAACCCGTTACGCACGGAACCTGTTACACGTGGAACCTGTTATGCACGGAACCCGTTACGCGTGGAACCCGTTACGCGTGGAACCCGTTACGCGTGGAACCGGTTACCCGTGGAACCCGTTACGCATGGAACCCGTTACGCGTGGAACCCGTTACGCACGGAACCCGTTACGCACGGAACCCGTTACACGTGGAACCCGTTACGCGTGGAACCCGTTACGCATGGAACCCGTAACCCGTGGAACCCGTTACACGTGGAACCCGTAACGCACGGAACCCGTTACACGTGGAACCCGTTACGCATGGAACCCCTTACGCGTGGAACCCGTTACGCACGGAACCCGTTACGCACGGAACCCGTTACGCACAGAACCTGTTACACGTGGAACCTGTTACGCACGGAACCCGTTATGCGTGGAACCGGTTACGCGTGGAACCCGTTACGCACGGAACCCGTTACGCACGGAACCCGTTACACGTGGAACCCGTTACACGTGGAACCCGTTACGCGTGGAACCTGTTACACGTGGAACCCGTTACGCGTGGAACCTGTAACCCGTGGAACCCGTGGAACCCGTTACCCGTGGAACCCGTTACGCATGGAACCCGTAACCCGTGGAACCCGTTACACGTGGAACCCGTTACACGTGGAACCCGTTACGCACGGAACCCGTTACACGTGGAACCCGTTACGCGTGGAACCTGTTACGCTCGAAACCCGTTACGCATGGAACCCGTAACCCGTGGAACCCGTTACACGTGGAACCCGTTACGCACAGAACCCGTTACACGTGGAACCCGTTACACGTGGAACCCACTACGCACGGAACCCGTTACACGTGGAACCCGTTACGCGTGGAACCCTTTACGCACTGAACCCGTTACGCGTGGAACCCGTAACCCGTGGAACCCGTTACACGTGGAACCCGTTACGCACAGAACCCGTTACACGTGGAACCCGTTACGCACAGAACCTGTTACACGTGGAACCTGTTACGCACGGAACCCGTTACGCGTGGAACCGGTTACGCGTGGAACCCGTTACGCACGGAACCCGTTACGCGTGGAACCGGTTACCCATGGAACCCGTTACGCATGGAACCTGTAACCCGTGTAACCCGTGGAACTCGTTACACGTGGAACCCGTTACGAACGGAACCCGTTACACGTGGAACCCGTTACGCATGGAACCCCTTACGCGTGGAACCCGTTACGCACGGAACCCGTTACGCACGGAACCCGTTACACGTGGAACCCGTTACGCGTGGAACCCGTTACGCGTGGAACCCGTTACGCATGGAACCCGTAACCCGTGGAACCCGTTACACGTGGAACCCGTAACGCACGGAACCCGTTACACGTGGAACCCGTTACGCATGGAACCCCTTACGCGTGGAACCCGTTACGCACGGAACCCGTTACGCACGGAACCCGTTACGCACAGAACCTGTTACACGTGGAACCTGTTACGCACGGAACCCGTTATGCGTGGAACCGGTTACGCGTGGAACCCGTTACGCACGGAACCCGTTACGCGTGGAACTGGTTACCCATGGAACCCGTTACGCATGGAACCTGTAACCCGTGGAACCCGTGGAACCCGTTACACGTGGAACCCGTTACACGTGGAACCCGTTACGCGCGGAACCCGTTACGCATGGAACCCGTAACCCGTGGAACCCGTTACACGTGGAACCCGTTACACGTGGAACCCGTTACGCACGGAACCCGTTACGCGTGGAACCCGTTACGCGTGGAACCTGTTACGCTCGAAACCCGTTACGCATGGAACCCGTAACCCGTGGAACCCGTTACGCACAGAACCTGTTACACATGGAACCTGTTACGCACGGAACCCGTTACGCGTGGAACCGGTTACGCGTGGAACCCGTTACGCACGGAACCCGTTATGCGTGGAACCGGTTACCCATGGAACCCGTTACGCATGGAACCTGTAACCCGTGGAACCCGTGGAACTCGTTACACGTGGAACCCGTTACGAACGGAACCCGTTCCACGTGGAACCCGTTACGCGTGGAACCCGTTACGCGTGGAACCCGTTACGCGTGGAACCCGTTACGCACGGAACCCGTTACGCGTGGAACCCGTTACGCATGGAACCCGTTACGCGTGGAACCCGTTACGCACGGAACCCGTTACGCGTGGAACCCGTTACGTGTGGAACCCGTTACGCAAGGAACCCGTAACCCGTGGAACCCGTTACACGTGGAACCAGTTACGCACGGAACCCGTTACGCGTGGAACCTGTTACGCGCGGAACCCGTTACGCACGGAACCCGTTACGCGTGGAACCCGTTACGCGTGGAACCCGTTACACACGGAACCCGTAACGCACGGAACCCGTAACGCACGGAACCCGTAACCTGTGGAACCCGTTACGCGTGGAACCTGTTACGCGTGGAACCCGTTACGCGTGGAACCCGTTACGCACGGAACCCGTTACGCACGGAACCCGTTACGCGTGGAACCCGTTACGCACGGAACCCGTTACGCCCGTAACCCGTAACCCGTGGAACCGGTTACCCGTGGAACCGGTTAACCGTGGAACCCGTTACGCACGGAACACGTAACCCGTGGAACCCGTTACACGTGGAACCCGTTACGCACGGAACCCGTTACGCGTGGAACCTGTTACGCACGGAACCCGTTACGCGTGGAACCCGTTACGCGTGGAACCCGTTACGCGCGGAACCCGTTACACGTGGAACCCGTTACGCGTGGAACCCGTTACGCACGGAACCCGTTATGCGTGGAACCGGTTACCCATGGAACCCGTTACGCATGGAACCTGTAACCCGTGGAACCCGTGGAACTCGTTACACGTGGAACCCGTTACGAACGGAACCCGTTCCACGTGGAACCCGTTACGCGTGGAACCCGTTACGCGTGGAACCCGTTACGCACGGAACCCGTTACGCACGGAACCCGTTACGCACGGAACCCGTTACGCGTGGAACCCGTTACGCATGGAACCCGTTACGCGTGGAACCCGTTACGCACGGAACCCGTTACGCGTGGAACCCGTTACGTGTGGAACCCGTTACGCAAGGAACCCGTAACCCGTGGAACCCGTTACACGTGGAACCAGTTACGCACGGAACCCGTTACGCGTGGAACCTGTTACGCGCGGAACCCGTTACGCACGGAACCCGTTACGCGTGGAACCCGTTACGCGTGGAACCCGTTACACACGGAACCCGTAACGCACGGAACCCGTAACCCGTGGAACCCGTTACGCGTGGAACCTGTTACGCGTGGAACCCGTTACGCGTGGAACCCGTTACGCACGGAACCCGTTACGCACGGAACCCGTTACGCGTGGAACCCGTTACGCACGGAACCCGTTACGCCCGTAACCCGTAACCCGTGGAACCGGTTACCCGTGGAACCGGTTAACCGTGGAACCCGTTACGCACGGAACACGTAACCCGTGGAACCCGTTACACGTGGAACCCGTTACGCACGGAACCCGTTACGCGTGGAACCTGTTACGCACGGAACCCGTTACGCGTGGAACCCGTTACGCGTGGAACCCGTTACGCGCGGAACCCGTTACACGTGGAACCCGTTACGCGTGGAACCCGTTACGCACGGAACCCGTAACGCACGGAACCCGTAACCCGTGGAACCCGTTACGCGTGGAACCTGTTACGCGTGGAACCCGTTACGCGTGGAACCCGTTACGCACGGAACCCGTTACGCACGGAACCCGTTACGCACGGAACCCGTTACCCGTGGAACCCGTTACGCGTGGAACCCGTTACGCCCGTAACCCGTAACCCGTGGAACCGGTTACCCGTGGAACCGGTTAACCGTGGAACCCGTTACGCACTGAACACGTTACCCGTGGAACCCGTTACACGTGGAACCCGTTACGCACGGAACCCGTTACGCGTGGAACCGGTTACCCATGGAACCCGTTACGCATGGAACCTGTAACCCGTGTAACCCGTGGAACTCGTTACACGTGGAACCCGTTACGAACGGAACCCGTTACACGTGGAACCCGTTACGCATGGAACCCCTTACGCGTGGAACCCGTTACGCACGGAACCCGTTACGCACGGAACCCGTTACACGTGGAACCCGTTACGCGTGGAACCCGTTACGCATGGAACCCGTAACCCGTGGAACCCGTTACACGTGGAACCCGTAACGCATGGAACCCGTTACACGTGGAACCCGTTACGCATGGAACCCCTTACGCGTGGAACCCGTTACGCACGGAACCCGTTACGCACGGAACCCGTTACGCACAGAACCTGTTACACGTGGAACCTGTTACGCACGGAACCCGTTATGCGTGGAACCGGTTACGCGTGGAACCCGTTACGCACGGAACCCGTTACGCGTGGAACTGGTTACCCATGGAACCCGTTACGCATGGAACCTGTAACCCGTGGAACCCGTGGAACCCGTTACACGTGGAACCCGTTACACGTGGAACCCGTTACGCGTGGAACCCGTTACGCATGGAACCCGTAACCCGTGGAACCCGTTACACGTGGAACCCGTTACACGTGGAACCCGTTACGCACGGAACCCGTTACGCGTGGAACCCGTTACGCGTGGAACCTGTTACGCTCGAAACCCGTTACGCATGGAACCCGTAACCCGTGGAACCCGTTACACGTGGAACCCGTTACGCACAGAACCCGTTACACGTGGAACCCGTTACGCACAGAACCTGTTACACATGGAACCTGTTACGCACGGAACCCGTTACGCGTGGAACCGGTTACGCGTGGAACCCGTTACGCACGGAACCCGTTATGCGTGGAACCGGTTACCCATGGAACCCGTTACGCATGGAACCTGTAACCCGTGGAACCCGTGGAACTCGTTACACGTGGAACCCGTTACGAACGGAACCCGTTCCACGTGGAACCCGTTACGCGTGGAACCCGTTACGCGTGGAACCCGTTACGCACGGAACCCGTTACGCACGGAACCCGTTACGCACGGAACCCGTTACGCACGGAACCCGTTACGCGTGGAACCCGTTACGCATGGAACCCGTTACGCGTGGAACCCGTTACGCACGGAACCCGTTACGCGTGGAACCCGTTACGTGTGGAACCCGTTACGCAAGGAACCCGTTACGCGTGGAACCCGTTACGCGTGGAACCCGTTACGCGCGGAACCCGTTACACGTGGAACCCGTTACGCGTGGAACCCGTTACGCACGGAACCCGTAACGCACGGAACCCGTAACCCGTGGAACCCGTTACGCGTGGAACCTGTTACGCGTGGAACCCGTTACGCGTGGAACCCGTTACGCACGGAACCCGTTACGCACGGAACCCGTTACCCGTGGAACCCGTTACGCGTGGAACCCGTTACGCCCGTAACCCGTAACCCGTGGAACCGGTTACCCGTGGAACCGGTTAACCGTGGAACCCGTTACGCACTGAACACGTTACCCGTGGAACCCGTTACACGTGGAACCCGTTACGCATGGAACCCGTTACGCGTGGAACCCGTTACGCACGGAACCTGTTACACGTGGAACCCGTTACGCGTGGAACCCGTGGAACCCGTTACGCGTGAAACCCGTTACGCGTGGAACCCGTGGAACCCGTGGAACCCGTTACGCGTGGAACCGGTTACCCGTGGAACCCGTTACGCTTGGAACCCGTTACCCGTGGAACCTGTTATGCGTGGAACCGGTTACCCGTGGAACCCGTTACGCGTGGAACCCGTTACGCGTGGAACCCGTTACGCGTGGAACCCGTAATCCGTGGAACCCGTTATGCGTGGAGAGGCTGACACAGGTGCAGGAGCAAATGGACCGGCCGGCACTGAAGCTGATTCAAGAAGAGGATACATGCTGGAACAGCACATACCATATGCTCCAACGTCTTTATGACCTCAGGGAACCTGTAGGAGCAGCTTTGGCAGGCCTACGCACTGACGTGGTCCCACTCTCATCACAACAGTTTGACATTATCGCAGAGTGTCTAAAAGTGCTGTCCCCATTTAATGATGCCACAGTTGAGCTGTCAGAGGAGAAGAGAGTGTCTGGATCAAAAGTCATTCCCCTTTTATCAATGCTACACCACACACTGGAGGAGGAAACGGGAATTATCCAAACTCCAGAGAGCACAGCAATGGCTGACAGTCTGAGGAGACAGTTGAGGGTTGAGGGGAAGCTATACACATTGCAAACGATGAGCATCATGTCACTGGCGACACTGCTCGATCCGAGGTTTAAAAGGATAGGCTTCTTTAGCCCGACTAAAGCAGCAGATGCCGAGAAGAGGCATCTGCTGCATCTGAATGTGCTGCTGTTTTACGAAACAGCGCGTCTTCCTCCTCCTCCTCACAACCACCCATACCAGAAGCTTCTCAGCGTGTGACTAAAGGTGATGGATACTGGATACATTCTAATTGCATTTTGTCACTTACAGCCTGTTTGTCTGTCTTAGGTAGCAAACTGGCATCGTTTCGACACCACAGTCTTGCAGACGAGGACCCAAAATGACACTGCGGATGCAACAGTGGAGGTCCAAAGGTACCTGGGTGAACCAAACATTGGAAGATTGGAGAACCCCCTGGAGTATTGGGAAGGACATACAAATGTGTAGCCTAACTTGTATAAACTTACTGTTACTTTTCTATGTACCCCAGCTTCATCTGTGCCTTGTGAAAGGGTGTTTTCTAAAGTAGGTGAAATAATTTCAAACAAAAGAAACTGCCTGAATGGCTCAATGGTTGGAGAGGGTTGTCCGGTAACCGCAAGGTCGGCGGTTTGATCCTTGGCTGCTACATGTCCTATACCGACATGTCCCTGAGCAAGACACTTAACCCCTAACTCCCGGGGAGCTCCTGGGGTGGTCCCGCACGATGACGTGGCCGGGGACACCTGCGGCTTATAGACAAGTGCGGCTTATTTATGTACAATTTCTTTTTTCTTTTAAAAATTAGCAGGTGCGGCCTATATATAGGTGCGCTCTATAGTCCGGAAATTACGGTATATATATATATATGTATAGGACAATAAAATCCTAACTTTTAACCTTTTTTTTTTTTTACTTTTCACATCACAACCCTCTCCCCAATTTGTTTCCCCTTTCCCTTTTGACCCCGCCATTGTATCATAAAGACAGACACCATATTAATAAGTTCATAAGTTATGTATCACGCATCACAAACATCATTCATTCATTTATTCAATTCAATGCTTCACACACCAAAGCCATGGTGTCATTTTAATCACTCTGCCTGTTTTACATTTATTGTCCACTTGATGGCACAGTAGAGCAAATGAAGTACCATGAAGCTTCAACCCATGAGTGAACCAATTGGATGGAATGCTTCATAAAGCTTCATCTCGCCATCACTAGTAATTTATATACCGGGGTTGTAAATCGGGCACCAGACCTCCTGTCCAGGAATGGTCCTCCCTCGGGAGAGTAGAGGCTTCATCCAGAAGTGGTAGCCTTCTTACAGACTTGGTTTTGTATGGCTCCCTGAAGGTGCAGGAAGAAGTGGCCGAAAGGATTGTTGTATGCTTTTCTTCCATAACCACAAATTCCCCAGGTACTCAACAGGATTGTCCTGGACCATTAGAAGATGCTGTTAATAGCCCCTAGGTGGCCGCGGAGCCATTGGTTTCCGATGCTCCTTGGCTCAGTGCACGGTCAACCTTGGGAACTGCCATTCAGGATGGACGTTCTCTTCCAGGCAGAGGGTCAACTATGGCACCCCACACCATCTGTCCTGCAGCTCTGTGCTTGGCCCCTTCTCAGTCTCTTTCTCAGGGGTTAGATGAGGTTGTTTAGAAAACAATTGGGACACGGTGAGGAGACATCACTTAGTTTCTCAGTTTATTAAGGGAGCGTACTGCCTGCAATTGGGCAGGGTACAGAGCTCCATTGTGGGCTCTCCCTTCAGTGCTAAGATCCATGACTCAACCTCCCTATAAACCCATAGAGAAGCCCGACCTTAAGTTTCTGTCTCACAAAACAGCTTTCCCTTTGGCTATATGTTCTGTCAAGAGAATGATTAAGTGAATTGCTCTATCTGTAAGTGAGGAATGTTTGAGGTTGAAGGCTGATAACACCGACGTGTCCTTCTGGCAGAACCCCTCATTTTTGCCTGAAGTGGTTAACCCTTAGATGGTAAACCAAGTGGTTGAGATCAGTGCATTTCAACTCCATCCGTCTCTCCCGCTGGAGAAGTAGGCCTGCGCTGAGATCCCTAAGGGCTGATTTTACAATCACGTAGTCTCTGAGGTCTCAGTTATATATTTGTTTCAGTCATATCTTGGGGCTCCCTGTGTCCAAACAGTATTTATCCCATTGGATTGTTAACACTATCTCTGAGGCCTATTCTAGTGAGAACCTCCCAGTTCTGCGTGATCTGGTAGCTCACACGCCCAGAAGTGTAGCCACTTTCTGGTGCAGCTTTAAAAGGGGTCCCTCTTTCTGAAATCTGTGTAGCAGCAACATGTAGTGATCCCTGTACCCTTTCCAGGTTTTACAAAGTCAATGACAATTCCCTGTACCATTGGGTTCTGCTGCACTGCCCTCAGCTGCTGGGCAAAGACGCGAAGGAGTAGAGTCTGTTCCTCGCGAAGCTGACCATGGTGATGTCCTAAATGAGGTGGTAATAGATCGTAAGCCATGACTTTAACTATGGATCTATGTGACTGAACGATGGCCGTCACCATCTTTTCTCGCTCAGAACGGGCTGAGGCAAGAGAAGGAGAGAGTGTCACGATTTATGTTTTGGTCTAGTTATTTATTCAGTTTTATTTAGATGTTCCCTGCCTCTTGTGTCTTGTACTTTATTTCCTGCCTTTGTTTGTGTCTTACCCCTGTGATTGTCAGCCCTCCCCTTAATTAAACACTGCTGCGTTCAATCACCTGCACCTCCTCAGTCTGCTTCGCTTCGCTTCACTTTCTGCCCCTGTCTGTTCCTCCCCTGTGATTGTCTGCCCCGCCCTTTATTGAAACCTGCTGTGTCTAATCACCTGCACCTTCCCTGTGTATTTAAACCCTGTGTGTCCTTTGGTGTTACCTGGTCCGTCTGCCTGCCATTTCTCCCTGGGACGTTTCGTGTCTGCTCCCCTCTGCTGTGTTCCCTGTTTTGTGGAGGTTTTATTTTCATGGACTTTTTGTGATTTATACTTTGGACTTTTGACTCATACATTTTTAATACTTTTTTGTTCCCATTAAAAGCTACATTTATCCTACCCTCTGTTTCCCTCGTCTCCCTGCATTTGGGTCCAGCCCTTTTATTCCCCGCAAAACCTTACAGTACGAACCAACCAGAGAATGGACCCAGCAGAAGGAGATTTTAAAGAGGAATTGTATGAACTGAATTATACATTCCTTTGTATTGTTGCATGAGTCTGCTCACTCATGGCGAGATATGAATGTGATATTTTGGTAATTCTTTTGGTTGGTTGTTTGAGTTGTGTTTGGAGCATGTAAATAACATGTGTATAACATCATTATATTCGTTCTTGATAAGTGCATTGTAAGACACTCTGTACGGTAAACTTTCGCGAACGCCCCCCCCCCCAGGGGGCTAAACAGGTTTTAAACTGAGTGAGTTGAGATTGAATTTAATGTGAACAGGTCTGTCAAAAGGCATACCCACATTTGCACCCACATCTTTTCCCCTGCTTAATCTCAAATCTTCCAAACAGGGTAGTTGTACATCTCAAATAAACCAACAGAATGTGGAAGCTCCACCTTTTTTGTGACGACAACTCCTGAATTCTAGAGGGTCAGAATAGTTTTTTTCATCGTTCAAAATACAGTGCCTGATCTGAAAAATTAAAAAATCCTCTTGAATAAGATTAGAATCACTCTTAATTTCATCTCATTCCGTTTTCCCCTATTCACCAAGAAGATGGATTCCAGATCCAACCCATTTCTCCCACGTGATAGTTTTCCTGCCTATCAATATTTTTTTGTTTCCCAGATATAGGCTTTAGGGTAAAGATATGGACAATATTTTTATCAAGTATTTTTAACAAAACAGTACCAGATTCTCAAAAGGTAACTGTTTTGGTACCTCCAAAGAAGTTTGGGCTATAATTCTTACCCAGGACGGCACCCGATTGAGCGCATTTTTTACTTTAGATAACTGGGAAAGTGAAAATGCATATTGGTACCAGTCAATTTTAGACAGCGATAGACCTCTACTTTTGTACAAATGGAAAAGTTTAAGGTAGCATATATAAAATACAAAGAACCATGGGAGAGATGATCATTTTAACCGTCTCCCCCGATTACCCCTAATATATATATATATATATATATATATATATATATATATATATATATATATCTCAGGATGTCCTGATATTATCCGAGTGACACTATGAGGTGTGAAATTAGTATGTGGGAAACATGACATTTCTGAATCTGAGATGGTGTTCTCTCATTTTGAAGTCAGATTGATCTTTGGAAATATATTCTTTAATTTTAAGTTTAATTATTCACACAGAAAAGTTAATTCAGTTTTTTCACTATATATTATATATTTTTATTTTAGTTAATGCATTTTATGTATTAATTTGTGTTCATTTTTTTAATTGACGGCTCATAAAAAAACTTGAGAGCAAGAGAAGCAGTCAGGGCAGAAGAGAACAGATTTCGACATGACAAAATGGCATCAGACAGAACTGTCAAGTCGTTACCCTCTGTTTCCATTAAGAGTGGGCTCACTCAAAGGTCTAGACCCAGGCAATAAGAATAAGTCACTGTACGGCAAAAAGTAGAAATACACCCCGAGTACACACCGAGCACTGAATGTAACTGTACATTTACTCAAGTAGCCTACTGTGCTGAAGTCAGATTTTGAGGAAGCCTACTTCTAGCCATACTTTGCTCGAGTATTTCTAATACGCTAGCCTACTCTATACTTCTACTCCATTACATTTCATTCCAAAAGCCGCCTCCTTTACTGCACTCCATCCATCTTCGTGCGTTTGGAATGAAAGGGGTTAAATCACGTGTGTAGCTTTTGGGAGCTCATAACAAGTGTCATTAGAGGACAGAGACGTCACTGCGCTACACAGCGTCCCGTTCCGCTCACACCGGTACTCTAGCGTCCCGTTCCGCTCACACCGGTACTCTTGCGTCCTGCTCCCGTGAGAGAACACGATGCGGACTATGTCCGTCCTGGTTTGCGGCATCTTGCACCTTTTCCTCTGTGTTCATTCTCTACCGGTCCGCGGCCGGCCCGCCAGCAGGTCCAAGCAGCCACAGGTGAGTCAAACACGGAGCATTAAGCAGAGATAGAGAGTTGGACAGGAAACTTTATGCATGTGAAGATCACACAATGCTGAGCAGGCAGGGACAAAAGAGGTGTGTGTGCGTGTGTGCGTGTGTGCGTGTGCGTGTGTGTGTGTGTGTCTCAAGAGAGATGGAGTTCAAGACAAAGAATTGCATATTGGTGAATGTTTTTCATGTAATTTAAAGCCTAGCTAAAAGCAGCTGTATGTTTCATGACATATTTCTCATAAAACCATAAGTGGTTCAAGATGAAGTGAAGCAAAATTGTTATGAGCTGCAAACTCCTGTCAGCTTTCAGCTCAACAAGAGGTCTGCTATCTATATTGTAACTGCTTTTGTTCTCCAACATGAAATATCTGATATGTAAAATCATTATTAACCCTGGGAAACTCATTGGTCCTGTAGTTGTTATACATGTTTAATCCATTTGAGGATGAGTGTGGCTGATACTGTATTTTATTAATGGAAAGGGATTTTAGTTATAGAATCAAAACTTCCTTTTCATGAAGTAAAAAATAATGTCATTGTACTGTATGCCCAGACAGAACATCTGCAGGCCTGCTTTGCGGTATAGCTATCAACAGCGTGAGTGAGAGAGTCAGATTAAGCAGGCAGAGGCAAGTCATCTGGCGGTGGTTAACAAACTCTGCTTGTTTGCTGACTCGGACAAACAGGAGAACATAGCAGATAGCTACTTAGAGAGAGACACATCAGGCAAACAGACAGCCGGTGACTGGTTCATCATGCTGAGTGTCTGCAGAAAACAACCAGCCCAGCCAAACAGGACCATAATACAACAGTATCAAACATTGCTATTCATTATATAATCCTTGACTTTATTAGCCAATCTTCCAAACATGCAGTGAAACCCTGACACTATGTTGTGTGGGCATTAAGCCACCCCATAAAACACCTTTCTTTTCATTTTATTTGATTACTTTTTGGCCATTTAGCCTTTAATATTGACAGGATAGATAGACTGGAAAGACAGAGAGGGCCATGCAGCAAAGGGTCACAGGTCGGATTCAAACCCGGTAAATAGTGCGGCCGCTCTACCAGCTGAGCTACCTGGCACTGCCACAAAACATGTCTTGATTGACAGTGAATGTTCGCTTTAGTTTGCCCTACATGAGTTTGTTCATCCGCATACTCAACATTCAGCGGTGGAAAATGACTAAGCACATTATTCAAGTCCTTGAACTTTACTTGGGTATTTTCCATTTTCTATTATTTTTTACCTAGCTTTGTTTTTTAAAGACTCAATGGCTGAATAAGGAGGAGAAACGGATTTGTGAGTTGGGATTTAACTGGGATGAAACTCTTTGTCAACAAAGAAAGGAGGTTAAGAAAGCAATATTTAAGTCAAGCCATAAAAGAATGATGCCAGTCACTTACACACAGTGAGGCATACAGCCTATTAATCAAACAGCAGTATTTAAGCTCAGGTATCAGGACTGAAAAGAGGGTTAGTGAGAGATGTTTACAGTGGAGGATCAGTCGGTCATCTCCATTAATGCTAATCCTCTTTATCCTGCAAATACTGTCTCCACTTGGCGTAAAACAAAGAATGCCTGCTGATATCTATGACTTTTTGCGGTTAAATATTTACTAGTGCTGGGCAAGTTAACGCATTTTAAAAAAAATATTATTTTGAAAGTCCGTTGCTCACTGTGAGTGGTGGAGGAAGTCTTCGTGAGACTACGTTGGCTGCAGGCTTGCACCTTTAGGATCGCAACGAATGACAGCACGTGTGAGCCTCAAGATGCACCATCACAAGAAGAATACACGAGGTGTATGAAAAGGAGAGGACTACAAAAGCGACGGCGTTACAACATGCACCAGCTGTTGCTCTCACTGGAGACTACTGGACATCGCTGGGTAACCATCATCACCTCGGAGTTACATAATTATATTGATGAACAGTAGAGCTGCATTCACATGCTCTGACTGTCATGAAAACAGAAGACAGACATTTAGCTGAAACGTGCTGAAACATTGTATTCATGTTGCACAGCAGTGGAACGTTTCAAATAAAGTCAGCACACTGAGCACAGATAGTGAACAGATATAACTGCTACTGTGTAAAGGGAATACTGCTGTTAAAAAGCACCTTATTTGTTTAAAGTGCAAACCAAATGTTATTGCACGTTTGTTCATATAGCAGTACTTTTCAAATAAAAGTGCACAATACACTACTTTTGAATTCATTATTGAACTTTGCCATAACAATGCGATTAATCGCGATTAATCGCGATTACAAATTGTAATCATTGCCCAGCACTAATATTTACCCTTGAGACATTTCTTCCAATGTGCACATCTTTTTTTTTTATCAGCCTGTCTGTGGAAGTAGATCTTATCACATTTGTAGTGTGATGAATTAAGAGTCATGTCAGACGCTCAGTTTTTTGTAATTGCAAGTTGTAAAGTTAGTCATCGTAGTAATGTCAGATCAGCATCTTTGAAAACCTTTCATAATACACTCCCTGTGTAATATGGCAGACGACCTGACATGGTTGAATAGGGAATTTCCAGACATCTGCTTACTGTGTGTCATGCAGTTTTGCTGAGGTTTTCAGAATAGACTTGTGTGTGTCTGTGTGTGTTTCTGCGGTGCACATTTTTTCAGTCATGTGCGTGTTCCTACCTGCATGCACATATTGTATTTCCATGTTTGTAACAGATGTAACCAATGCCACCTATTAGATAAAACAACAATGCTCCTCTGTGAAGATGGGCTCACCACTTCATTTGGGTTGAAGCTTGGGCTTCTTTGGGGCGGGATGCAGCCACACAGGGTCCTGTGGTGACATGTTAGCTCCATCTCCAGGATTCCCCCAAGATACACAAAGCTTTGTTTCAATAGCATGTAAGTTTGTGTTTATACTTTATGAAAACTTGCTTCTTGCCCAGACACCTGCCATAGTTCTGTCACTCACTGAGCTGCCTGTCAGCTCCGCTTGGACTGTGGCCTCAATTTTATGAAAGTGGTTAAAACCTCTTCCAACCTGATTCCAGTATGTTGTGCAGACATTGTTGAAAACTTCCATGAGTTTAGTCGAGCAATTGCTTCTGTCGTCTTTCATGCAAAAATGCCCCCAAAGTGTCATCTCATTGGGAATATTTGCTGCTTTTCTTTTTCACATCAATGGTTGAAGGTGCAAGATCAGAAATTGGGAGCATTCCAATGTCCACTCAGCGGCTCTCAACATGTTGATAGCGAGCCAGTGGCTCGTAGCTAACAGTGCTAATAGTACTAACAGTGTAAACTACGGCCAAAAGGCTGACAGAGCTAACAGTGTTTACCTGAAGGGGGACAGGAGGGTGGGCGCTACGTTTCTGTGATGAGACTGTGGGCCAGATAGTTTTGGTTTTAGGTTTCAAGCCCAACGGAAATGACCCTGATGATATCAGAGTTACTTTTTCATACTTGGGACAGCTTGTTCTAGAGCAGGGGTGTCAAACTCAAGGCCCGCGGGCCAAATTCGGCCAGCCACGTCATTTTATGTGGCCCACGAATCCGACAGCAAAAAAAAAAAAAAAAAAGAATTTAAAGTTAGACTTGATAATAAAAATATCCCCATAGTCGAAATTATGAGATAGAAAGTCGAAGTTATGAGATACTTAAACACAACAGTCATAGAAGCAGCTCTTTGGCTGGTTACTGTACATTTGACATGGAAATGTATTGTGAGTACATTGAAGACTACTTTAAACATGGCTTTACAACAGATGAAATAGTTCACGTGGGATTGTGCAAACGCACCCTTGAAAGGATTTTAAGCTTTGAACAAAGTTATTGTAATAACTTGTTTGATATTTGTCTTTGCTATTTTCTTTAAAAGTTTGATAGAGTAATGTGGGTTTCTTAACCCTAAATTAAAAGGATTTAAGTTATAATAACAGAAATGTGCTTAAATATATTTTTACATTTATATAACTGCATGTACAATATTTTTACACTTGAATAAACAATAATCAAATGCAGTTATTTAACAATATGTTAGGAGTAGTTACATTTACACAGTCTTACATTTACAACCGGCCCTTTGAGGGCGACCATGATGCTGATGTGGCCCAGAGTGAAAATGAGTTTGACACCCCTGTTCTAGAGCCACAGAAGACATTATACAACTGTTTCCACAAGTAAAGTGAACTTCGTGTTTCAAATCAGTGAAGTGCTATTTTAACATTATATTTAACAGTTTAAAAAGCCATACAGGTTTGAAGCAGAGATGCATTTTGCAATTTGAAACATCGCCAAGGTCTTCCCTGCTTTTTAAGGATTCAACAGTGGTGGGCCGTCAGGGCCTGCAAAGCCTTCTCTGCTGGCCTAAACAGAATCACAAAGTTATAGCTATTTTATAATTTAATAATTTTTCTTAAATACACTACATGTATTATAATTTATAAAAATATTTTTCCCATTATCTTATTTTCTCATTGCACAGCTACTGTCTTCCTCAGTTGCTCTGCTTCCAGTGCAGCTTGTTTTAAGGAGAGCTTTTATCCAATCAGATTTCACCTCTGTGTCTCTAGGTAAGAAGAGAGGCCCGAGGCCTGCAGACTCACAAGTGAATCCCTTTGCAGTTTAAGTGAATGGGGACGATATTGTTGATTGTCATAGTGTTCAACCAATCAGATCTTTAGTTTGACATGTTGGGCGTATTCTTTGACATGCCAGAGCCTGCTAGCTGGCCTAGCCATACGTGATTGGTCAGTGGGCTAGCCTGACATGTTGGGCGGTGACAATCCCAATATCTGCTGCCTCTGCTGAGCGGACATTTTAACGTATTCAGGAAATACAACTGCGGAGGCTCGACTGTCTTCACTGGCGTCCATGAATCGAGAAGGACTTCTTACTGGAACTAAAACGTACGGATGTACTGAACAACCGTGGGGTTAAACTCTTTATTAACAAAGAAAGAAGGATGGACTTTGTCTTTAAATAGTGAACAGCAGCTCTTGTAAGTTAAATGCATTTGTTTTTACATCTGCAGTAGCTTTAATATGCTTGTTTGTATATTATTATTTGTACAACTTATGAAGATGGATTTTTCTTTGGTTTTATATGTGATAGGAACCATTGTTACGTCCTATGTTGCTCTGGGGACATATTTAGCCGCTGCCAGTGTTGCCAACTTGCCGACTTTCTCGCTAAATCTGGCGACTTTCCAAACCCTCATGGCGACTTTTTTTGTCAAAAGCTACTAGCGACAAATCTAGCGACTTTTACTGGTGTTATTGGAGACTTTGCTGGTGTTTTGACTCGATAGCGTTAAAGCACTACCGTTCTACAGTTACTGCCGTGAACGAGCAAAGGGTGCTGCCGTGAGTCCCTCCGCCGCCCCAAAGCACACACAGGCGGGTACTCTCACAGAAGCCTCGCGCAACAGTCCCAGCTGCAGTCAGAGCAGAGAGGAAACGCACTCTCTGCGTATTCTCTGCAGTTAGTGTATTTACAGGTGTTGGCTTAATTTTTAGACAAAACAAATAATAACCGTAGCTGTGTTTCAGCTGCAGGACAGCAGTGAAGGCCCAGGTATAAAATGCACGGCTCGCCACTGGGATTCAAGGATAATTTATGATACTAATGCAACGCAGGGGAAGCACAACGAAATGCAGCCCATTTGTCTATGTAGCAAATTGGGACTACAATCAAAATTTCGTTGTGCAACCCAGTTGTACAATGACAAATAAAAACCTTGTAATTTGTAACACAAGTAAAAACATGACAAACAACAAAAACAGTAGTAGCTACATTCCTGTCGTGTACTTTTTGAATTTGCATCATAAGGAATGTAACCAGCAGCAACAGAAACACTTCTCTGGGCAGACAATATGGCCGACATCTTCACATTAAAAATTCAACCATCCATGAACTCTGACTGTGTTTGAGCACCAAGCATCATGATGTGAGCACAGAGTCCTCCTGCTCTGGTCCACCAGAGTCCTGCTCTCTGTCCTGCTGTCTGCCCGTAAAGTGCAGCTTGATCCTGGATGAACGATGGAGTCAGGTCTCTGTGAAGATGTGGTTGTTGGGTTCGCCTCAAGTCTTATTTCATCCATCTCATTTTCCTGTGACTGAGTATCAGACAGTCAGCAGCATGCTGGGTAGTGGACTAGCCTCAGGTCCTAGCTGGGTTAGATTAGCTTCCATCTGGGCTCTCCTCCCTCTCCTCATTGGGGCAGTTTGGTGGCGTTTGGTCCGGCAGGTCTGTCAGCCGTGGGCGGTGATCGTCTCAGAGTCTGCTGCACTGAATCCAAACGCTTCCTCTTCAGATGTTGATGAATGTCAGACATATTCATAAGTGCTCCAGTAACAAAAAAATTAAGACAAAAGAATGATGCAGAATTCATGGGAGCTACCGGCCGCAACATGTACATGTGCCACCGTTGCATGCGACAAACATTTTCAGCCAGTGCATGCACTCATAGTACTCATTAATTAACCCTTAATAGGCATACATGGTTGTAGAGAATGTATGTTTATCGATAGATAGATATATGTACTGTATGTTTGAACTTTTATAAAGATATATATATATATATATATATACCGGTATATACTGCTGAATGAATTGAACTTTTCATTTTAAATGTGGCCCATTAATTACCCGCCTTAAAGCAGTAAACCACTCGTCTCTACTCTTGACAGCATAATGAATGGCTGGATTTGGCCCAGATGGCACACCTAAATTCATTCCTGAGATCCTTTTACATTAGAGCACTAGAAGCTTTGCTTAAGCCTGACTTAATCGCTGTAGTACTAGCCTGACATGTTTAATGTGCTCCTCCATGTTCCGGGAGAAGATGAGTATGTCATCGATATATACGAAAATTAAGCGGTTGAGCATGTCACGGAGGACATAGTTTACCATGGCCTGGAACACTGCCGGGGCGTTGGTGAGGCCTCACTAACGTGAGGTCTGGGGACTCAATAGTGGGTGTTGTAGTTACGTTAGTGGGAGCTGGGGCTGACTGGAGACAGTGAGAGTGACAAAATGTGCTCCAACTAACTACAGTCCCTGAAGACCAATCTATGTGGGGGTTGTGACGTTTCAGCCAAGGTTGGCCTAGGACCACTGGAGCATGTAGTGAGGAAATCAAAAGTAGTTTGACTAACTCATGGTGATTACCGGACAGGTGAAGACTCAGGGGAGTTGTGTGGTGAGTGATGTGGGCCAGGAGTTGTCCATCCAGGGCGTAGACTTCCTTAGGGACAGGAAGGGCTTCAGTGGAAATCCCAGCTTGTGCGACGAGGGCAGAGTCAACAAAGTTCTAGTCTGCCCCTGTCCGTTACAATATTTATCAACATCCGTAGTAATTCTTTTTTTGGCACTGTTTTTGCTATTTAATTACTTTTCAATTGCATTATATTACAGTATCTGTGTCTTGTATGTGTAGCTACTGGATGCCTACATTTCCCAGGGGATAAATAAAGCATCCACGAATGAATGAATGAATGAATGATATTGGTCCTAAAAAGGGGTCAGGACCACGAATTGGCCAGTTGTCCATTATTGTCCAAAGTTCCTGTGTGAATGTAAATGTGAAGTCCCCATTGCTACATATTGTATATTTGTATCCAGGTTGTATCCTAAATTCCTTCTGGCAAGCACTTTATTAGACCTGCTCAAACTGTTGGTGGTCTGATATCAGATGGAAACATTACAAACAGAATGACTTGCTATAACAATTTCCATGTTTTTTGTATTTAAATTAAAGACAATTTGCCAACAACTAGTGAATCTGATGATAGAATGTGTTTGTCAAATATTGGTCTCCTTCTTGCTGACCTTGGAAAAAAGAAGACTAGAAATAGTAATACAAGACAAGGATGCACCATCCCCATGACAGTTCTCACCCAATCATTTCCACCGTCTCCACAGTAGTGTGTACTGGTCCAGCTTCTTGTCTTTTTAAAAATGGCCTACTCAGCGACTCTGAAGCTGAACTGTACCAACAATCATAGGCTAATGGGACAGCTGACCTTGTTAACTTCAATTGTCAAATCAGCAAAACACAACCAAACTGTATCAGCAAGTAACTGACTTCACTGTGTGAGGAGGAAGGATTGTGGCGGCCACCCAGCACAGCACTGTATGAGTCTTAAAGGATAAAATGGATATTGCAATATTCAGTTGGAAAATGAATAATATATATTATTATTTATCATGGCTAATAAAGTCCCTGTTTCTGTATAATGACCTTCATGACTGTGCTTTTGTTTGAAGGTATGGCCTCACAGCAACAGTCACGATCTGAAGAAGAGGGGGAAACACGAACAGGACACGCTAAACAAAGAGTACCATCTAAAGTCTGTACTGGCATCCAAAAATGACACAGAGTTCTGGAAGCGTCCTCGCTGTGGAGTCCCAGACTATCCCACCTTAATGCAGGTTGGCCTGTCGTACTATAACCTGAAAGAGAAGAAGGGAGGTCTAAGTACACACCAGCGCAGGAAGCGATTTGCTCTGTTTGGAGGGCGCTGGGAGAAGACGGACCTCACTTACAAGTAAGAAACACAAATGTTCTGTTTGTAAGTACACTGCTTTTGTCACTGTCTTCTATCCTGAATGTTTTGGTGGTTGTTTTGCTGGCTGTAAACTCAATGAAGCAGAGGTGGTTGTAGCTCCTCTATATTTGAGAGGCAAAAGAGCAGAAAATAATTTGAATAATTTGTTGAAATAAATCATTAACTTATCTCTTCTCTTCTATTACTTTAATTACATTTTTAAATTTTTTATTTTTTCATGCTAATTTATGATTGGCCAAAACACATACCATGATGCTCCAAGGGAGGTCGTCCTCCCTTGGGTCGTTACCAATCAACAACCAGAATACAATACTGACATCGCGTTGGTTAAACACTGTATGTACTTGAGTGTGATGAGCTGACAGTAAAGCAATATTAGCATATTAGAAAATAAATAATAACATGCAAAATGTGAACACATAAAAAATAAATAATTTTATTATAAGTCCAATTTCCCTTTTTTCAGATTTACGTAGCTACTTGCATGGCAACTTAACAGTTATAGCAGCCCAGAAGGACCCGCACAGTAGTCACCCGGACTGGATCCCTGTCTGGGCGACGGGCTTACTGACAGGCTTCTAGTGACACACAATGTTGCTTTCCATCCACAGCCTGCTGTGATTATTTTTAAGAAATCTTGTATAGGCCATTGTTTTACTGCTTATTTTTTTGTTACATAAAGTAGAGATAAGTAGCCAACTAGTGTAGTAATAATGATAATTATATATAATTGCATATTGTATATATGGCACTTTTCAAGCTAGTACAAAGTGCTTCCACATTAAAGCACTTTGTAAGGTTATTTATAACTGTGTACACAACATCAGACCAGTATGGTTATCAACTATTAATTAGTTAAAATTTGTGACACAAGCTTTTTCCTTACACAGCAGCACACACAGCTTACTTGGTGTGCGGTGAGTCCTTTAACTTTGTCAGTGGTGCTTGCCGGAGGTAAAGAGGTTCATATTGCAACCTGTCTTTCATGTCTGAGCTTGTCCACAAAGCTGAACATTAAGAAAAAGCCCATTCTCTATCTATAGATTAACACAGAGGGGAATGTATACATACATACTTTGTTGATTTTTAGTATGTTTTTTTAAGTCAGTGTACCTTTTCGTGTGAGATGAAAGTATAATTTTACTAAGTTTTCCTGAATTGATATTTCATACTTACAATTTTCCATCATCTACATATTGAATGTACTGGCTCCCTGTTGCCCAGTTTTGGATGCATCATTTACATAATAAATGAATACCTTGTTGGCCTAAATGATAACCACTGATTGATGATTCTATCTCTGCATTATCAACCGAAAAATAACGCAATACAATATACAATGAAAGGAATTGTTTTTTTATTGATGATACTATGAAACATTGTTACATAGAGAGACGCCCAGCTGAAGCTAATTTGCAGCTCTGCATAATGTGATCATATTTACAGAAATCTACTGTTGCAGAATGAGTTACAGTCTTTAGTTTTTTTTTAAGTCAGCTGTATAAGCTTATAGGATGCAAATATTTATAGGCTGTGTGTGTGTGTCCAATAGGATTGTACGTTTCCCCTGGCAGATGAGTGAGGGCAAAGTGCGGCACGTCCTCCAGGACGCATTTGGAGTGTGGAGTGCAGTGACTCCTTTGACGTTCAGAGAGGTCACCACTGAGAAAGCTGACATCATTATTGACTTCAACAGGTAAGAACGGTGCACCAGCAGGCAACACAACTAACTAACAGTGAGGTTGTTAATAGGAACCATAGTACATTATATTTCAGAGAATACACTTGTTTTTTAAGACTATTTTATTTTGGGGCATTTTTTTGGGGGGGGGGGAGAGGGGTATGACAAGTAAAAAAGGTCCCACGGCTGTAATCGAACCTAGGATGTTACGGTTATATGACATGTGCTGTAACCACTCGGCTGCCAAGACACTCCCAGAGAACAAACTTCTAATGATCTAAAGAGACAATTTAAGAGTAAAACAGTTCTTCATTTAAAGTGAAAAATATAACACATTTATTAAGTGACATACTCCTACTTACAGGAAACCGTACGAGATCAGCTCCCAAGTGATCACGTGATTACTCATGTGAATGCTCAGAGCAGGATTAGCCAAAACCTGCCCCATTGTCTATTCTTTAATAAAAGCCTTACATCATCTCAAACCAAATAATAATCTCTTTAATATCTCCAGAAGCAATTAACTCATGAAATCAACAAACAATCTCTACATAACAGAGGAACTGAGGCTAAAAGTTGAGATCCCCGTACCCGAGGTAGAACAAAGCACAACCATGTTTTTCAATAACTTTCAATACACTAACTGCAGAGAATACGCCGAGAATGCGTCTCCTCTCCTCTCCTCTCTTCTCTGACTGCAGCTGGGACTGCTGCGCGAGGCTTCTGTGAGAGTCCACCTGTGAGTGCTTTGGGGCGGCTCACGGCAGCACCCGCTGCTCGTTCACGACAGTGCAGAACGGTACGTGCTTTCACGTCAGAGTCAAAACACCAGAAAAGTCTCCAATAACACCAGAAAAAGTCGGTAGATTTGTCGCTAGTAGCTTTTGACAAAAAAAGTCGCCAAGAGGGTTTGGAAAGTCACCAGATTTAGCGAGAAAGTCGCCAAGTTGCCAACATTGGCACCGGCTAAATATGTCCAACATTGGACGTCACAATGGTTCCTATCACATATTAAACCAAACAAAAATCCATCTTCATAAAAACAAGTTGTACAAATAATAATATATAAACAAGCATATTAAGGCTACTGCAGATGTAAAAACAAACGCATTTAACTTACCAGAGCTGCTGTTCACTATTTAAAGACAAAGTCCATCATCCTTTCTTTGTTAATAAAGAGTTTAATCTCACGGTTGTTCAGTACATCCGTGAGATGTAGTTCCAGTAAGAAGTCCTTCTCGATTCATGGACGCCAGTGAAGACAGTCGAGCCTCCCCAGTTGTATTTCTTGAATACGTTTTAATGCGTTTGAGGGCTGAAAATGTCCACTCGACAGAGGCAGCAGATATTGGGATTGTCACCGCCCAACATGTCACGCTAGCCCACTGACCAATCACGTATGGCTAGGCCAGCTAGCAGGCTCTGGCACGTCAAAGAATACGCACCAACCATGATTCCAATACAAGACTTGTTTGGCAGGTTTTTAGCCTCCAGCTACAATATATCAGCTCAGATGAGTCATTTTATTTGGTTTACGATACTTCCAGTTTGCTCCCACATTACAGTTGCAGAACTACTCTGCCAAGCCCTTTTTTATTTCAAGTCTTTAGAACTTTTACTTGTATAACTGCTGTTGTGGACTGTATCTTATATATTCCATTTTTAAATAGCAGGTAAAGAACATCGGTCCCCTTGACTGAGAAAAAAACTGATTCCAAATAACAAGATAAGAGTGTATAGCCATGGTTGCATCTCTGTGAGCCACAGTGGTGCTTTAAGCTAAATGCTAAGGTTGGCATGCTAACAAGCTGATGTTAAGTAGGTATAATATGTGTTCAGCCATCTTAGTTTAGCATGCTAGCATTTGCTAATTAATACAAACTATAAAGTATAGCTGAGGCTGATTGAAATGTCATTGGTTGTGCAGGTACAGTATTTAGTCATAACCCAGTGCGACAATTTGAAAATTTGACCTGATGAAACCAGCATATAAAAAGTTATACCTGAGTAGAAAATTAAGTCTCTCTCCCTCTGTGTGCTGTTATCAGAGCTTCTCCTTGCTTTGTTCACATAGCTGGCCGCACATGCTTTTAGTGTAAGTTAGTGCATGTAAGTGTGTGTTACACTGGCTAGCGCACGCCCGCCACTCTGCAACACTCCCATATGGAGGTTACAGCTAATAACGCTGTTCCCACCAACAGTGTCAAAAGCATAGCACCCATCCTCCAGTTCCCCCTCATGTTAACACTGGAAACTAGAAAGCTAGCCCTACCACATCTACTGGCATTAAAGCTCACCTCTTACTTGGGCCTCGTGTGACATTGACGTGTGACAAGTTACATTGCTCGTCAATGTCACACTAGGCCCAAGCTATATTCTATGACATTGTAGGTTTTGAAGTAGTCGGATGAAAACGGTTGTCCATGTTTTCCGAACATGTTTTTTTGGATAGTTAGCTACAAAGAAATTGGAGTATAAGGGTCATTCCCATAAAAATCCACGTAGCTGGATGGCAGGCAGATATTGTTACGTGTACTGTTGCCATTGCGACTGTTGTAGCGGTCTAACTTCCGTATAAACTAAACAGACTTGTGGCAAGTTGTGGACTTAATGAGTTGAGCTTTGCCAGTGTTGCCAGATCGGGCTGGTTTCCTCCCAATTGGGCTACTTTTGATTAAGTTGGGTTGGGAAAAATAGTGTTGGGCTGATAGATGAAACGTAGGCTTCTTTTGTCAACATTTGACGGGTTTTGAAAATATTGTGAAAACAATACCAAACAAGCTGTTATTTTATGGTCAAAAGAACAAATACAAAATTCAGTAAATTGTGTTCTGTCCACTGACATCTAATATTATTGACTAATTTAATTTGAGAAATACTTGATTGACATGAGTTGTATTCAATCAAACAGGTTATTTGATGCAAATATGAAGCTTTGCATGTTAAGGATTTGTTTTCAGTTGCACATTTAATATATTTACCGTTTTACACAGGTTTCTGGCAAAGTCATGATTTGGGCTGCTTTTTAGTGAATTGGGTGGGTTTAAAGTTGTGATTGGGCTGGAGACTGTCAATTTGATCTGGCAATCCTGGCTTTCGCAGTAATGACTAAAACGAGCAGTGGAGTAGTATTGTTGCAAAGCCCAGAGAGCCTGAGTAATGTTAATTATGAGTCATGTTTGTAAAAACATAATGAAGGAAAACCAGATTGAGTGATGTTCTGCAGTGTAATTGAAGGAGGAGGTTAGATTTTCCATAAAATGTAATCTATCATTAGGTTTTTTCAGTGTCTAATATGTGTGGTATTCCTTGACTTCTGGTTTATGAGGATAGTTTTCTTGGTGATAGTTAGGGCTATGAGGAGGCCTAACATTTTTAGGCAACTTTTAAAGTAGGCCTATGACTTACAATTTATTAAACAGAAATATTCATTACATAATATAGTATTAATAATCACACCATGTCTGAATATAGACTAAATTATATAATGAGGCTTATCAATTTCACTGTCCATTGCCTGCCCATTAACAATCAGAGTGCTATTTTTTTGGATCGACTTATCAAACCTCTTTGAAAGAATGCGTCATAGCTAGCAACAGGGTAAACCACACCTCCTCACTAAAGAAGTTTCCTAAATTAGTCCTAAAATAGGACTCCGTGCTAGAATGTCAGCGTCTTTTTAAATTGTGCCCAATTAGGAGAGTGTATGCGGTCGCCTAGAGAAAAAGCACTGCACCCAGTGTCTTTTTCTGAGTGCTTCGCCTTTTTGCGAAGCTGCTTTGAGCACTTCCAGTTGAAAATATTTGAACTTTTTCGAAAAGCGCTGGTGACATGGAGAAGCTTGATTTGGCTGTGTCTGTCTATCCGAAACGTTATAATTCATGCTATATGACATATTAAATTGCTTGTGTACAATAAAAGAAGTGCTTGTGTAGGTACTGGCATGGCGACAGCTTACCTTTTGATGGTCCTGGAGGAATCCTCGCCCACGCCTTTTTCCCCAGGACAAACGTAGAGGGCGAAGTTCACTTTGACTATGACGAGAATTGGACAGTGGGCAACATTGTGGGTGAGTACATTTGAAATAACTTGAAGTAAATGGAGATCTTGTTTTATGTTCTGCCTGTTCACGTGTTCCTACACCTCAGACACCCTTTCATCCTCCATCTCCACCTACAGTGAAATACTTGCTGCTGTTTTCATTGACTTGTCAAATGCTTTCAGTTGATCACTCTTTACTTATTCAGACCCTATTTCATTTTGGATTTGATTTAATTGCTTGTAGATGGTTTCAGAATTACCTTTCAGAAGGATCTTAGTGTGTCAAAGCCAGAAATATTTTTTACCAGTAATAAGAGGTGTTCCACAAAGATTGGTTCTGGGCCATTGGTTCTGGGCCATTGGTTCTGGGCCATGTCCTGTTTAAAATTCATGTTAATAATATTGACTCTTGTTTAACTGACAGTAATGTCCATGTTTATGTTTTTTCTAGAGCAAGAGATATTGCTTTTAACAGTCTACACCTATTCACACTGAATGGTAGCAATATTGACAGAGTCACAGAGCATAAATATGTAGGTATTTGGCTTGATGAATCCTTTACATTTAAACATTATATTGAAAATCTCACCAACAAACACTTGGATTTTTACGCAGAAACAGATTCAGCTTCCTTTTTAATTGTAGGAAAAGCATAGCTGAGGCTCTCTCTGCCTTCAGATTCCTAACCGGAGATCCCTGTGAGACTCACCATTGTATTCTTTATGACAAAGTGGGTTTGTCCTCTCTGGAACAGAGATGTGATAAACACCTGTATGTTTTTATCCATAAATCCCTTATTGGACAATCACCACCCAACCAAACTCCCTCTACTAACTTATCTTATGCTTATTTAATGTCGTATGCTTCAATCCCACAGGTTTATTCTGAACTTGGAAAATCTGCCTTTGGTTTTTGTGCACCAAATACTTGGAATTATCTGCAACATATTCTCAAGATTGACACTCACTACTCCTGGACAATTCAAGTCAATTATATAAAACCACTTTACCTCAATGTGCAATTGTTTTGTTTTAAGTAATTATCTGTATTTCTCGTAATCACTACAAATAAGGTGAACCTCAATAATTTTCAAAGCTTACATTTTGAATGAATGAATAAACTAATGTTGAACAACCTCATTTAAAAACTGCACATCATTTGTGTTCCTCATTTGATTCCAAAAAAGTGTAACAGATTCTACAACTTACTTTAGTGTCACTGTCCCTTTATGCTTTGCTGTCATGTTTAGGCACTGATCTCGCACAAGTGGCAACTCATGAGTTTGGCCATGTCCTTGGCCTGCAGCACTCCCTGGAGCCTGATGCTGTGATGTGTCCTTTCTACAGTGACTCCTACCCTCTGCAGCTCAGCGAGGATGACAAGAGGGGCATCCAGTATCTATATGGCCCCCCTCTGCACGCACAGCCTGAGATGACGGAGACCAATGAGATTGACATTGGAATGGTGAGACAATAATAATGGGGATGGACCTTAGGCCTGTGTTTTGTGACACATTGATGTTGTAACCGCATTTTAGCCTGTTGAAAAGACAGCGAAAATAGGTCTTCCCAGCGAGCATTCTTCCGTTGAAAAGACACTTAAAAGACTACTATGGCCACCGTTGAAAAGATGTTCAAAATTGTTTTAAAAGTGAAAGTTTTTTCACTGACTATTTGATGACGTTGATTGAACGTTCACATTTGGACCATATTTCAACGGGATTTGCAATACTAAAATGTTTCATCCTCCACATTGTGCTGATAATAGTATATCGGCAACGTTTAATCGACTTCAAATAGTCGGTGAAAAAACTTTTACTTTTGAACCACTTTTGAGACGTCTTTTAAGCGTCACCGTATTTGAAACGTCTTTTGAACCTTCAAAATGCTCACAGTAAAATATGTAGCAATTAAATACTTAGTCATAGTAATACATCAACAGTTTCCACTTACAGGACAAAGAAGACCATGTGACACAGGCAAACATTAATTTGTATTTATTAAGCAACAATATAAATAAATACAACTACAATGAAATAGAAAATACACGATTGTTGAACAAAATCTCCCATTACTTCTTTAAATGTCGTTGTCAAAGCCACCAAGGAGCCGGTTTCAGGTGGAAATCTGTAACTAAAACAAGAATTAGAAAAACATATTCACTTTTGGAACAGTTTTGAACGTCTTTTCACCGGTGACCATAGTCGTTTTTCAAACGTCTTTTCAACAGAAAGATGCTCACTTGGATATTACACAGTATAATACTTTATATTATTTGCATATTACTGTATGCCAAGCAACAATGTTTTGACCCTCTTCATATTTATACTTAACTTTTGTTTTACTTACTTCCTGCCCATTCTTGCTTTCTGTCGTGTATTTGACGTGAAATGGCCTAAAAACTCAATTTTATAACAGCAACAGCCCAAAAAGACAGTTGCCAACATTAACTTACACACATGTTTAAGTTTACTGTTGGGTCCATGCGGCAGTACGCTATAGGCTAACATGCTAACGCTACAAGCTAGCAGCCTCGCCTTCATCGTGAGCAGCATAAAATTATACCAATGGTGCTAATTTAGGTTTGCATTGTTGGAATAAAGTAGTTCAAGTACTTACAAAGTATGTAGTTAGTGTGAAGCCTCACATTTATTCTGTCAGCTCGTTCACTTCGCTCTGCAAATCTGGTGCCGAGTATCCAGCACAGTGCAACTTTAAAAGTTGTTACTAATATCGTCTCTCTTTCAACCTGCAACTAAACAAACAATCAATATTTTAAAACTAATAGGTCATAGACGTTCAGACCGAATATCAACCAGTTTTCAACTAGATATCAACGTTGAAATCCCGGTTGGTGCTCACTGGGGAGAATTAAAATGTCATTGCTCTTTTGAAAGGGTGTACTTGCATTATTACACTATTATGTTATCATTATATATAGGACAATGTATTGTCCAACAAAATTAGTTGACAGGACAGGCCGAATGGTTTCAAGATTTTACCAGTCTTGTATTGAATACACATATTAGTCCACAGACAAATCTTTCTGCTCTATATGTTGTTGTGCCCCAGCTGGACGCCTGCAGAACAAACTTTGATGCCGTATCCATGATCAGGGGAGAGCTGTTCTTCTTTAAGTCTCAGTATGTTTGGCGTATCCGTGATGGGCAGCTACAAGCTGGCTATCCAGCCTTGGCTTCACGCCACTGGAGAGGCATTCCTGACCACATCGATGCTGCGTATGAAGACAAGTCTGGCAACGTCTGGTTTTTCCAAGGTTGGTCATACAGAAGGCAACATGAAAAGACAACATTTTCTGAAGACAATGTTGTGATCACTGCTGAAAACTTGCGGTTTAAACATTTGAAATTTAAAATGCCATAACAGTTGGAGTCATAGCTCGAATTAGATTTGAAACAATAGGCTACCAAAAGAAGATGAAATGGCACTCAAAATGGGAGTGCTGACAGACCTTTAATTTTAATTCAAAGTGTAAGTGCTGGATAAAGTTGTATTTTTTGTTAATCAAAAGTATGGTAAATAATTCAGCCGAAAGTGTCAGTTGAAATTCCTGAAAACATTAGGAGTAAAATGTATAGTTTAAATTGAGCTGAACACAAAGGTGATAATCTGGGACCTGAACGGGATTGAAGTGTCAGTTGACATATTTGAAAAATATTGAGCTAAGAACCAATCATGGAGCGAACACGAAAACGCAACCCGGAGTTTTCAAACTTATCCGTCCTCGGGAGCATTTTCAAACGTAGTGTGGACGTTCAGTGTAAACGTAGCAAAACATTTGCGTTTTCAAATGGAAACGGAGTAATGTGGACATGGCCTGAGAGTAAGGGTGTGGAGCTCATCATTCGGAGAGAGCTTGAAACAGAGCTGCTGCTCCTTCGCATTGAAAGGGGCCAGCTGAGGTGGTTTACGCCCCTCCTGTACCCCTTAGAAGTTTTCTGGGCATGTCCAACTGGTAAGAGGAGTTGGTAAGAAAGAGTTGCTGGGTAGAGGGATGTCTGGAATACCCCTCTATGCCTGCTAACCCTGTGACCCGGCCCCGGATAAGCAGAAAGAGATAATGGATGAATGGATCAAGTGCAGATTTAAAACCCCTATACATGGTATTTATTTTTTAATAAGTCAACTGGAAACACTTAAAAATGGAGACAGAGTTCTCAGCCAACCAACTGAGTAGGTATTCATTAATTTAGCTAGCTAGCTAGCTAGCTAACTACAGCTGATCACCTTGTGACAGTTGTGACAGACTCTGCTTTTTACACTTCTGTGTGAAATCAGGACTTTAACAAATAAAAAAAAGATAGGATCTGAATTTGGTGTGTAAATTTGCCACTGTTATCATTTTAAACTGCATATGTGCCGTGTTAAACGGTGACAAGTAAAATGACAGGACAGAAAATATGCCAGCAACAGTTTTTATTGGTAGATCTTTCTACTGAACAAATAGTTAAAGAGTAACTTAAAAGCAGGTAAAACCCTTGTTTGTTGCTGACTTCCAGTGATTTAACGTCTCACCTTGCTGCAGTGAAGTAAAAGTGTACTTTAGGGTGTGTCAGTACATGTGACATTACTGCTGTGTGTGGTTTCAGGTGCAACTGAGCACACTTCTGTCCACACTCAACTGTATCCATCGGTGAAACTAGGTTTGGTCAGAGGTGAAACAGACCTGAAAATCTGAACCAGAGAGGACAATAAAACACTGCTTTCTGTCGGGTACTTTATATAAATCAGTCATAGTATAACATAATCCACTTAGTGGCAACTCCCACTGTGCAAAAACTGTGGGCTAACAAAATAAAAATAATCATATTATTTGGTATTGCTATAGAAGTCAGCTGTATGTTTTGTCCTAAATATGTAAAAAGGATATTGACAGTAGTCTATGACATATAAATTCCGATTTGGGTTTTTATTTCTATCTTTCTACCACACAGGTGACAGCTACTGGGTGTTTGATGCTGAAAGGAAGATTACAGGACCAGATTCAGTGCGGCAGTTGGGTCTTCCTGTTACAGATATCCAAGCAGCTTTGAAGTGGGAAGAGGACCACATCGAGAAAGTCTACATCTTCAAGTTGGCTTCCTACTGGCCCTTCAATCCTCAAGTGAATCGAGTAGATGATGTTCATCCTCGCAGCATGCACAAGTGGGGAGGAGTGCCCGACCATATTGATGCAGCCTTTCGGGACCTATATGGTGAGAACAGGGACCAGGAAAAGGCTACATTTGAACTTACACATTATTTCCTTTGCCTCTGGCCTAGTGACTGGTAAAAGTCCACAGTTGACTGTTGCCTTCTTTTGCCCTCTGACAGGCTACGCCAATTTCCTGAGTGGGCTGCACTATTGGAAGTTTGACCCTATGACGTTGAAGGTGCTAGAAGGCTACCCCCGCAGCATCGGCATGGATTTCTTTGGCTGTTCTGTCTAAATAAGTTCATACACATGCATCTACTAAACTTGTGAATAGCAATGGATGGATTTTTCATCTTAATTCCCCATACAGAACATTCTAGCTATTTTGGAAATAAACGTAAGGCTGATGTATTTCAGTAAGATAACTCAAAACCCATATAAATACATGACATTTTTGCCAAAGTCACTGCCAGCTGCACCACATTTTTTTAACAATGAATTTGCATATGAAAATACTTGGGTTTATGCTTTACAGTAAGGGGTATTTTTTTGAGTAGTTACCAGGGAACAAATGAGGAACTCAAGAGGAACTAACTACTAATCAAGCATTAGTTAATGAATAGCACCTAATGAAATTGTATATCGTATCAAATAATAAGTAAATAATGAATTCATTGACAAATGAGTGAGGAACACGTCGGGAATGACTCGATAATAGATGAAGCATTAATAAGTATGTAGTAATTCCTAATGGAGGAATATATTGTAGTATTTTTTTGGGGAGTTTTTTCTTTTCCGATGTGAATGTCCAAGGACAGAGGATGTCGTACGCTGTACAGGTCGTAAAGCTCTCTGAGGCTAATTTGTGATATTGGATACACTGCTATCTTATAATCTTCACATGTGGTGTTGTCCTATAATTTATGTTTGCCATATGTACTGTATGTTTACTGGGCCACTAACAGGGCTTTATGGCCAGTGTATGCCTTTATAGTTTTATTGGATTAAATCCAAGGTGGTAGAAACTAGAAAAAGACTTGCACTTTCATGTCGCCCTCCAGCCAGGAAACCACCTGTGAGGAGAGCAGTCGGCACAGCTCCAGCAGACGAACACCGAGTCAAGTGCCACAGCAACTCAGAGTCAGCCAGGAAAAACCCCAGCGCAGGGAGTCACAGCGGGCTGGTGGAGCGCTGGGTTTAACCTGTGTAACAGCAGCAACAGTAAGTCTGCTGATCTGGCGGGGACCAGACTCCCGATGCTAGGTTTTGCACTGGTTGAATTCGAGCTCCCACCGGCCAATCAGTCTCCTGGCGGCAGGGAGGATGAGGCGAGGGTGTGAGTAGTTTTCTCATTTCTGCCACTTTGTATTTATTGCAATAAACAAACTATCAAAATGCACATGGACCACGGATGTATTGTGGACAGGGCAGCTGTACTGTACTTCTTCATCCTCTGGACTGAGGGCTGACTGGACACTGCAGTGAATCACTATTGCCTCTCCAGGTACAAGTGGTATTACAAGAAAGTACAGTCAGGACCTTGCTGCTTGGCAGTAGATTTCCCTTCAGCACAATACATTGTCGTATTTGGCATAACGTCAAAACTGTTTTCTCTTTACATTCTTTTGATAATCTTTGGCCAGATCTTACATCTTGCACCTTTAAGTAATGATTAGTTAATACACATCTGTGAATTGATTATACTGATCACTTTCTTCATGAGTCTTTCCTGAGACTCTATTCCAGCTGCTGAGCGGCACAAAGCTAACGACGCATAAATTACTAATTTCTTTACCATTAGTTACTGTTTTTGTACCCCCCAGTAAAGTACACATACGTGATGCTGAGTATTTACCAGTTAGTCCCTTGTTACTTCATCATTATCTCATGACTACTTACTCTTTTTGCCTCCCGACCACCAAATAAAGGGATACATAGTACTAACTAGTTGCGAAGTAGTCCGTCATTAATTTATCATTATCATTATCATCACCAGAAATATATATCTGACCTCCTGACTTCCTACGAGCCTGAATGCAACTTGAGATCCTCTGGTAGACCATTCCTGGTCAAACCTTAAAACTAAAGGTAACTGGGCCTTTTCTGTTTGGTCCCCACAGTCAAGGAATGACCTGCCGGAGGAGAACACATTGTCTTCTTTTAAGTTATTTTCAAAAACTCATTACTTGCTTTTTAGAAGGATAAGGAGTTACTCATTAACTAATGGTTCACTATTAGTTAGTTCCTCATTTGGTCCCTGGTGTCCCTTATTGTAAAGTGTTACCGGAATGTCAATTGGATTGGATGTCAATTTGAGATGAGAACACACATCTGAAGACAGCTGGTGAAAATTGTGGCTGGTGGTGAAATTGAGTCCTGACAAAGCTTCTTCCCCAGGCTTTGGTCCCAAAACACACTGGCATGTTGCCTGTATTTGTTCACGTTTAAAAAGCAACTCCACTCTAAATCTAAGAGGAGCCGCACTGCTGCCCTGACCTCTGTGGGTGGAAAGGTCTGTAGTGATGCCCTATAGTGCAATGTGAAATGTGCTGTATTGTAATGGTTGTGCAATGACCCACCAGAAGTTGGCAGTGCAAGCAGAATTACTAGACTGGCAGCAAGTTAAGCAAATTTTAGAATTTTAAGGCTTTAGTATGCCTTATCTTCACCCCTTTCCCAACTATCACTATCACTATGGTTTACCATTTCATTGTTCACTCCCTTGGCATTACACACAGAAGAATACTCTGCAGTTTTGGAGACATACAATTTACCTCTGGCCTTACATATCTACATATCTTGGCCTTTTTGTAAATTCCAAAACCACTTAATCTGATTTGTGCTTTGACCGCTTCCTCAGTTTCCTTTGATTTGAGCCGGTATGTTCTTGTACTTGCAGCTTTCTGTTGCCACCTCAACCACTGACCATTTAGCTCTGCAGACATTATGTAAACAAAAACAGAAAGGTACTTGCTGAATTTTGGGAGGCAAATTATTTCTCAACAAGAAATCAGGAACAGTCAGGAAATTATAAATTTTTGCTGATGCAGCATTGTAAAAATGTATTTAAATAGTTATCCTGACACTGACTGTGTTGCTTTTGCTTTGCTTTACTGGAGGTGACCGGTCACAAATGAAACAGGAGATTGATGTCTATTGACAGAACTGAAAATCAACTTTGAGTGAATTTTAGCTTATTTCTCTAAATTACTGCATGTACATGAATGAAACAGAGTGCATCTTTGAATATTGAAGGTGCTATTTAAAGTTCTTCAGGCAAGGTCAACCAGTACCTCATATATTACACAAATCTTTTGTTTTCACTGTTCAATGTATTCTTTTTGTGCATTTCATAGAGCCATACAACAGTCATCATTATCTGTTGAAGAGCTTTGTCTCAGTTCTCTGATTGTTATTGTGTGTCTTCATTCGAAAGCTCTGAGTCTGTATCATTTTAAAAAGAATAATAACCACATTATAATTGGCTGACATGATAATGTTTTTGAGTATAAATCATGTGTTTCTATCCTAATCAGAGAAATGAGACAGAACTTCACTATGGTTTGACATACTGTATACTTTTTTTATGGATATTATATTTGGTTATTTGTATTCAAGGTGTTACTGTTTGTAGTCAGTGCAGGACACAGATTATTGCATTGACTTATAGAATACACTGTGGTGTGTCTGCACAAATAGCAGTCCAGTGCAGCTTGGACAATGGCCCTTGTGATTTTAAAGTGTCAACATGTCCTGGCAGCAATTTTTGAAGATCTATTTTGATGTTCTTTACACATATACTGATCTGTTTGCCTTTATATTCAATTGTGTCAGTCAGAATATGTATTTGATATGTGAATAAATCTGTTTCTTTCATTTTGTTACAATAAAGACAGCTTTTACTATTTCTGCAAGTAATATATTACATGTTAGCAATTTTCATTAAGAGCAGGGATTCTTCTCAGGCAGGAGGGAGAGACGTGAGGCAGAGATACCCTGAGGTGAAAGGGACAGGTGGAAAGCCATTGGTACCTTAAAGGCTGACCCGGATGCTTCGAAGATGTGACCATTGCCATGGCAATCGACGTCCAGATATTAATCTCTTAGCTCGTAGCTCCGCCGTGTGGCTGGAAGTCCCTGGCGCACTGGAGAGCATTTATAAGTTTGTTCTTTTAAGGTTTCTTTGTGAACTTCACAATAGTTGTGCAGAACAAAATAAGCATAGATAAAAAAGGAAAGTCCTCCATTTTATGTTCATATGCCTTCCTTAACTGTCTTTGAGGTTCCCTAATGATTTCCACAATAACTCTGGTGAGGCTGCTTCCTGTTTTTATGTCCCAAACTGTGGAATATAGAAATTAAAAACAGAAATACCCATTTTCTATCTTGGCTCGGGGGTTCTCTGGTTTCTTCTGGTTTCAGGATTAAGGAACAAAGTATGACCAGCATGTTCGACGGTGCAGACAGGTTGCCAAAGTTTACATTTAAAAAATGCAGTGCAATTCTGTTTTAACGTGTGCAGCAAAAAAAGCACCAAAAGGTACAGGATGGCTCTTTACACGTCCATGGCACCAGACTCAAAATCGACCTGCAGTCAGAGCTCTGCAAGGAGGTGGAGAGCTGCCCAGCAGCAGCAGCTCCTCTTCTGGCCAAGAGAAAATCAGAACTTCTCAGCCAGCACCAAGCTGCTGGAGGCTGTATTGGTGGGCCTGCTCGAGGGAAGGGAGGCATGGGAAAACTAGGAATGCGCGTGAAGACTGTCAGACCCTGCTGCAGTTAATTAAGGAGTGGTGCTCAGAAACACTACCACTTGGGTCCACAGTGCCACAAACAACACAAAATGAAAGTAGTAACTGGCTCCTGCTATCCTCCCTGAGGGAGGGACCTATTATATCAATCTTAGATTTTAGATTTTTTTTCATGCTAATCTGTTATTGGCCAAAACACGTAAAAATGACGCTCAAAGGGAGGATGTCCTGCCTTGGGTCGTTACTAATGAACAATCAGAATACAATTGACACATCGTCGATCCAATGATGATTTACAAATTTCATCTTTAATTCTTTACCACTGTATGTACATGAGTGTGAAAAAACTTCCAGTAAAGAAATAGATGAATACAGTAGCATATTAGAAAATAATGCATTCTGTGTATAGATAAGGAGTGGCATGTATAAAACTGGTCAGAAATGCAGTTCAGAGTGGTCCTACACTTTGACCAACGAGTCTGAATATTCTTCGTGAAAAGAGCCGGAGAGGCTTCGTATTAAGAAGCTAAAGTCAAAGTGTTGTTCTTCAGTGCTGACTGCAGCAACTCCTCAGTGACGTATAATAAGAATCCAAATCTATCTACCCACAATGCCCCACCTCATGCACTGCAGGCAGCATCAGTAATTAAATTAATTTTGTATAGCCCAAAATCACAAATTTGCTTTACCATCTGTACACATACGACATCCTCTGTCCCAGGACCTAAGACATGCTTGTAATCACAGCTTGTCATGATTAACTCTCTGAATGACTACCCATGATTCATTGCACCAGTGCGTCAATATTTTTTAAAGATTGAAGGAGAGATTCTAAATGATATTGACAATATCATAATGGGTGGGATATTATTTAACTAAATCTATAATATACAACTAAATTCTTCTATTTGCAGATGTGGTGGAAACCCACTGACATGTAAGCATGATTCCATAGTTACATTACAGTCATTTAGCAGACGCTTTTATCCAATGGACTTACAATTCAGATCACATTTCTACACCGTAGGCACAGCTACGGGAGCAATTTTGGGGTCAAGTGTCTTGCTCAAGGACACATCGACATGCGACTAGCGGAGTCGGAGACGGGGATCGAACCGCCGATCCTCTGATTGAAGGACGGCCCTGCTCTCCACTTAGCCAGTCGTCCATAACGCTCTTAATTGGAAGGATTCAACTTTTTCATAGATTTCTGGAGCTTTCTTAAATAAAATGGGAGCTGAGACCAAGTCTGATCACTTAAGAAGGTTTATGAATGCTTATTTTTTATATTCATATAATACATCAAAAACAGTCGAGACCAAAATGTTACTCTTAGCGACTTCACACATACCATCCCAGATTCTGTCGGTGAGATAATGTGTACTTTCATTCAATAACTAAATACACTCCTGTATCTGTACCTTTTATGCAAAGTTATTCATCACAGCTAAGAGAAATGAGCACAATATAATATAAAAAAATAAATACACAGGTTAACAAAACAAGATATTTCCAACAAGTTCTCTTTATTGTTATTTTTCATATAAAAAACAAGTCCACTATAAAAGGTAAAGCCATTTTACAAAAGAAGAGAACAAGAAGCGACGGTACATACGTTAACATAGTTATCTGGAGTATGTTCAGGTTGAAAATCAGCACTTTAAAAGACACCATTGGTTCTTGTCAGCTTGGATTTTTCCTTGTCTGCTACTCAAAAACACTCCCAGTAAAACAGAGGTTCCAGTCTGCTGATACTGGTGCAATGTGAGGCACGGTGCAAACAGTAGTAACAACAGGAACAATTAGTCCCTCATGCACAGGGTACAGTATGAACTACCTATGTTTTAGCATGCAAATGAACAATGGTGCACATAACTGATCGGAAATTGGTAAGTAAGATCAGAACCAGAGTCTACATGCGAAAATCAAACCAACTCTCTAATTGGCTGCAAACACTTGACAGCTTTGAGCCACTGCTGCTGTCTGAGCAGTACACACAGTGACATCACCAGGGATTGTAGTTTGTTTTTACCCGACTGATGTAAGCCAGAGTAGCCAAAACACTTGAATGTGGCTCACTCACATGTATTAAAGGCCGTATGTGTACGATTTACTGGCTTAAATGACTGCGTCTTTCAAATGATTCTGCTAGCATGACAGTTTTTGTTTCTTGGCAAGTCACACCATCCCAAGGAGAATTGGGACTTTTTTTTTTTTTTTTATCTTCTTGGGTTCTCCCGCCACCAGAAATGTTCAAACCCAACACATGGGGGAATTTGGTACTATATCTGAGGGATCGTCCACCGACAAAGGTTTGCTTTGCAAGGCCAGTATGAATGGAACAGTCTATCAAATAATACAAATAGGGGAAAAAGGCCCATCACAATTTCTAATGTGTCCGTTTGTCTGACAGCACAATAAAACCCAAAGATATTCCCTAGGTAATGTGAAAAATTACTTAAATGATTTATCAATTATCAAAACATGTCATGATACATTTACAAGTGATCCCAACCGATGGATATGTGGAACATCAAAATGAATGGTTTTTTTCACAACAGACACTTTTTTTTAAATTTACATTTAGCCCCTTCATACGTCTTGAGCAGATCGGATAACTCAAAAAAGTGTCTAAATGCATCATAGAAGCATTCAAGACAGATTTAAATCTGATTGCTTGAACCATCTCAAGTGTAAATCAATCTCTGGATATGTAGGTATATCTACTCACTGTCTGATTATTTACATCCATCCAGGTCTGTCTCCTCTGTCCTCCTGAGTCACACTAGAAGTAGCAGTTGTTCTCTCTCTCATTAAAGCAACAAAGAAGAACAGATCTGGCCATTAATACCACACACAATAACATACAGAATCTGTGTGGGCGGGACAGCATTTATCTGTATGAGTGAGTTAGAGCCACGAGGGCAATAAAAACTTCTGCTTCATAGTTTATAAATGAGATTCATTCATACGTTTGTGTTAGCTTATGAATAATAATGAATAAAGCTAGCTACTGTTGTAACCAGACTGCTAAAGTGCAGAAGTTCTTCTTTTTCTGGCATAATAGCAGTTACCAGTATACCACCTACTTCTGGACCCTAATTTACATGTAGCTGGGGAAACAAAGACAGATTGCTATCAGGTTTGTGATCTGGCCATCATGGGTGCATATATATATATATATATATATATATATATATATATATATATATATATATATATATATATATATATGAGGCAAATGGCAAATTACAAGTGTAATTGGGATCTTTGACTTGTCATGGCTGGAAAAGCACAGATGTCATTAATCTTACTAACCACTTCATTCTATGTAGCTTAATAAATCAGTACTGGGACACAGAGCCGACATTAATGTTATTAATTCTACCTTTGCTTCTCCTTTCCTTTCCAATGTGTTCAAAATGTCTGCTGTGAAAAACACCCATAGTGCAGTACTAGAGGTCAATTAGACTGCTCAATCGTAGATCAGTTTGTCATTTCAACTGGAATTTTGGTAGACAGAGAAAATGACAGACCTCTGTAACAGATGTGATGAAGGTCTGAAGAATTTGAAATGACTGTTGAAAGAGTTTCGCTGATGATGTTATACGAACGCTGTCCATATCGGATTCATACAGATGTATTAAACTCAGTCACTGTAATGCCAAGTGTGTTGACTTGACAGGTGTAGTGTGAATATTGCGTGTGACAGTGACTTGTGTAAACCTCCTTCAATGACAAACACTGGTGTTGGGTGAGAGTTGAACTGTTGCAATGACTGAAACATGATGACGGTAGACTGTGTGTGGAGGAATGCCTGGATGTGTGTGTTGTGTTCAGTCAGTGAGGGGTCCATGGAGACGGACCACCTGTCTGTGAGTGCAGTCATCCGTACAGGATGACCTGGTGTGTGTGTGTAACTCTGTGAGTATTTACTGGATTATTTCAGAGTAACAGGAGTCTCCTGAAGACACATCTGTGTCTCCGTCTGTCTGATGCAGCTTCATGTCTCTTTCTACCAGGAGGGAGCGGTGTTGGCCAGTCGTCTCATGCGCCTAGAAAAACACATTTTGCTCACGTTATTTCAAGAATTCTGCAAAAAGGAATGATCTCAGCATCTGGATTATGGTTCTCTACTTAGACAAGACTAATATTATATAGAGGAACTACACAAAGGGACTAAATAAATGAACATGCAAAAATAGGTTTTGTTTTCTTTGTCCCTCGCTCTTATTTCTGTTTCTGTGCACGCATACCAAAACCATACCGAGCCAAGTCAGCTGATTCAAGTCCAGCCGGCTACTTTATTATAGGAATGTTTGATGGCTTCAAAACAATGGGAGTATGATGATAACTTGTATCCGTCCTGCCCCCACATACTTTATACGAGTGGTTCTCAAACTTTTTATCAATAATGTACCCACTTTAAAATATTGTTTTGGTCAAGCACCCCCTAACAATTTTAGGTAGGTAGTCGTTGGTTGTTGCCGCAGTTGACAATATATGCAAGATTGCATTAAAAATAGAAATATTGAATGCAAAATGTGGTTTATTTAACTTTTTTATATTATTATTATCGCGTAATTATTTGAGTAATTATGCATGACTGTTATTCTTTAAATTAATATTTTCAAACTATCAATTCGGCTCCATAGACTGTCATCAATGGTTTCAGATTTTCGTAATGTTCAGGCTGCTTTAGTGGATTTAGAGCTGGTTCCTGGTTAAACGTTGTGTAATAGTGATACTCGTTACCCGGAGAGGTTGGAAGGAGATACGAGTTTCTAAAACGTGTGAAGCCAACAGATGATGTGGTGGTTCACTGCGTGTGTGGAGCTTAGCGAAGTGTCAATTACAGCAACCAAAATCACTTTTGATTTACTTATGAGCATGTTGGTATTGTTTTACCATAGATATCTCGGGGTTTGTTAAACCAACTAAATTAACTTGCACCTTGCAAATTAGTCATTCCTTATTTGTTGCACCATTTGTTTCAATGCTATGCACACTTTTTGACCATCCAAATGACATCTAATTTACATTTGAGCGTTCTTGTACTAGACCTTCTGTTTACTGAAGAACATCCTTCTTCAAGCAGCCAGCAATATACGGCGGTCAATTTTATTCTGTCAAATGTAATTTAAGCAACAGCTCTTGAAACAACAAACCTCGTGTAGCAATAGGTACAATGGAGTAGATATATATTTATTGAATGAACGTAAGTATTCTATCTGCATCCGACTGTCTCACCTTGTGTTCCTGTCTTGGTCTCGGATCTTCTTCTCCATTTCGGCATCTGTGAGGGTCTCCAACAGGGGGCACCACTGGTCTGCATCACCTGTGTTGCGGATGGCGATCTCTACTGTCGGGAGTGGGTTCTCACTGTGTTAAGCACATTACAAGCACGGCAGTACTGAATCAGTCCAACATAATACACCAAAGTACATCAGCTCATAATGGGTATAGAAAATAAGGAATAAGACTACATGTCCTCCAACGTCAATGAAAGGTTGTAGTATTCATTTGAAGTCAAACCTCTTCAATACATTCTATGTCTACCTTAATCATAGTGTGTTTAGACCACTGCCCCCATTGATTCTACCGACTCTGTTGAAGCGAGTGGCTGAGTTACCTGAAGGCATAGGTCCTCTGGTGCCAGCTGAGCTGACCGCGAATGCTGTAGGCGATAGTGGTGACAAACTCTCCGCCCAGACCGAGCTCAGAGCACAGCTTCAGTGCAAATGACTCCGGCGAGTTCTCTCTCTCTGACATGTCCCACTCAAACTGGTCCACCAGAGAAATGTTCCCCACATGGATGTTCAGCTGAGGAATGGAGAAAAACAAATACATGTTTTTTACCAACTTAATCCTCTGTTAGCAATACGTCTTTAAAATGGCTTATTTGGGGTTCACAGTGAAATTGAATTCTATGGTTTATGATTTTGCGTCGGAGTGACTAACTGAGAACAGACAGGGATAACCTACAGACGGGATATAACCTTGTTTTACATCTTCAATGTTGTTAAGCAAGAGGAAAAAACTAAAAGAACACCACCAACCAATTTAAAAAACAAAAACAGTCTAATCTTTGGAAAATATTCAAAACTGTGGCATTTTTTTATTTTATTATACTATATTTATCCCGGTAAGGGGGAAATTTGTCTCTGCATTTGACCCATCCCTGTATATAGGGAGCAGTGGGCTGCCTATTCAGTGTCTTGCTCAGGGACACTTCGACACATGACACGTCCCAGGACTGAACCGTCGACCTTGCGGTTACCAGACAAATTGATATTCAGATACAAACGGGTTGGGAAAAAAGCCAGCGAAAGGTACAAAACTCTACAGCTACCAGAGAATGAAGTGGGTTTCCAGTTCTGAAAGACTGTAATAGGTTTGTCGAACTAACTTTAATATGTTGGTGTACAACTAACTCCGACACTAGACGGAAAGAAATTGAGCAAGTGATGGGAAAATGAATACCAGAAAAAAAGGTTATTGATCGTAATATATCGCAATGTTTGTTATTGCAAAATTTATAAAATCACATCATCAATCATGTTGACGTGTAAATTAAAGGTGCAAGACACAAGATTGGGAGCATTTTGATTGCCTCTCAACGGCTCTCAACATGGTGAAGGCGAGCCGGCGGCTCACAGTTGACGGTGTTAACCTTGCAAACAACGGCGAAAGTGCTGACAGAGCCAACAGTGTTTACCTGAGAGAGAACTGGAGGGTGGGTGCTACGCTTCCGCAATATAAATATTCTTCTTACCATCACCGATCACCGTCTGCCATTATGAATCCAAATTGAATGTATTCAGGGTCATATTTCCTCACCACACGCTTTGGAGCATTTAAAAGGTGTAGGGTCGTCTCCCACATCACTTTTTGCTTTAAACTATCCATTTTGTGTCACTGCATCCGAGGGAACTTTAGCAAGCTAACAGTTACAAAGCTGATGGTGTGTTGCAATGTTCTAACCTAACTGGTCATTGCAATAACGTTTTGTTGATTTGAATTACTATGTTTTTTATTCATTGTTGAGCACATTGATATATAAAAATAACTAGTTTTGTAAATTACCAAAAAATAATAATATTTTTATCAAATTCAATATAATCCTTTGGCAGTACCTTCACAGGCCTCTAGGTGGTACTCTGCTGACCACTACTGAGCCCGGGCCAGTGGCTGGGAATAGCTGTTGTAACCTATACTTGAGCTTTTGGTAACTTAATAAGGAAAATACATTCAACATTAAAACAAAATGGGAAACGAGGGTTAATCTGATAATCACACAAGAGAAGTGGGAGGAGATATTTAGACAACATTGGAAAACAACAAGCTCTCCATCTTGGAGGAATCCCTGAGGAATTGTTGTTCCTTTGGTTCAGCACGCACCTTGATGATAACTCTCTGGTCTGACTGCTCTTCCAGTACGCTGTCAATGGGGTAGGACTCAATCTGCTGACGAATGGCTGAGGCAATGGCGGGGACGAAGGCCAGAGGATTTAGGTCCAGGTCATCACATAAAATCTCTGCAAACATCTCTGGGGTCATCAGTTTCTCTGAAGAGGGACGGATTGGGAGGGTTAGAGACAATTCTAAAATGTAATAACTTGATATAACAGAAAAATTAAACAGTAGACAATACTGTACGCTTTGGATGTTGGTAAGCTAGTTGACGTATGTATTAACCATTCATGTTCCACGTGAAGGCATCTCGCAGTTTCTGTCCGTCAATCTCCATGTCTAGACGAATGGGAACCAGCGCCTCTACCTGGGCTGCGTTCTCATGGATCACTGCAGGGTCGTGGTCATCAAAGCTGAGCAAGACACAAGACACAGAAAACCTCAACGTTGCATTATTATTGTGTATCCGAGGAATTATAAATCGTCTTCAAAAAAAGATGCAATGTGTAAGATCTGGCCAGAATTTTGGTTTAAACATTTTTTTTTTGAATTAACTAACATCAACAACGGAATATGAAGACATTACAGTGTTGACATGATGTCAAGGATGGCTATGTATTGTGTTGTTGAGATATCTACTGAAATGAGCATGCTAACCAGCTAGCCCCGGCCCATCCTGTCTTTTCATACCACTTGTACCTCAAGAGGCACTAGTGAGTCACTGTAGCGTTCAGTCTGTCCTCAGTCCAACATGAGGACGAAGACGTAGTCAGGGTTCCCACTCTTTTCTAGAGATCATTTTCAGGGATCTAGCTGGTATGATATATACACTAAATCCTATTTTTTTTCTTATAAATTAAACTAACCATTGCTGCCTGAATTTGACCATAACAATGCAGCATTGCTTTTAAAGGACGATGCTAGCACAGTAAAAAAGCACTGTTAGCCAGTATTTAGGGCTACCATTCATCGTGTTGACTCTGACTTCCCATTCATTATCCATCTACTATCAAACTCTCTCAACCATGCCCAACACACATTTGAAACCACTGCCCTTTGCCAAATTTGAATCACAAATGTTTAACCTTGCAGCTGAAACAAGCTAGCAAGCACGTCAATTTTAGCAACAGAACCTAACATTCTAACCAATTTAACATTATTCAACCATTAAAAACCAGTTGGGAAGAACACAAAGATATATATATTGTCATCAAACCTGCATGTGCTACCATGTGACGTGACATCGGGGTGTGTCCACAGCGTTTCCACAGCATAACCAAAATACTCTCCTGAACGCATCATTATGAAGCTCAAAACAACCTGAAACAACATTAGCTTTGCAGGGCTGTGCTGCCCACCGGCTGCTAACAGCTAACGTTAACGAGCTTCCTCCCGCATCGAAGAAGAAGGTAATGAGCCTACGCAGGATAAATTAGACTAGGATTATACTGCAAGAGTTGTGTGAGAGATATTGTGATATAGCTTTGCTGCCCACAATTACTTCAATTCATCAAGATTTTTCACAGATTTTGTCTTTTTTGTTAACTGTGGGGAGGCATGCAAAAAAAAAAAACTTCTCTTCAAGAATTCAAGCTAACACGAGGTGAGTGTAATTGTTATACAAATGGTGATTATGTGGGTGAATTATTCCTTTAATATCACTCTCAAATGCCCATATGTGCATTGAAAGACCTATTTATCTGGCCACAAACGTCAGTGGAATCCTCTTAGAAAGAGATCTCTTTGAGTTTCTCCTGACTTGAACAGTTAGGAGCTACCTTTAGCCTGAGGATATATTGTTTCACAACATAACAGAGATGCAGCGCTTGTGCCACAAAGTTGCACTTTTTGTTGTAAAGCTTTCTTACCACAGAGGGAAGGTCCTTTTCTTGTCACGGCCCATTCGGTTGCGGTTGATGGTGGTGGAGCAAGGCACAGCATCGAGATGGTGAGAGCTGTTGGGCAGCGTGGGGACCCACTGACTGCTCCGCTTTGCTTTCTGCTCCCTTATAGAAGGGGGAAAAAAACAAGCTTGACACGGGTTGACAAGAAATGAAGTATTGTAATTCCATTCAATTGAGGGACTCACAAGAAACAGATTAAGATATCCTGACTGGCTCAGGCTTTCTGTTATCAATTTGTAGTTTCCAAGCCATGCTGAGATAACCCTGATGATGACATCACCATGAATTCATCAGGATTATTTTCTGAGATTTTTTAATACTCCCTTCATTTGTAAAATTGGTGAACTGTTATCTAACTATGGTACAACTCATTTCAGTGCTGTGAAAAGTATTTGGGGCCCACATCTGCTCCTTCATGTTCTGAGACCACGGTGCATCTTGAATCACATTCTTTTTGGGACAATGAAAACAAAATGAAAATGTAAAAACAACAACAAGAACACAACAAATGCTAAATGAGCCATCATCTCATTGAAGTTACCTGAGGTAAGCCGGGGGCTCTGTGCTGATGGACACTGCCTTGTATTTCTCATCATTACCCTCGAAGATCTCTTCACATTCTGAAGCCTTCAGCAGAGTAACACTAGTGGCTACAGATGGACAATGGCCAAGACAGAAACACAGATGCATGTCAACTTTTACTCACATCTTAACTGCTGAATCTTACATGCATTGTGGCTATAATTGCTAAGGATGTCTAACTGATGCAGTTGCTATCATTGTCATAATGTTTTGGGATTTTTTTTGTTGGGTGGGTTAAACATGGTAGCTATCTGGCCACGTTAAATCTAGTATCCCCACCTCCTGTATGCTGGACAGTGTGATGTTTTATCAAACACCAGTATAAGGAGCCAGAGCGGATGTCATAACAAACAGTGCCTCCCTCGCCACACTGTTTGTATATTAACCAAACTTAAAACACTGACACTACGAGTAAAACACCTGCATTCAGAACCTTAGTCAAGTATGTTATTATCAGCAAAATATTACTTTAAGTACTGAAATTAAAAGTACCCATGCAGTAAAATGTTCCATGTCAGTGTTACTATTATAGCTGATGTTTTAGGATATACAGTATATTATTGCTGCATTAACGTGTATGCTGCATGTTTTTAACTAATTTATATACTGTTGGTTAGTTTAATCTACAGCAATGCATCATATTCTATAAGATCATCAAATGTTTGCAGCGCCAGTACAGCACAGTACAACATTTACCTCTGAGATGTAGTGGAGTAAAAAGTACAATATGTACCTCTGAGATGTAGTGGAGTAAAAAGTACAATATGTACCTCTGAGATGTAGTGGAGTAAAAAGTACAATATGTACCTCTGAGATGTAGTAGAGTAAAAAGTACAATATGTACCTCTGAGATGTAGTAGAGTAAAAAGTACAATATGTACCTCTGAGATGTAATGGAGTAAAAAGTACAATATTTACCTCTGAGATGTAGTGGAGTAAAAAGTACAATATTTACCTCTGAGATGTAATGGAGTAAAAAGTACATTATGTACCTCTGAGATGTAATGTAGTGTTTAATGGCGGATTGAAAACCACCTGTATAGTGCCACCTAGCATCTGTGTCTGGAGTGATATTCGGCCAATCCAACGACGAGGATTGTAACCAATTAAATTTGGTGAAACAATGGCGACTGGGTCTGCCCACTTAGTGTCAAAAAGAAAACCACGAGCGATAGAAGTGGTGCACCAGGAGGCACTCCTTGCTCTAAGCATGGTTTTGTCCTTGCATGCTTTAAGTTAGCTCGCGCTTCTGCTGCGTGAGCTACACAGACGCTCGCAGATCTCCTTCATGCTCACATTTTTTTACATCGATTTGCCTTCATACTGCTGCAGTCTCCAAATGTTCTCCAGCCTACAAACTAGTTTTACTTGTTCAAGGTGAGCAGGAGGATTTTCCAGTTCTGTCGTTTCTCCATCATCACCGAATTTGACAGTCGACACATTTTCTATAAATTCTTTACAATAAAAGTCCCCTGTCGTTTTTTTATTCAAAAGCTTTTGTTTTGATGGGTTTTCATGAGCAGTAACTCGGGAGAGCAACTGTGTGGGGGAGATGACGGAGACGTTTGATGAATTGGCCAGACTGTGTCCACATGCTGTCCACACATCACTGAGATCTGAACTCAGTGTGAGCCTGGCAACCTCAGCATGTGATCTGGCAGATCAGATCTCAGTGAGCCAAGATGAAATGTGGGAGCGTGCAGACTGGGCAGCTAATGCATGCTGGCATGGTCGGATGACAGAAGTCCTATTGGAAAGACAAGTGTAACCACGACCTACGTTGACAAGTCACTAGTCTGACTGGTCACTCGTTTAAATTTATTTTGTTAAAATTGTTTATAGCTGCAATTATTAAATATAAACCTTATAAACAACCTATGGACATCCCAAATTACTTTATTTTTGTCCAGAGGTGAAAAAAACCCAAAGACACACCACTCACCATGTGATGATGCTACGATTTTCTTCCTCTCCTCCACCGAGGCCAGCCTCCTCCATAAAGATGGATATCGTTTATACAGAGAGCCTCTGAACATGCGCAGGTAGTTTCCAACCTGGGGAAGAAAAGCAGATCGTTTACTTTTAGTAACCCCCCCCCCCACTCCCTAAATACAGATATCTTCAAAAATAAACATATCAGTATGGTTCTGTTTATCGCTTATTTACAAATTCAATACTTTGGGTATTTTTTTAACTTTTTAATATGTTATAGGGTAAGGGAAGTTATTCATTAACAATTCCATTTGTTTTTTTATTTCAAAATTGATGAGCAAAACTTGGAAATGGGTTGAAAGTGATGAAGCTTCCTCGTGGCTGGTAAAGAGCTTCCCTTTAGGACTGTCTTTGAACTGTGGGAGGAAGCTGGAGAACCCGGAGGGAACCCACGCTGCCACGGGGAAGGACCGCATGGGACCTGAGCTGACATTTTCAGCTCAGGTTCAAACTGCACCATCTTTTCATTAAATACATTTGAGAAGTTGAAAACGTTCCTCAATTTGCGTTGCAGCTTGTCATTAAGGGGTGATGGTGGGTCTCGCAGCCAGACCAGTTGAGAACCACTGCTTTAGGATATTGTGAAGTATTCAACTTCAACAGCTGGGATATTGTCCTTTGCAAAGAGGAACAATGTGGAGTCTGTATTTGGTCTGTTGTTGCTTAACCGATAGTGGGCACAACATGAAACTTGGGGATGTAAAGAAGTGGCTGACCCCTCACGGTCGTATGCCTTCGCCAACCAGTCAAGTTGCAGTTTACATCCACGTCCGTCAGGCCTCTCACAATATAAGACTTTGAAGGATTTTAATAAAAAAAAGGTAGTGAGTGTATGGTTTTGGAAGTTATCACTATATTGACGCGTGTGATTCCAGTGAATAATTTCCAGTCAAAAACATGCTGTCTTTACTTAGAGACTATTTTAACAGAGAAGTACAGAGGACTGATAGAGAGGTTGTCGTCACCTGAAGGTCAACATCAGCAAAACCTATGAGCTACCAGAGGAACAGGAGCACCCTGTGCTGGTCGTTATCCAGGGAGAGGAAGTGAAAGAACTTTGGGGTACAAATCAATAAACTGGACTCACAACACCGAAGCCCTCTTCAGGGTGAGACAGAGCAGACTGTTCTTTCTGCAACAGGCTCCTACAGGCTCCTATCATGCTGCAGTAGTCGGTGCTCTGTTCTTCGTGACCAGGTGGTTGCATCAAGACCTGAAGGTCACCAGTCTCTCAATAAGCGATTAAGGAAGGCCAGCTAGGTGATCGGCGGAGTGAGGACAAGGGACAAAATAAAACCATCTTGGATAAACCTTGTAACCCTCTCTACAACCAGACGGGCAGATTGGCAGCTCGATGCAGAGAGAAGGATAACGAACAATATCGAAGCCTGGGAGCTGCTCTTCTTCAAGCTGAGGCGCCTTGAGGCAAAGTTTTTGATTTACGTTAGGGATATATAAATGAAAGTGTTGATATATAAACAAATGATTTGACTTTGCTGTTCTTGATCTGCTGTATGCCTATTGGTGTGTAAGTTAATTGAGAGAAAAAGAAAGAGCCCTTGTATGTGTTCACATACTTGGCCAATAAAGCCAATTCTGATAGACCACGAAGTTATAGCATGACAGTAGACGATGCTTCACATATGGATGTTGCTGCAAAGAAGCTACAATGGGTAAAATGTGGACGCTTCCCACACATCTTCAACCCGGCACCACATTAGATCTGTACAATCACCAATCAAGATTAGTGTCACCAATTCAGTCTCCGTGTAAAAGTAAAATATGGCCACAATATGAGTTATGGTGTTGAATAGTGGCCAGAAAAGTGATTTTGAAGAACATTATGTCACAATGAAGTTGATCTTTTGATTATAAAATGTCATCACTAGATATAATACTATATAAGTATCAACTCCCCTCTGACCTTGTCATGGTTTATATTCTATAATAAGTATTTTTTGACACTGATCAACAGAGAAAAAAACGATGGTTATAAAAGGTTAAATAACTGATTGCAAAGTCTTTCTCTCCTTTCAAGTAAATATTGGGAATAGGCAACTTTGGCAGCAGTTAGAGCCTTGATTCTATGTGCATAGGTCTCAATCAGCTGTACAAGGGTGGACATGGAGGATCTCCTCCTCAGTTGAAGTTCTCTTACTGACACAGGTATATCTCTGTACGTTAAGCCTTCACGGGCCTGCTGCAGTGAAGCACCACCACCGTGGGTCTCTGCCTTCTTCTGATATTGTGGATGTCAACACAAATCAAAGTGTTCAAGAAGCTAAACCCATCAGACCATAGACGCTCTTTGTTCCAGAGCATCTAGTTTAGTGAGACACAGTGAGCATCTCAAAGCCAAGACTAAGATCACTTACTGGGTAGACCTTCTTTAATACTCACTCTTTTATGGCCCCAAGACCTGGTGTTAGCGTTCCTGCTCTTTCAAACATCTCTAGTTAGTATAACATAGTAACGTAGAGCCGTCACTACTGTAGACATATATGGTTTAGCTTTAGAATTGGTATGTTCAAATATCAGACGTGGATACAGACTGAGGGAGTTCGCACGTTACTTCATGTTGATTAAAACAACTAACGTTATACTAGACTGGAATTACAAGTTAACGTTACTGCAAGACAGCACAAGATAGTCTGTTAATTTATTTATTTGGTTTTGAACATATAAATTATGTTTCACTTGCCGGTTGCTGGCCTTACTTTAGCCGATAATATCCCGTTCTTCGTTTTTAGGCATTTCTTTGTTTAAGAAACCATCAATGGGGCTGGTTAGCATGCTAGCATCAACTAGCCAGAAGAATAGATAACTGAGGCTAACGTTAGGGTAGCAAGCTTTCAAAGTAAATTAATAGATAGTCACATACCTCTGACCCAACCATGTAAAAGTCTCCATCTTGCTCTAATTGGAATTTAACTGGTTTCTGGCCAAACGTTTTACTAAGAGCCAATTGCATCTTCACGCAGTCTTTAACCAGCTATTTTAAGCAGCCTTCTCTTCTCCAGATGCGTTTGAGACATATGATAAAAATGGGAAATCAGGGAGTCCTTGACAATTGCGTTGACTTCAGTTTTCTGCATTTAAAAACACCAGCTAGGACAATGTCAACCAAATAGGTGTATAACTGCATAAGGAGAAAGCAAAACATGCTAAGACTACAACCACTGCTGGACACGTCCCGCTTTAGAAAGTGTATTAACCCACATCTGTGATGTGGATTTCTAAGTCTTTGTTGAAGTTTTTTTTTCGAAAATCACGAACGCTGCATTGGTCTTCTTCTTCTTCTTCTTCTTCTTCTTCTTCTGTGGTTTTTAACGGCAGCTTGCATCCTTTTTGTTGCATTACTGCCATCTTCCGGTTTTCTATGTTCCCAACTACTACATTTTCCCCATCAGTCCCGTTTCTCTCAAAAAGTTTGTAAAGCACCTTCTTCCCAGATTACTAGATCCCCACTCTATTATATTATTCCACTCTCTTCCTCTCATCCCTAGTCTTTGCATTTCTCTCATCATGACCCTTCTTTCTGAGCTGTGTCTACTACAGGAGGTGATGACATGTTGTACAGTCTCTGGTGCCTGGCAGAGCTCACAAAGACCGGTTGGATGCTTCCCTATCATGTGTAGATTGCTGTGCCCTATTCTTAATCTTGATATTGTGACCTCTTCTCTCCTGTTTCCTCCCCTGTATCTTACACTGCTCACTTTACTCTGAATTGAATGTAGGTGTCTCCCCCTAGTCTCCTGGTCCCATTGTTGTTGCCAGACTTTGTTGATATTTTTCCTGATGATGCCCTTTCCCTCTGCTTTGGATAACTTGATACATACGTCTACTTTGTTTTCCTTTATTGCTTGTTTGGCTAGTTTGTCCACTTTTTCATTTCCTCTGATACCTACATGGGCCGGTACCCATATAAATACGACTTCAGTGCCTCGTTCTACTGCTCTAGAGTGCTTTGACATTATTTTTAATAACAGATCTTGTCGAGTATTGGACACACCTGACTTCAGACTAGCGAGTGCAGACATGGAGTCACTGCAAATAAGGACTTTGCCTGGTCTGTGTTGGTCAACCCACTCTAGTGCCAAAATAATTGTATACAATTCAACTGTATACACAGCTAAAAAGTGCGTTTAAATATTTCAAATTTGTGACTAGGAACTGCAACAGCAGATCATGTATTGTCTGTATCTGGATCTTTTGATCCATCGGTAAAAACATGCACATGTTCTGGGTATACTTTATCTGTGTACTCATAAAACTCACTCACTAAATCAGTATTTTTCCATCTTACCTTAATTTGCTGCAACTCCATGTCCACCTCTGGTTCTTTATGCAGCCACACAGGAGTTATTGGCCAAATGACAGTAGGGCAAAGCTCTATATCAGAGACTCCTAGGCTTCTTGCTGTTGCTTCTCCTATCCAGCCAAAACTTGTCTTTGGTACTTTATGTCTTTCCCAACATGCCTGTAATACTTTTTTAGTTGGATGATTATCTTCATGACCTCTCAGATTTATCCAATAATTAACCAACAGTTGTTTTCTGCGAAGACACAATGGCATTTCTCCTGTCTCTACTTGGACGGCGCACACAGGTGATGTTCTTACTGCTCCTATACAAACTTTGAGGGCCCTGGTCTGGATAACCTCTAGCTGTTTAAGTGTGGTTTCTGATGCTGAACCATATGCTATACTACCATAATCTAATCTGGATTTAATTAGAGTTTTGTAAATGTGTATCTGGGATGAAACCTCTGCTCCCTAGTCCAACCCTACCAGACATCTCATTACATTTATAACTTTTTTACACTTATCACTAACGTTTTTAATGTGGTCTTTCCAATCTGCTGTCAAAGTGTACTCCTAAAAACCGAAATGACCATTTCTAACTTGTTTTCATAGATTCAGCTGAAAGTTTCTCCTAGTTCTCTGTCTCGTAAAGAACATTTTTTCAGATGAGAATTTAAATCCCCATTTCTTTCCCCATATTTCAACTTGTTTTATCCCTTCTTGCAGTTTTTGAACATGTTCCAAATGTCTTCCTTTTTTCCATAAGGCCCCATCATCTGCAAATAATGACCTTCCCATATCTGGTGAGACCGTTCCAAAGATGTAATTTATTGCAATGGAGAGTAATATAGGATTTACCACACTCCCTTGTGGAGTCTCATTTTCTACCTCATATTTTCTTGACCTTTCAGCTCCTACTTTTACCTGGATAGTTCTTTTATTTAAAAAGTCCATTATCCAATTAAACAATTTCCCCGATTCCCATTTGATGCATTTTTATCAAAAGACCTTCCCTCCATAGCATATCACAACCCTTTTCTACATCAAAGAATACTGCTGCCACAGTTTCTTTATTAACCTGTGCCTTTCTTACCTCATCTTCTAGACATAAAATTGCATCCAAGGTTCCCCTACCTTTCCTAAATCCACTCTGACACCCTACTAATATCTGTTGTTTCTCTAAATAATACATTAATCTTTCGTTTACCCTGCGTTCCATAAGTTTACATATATTTGATGTTAGGGCAATTGGTCTATAATTTGATGGCTTCCTTATGGGGACAATAAGCTGCATTGGTCTTACTCTTCGTTTCAATGTAGAGGAACAATTTCCAAAGCCCACTACCGCCCCCTACTGATCTAAAGTGAGACTAGATTTAACCCACGTTTATCCGCAAAGACAATGGCATTTCCATTTCATTGGGGAGTAGTCAAATTTTAAATCCCATTTGCTATATTACAATAAATACTTAATATTTAGTGAGATCAAAACACACAAAGCCCACATGTAGGAATTCGATGTATGAATGTAAACGTTACACTGAAATACAGTGCATTATGTTGGTTATAATTGGCTTTTTAAGTCTGACAGTAAAATCCAACTCCATTTGTATAGCAGTTTTCTTAAGATTATTGAGAAGTGCAAAATACAACAGAATAACCAGTTGTAATACATAAAAAATTATGACTTCACTACAGTCCATTACTCATCTCAACCCACTATACAATAGTACAGATGATTAGAAACTCAATTTAGGCCCATATACTGTATATATTTTTTGTTCCAGTGCAAGCATAATTCAACAAAGCTTTTCAATCCTCCTCCTAATTTGACATATGCATTTCACACTTCTTCATCTCATTAGCTTCTTTTATCCCTTCTCTAGAGCAACAAACAGGTCAAATATTATCTACCAGGATTCATAATCCATTTCCCACAAACCAGATCACATGGTAACATTTAAAAAATAAAAACAAAACAAAATTCAAAATGTGTGGGAAATCCATAAAAAACAAACAAAGGGGTTGTCACAAACAATAACATTGGCACCCCTTTTGTATACGACATAACTACACATATCTGATTTAAGGCTGTTTGTATCAAATACAACACAAAAGGAGTACAGCTGTGAAAACTTAACCTGATAGAGGAGGAAAAGCTGGAGTTGAGAAAATAGTACAAATCTTGATATTTATATCACAATGAACTGCTGTGAGAACAGAGAATGCAGTTACAAGACCCTTTCTACAGACAACAATGCTATTTGTATGTATCAATTAGTCTGAGATGTTTTTGGTTTCAAGCAATACTACTACAGATCAAAGAGATGAAACCAAAGCATCATTTGCCACACACATTTATTTCTTTAAAAAGTGAAATGAGAAAAAGAATGCATTCGCCATCTGAATAAATTCATTTAGATATTTTACTGCTGCATTGTTTTCTCTTTAATATGACAGTTGTTTTGTATCCTTTTTTTTTTTTTTTTTTAGATTGAAAAAAACATCACCGGAGGCCAAAGGCTCACAATCCAGAGTTCCATCAGAAGCTTGTGATCTCTCAAATAGTCTTAGAGCAAGGATCTCGCACCAAGAAGAGTTTCTGGGGATGATATAAGCCCATATACAAAGACAACAGACGTTATCTCTAGATTTGGCAATCTTCATCCAGAACTAAACAAACAAGTCCAAAACAAAGACCATGTTCGTCCCCTTCATCTCTCTGAGGGAATGTCCTTGAAAGTGACCTGACAATCGGACACCATCTGTGGCCATATTTAACCTCCAAGGCGCTGTCCCTCTCCCCAGGCAAATCCTCCCGGGCGCTCCTCGGGCAAAGGGTTGTAGTTGGCATCTTCCTCTGGTGTGTCAAACAGCATCTTTCTGTGGGAGACACGCAAAGGGGGAGGATGAGGGATTTTCTAAAGATTTCTGATTGAACACCCATGATCTAGTGCCCCATCAAGCCAAAATATACACTGTACACAAAATCTCATTGCAGATGGCCATGAAACTCCCTAAGCAGGTTCAGGCTCCCCAGAGGACGGACCCTTTTCATTTTGGCTACTCTGCAAGCTTTCCTCTAGCCACCATAAGGACAAAATACAGACCGGTAAATTCATTCATTCCTACACTTTCAAATTGTAGGGTGTACTGTATATTGAATCTTACAGGTTTAGGCTTTCAGCACGGTTTTAATCAGCAAAGATTTTAGAAGAAACCAGAAACTCACATGATAGATGGGGTCTTGAGCCACCTTCCACCACCTGGCTGGTTGGGGAAAACATCCTCCAGAAAGAAGTACACATGGCCAACAGCGATACCTCAAGAATGGTAAAAAAACATTTTAACACTTGGCACTATTCATACTGTACACCAACAACCACACCAGTTCCATTTTAGCACATCACCAAATAATAAATAAGGACTGCAGATGACAGTGATAGGTACCTAAAAGATCAACAATGATGGAGTTTCCCAGCAGAAGTGAGAATCCCATCAGCACCCAGGGAAGGAAGGGGGCCTGGAAATTCAGCAGGCCAAAGAAATTCATGCGAACATTTGGATTTCGCCGACTCCACACGTACACCAGCATGATAGTGAAGGCTTGGCCCAGAAACACCAGGCTTACAAAAGTGCCAAATATCTGACACCTTGTTAAAGAACATGTCTTGGAAAATCTTTGAACAAACTGATTATTGTATAGCCATGCTGGTGCCAAATAAGGAGGGCTACGCCACAATTAACGCAGTCTGGATGAGACGAAGAAATGATTCTTACCAACGAGAAATATACAGTATATGTTAGTTATTATGAGGTAAGTGATGGTCAGTGGGACAGAAGTGGCATACCACCAACAATGGGCATATGGTACACCACTGGTATATGAATATGAAAAGCGGCAAAAGTGTTGCACACAGCAGCAGCATATCAGAATACCACAAGCTTGTGATTATTAAATCTTCCTTTCCTTTACACAGTACAAGTGCAATGCATTGTTTATGGTAAAAAACTAAGGCGCTATATCCAAGTCCTTCACAATGCTTAAAAGTAGGTGTGCTTCTCCTTCCAACCAGAAATGTAGGCTTTTCCTCTGGGCGTGTAGCTCTACTCCAGCTTTGCAAACTGTTGCCGAGTTGGTTTGTGTTCAACTCTCAGAGCTGGTCGTAAACAGGAAAGAGGCATATTCTGAATGAGCTGTATACATGTCCAAAGAATGCTCCTAAAACCTGAAGAATATCAACACATCACACATGTCTTCATCTGAAAATGCTCCATTTCAGAACATCCAAACGGAATATGATGTCTTTGAACCATATCAAGTTCGGAATATTATCATATTGGGAATAATATGAATAATATGAGTGTGCATGTAAACGTAGTCAATGTTGAAGTCAATATAAGTAATACATTATTTACTGGTCATTGAACTGTTCACTACAGCCCTCATTATCTGTACATGAAAATGATTTTCAATGGAACATTAATGGAAGGATACGGTCATCAGAAGGCCACCAAAGAGGAACATGAAGACAAAGTCAGCCGTGCGTCCCCTGAAGGAGCCCTCCTCCAGCATCCGGCAGTATCTATACCTGAAAGCTAACGGTTAAGGAACTCGACAGACTTTCAGCCAGAAGCCTTTTTTTACACATTTCATCATCACTAAAGAAATGCCCATCATACTTGTTTGTGTATCTTACAGAAGGTATCTCTATCATGTGACACCATAGAAGTGAATAGTTTCCTCATCCCATCTCTGAAACCACATCGAGCCTTCCCCCTGCCAAACAGGAAGTATGCAAACACACTTCACATGCTAAATGAAGTGAGACATGGAACCGAGAAGGATACAGAAAAATCATATTGAACAGGAAATTGAAGCCAACTGGACCAAAAAACAGGAAGTTCGTTATTAGTCGCCATACCTACAAAAAGAAAAAGACAACATTTAGCTGTACATAACATACACACAGTGTAAGATACACAGATCCAGGTCATGTGCTCGATTCAAAACATGTTCAACACCTTTTTGTAGTCGCTAGAGTCTTTGTTTAACTGCAGAAGTTAGTTAACAGTGGTGTGAGACACATGACATGGATGATTACTATTAGGCTCAGAGCAGTCTGTATCAGAAACCTAGTTCATTGTGTGAAAAATCAATAGAACTATTTCTATTTGATTTAGATCATGGTGTGATTAACCAGCTACAATCTAAGAAAACCACAAGATAAATATATTTGTTCTTATTTCGACAAAAAAATTATTCTAACAGATTAAATGTAACATCATATAACAATGATTTAACTTATTTATTCATCCTGTTTGTAGTCAAAAACACTTTTACTATTAAATAGAAGAAAAATCTAAATCTTGAATACAGAAATAAATAAATAAAATAATAAATAAATGCTGAAATAAATACAGAAATATTTAAATGCTGAAATAAATAAATAAATCTATTTCTACATTTCTGTTCACCTTCATTTATGTATTTCTGTGTCCCTATGTTAATGAGGTAGGCGGTCCGAACCTTATTCTTAAGCAGGATTGGTCAAGTAGGGGAGCAAGACAGAAGCAACAGATTCCTAGCAAATCATCCCTGTAGACGACGTCAAAAAACTAGCTTGCAGCACTAATGGCTTCCACAGTCTGCAGCTGGGACTGCTGTGCGAGGATACTGTGAGACTGACCACCTGGGAGTGCTTTGGGACGGCGGCAAGCCAACTTCAACGTTACTGTGCAAGGCAGCAGTAGTAGACCAGAAGCCATCGCACTCCTGTGACCAATCCTGCTTTAGACAGAGGTTAGGCCCTCCCACCTCATTAGCATACAGATACATAAATGAATAAATGTAGGTGAACAGAAATGTAGAAATAAATATATGATATGTATTTCTTTATGTCCTGTTTGATTATCAACTTTTAATTATTTATCTATACATTCATTTATTTATTTCCATATTTATTTCAGCATTTATTTGTACTTTTATTTATCTATTTCAACATTGATTTCAGCATTTATTTATTTCAGTATTTATTTCAGCATTTAATTATTCTTTTATTTATTTATTTCTGTATTCAAACATTTATTTATTCCTGTATTTATTTATACATTTATTAATGCATTTATTTATTTATACTTAAGTCATATTCTGTCCTCCATATGAAGTGTTTGTAAGTCAGATAAGGAGACGTTAGCAGGGAAGCCACGGTGGTTGTTTTCGAGTCTGGCTCTTGCGTTGTGTGACCACGTGCTCTTCCTATAATACAATGCTGACCTTACTGCTTTATGCAAGATTTGATTGGCTGGTTCAAAATAAGGTCTCCAACTACGCAGACAGATACCCAAATGTATTTTGTCAATTTAATAGGGGGTGCCATCATTAAACCAAAAATGTGATAAATAAATGTCTTCCTTTTGTTTTTTTTCTAAAAGAAGAACACAGGACAGGTGATATACAGAAAACAGACAAATAAAAGCTATTTCATTTCACCTGAACTTGTGAACTACTCATTTTAGCTGAAACACTGAAATGTTACAGTATGCACCCTGAATCCTCCTGAGGATCAGATTACTCACCTGGTAATTCCTTAGAATCAAATCCGGATTGAAGTATAGCTGAAATGGTGTGATGATCTCTAGTTGCTGTGAGAGACGACAAAACAAACAATAATAATGTTAAGATGAAGGATCCAGCTTTGACAAACATTGACATCTAAAAAAATATATATATATATATTAGTGCTGGGCAAGTTAATGCCAACAATTATTTTATCGCGCGTTAACGCAGTTTTTTTTAAATTATTAAGCGGACATTTTTAACACAAGAACAGGGCAGTTTGTGTGGCATCACTTCCTGCTGCTGCCCCCCCCCCAGGGTGACACACCCGGTCCGGAACCCCCCTTCACCCCCTTCTCTCTCACACACACACACACACACACACACACACACACACACACACACACACACACACACACACACACACACACACACACACACACACACACACACACACACACACACACAGTGGTAGGGCCATGTCAAGGAATGAAAAGCGTCAACCAGTCAACATTACTTTATCACTACAACCTCTTTGTCTCAATATATTACTCAATCCATCGGTCTCCATTGTTATTCAGTGGTAAAAAGGGAAATTAACTGAGTACATTTAATTGAGCACTGTACTTAAGAACAAGTTTCAGGTATTTTAATCTAATTTGAGATGTGACACACTGAAGATGGATGTACTGTACTTCTTACCTCCATTCTATCTATTTGACAGCTTAAATGACTAGTTAGTCTGCAGATTCAGATTTTACGCAAATATATGATCAGTTTTAACATATGTTGCATTGTAATAGACTGATGTGTTGATTGATAGATAGACAATACGCATCTAATAACAGATGACATAAACACAATAAATTGGTTTCCGGGTTATATTTTATGGAATACGAACACATACTGGCTAAACATACAAGTTATGTTTGAGTTGATTGTGATAGAAGCTTAGTGTGGGTTTAGTGTAGCTAACTATATTGTATAGCAGCATCTGCAAAAGACTAAACAGCTGACGTTGTGAGCCTTCCGTAAACTGTCCCCCGATAGAAACGCAACTTAACGGGCCCTTACAATTTTGGATCCCTTGTTAAAATGTAGCAAATGCACCGGGCAAAGTTAGCTACGCTTCTGTTTTTTTCTTAACTTGAATAAGAGAGCTAACATCCCGGACAACCAGATTCCGACACGTCTCCTTCTCACAGGTGCTATAACGTTAGCTAAACCGTCGAGCTAGCAGCAAAGTAACGACGTTATGTTAGCTATTTTAAGCAACAACAAGCTATGCCCAAGCCAACACGGTGAACATGTGAATGTATCTTACCACTGCAGCAGTTGTGAGGACACAGGCGGTTGTATATGCCCTGGTAACGACAGGAATCTGTAGGTACTCCTGTTGTAGTGTCTGGTAAGCCATTTTGGACAGACTGGAAGCTTCCGGCACTTTGTTGACACGTCATCCCACAAGGCGAAGGGTGGTGCGTTCATGCACGTGCGACACATTTGCAAGATATCAACGGGCCTGGCATAATAATGTGTACGGATGAAGTGGAATAAAACAAATATATGCATTTTCAATTTATCATACAATTAGCTACCTACGTAAAAATGAAAAGACAAATTGGGTTTTGGAATTTGAATAATGTTCTTCACATGGGAAATTAAATGTCCTGCAAATGGAATGCATCAATTAGGTTAAGTTGATCTCTTGGTACCACTTCCTCTTTATACACCCGTTATAAGATACCCATTTTAAAGGTTTTTTAACTGCTATTAACCAATGGCTTTGGTATTTATGGCTATTAAATAATTTATTAATGTGTATTGGGTTGCCAGGTTTAGCTGAGGTTGATTCTTGAGCTGAAAAACCTGTTGACAATATGAGCGCACTGATGACTTATTAAAATGGCTTAACTGTAAACCTACAATCATTTATTAATGGATTACCAACATGTATAAATATAAAACACCATAAAGCATCAGTAAACCGTCAATAAAGGGGGGCGGGTGCTGTCCTGTTGCAAATTGATGACCTGGGTTTTGATAGACCAGTGAGCTACTTTTCGAAGAAATTTAATTCGTATCAGTTAAATTATTCTACGATAGAAAAAGAGGCGCTGGCGTTGATATGGGCACTAAAACATTTTGATGTTTATATTGGTTCTGGGGTAGTGCCTGTGGTTGTCTACACCGACCATAACCCCTTGACTTTCCTCAACACTTTGCAGTGTCCTAATCAGAGATTGATAAGGTGGTCACTGTTGTTATAGTCATATTGGTTAGAGATTCGGCATATCAAGCGTTCGGACAATGTGGTAGAAGACGCTTTGTCCAGAGCTCCTTATCATAAAAAAATAGCCCTTGCATGTTATCTGCTTGTCCTTGTCTCTCCTTTTCCCCTCTTAATTTGCTTCCCACTGGTACCAGGTTGCTGAGGGGAGGGGTGAGGGTTGAGGGAGGTGGATGACCAGCATCAGGTTTGTTTTTGTTTTCTCTGTAAATAAAAAAAATAAAAAAGATGGAATGCTATTTCATGATATTTGAGTTAGTTTGGGTAAAACATCGGTTAATGCCAGTGGGTATTAAAATTGATGATGTGTATATTGAGTTAAATTCTGGTTCCGGGTTTGGGACCCGGTTTCTATGGAGGGGGGTGTGACGGCCTCTTGCTTCAAGCAGGGCCTGCTGTGGGTGTTCCCTTGTTGCCATTCTGTGTTGTCTTGCAGGTCCCTTGTAGGCGGAGCCGATCAGTACAATTGGGAGCACCAGGCCAGTCTCCCAGGGGTATTTAGGACCTGCCTGGCGCAGTCCGCGGCCTGCTCTGTTCCTGCAGCACCATGTGTCATTTGTTGAGCAATAAATGTACCTCTTTCCGTTTAAAAACCTGTGTCTCCCGTTTTTGGCATCGGTCGTGACACTTATTATTAATTAAATCTGCTAAAAGTGATAACTCTACATCCGTATCCTGAATTTTTATCTGAATTCTTCGAGTTCTTATCAAGTTTAGCCCTTAAAACAGGCAAAGTAATTATTGTCGATAAAACCCACTCACTGTTTTAACCACGACCTCGACCTTGTTCGGCATATGTCATTGAAATTGAACATTTCATCTTTTTTATTGCACCATTATTTAATAACATTCAAATTCATATTTCATATTTGTACACTAGATGTCAATCTGCTAGGGGTAAATTTAAGGAAGTGATTCCATCAGCAATTAATTCAATGCCATGTCTCAATATAACGGACTCCTGTGCTTTAGTCCAACCCAAATTGGTTATCTTGTCAATGGTGCTACAAGCTCACTACGAATGACACCCAATACTTCTCAAGAAGCCCTATCTTGATCCAGAGGTGTTGGCTAACTATAAATCTATATCTAACCTTCTCTTCCTCTCTAAGATCCTTGAGAAAGCAGTCACAAATCAGTTTGTGACCTTTCTACAAAACAATAGTTTATTTGAGGATTTTCAGTCAGGATTTAGAAAGCATCATAGCACAGAGACAGCTCTGGTAAAAATAACTAATGACCTTGTTGCATCAGATAAAGGACTTGTCTCTGTTCATGTCTTGTTAGACCTTAGTGCTGCGTTCGACACCATTGATCGTTACATCCTATTACAGAGACTAGAACATTTGATTGGCATTAAAGGAACCGCACTTAGCTGGTTTAAATCTTATTTATCAGATCGATCTCAGTTTGTATATGTAAATGATGAAAAATCGATGAAGACCAGCGTTAGTCATGGAGTTCCACAAGGTTCTGTGCTTATTCACCTTATATATGCTTCCTTTAGGCAATATTATCAGAAAACACTATAAACTTTCATTGTTATGCAGATGATACTCAATTATATCAATCGATCAAGCCAGACGAAACCAACCAGCTCGCTAAACTTCAAGCATGTCTTAAGGACATAAAAACCTGGATGACCTGCAACTTCCTGATATTAAACCCAGACAAAACTTCTACTGGGCCCAGAACACCTCCGAAATCAAATCTAATGATATAGTTTCTCTAGATGGCATTGCGCTGGCATCCAGCAGCACTGTAAAGAATTTCTGAGTTATCTTTGATCAGAATTTGTCTTTTAACTCCCAGATAAAACAAACTTCAAGGACTGCCTTTGTTCACCTACGTAACATTTCAAAAATCAGGCACATCCTGTCTCAAAGCGATGCAGAAAAATTTGTTCATGCATTTGTTACTTCTAGACTAGATTACTGCAATTCCTTATTATCAGGCTGCTCTAATAAGTCTCTTAAATCCCTCCAGTTGATTCAGAATGCTGCAGCACATGTACTAACAAAAACTAAGAAAAGAGATCATATTAGTCCTGTATTAGCTTCTCTGCACTGTCTCCCTGTAAAATTTAGAATATAATCTAAAATCCTTCTCTTCACCTAAAAGCCCTAATTGATCAGAAACCATCATATCTTAAGCAGCTTATGGTACCATATTATCCTTACTGCGCTCCCTGAATTCAGGGTTACTTGTGGTTCCTAGTCTTAAAAAGTAGGATGGGAGCCAGAGCCTTCAGCTATCAAGCTCCTCTTCTGTGGAACCAGCTTCCCGTTTCAGTCCGAGGGGCAGACACACTCACCACATTTAAGAAGGCTTAAGACTTTCCTTTTTGATAACGCTTATAGTTAGGGCAGGCTCAGGTTTGCCTTAGTCCAGCCCCTAGATAAGCTGCTATAGGCCTAGACTGCCGGGGGACTTCCTAGGATACACTGAGCTCCTCTCTCCTCTTCTCTCTTGCCTTCTGTATGAATTCATGCCCCATTAATGCACATTACTGACTTTGCTTCTTCCCCGGAGTCTTTGTGCTTTTTCACCTTGCAGGTTTCTGTGGATTATACCTGGACCATGGTCTTGCCTCCTGCCGTGGTTCTGTCATATACATTGAATGTGTTGTAACTCTGTTATGTTTTTCATTCTGTACACATGACATCTATCACACTTCTGTCCATCCTGATAGTGTCACAATTTATGTTTTGGTCTAGTTATTTATTCAGTTTTATTTAGATGTTCCCTGCCTCTTGTGTCTTGCACTTTATTTCCTGCCTTTGTCTGTGTCTTACCCCTGTGATTGTCAGCCCTCCCCTTAATTAAACACTGCTGCGTTCAATCACCTGCACCTCCTCAGTCTGCTTCACTTCACTTTCTGCCCCTGTCTGTTCCTCCCCTGTGATTGTCTGCCCCGCCCTTTATTGAAACCTGCTGTGTCTAATCACCTGCACCTTCCCTGTGTATTTAAACTCTGTGTGTCCCTTGGCTCAGTGATGGTTTGTCTTTGGTGTTACCTGGGCCGTCTGTTTGATTGTCTGCCTGCCAGTTCTCCCTGTTATGTTCCCTGTTTCGCTTCTGCTCTCCTCTGCTCCTTTTTTTTTTTGGATCTTTTATTTTCATGGACTTTTTATTACTTATTCTTTGGAATTTTGATTCACATGTTTTTTGTGTCCAATACTTTTTTGTTACCATTAAATCTACATTTATCCTACCCTCCTTTCCCATGTCTCCCTGCATTTGAGTCCATTCCTTTTTTCTCCACTAATCATTGCAGTTAGAGGGATTCCTCCTCTGTTGCTCTCCCTAAGGTTTCGTCCTTTTTTCTACCAGTTAAAGTTTTTTTTGGGGGAGTTTTTCCTATTCCAATGTGAGGGTCCCGGGACAGGATGTTGTATGTGTACAGATCGTAAAGCCCTCTGAGGGGGATTTGTGATTTTGGGCTATATAAAATAAATGTAATGTAATTAATAATATTGTTATCCCCTTTGATTTCTAATGGCTGAGATAACTGTTACCCAAATGGGCCTTTTACTACCTTTTTATGTTTATTTCATTTTACAATCGGAATGAGACTCAGTAGCTCCAAGTCTGAGGCCATGGTTTTCTGCCGGAAAATGGTGGGTTGCACCCTCCAGGTCGGGAGTGAGACACTGCCCCAAGCGAGGGAAAATCAACTAACCGAAGCAGCATGGAGGAGAACAGACAGAGGAGTGAAAGGGGCTAAAGGTGGAGATAATTTAAAGGTTAATTCAGTTTCTGGAGTCCTCATTTAAGTTAATAACTTAAGGGACACATCTGGTCACAGAATTTAAAATGTATTTCTCCTGATTTAATGGGCATTTTGTGTGAAAGATGGAATTTGAGTCTGAACAATACCCTTTTGATTTGATTACTATCATTTGGGTTGCATTTTGTAACGAGGATAGCGGGCCATTCAGGCTATCTCTCTAACTGGTTTACAGTAACATATTTTTTAAATGTCAATGTAGAATTGTGATTATTTGACTGTCTGGTGCCCAACTCTTACTTTGGATATTTGGGGAATAAACCTACACTACAGAAAGTTGTTGTTCTAACAAAAGGTTTCTGCTGCAGTAGAATTTTATGAATAAATGTGGGAAAAGTGCTTGCTCTTACAATATTACAGTAAGGTATGGGTATAGGCTGGCCTCATTTGCCAGTGGAAAAGCACTGACACTGAATAAACAAACCTCACACTGACATCACCAGTGGCTGATGAGATTAAAAGTAATAAGCTGCTTTACGTTGAGAATAGAAACAATAAGAAGTGGAGCAGTCTGAGACGCACATACAATGCGTCTGTGTGAAATAGCAGCAGCTGGTCTGTCTTCTTCATACCTGATACTTTTTTAATAGCAACTATCAGGACTTGACACCTAGAGGTAAGTCAGCTGTTTTTTAATTTTCTTTATTCTGCGTGTGCAAAATATTATCGAGAGGGTTAATATGGCCCTCAGAGATCCAAGCATTTTAACTTGCTTTCCAATAACAAAGTAACTTGCCAGCTCTTTGATTTAATTTCTATAATGTATTACTATTTAAACATTTTGATGAAATACATTTTCTGTGTTTCCCCAAGAACTGTGTTCATGTTAGTATGATATTGAGAAAAACAATATTAGGCCATTGTTGACACAGGACATATAATTTCTCCTTATTATTAGTGTTGTCATTGTTTCTATCCAGGGTGCATTAATTTCCATGTAAAATTGTGGACATTACCCTTTCCCATATTAACTAAATCCGGAGAAAAAAGTAAAATGTGTATTCCACAACAATTTGGCGAGTGTAAGTTTGTAATAAAAATGTTACGTTAAAGCTTATAAAGGTAAAAAAACCCTCTTTTCTATGACTTGTTTTGCAGTTAATGTGAGACTGTGGTGCATTAGGAATGAGTAAAAGGGGGAGGAGGAGGAACAGCAAGAGGAGGAAGAGCTCCAGCAGCAGTAAACGTGAGTCGGAGCTTTGGGTGGAGGGTGCAACGAGGTTAATCATGTGCTTAGCTGAGTCACATTTTTTCCACACCTGTGCAGTTTGCCAATATTTGGACTTCTTTGAAACAGTAGAGGACTAGTGATGGCTAGTGAATAAAGGGTTTTATGAGGTTAAAAACAAGTTAGGCTCACCATTGCTGTCCATTGAGAATGTGCTCAGTACTATACACATGGGCTGTCCCCATAAAAAGACTTGCATTCACACTACTCCAGCCAACTGACAAAATACCACCGATAATTCAAACATTTTCAAATTGACTTAAAGGAACAGTGTGTAACATTTCAACGTAACCTCACAATGGTTGGTATGATATCCTTCTGGATTTGTCCAGTCTTTATACTTCCTTGTTCATGATTATTTTAATTTAATTTCAATTTTAATTTATTACACTATATTTATCCCTTTATGGGGGAAATTTTTCTCTGCATTTGACCCATCCCTGTATATAGGGAGCAGTGGGCTGCCAATGACAGGCGCCCGGGGAGCTAGGGGTACAGTGTCTTGCTCAGGGACACTTCGACACATCCCAGTCAAGGATTGAACCTTCGACCTTGCGGTTACCAGACAACCCTCTTAATCCAGGGAGCCACGGTCACCCCCTTTAGATTATGTCGATAACGTATGAAAGAATTGAATAATCTACGAATTACGACGCATTCTTTTTCGTAGGTATAGCTACGATTGCTGGATGAATATTTAGAGGGGTCTGGCAGAAGTAAATATAGCCTAATATTTATAAGTGTTTTCTTGAGTGCATAATCTACAGAAAATAAGAATCATGTTTTTCGTTAGCTTAGAATGGGCTATTTATATCTACACACAGAGCGGGTCTTTTTCACAGAGTCGGTGTCCATGTTTGTAGTAACTAAGAATGCACTGACAGCAATACATATCTGGCCGATACTGACACAAATAGCTGTATTGTAACAGTGACAACAGGGCTGATCTATTCAATATAATTCTATATTTATTGACTATAAATATTAAATACTGGAATTGTATTAACTGATTAAGTTTTGACTTAAGTATACAGTTTATTAATTAAACACTGGTATCGATGCCATGGGATGCCATGGTTTTGTCTCCAGGGGCTGGGAAAACTAAACACGACTAACCTCCGTTGGTCTTGAGGAGCTGAAGCATTTATTTCTGCGCAAACTGCAACTTCTGCTGAACATTCAATTGAAATTCTCACCTCTTAACTAACTCTCTTCTGCCCAGCTGCCAACTCGTTTGCTCACACAAATTAGCTGCCACTCTCTTTCTCTTGTTTTACCACTCACTTCCTACTACACACACTGGTTCTGCTATCCTCCAAATGACTTGCGCTACTCTCACAACTACTGGCTCTGGATAAGGCACGCATGGCACAGGGGTGAAGTTTCAGCTGGTTGTAATCTGCAACCTCACCACCAAATCCTACACACTGGAACTTTAATAAACCAATAATTACACGTCACCTCCTGATCACATAGGGGATGCCATGGCGAAATTTACCACAAACTATGAGCCCAGGCCACCAGAAATGTACCAAGCCCAACCTGACGTTTTACAATGATAGTAGAATAGTGTCGGCCCTGCATCGATTCCCTGTCAGCTTTGTCAAAGACAGTCACAACAGAGCTGAACAGAGATGGCAAGTCAAAATGTTATTTGTAGTGTTTGGAGCCAGTATTTGCAGCTATCAGCCAGTGTCATGGCAGAGGGTGCAAATGTCTGCAAACATTTTTTTCTCACACTTTTCCTTCCTTTTGTCCTGCACCTAAATCCTTGTTGCTGGTGAAAGGCCTTACAAAACTGTTGAACTTCTCTGTCTCAAAATGATTTATATAAATTGAATACAAGTTTTTAACATAATGAAGTAAGGATTCAGCTACACACCTAAACAACTTAGAATTAGTTTAGAGGTTGGCATAGAACAGTGGGCACAATATACGATATTCAGAGCATTAATATATCATCAAACAACTATTATCTATGTAAAGATATAGTGGAATGGAGTGTGGAGAATGAAGTCACTCTCCATCTGTGTGTTGAAATCAGAGCTTCTCTGTTCTTTGTTAACATAGCCAGGCTGACAATAGATCTGCTCTGAATATCAGATTTAGCCCTTTTTTATTTTCAATGCAATCTAATATAACTATTTGACTATGTTGAGTATTTACTTGTAAATTATGAGGTGGTGATTTAGGTAAAAATCTGTGATCTGTAAAATCTATTTACATAATTTTACATAATTTTTAAATTTTTTATATACTACATACTTTTTTGTTTTTTTACTTTCAGAGAGTGTGTCACCATACAGCTTTCAAAAGCAGAAGAAAAGTAACAGTGTCAGCTACAAAGCTGACATTGGTGAAAAGGGTGAGACAGATTCTCTTCGAAAGGAAAATGTCCTGTCAGGATTGGAAGATGAGGAAAAATACAACAATGCTCCACCCAAAGAGAAAAGAGTTAAACGGGATTATCATGTCAATTCATTTACAAAACAAAGGAGTATTTATACCAAAACGACGGAGGACAAAGAGAAAGGAGTGAGGACAGTGTCGTCGGTGTCTGTCAATGACGTGGAAGATTCCCCCCCGAAGATCATTTTTCAGCAGTCATGTGTACTCTTATCTGAAAATCCAACCCACTCAACACCAGTTACTAACATCATGAAAATGAACTGCAATGGGTCACATGTGAAATTGGAAATTCAAGAAACTTTACAATTGAATACTTCTGGCATCGAGTTTGTTGAAAAGGGGGACTGCGCTGATGTGTTTTTTAAGAGCAAATGTGAGAAGACATGGTTACCAAATAATGAGTCATCTGAGCAGCCATCACAAAATGTGACTAATCACAATGGCAATCAAAGCTCAAATTACAGATTTACCTTTGGCAACATGAGTGAACAAACAGAGTCTCATAGTGATTCCAAATCTGTCAGTCCAACAAACGAATGGGACAACACAAACTCTCAATGCTGCGGGGATCACAAACTAATATCAACAGACTTTATGTTGACAAATCATCCATCTAGACCACAACCATTGTTAAATATCAAACCTCAAGGGAAGAGGAAAAACTTTGACAAAAGCGTCAGAAGTGATCAGTTCTGGGACATTCCTCCACCCCAAGAGTTTGCAGACTTTAAAAATAATACTTTAGAAGACCTAACACACTGCCTGGCTTCCTGTAGAATTGATGCTCGAAGTCCTGCTGACAAAAAGCAAAAGGAGTTTCACACGACACCTAACATTACCTCTAAGGAAGAATCTATATGGCCATTTTCTTTAGAAGCAGAGGAAAGAGCAGATCTGGCACCTTTGTTCCATCAATTATCAGAATCTGCCAGCTATGAGCCAATGCTCATGAGACCCTCCTTGTCTACCAACAGGTCCAGCTTCACCAAATATTTCATCAACTGTCAAAAGACAAAATCCTGGATTAGCAACAACAGTATTACCACTGTGGAACACAGAGCATGTTTGTCACCAAAGAAAAGATACCAAACATATCCTGGGATGTCAGAGGGTCTAGGATTGATGCAGGAAGATTTTCTGTCTCCCTGTACTGAATCCTTTCCCTCTTTAGTCATGTGCTCACTGCTTCTCCAAACTGAGAGGCTGGGAAGGATTCACCAGGGCACTGACATGTTTTCTGCAGTCGGAATAGGAAATTATAATTCTTCACAACCAAAGGGACGTTCCAAACTTGCCTCAGAAAACCTAATCAGCCGTGATGGAAAGCAATCATTGCTGAGTCCATTCTATATGACCAGCTCTGAGGATATACCTGATGATGTGTTCTCTGTCAATGAGCAATGTCGAAGACAAAGCAGCATCAGTTACCGTCGTACAACAGGCAGACAACAGGAAGTAGTCTTAAAACAGAGCATTTGTATGTACGTGGAAAGTCTGGACAATATTGATCAAAGTAAAGTGGCAGACAGTGGATTTGACCAAGAAATGGGGGAAGTAGAATATCACAGCCCAGAGCCCCTGACAGAGGAGTTGAGTCAAAGAGCCCTTGTCATTCATCCATCCTGCAGAGGCTCAGAGGAACATATACTACAGAGCCATCCTGTAATATTACTCCTCAAGGACAAGATTGAAAGTGAAAGCCAAGAGGATCCAGTCTCAGTTTCACCCAAACATAGTAAGTCCTCAGTCATGACAGTACCTGTTGGTGCACACGAGCAAAGATTCTTGCAGATGGACTCAAGATCATCACTGGGTGGTTTTATGGAAACAAATCGTAGAACTGCCCTGGAAGACCCTTGCATGTCCCCTTTGCAGGACGTGAACACAAATGAGGTTACAGATGAGATTGAACCTAAACCATTTGGTGAAAAAACAGGAAATGCCAGCCCTTCTTTGCCACTAATGATAACAGAGGATTCAGACAAACCTGGAGTCACTGCATCATGTCCTGCCAAAGGTTCTACAGATGCAGAAATCCATGCAAAAGAGCAGCTCGGTAAAACGGACAAGGCAGATAAACACATTGTATCCAGATGTAAGTTACAGTAATGTTTGTCAAATGATTTGAAATAAATACTGAACAACTAATTTCAGGTCAGTTTGTATATAAAACTGACCTATTGTGACTGTTTATCACCATTTCCAGCTTCCTTAGAGGCCAAAGAGCATCTGAAACCTGTGGTTCATAAAGACCCAGACAGCAGTGGCTCTGACCACTGGGCCAGGAGGCGAAAGCTCTCCAAGGAGAGCAAGGAATGGGGCTCTGCTGGAGGAAGTTCAATGACCAGTGATATCACAGAGGAATCAGGTAACTCTTGGGCTGAGTTTGGGACAAAGGGGGGGGGGGGGGGGGGGTGTATCCAAATAATCATTGCTATACATTTGGTAAAATTACCAAGTGCCCCTATTTGAAGAGCAAACAGAGTAGTCAGTGGTGAATCAAACTTGCCACTTGCCACTTGCCAGCCCAATTTTGTGGCAATCACCACTCACATACGCTACCACCTGATTGGACGATGAGCTCATTGATCTATTGATCTGTGTTGGGGGTTTAGCATTACAAGGTAATGTTAATTTAACTTCATGATTTATCACATTGCAGTATAACACATTATGTTTCCAATTCAATTTGAATTTAAATAGTGTAATGATGGAAAATCATGGCAATACTTTATAATATAGCCTGAGACTTATAGCGTCATTACCCGACACTTACTGAATAAGTCCTCTTAAGGAAAGGAGAAAGTGTTTTTGTACGAAACTGTAACGGGTAATGTAGGACCCAGGCGCAGTACGACGGACACCAGAGGTAATTTTAACTAGAGTTTTATTTCTCACAGGAAGCAGAATCACAGAGAACAGATGGCAGGATCTCGTGGTCAGGAACGGAAGGCTGGGTGAATTACTGGGGCAGAGGCAAGGCGGGGTAGTCCAAAACAGGCAGGGTCGGTAACAGGGAATCAGTCCAAAGGGGTGCGCGGGAAAGTCTTGCATGGAAGCGGAGAACGATCTGGCAGTGAGTGTGTGTAAGGCTGGGGCTTAAATAGTGGCAGAAGCAGGGTGAGCAGGTGAGAGTAGTGAGCTTGATGAGGTGAGAGTGGCAGCCAGGTGCGCTGAATGAACTGATTAGGTGAGTGAGAGGTGGAAAGGACAGAGTAGTAGTGGCAGAGCTGTGACAGAACCCCCCCCTCAAGGGACGGCTCCGGAAGTCCCAAAAACCAAAACGTCTGTCAAGGGCGGGCGGTGGGGGCCCGGAGGAGGGTTAGAACTCCTCCGAGGCCGCCGAGTAAGAGTCCACCGCCGGGTGGGTGGAGGGGTTCCGGTGGCAGGGTTCCTTGGCCCTAGAGGACGGGCCCTCATAGTCCGCACCGGGAACCTGCTGGGTGTTTCTGGCAGTCGTCTTGGTCCTAGACGGTTGTTCTGTGTGCTGCTGATGAAACCTTGCGATGAGTCGGGGGTCGCAGATGTTCCGAGTCGGCACCCATTGCCTCTCCTCCGGACCATATCCTTCCCAGTCGACCAGGTATTGAAGCCCTCGCCCCCAGCGGCGGGAACGCAACAGACGATGAATGGTGTAGACCGGACCTCCTTCTATGAGGCGAGGAGGCGGGGGAGGCGGAGCAGCCGGCACCAAGGGACTCTCCCGGACAGGTCTGACCTTGGAAACGTGGAACGTGGGATGTATGCGCATGGCCCTGGGGAGCTTGAGCCTTACTGCCGCCGGGTTGATGATTCTCTCGATCTCAAAAGGCCCGATGAATCTTGGCCCCAGCTTCTTGGACTCCACCCGCAAGGGTAGGTCCCGGGTTGACAACCACACCCTCTGACCCACCTGGTAGATGGGGGCTGGAGTGCGGTGTCGGTTAGCCGCTGTTGCATAGCGGTCCGCAGACCGGAGCAGGGTAGCTCGTGCCCTTGCCCAGGTCTGGCGGCAGCGGCGGATGAATGTCTGGACGGAAGGGCAGGACACCTCCTTCTCCAATGCGGGGAACAGAGGTGGCTGGAACCCATAGGCACACTGGAAAGGTGACATGCCGGTGGCGGAGCTGGTCAGGGTGTTATGCGCGTACTCCACCCACATCAACTGGCGGGACCAGGAGGCCGGGTTCTGGGAGACCATGCAGCGGAGGGCTGTCTCCATCTCCTGATTCTTCCTCTCCGTCTGCCCATTGGACTGGGGGTGAAACCCAGAGGACAGACTGACTGTGGCCCCCAGCAGAGCGCAGAATTCCCTCCAGAAGATGGAGGTGAACTGAGGTCCTCGGTCGGAGACAACGTCGACTGGAATTCCATGCAGGCGGAAGACATGCAGGGAGATGAGTTCTGCTGTCTCCTTAGCAGACGGGAGTTTGGGTAGGGGAATGAAATGGGCCAGCTTACTGAATCTGTCGACCACTGTCAGAATGGCGGTGTGGCCCTCAGATGGAGGTAGTCCAGTGACAAAGTCCAGGGAGATGTGGGACCACGGACGATGAGGCACTGGGAGAGGCCGCAGAAGGCCGGCCGGAGCCTGGTGAGAAGGCTTATGTTGGTTGCACACTGGGCAGGCGTTGATGAACTCCCTGGTGTCTTTGTTCAGCGAGACCCACCAGAAGCGCTGCCGCAGGACGTCCTGGGTCCTCTGAATGCCCGGATGGCAGGTAAGTCTGGAGGAATGTGCCCACTGGAGAACGTCGGACCGAAGGCTTTGAGGGCCGAACAGGCGGTTAGGGGGGCATGCGCTGGGACCGGCTTGACCCCTAGTAGCGGCTCTCACTGTTTCCTCAATCTCCCAGGTGAGGACGGCTACTTGGCAGGAGGCAAGAAGGATGGGCGGGGAGCTAGAGGTAGGTTTGTCCTCCCCCTGGAACTGACGGGAAAGAGCATCAGGCTTGACATTGCGGGACCCGGGGCGATAGGAGAGCGTGAAGTCGAACCGGGTGAAGAATAACGACCACCTGGCCTGTCGGGAATTGAGTCTCTTGGCTGTGCGGATGTACTCCAGGTTCTTATGATCCGTCCACACCAGAAATGGGAGCTTGGTCCCCTCCAACCAATGCCGCCACTCCTCCAGGGCCAGCTTCACTGCTAGTAGTTCCCGGTTACCAATGTCATAGTTTCTCTCGGCGGGGGAAAGCCGACGTGAGAAAAAGGCGCAGGGATGGAGCTTCAGGTCTGTGGCCGAGCGCTGGGACAGAACCCCCCCCAACTCCTATGTCGGAGGCATCCACCTCCACCACAAATTGTCTGTCCGGATCCGGGACTTGGAGGATGGGTGCTGAGGTGAACCTGGACTTCAGGTTCTGGAAGGCCTCCTCGGCTGCAGAAGTCCACACGAAAGGAATCTTGGAGGAGGTGAGGGCGGTGAGTGGGGAAGCAACCGTGCTGAAACTCCTGATGAACCTCCGATAGAAGTTGTCAAACCCCAGGAAACATTGAAGTTTCTTGCGGGAGTTTGGGACAGGCCAGGTGGTGACGGCAGCAACCTTAAAGGGGTCCATCAGGATACTGCCCTGGGAAATGATATATCCCAGGAATGAAACCGTAGGAACATGAAACTCGCACTTCTCCGCCTTCACAAACAGGGAGTTCTCTAGAAGGCGTTGAAGCACGGACTGGACGTGGTGCACATGTTCCTCCTGGTTCTTTGAGAAGATCAAGATGTCGTCGAGGTAGACAAATACGTACTGGTCCAACATGTCCCGGAGTACGTCGTTAACCAGGGCCTGGAAGATGGCGGGGGCATTGGTTAAGCCGAAGGGCATCACGAGGTACTCGTAATGTCCCTTAGGTGTATTGAATGCCGTTTTCCACTCATCCCCTTCTCTGATCCGAACCAGGTGATAGGCGTTGCGGAGGTCGAGCTTGGAGAAGATGGTGGCTCCTTGAAGTAGCTCGAAGGCCGTCGCGATGAGTGGCAAGGGGTACCGGTTCTTAACCGTGATTTCGTTTAAGCCCCGGTAGTCGATGCAGGGTCTGAGAGTCTTGTCCTTCTTCTCCACAAAGAAGAATCCAGCCCCTGCGGGAGAGGACGAGGGGCGTATGAGACCAGAAGCCAGGGAGTCGTTAATATATTTGTCCATAGCTTCTCCTTCAGGAGCCGACAGGGAATAAAGGCGCCCCTTAGGTGGGAACGTACCAGGATGGAGGTCGATAGCACAATCATAAGGACGGTGAGGAGGCAGAGACATGGCCTTGGATTTGTTGAAAACATCTTTAAAGTCCAAGTATTCTGCGGGAACCCCCGTAAGCTCAGACATGGAATTGGTGAGCGCGGCAACTCTTGAAACGGCGGTGTGCTTCAGGCAGACTAGGTGACAGGACTGACTCCAACCCCGAAACAGCGTAGCAGGGTGAGCAGGTGAGAGTAGTGAGCTTGATGAGGTGAGAGTGGCAGCCAGGTGCGCTGAATGAACTGATTAGGTGAGTGAGAGGTGGAAAGGACAGAGTAGTAGTGGCAGAGCTGTGACAGAAACAATGTATTTTGTTAAAAGCCTACAGTATAAATTATTTCTCCTTTCCTCTAAAATACCCCGTAAGTGGGCTTCCCAGTACTTACTAAAATACTTACAGTATAACCTTTCCTTATAAAATTCCCTATTGTTACTCCCTCGTTGCACTGTACCTACATTTTAGTAACATTTGATTTTCTGAAACGGAAGGCCTTAATACATGCACACACGTGCAAGTCTTCCAATGTCTTACTGTTAGCACTGTTTCTGTCTTGTTGATCCTTGATAATGAAGGTCAGTTCTCCTTTGATTATTATTATGTGCTCCATACCCAATTTAAACAATTTAGAGACATTTTAAAAACAATTACAGCCATCAAGTAACCTGCTTAAAGTGTTCATTTGGGGTCTTTTCATACATCAGAGGAAGGCAATTTGTAAAATTGTGTTTCCTTTTACATTTTTTTTAATATTTTTCCTTTCTTGTCACTCCAAATGAATGATAATCTGTAATAAAAAAGAAATCGGTCTATATATAAATGTGGGCTTATCCAATATCTGTACTTGCCAATATTTATTGTCACTCACATTTCACGTTTAATGAACTATTCCACCTTGCAGACTACTCATTTAAGTCCAGTTGTCTACTTTATTATATTAATTTTTAATCTAATAAAATAGTTTTGATTAACCAGTTGTGATGGGTGTACTTAGCCTCACACTTTAACTTTATAGTTTGCTATTGACCAATAATGCAAAGTTATGTCAGATGTTCCAAATCATGTTTTATAAAATATGGAACTTCCTGCAGTAATATATTTGATCCAGTATATATGTTTTTCCACATCATACATTGGTTTACATTTTTGGTAATCCTGTTAGTAAGTAATTGTTCTTTGTGTGTAATAAAGTGAATGTTCATTCTTAAATCATACCTGCCTACTACCTATAGGTGTTGAGTGTATCACTATAGATCGTGCGAATAAATACTTTTTATGAATAAAGTCTAGTGATTCTAAATTAAAAAGTTGTGATCAGTCAAGAATGGGTGTTATTTTAGATATTAATAGCTATTTACAGAGTGTGTGGGCTAAAACGCACAATAAGTCCAAATTCTCTGTGACAAAAATGTGCTGGCAAACACAAAATATGCAATAATTAAGATCATATTGAATCTGGCTTCCAGTGACAACTGAGCAATTATCATTATTGTCAAATATTGTAAATTTAGCAATTTGACAACTGACATTCACCTACAGTGTGTACTGCATTGTATCATGGAATGGTGTTTATTCGCCTGTTTTGTTTCTAGTGTCAGAGGACACTCGCTCTATGGACATGGCAATTCAAGACAATGAAGACAGGGGCTTTTATACAGATACTTTCCATTCTTCTGCATGGATTTACCAAGGAGATGATGTAGACTCAGTTGCCATTCCTTCCAGCCTCAACACCAAAACTCGAGCTGTCTCAAGTAAGCCAGTTTGTGATTTCACAAGAAAATATACGTCTTTAGGGTTATGGTTACAGGGAAAATTAATTTAGTATTGAATCGCAGTTAGAAGTGTTCTTAAACTTTCTTTAATACATGATTCAAACACCATGCAGAGGCAATACTGTACACTGAACCAAGCAAATTATTACATATATTCTACTACAATGACTTAAACTTTCTCTTCCTTTTCAGTTCGGGAGAGAACTGTGAAGATCAGCAGAGGGACAGGAGAGTATCCTTGGGGCTTTCGAATACAGTTTTCTAAACCCATTGTGGTTACAGAGGTAGACACAAGTAAGTGAATTCTTTGCTTGCAGTGTTATCTCATCTAGGTGATGCAGTCTCCGAACTGAGAGGATTGCTTTTTCTGAGTAACTGACATTCAGATATACACAGTAGTAAAGAAAAGAAAATTTAAATTTAAATTATGGCTGGCACCACCCCACATACGTACGTAGATCTAAATGTGGTGGAAAACAGGATAAACAGGAAGGCAATCCAGGCACTCCAAGATTTTAGAACAAGTAACAAGGGAGGAAATATCAATATCAAAAAGCCTTTATAGTAGTGCCTAAATAATAAAAAAAAGAATAATTTTCCCTTTTCAAAGGGTGATGCTTAAGAGAAATTTAATGTAGAATTCTGTTATTTGATATTAATACTGATAACCAATGTAATGCAATTTGATGCCTTTTAAGCCACTCCACATAGAGAGGCCCCAGTTAGTCTTTGGGTTTTAGACTTTGTGAGTCTTTGTTTTTTCTCCGTAAGCTACATTTTTTTTCTGTTGTTTCAGACGGGGCTGCTGAGGAAGCGAGGTTGATGGTAGGAGACTCTGTCCTAGCTGTCAATGGAACTGATGTCACCAGCATTCCTCATTCTGAAGCTACTGATTTGGCCAGGCAAGGTATGCTGTTTCCAGGCCTGATAATGGGGTGCACACTTGTGGCCCTGATCAACAAAATACTAGATCCAAGAAAGAACTTTCATGTAGAGTGTAAACTAATATTTCAGCATTCTGAATGTTTGGTTTGGTTGAGGGTAAGTGAATGTAGCAAGGGTTCGAGGTGACATATTTACTAAGTTTGTTTTACATTTTTGCCAAATTAGAATTCTGAGTATTTGAGTATAGACTCAAAACACTTAAACAGATGTTATTTAAAATTAAATGATCTTGATTTTTTAGGTCCAGATGTTTTAACGTTGACTATTGGGTCAGACATTGCTCGTGGTCCTAACACCCCCAGACCAGCATGTCGTGGTTATCTTCACAAGCGTACCCAGTCTGGTCTGTTTAAAGGCTGGAGGAAGAGGTGGTTTGTACTCACACATGACTGCTGCCTTTTCTACTACAAACATAAACGGGTGAGCAGGGAGCAGTCATGATTATGTATTCTAGTTTCTGAAAACAATAGTCCACACAATGAAACAAGAAGTGTCTTGTTGACATTACTTCATGTTCATCACAGGATGAAGCCAAGAGGCGGGCTTTGTTCGCAGTAAAACTGGAAGGGGCTGAGGTGGGACCAGACATTTCCCTGGGAAAACCATTTGTGTTCAAGTGCCGCCCTCAATCCGGTAACCGAGTATACTTCCTGTGTGCCACTTCCAACCAGGAGAAGAAACGGTATAGTACAGACCTTTGGAACTTTCTAAACCAAAGACAATTTAAGTATGTTTTCATGTATCTGTTTTTATGTGTATTTTACAGTTTCCAAAAGCTGAATGGAATTGCTAATTATTGCAAGAATGTTTTTATGCTTGGCTAAAGTAAAAAAAAAGTGGTGTTTTCAGACAAAAGATTTACCAAGCCTGAAGGTGCATTCATAAAGATTTTTTTTCTTGTTGATTTAATTGAAACATGTTGGGATAAAGATCATGTTTAAGTTGTGTCTTTGTGATTTTAGGTGGCTTGAGGCTTTGGAGAAAGCTATTCATCCCATCACACAGGTAACATCTGGACAATGCTGGGCAGTAGCTGCATTACTAGTTTAACTACATTTCTCAGTAGCATGGTGCTTTGCTGTTTTATGAAACATATTAATATGCTACTGTGTACTACACTGTACATTAGTGCAAGGCAGGTGGATATTGATATGGTAGTAAGGTGCATAGTTGTCCATGGATGTTAGAATTCAGTGTGAGTTGATAGTTGAACATTACATTACATTATACATTGTAATATAATATAACTATATTATCCATTATTAAAGTTAGGGTTAGTAATATTCTAAAAAACATTTTAGTTATATTTGTTGAAATTCTCATTACATCCGGACAGTAATTTATAAATCGAATGCAATGATGAAAAAAAAAATCAGATATTTGTGGCTGTGGCAGGACTGTAATAAGAATTAGACGGGCTACCTGACTGTCTCCCTTTCAACCTGCGCGTCCAGTCTTCCACAAGCTGCTAGTTTGACAGCTGTTTGTTGCTTAAGTTCATTTTTGGAGGGAGGCCTGAAGGGACGGACTGTCCGACTTTGTCACTAGATTTAGTGACCTTTGGATCTGGTGCTGCTCACTACTTTCAATGGAACAGAGTTGGCAACACTGGTTGGGTTTTTTGGTTGCATCATTTTTTAAATCTAGTGTGCTCTTGCTAGTTTCTCAACATTACCTGCTCGAGCTTTGATTATAGTAATATATTGTAAAATTATTATATCACCTACATTATGCTGATATGTATTTACATTATATTATTGTATTTTCTAATTGATAGCATTGACTTGGAATGAAGTTGGTTTAATGTAAAAAAACAACATACTTTTGCCATGTTGCTGTTGCTGAGATTCTCCAGGCTTGAATGGATTAGAATAAATGTGTCAGGCTGTTACTCACACTGGCTTATTACCTAATATATTTAGCCCCCACGCTAACACTAATCTCCTCAATTACCTCTCATGTTTTAGATCCACGTGTGGATAGATGTCACCAGACACAACTCTAATCTGCCCCCACTGGCTGTGAAAAACCCAGAGTGTCTTGGACTGCTTCATAAAATGGACAAATACAAGGAGATGTGGGTACAGCACTACTGCATTCTGAAGGATGGTTGCCTCTACTTGTACAGCGGGATCCGTGCTACTCATGCACATGGTATGATACATGTCATATTTCAAATTTTTTTACAAGAATGCATTTTTTGTGGGAGTGCAGAATCTAACATGTTACAGGATTTAAGTTGCATTCACGGTTTGATATTTTTAAAAGCAAAATGAATGAGAACCAACTTCCATTGATCAATGATCCTTGCTAGGAATTAAAGTTACATATTGTGATAACAACTCTAAAGTAGAGAAGCACTGATTGATGTCAGCTGATCGACCATGACCAGCTGACAGGCCTATCAGTTTCATGTACCTTTTTTGTTGTTCAAATGTACACACATGCAGCATAATGGTTTTACGTCACACAAACAGTGGCACAGACAGTCATTTCACAGCCACACACACAACTTTCACATGGCGCACACAGTGGCAGTTGCGGCGCACACACCCACATATGAAGTTCTTGAGCACGAGTAAAGAAGACATGAAGCTCGCAATTTGGAATAGCTGCAAGTCCATAACTAAGCTGTGGAGGAAAAACCTTAAAAACAAGGTTTTGACCACAAGAAGTCCCTGTAACTTGGTGCACTTTTGGAGAAAATCTAAGTTATTTAGTCATATTTTAAAGTCTCCTGAAGGAAAGTGGTTTAATGTAGTGGTTGTGTGGTTTTCAAATGTGATTTAAAAAATATAGATTTTTAGGGTCCAGGCACATTAATAAGTATAATGAAGAGGCAGTATCTCGCCAGACAAACAAGTTAAACAAATATTCATCCGTTTTGCTTTTTAAAGCTGATAATATGCTGGAAACAACGTTGATGGCAACAGTTTGTGAGCCGGAAAATCAAAACAATGAGCTAAAAGAGGCTGATATGCTCAGTGGGTTCATCACTACGAGCAACGCCTTTCACATTACATAGTCATTTAATGTATTGACTATATACAAATATGAATTGCTGCAGTTTTAATGCAGCATAAACTCTTGGCCAACTTGCTTCTTCACTGTGAGTAATGGCTGCAGTGTCCATAGTAAGCATTTTAAGCACAGTATATGGAATTGAGCTTCACATCACAGAACACCTTCATAAGAATCCTGAACAACTATTATTTCTCATGGCTTCATAAATACACAATTGATGATTGTATTATTACCATAGTTTGATCACAGAAGGGATTTTATTTAAACTAAGCAACACAGCCTGGATGTCATTTTCAATCAAATTTATTTGTATAGGTCAATATCACAAATCCAGATTTGCAATAGATGTCATGTGTACAGAATGAACAACATAATAAAACATAGTCAATCCATATGATATAAATGATACAAATAATGATTTGTCCCCTCAGGAAAAGGTCACTGCAAAGCAATTCAGAGTTATTTTTAATGATCACCTGTATCCTGTTATGAAACATTCTGTCATGTTGAGAGTGGAAACAATATATCTCACTCATGGGAGATATTGGACCACCATGTTAGAAAGTACTCTCTAACACCATCATGAAAACACAAAATTGGGGAATTGTCTCTTGAAAGAATTAGCGCTGAACTAAATGACAATATATAGTCAAAACGATATATAAATTTCCATCGTTAATATTTTTCTATATTGTTTTTTATCGTGATGTCGAAAAACCAGCGGCCAAACTGCGTAACAGAAATATTTATGTGTTTTGGGCAGTGCTTGAGGTTCTGATCCTTGCATGTCTTCTTGTTTTGAACGAGTAAAACAAGAAGAGCTCCTACCCTTACGAGAGCTACTTGTGTTTTTTAGATGTGGATTCTGTTAACATTTATGTATAATGACAGCTATTTGTGTGTGCATGAAGACATATTTTTGTGGAGAGATTAATTTATATATAAATCACAAAAATACATTTGTGAATCCCTCTGTGTGCATTAATTAATAATGAGACTGATCTGACCCCATAGTCCTTTTATTTAAAGTGAGGGGCAAGAGGTCCATTTTCTCTGGTGGCCATTCTGGAGCTTTTCAAGTTCTCAGACAAACAGTCACATACTATTCACTATTAATGGCTTACTTCGGTATTTTTCAACCTGGACCTTAGTTTATCATGTTTTGTGTCTAAGTGACTAATGGGGCCAGCCATTTTTTAAATTGGTCCCATATTGACCAAGAAGGCTGCAGATGGCAGCCACGAAACAGCCTGCAATGCTTGGGACAATTCAATGTTTGTGTCACAGCTCTGCCACTACTATCCTGTTTTTCTATCTCTCACTCACCTAATCAGTTTATTCAGTGCACCTGCTAGTCACACCCACCTCATCAGCTCATCGCTCTCACCTGCTCACTCTGATGCACTCACTATTTAGACCCCAGTCACACACTCACTCACTGCCGGATTGTTCTTTGCATTCATGCCAGACCATCCAGCGAATACCCTCTGACTGATTTCCCATTACTAGTGATGGCGAGATGAAGCTTTATGAAGCATTGAAGCTTTCCATCCAATTGCTTCACTCATGGGCCGAAGCTTCATGGTGCTTCATTTGCTCTACTGCGCCATCAAGTGGACAATAAATGTAAAACAGCAGAGTGATTAAAATGACACCATGGCTTTGGTGTGAAGCATTGAATTGAATAAATGAATGAATGATGTTTGTGATGCCAATACATAACTTATGAACTTATTAATATGGTGTCTGTCTTTATGATACAATGGCGGGGTCAAAAGGGAAAGTGGAAACAAATTGCGGAGAGGGTTGTGATGTGAGAAGTTTAAAAAAAAAAGATTAAAGTTAGGAAATTTGACTTCTGCATTTAACCCATTCCCTAGCTTAATGGGAGCAGTGGGCTGCTGAGAAGCACCACGTGAGCAGTTAGGTGTTCAGTGTCTCACTCAGGTTCATTTCGGCACAGGACATGTAGCAGCCAAGGATCGAACCGCCAATCTTGCAGTTACCGGATAACCCTCTCTACCCACTGAGCCACGGAAGAATGTGCTTGTGATATTTGGTCTGTGACTGTCCTTATTTTACTAGGGACAACATGTAACACGTAAAACATTTTATTCATTTTTATTTATAAAATAACAACTACAAAGAGGCTCTTTCTTGCTGGTTCCATCGCAGAAAAAAGAAGCTTGAATAGTTTGCAAACAAACGCGCAGTAAAGTCCTAAGTACACAAAATGTGACCGGGGATTCATTGCGTTTCGCTGCCCCTTTTATTTCGAATCACACGCCAAACCCGTGAACCATTTCCTGAATCAGTCACGTGGTACCGGCGGTTCGCGAGGCTTCGAACGTCACCACCTACGTCATCAACACAAGCCTCGATACGCGCCTCATAAAAATCTTCCTGGATTGCTCGACACAAGCTTCGAAGCCTCGACACGAAGGACACATCACTACCCATTACCGACCCTGCCTGTTTTGGACTTATCCGCCTTGCCTCTGCCTCGGTAATTCACTCAGTCTTCTGTCCCCAACCACGCCGTCATTTCCTCGGGATTCTGTCTGCCTTCTCCCTTTAACGGATTATCCAGCTGTGCTCTTCAAAGACTGTTACTTGTTGTGTGTCCAGAGGAAAATAAAGCTTTCATTCCAACTATCCATTGTGTCTGTCGTACTGCTCCTGGGTCCTTACCACACCCGTTACAGTACGATCTGGCCATAACATGGATCCAGCATACGACACCACATCACAGGCCCGGTTCGTGGCGATTGAAGAGGCGATACAGCGACACGAGACCCTAGTGGTCAACAACACCGCCGAGGTTCGCCACACCCTGGCGAATCAGAACCAGATTCTGACCACCTTGATTGACCAGGTACAGCAACTCACGGCAGCCACAACTCTGACCAACGCGGCGTGGTCGCCGTCACCGGCTTCGGTCCACTCTGGAATTGATCCAGCACGTTCTACGTCGGTCTCAGAGCCCCGGGTGGGGGAGCCGGAACGTTACGCTGGGGATCCTGAGGGTTGCAACGCATTCCTGACGAACTGTTCCATCCTGTTCACGTTGCAGCCCCGCACCTTCACTTCAGAAGACGCCAGAGTGGCGTTTACCATCAACCACCTGACGGGGAGAGCTCGCCTGTGGGGAACAGCGGAATGGGATCGTCGTACTCCTGCCTGTGCTTCCTTCCAGTCCTTCTCCAACAAACTACGCAAGGTTTTCGGAGTGGTATCCATGGGACCGGACGTCACCGGAGGGCTAATGAGGCTTCAGCAGGGCCACCAATCTGTCACGGACTATGCCATTGACTTCCGGACCAAGGCACGATTAAATTCATGGAACATGGACACCCAGTGTGATGCATATTTACTCGGTCTAGCAGATTACGTCAAAGACGAACTAATCGCGTTTCGAGCTACCCACATCTCTGGACGGGCTTTTCGAGATAACCACCAGATTGGATCGTTGCATCCAGGCCAGGCGGCTGGCAAAGCGCCAGTAACAGCAAGCCCGGGGCCACCTTCTCGCCTTCCTCGTTCAACAGTTCCTGAGTATACGCCGACCCATCTGCTTCCTCAAGAGAACGAACCCATGCAAGTGGGACGTACTAGACTATCCACGGAGGAATGAGAGCAGCGCCGGCGGGGCAATCTCTGCATGTACTGCGGCCAGGCGGGTCATTTTGCTCACAATTGTCCGTTAAAAGCCCGGGCTCACCAGTAAATAAGGAAGCCGAGCAGTTTCCCGACCCTCCGCCTGTCAACGACCACTATTCCACGCCCAGCTACTACTACTCGGGGGCTCCCATACTATTTACACCTTCCTGGATTCTGGAGCAGACTCGTCCATTATGGACGAGGAACTCGTTAAACAGTTGGGGATCGACCGGATACCTCTTCCCCAGTCTGTTCCAGCCAGCGCCCAGGACGGTCATCTTCTGGGGACGGTGACGCGCCAAACCGTTCCGGTCCACATGCTGCTGTCCGGCAAACCACCACGAGACCATCAGCTTCCACATTCTGCAAACCCCTCGCATCCCCCTCATTCTGGGATACCCCTGGCTGCGTCGACACAATCCTCACATCGACTGGACTACGGGGGCTTTTCGGGATTGGAGCCAGTCCTGTCATCTAGTCTGCCTGAAACAAGCCGCCGCACCACGGGATGCCTCTCTCACCAGTTCCACGCCTGAACTTACGGGGGTTCCCACTGAATACTTGGACTTTAAGGAGGTTTTCAACAAGTCCAAGGCCATGTCTCTGCCTCCCCACCGTCCTTATGATTGTGCCATCGACCTCCATCCTGGTACGTTCCCACCTAAGGGGCGCCTTTATTCCCTGTCTGCTCCTGAAAGAGAGGCGATGGACAATTACATTAACGACTCCCTAGCTTCCGGTCTCATCCGCCCCTCGTCCTCTCCCGCAGGGGCTGGATTTTTCTTCGTGGAGAAGGACAAGACCCTCAGACCCTGCATCGACTACCGGGGCTTAAATGAGATCACGGTTAAAAACCGGTACCCCTTGCTACTCATTGCGACGGCCTTTGAGTTACTTGAAGGAGCCACCATCTTCTCCAAGCTCGACCTCCGCATTATTAATAATAGGGTGATATTTATACCTATATATCTATGTAACATGATTTATTAGGAGAAACCAAACAATTCTATGTACAATCAGACATTCAGCAACCCCTGAACAGCTAGAATGGAATGATCCTTTGTTTAATAACCATATTTTCCCGCTAATTCAACTATTAAACTGTGAGATTGGCAGTTGAATCAGGCTCCTGACATCAAATCGTTAGTATATAGTCAGCTGTGTCCCGCCTGCTACATAGAGTGCAATTTTCAGGGCCATGAATTTGCATGTTATGTCAACATGAATGTAACAATATAAAGACACGTTGTGAGAAGTCACTGCTAAAATGCAACATCTACATTGTTTGTGTCCAGGTAAATGTGTCCGTTTTCACCATAAGACGGGTCCAGCCAAACAACATCACACGTGGTAATAACTACATGGCAACATAACAGCCGACCACTTTGTACAGTATATGTCTCACAGCATCTTCAGATGTATTCACCATCATCTGGTCCTTGCATAGTGCGAAACTTATTCAAAATAACTGGGGTACCTTCCTTGCTCCTTCCATTATGTTACATGTTCTATGAAAACGATCTATGCTTGTATTGTTACTGAGTGCCCCCTATATACTAAACATCTGCATCACGTCGATCTTTTTCACATCTCTTCTTCCTGACCTGTTTTTATATATCCAACCACTATTTTCTCAGACACTGCTGAAGGAAATGTTAAACTCTGTCTTCAGGTGGGATTTACCTTCAGGGGTACATGGTGCGAGAGCAGCCCTATGGATCCAAGAAATCCACCATTGAGCTGAAACCGCCGACTGATGAGTTCAAGGCTTTCTACCTCTGTGCTGAAAATCCTAATGAGAATAAACGGTAAGGAGCTGACTATGATTTTCATTCAGGGACTTTTCTACTGTAGAACCTATACCTTTTAAAGGGCTACCTGGAACAAACCCTTGCGCTAAACAGATTGCCTGAACATATCCTTTTGTGCCGACAACAAAGAAAGCTCTTTTTCTTTTTACATTTTAATCAATTTGTCTTTACCGTAGTACTTGTGTAGCTTCTGACTGAACCTCTGTGGTTTGGAGTTCAGTTTCACACATTCCCGTTTGAATTTGTTAAGTTACTGCAAATCAAACATTTCCTTGTAACAGCCAAAGTTGTTATCTAGGAGCTAACTAGCCCACGCTGCTATTTCTCTCCACCTACACCAACCACAGTAGCTTTAAATTAAGTGTTCCAATAGCAAACCACTGGGTGGCTTTTATTGTGAAGGAGAGACAGTAAATGGAGCAAATGTAACTGAAGTAACTGTCCTAAAACTTAGTCTGCACAACAAGATATGGACATGGTGCTATGTGGTCAGTGGATCTGTTATAATTATTGCAGGGATGAAAATTACAAACAGAAAGAGCCACAGTGAGTTGTTAGATGCAGTGCTCAGGTGACTTCCCACTCTTACTGATGGTTGTGCAAACCAGCATACCTTCAACACCCGAGTAAGATTAAATACCTTTCATTTGAAATAGTCATGGTTGTTCACGGCTGGGTTTGGCCTGAAAAGGGACACTTTGTTTCTTACAGTTGGTTGCAGCTCATTATTAGAGTAGAGACAATACTGGTTACCATCTTGTGTTCTAGAACTCCTTGTTTTTATGCGACACAGCACATTTGCTTGACCAGTCATTACCAGCATCACATTCTTAATGGACATTTTTGCTCTGCTCAGAATGTGATGCGGGTAATGACTGGTGTTCATATAAAACTAATTTCAATTTCTGAGAAGCATAATGAGAACATTTGCAATTAACCTAATATTGTAATGTCATGAGAGGTTAATATGGCAGGCAAGGGTGTGGTGGTGCAAGGTAATTCATAAAAACAGGCAAAAAAATCAAAGGTTCCCAGAAAAAGGTCAAGTTTTATTCTTCTGTTTTTGGCAACTCAGGTACTTCTCGTTATCAAACTCAAAAAGTCCAAAACAAACAAAAAGCGTCCAAGAGGAGATAAAGCTTCGTTCAACTGAACAGTATTAAAACAACTCAACTTAGGGTGTCCTTGGTTTCACCAGCTACCGGGCCTTCTTCCTTTCAATCCTCCTCACTCTGGCTCGGTACTTTTCTTTACGCCGTTCTCCAGTCCAGGTTAGTTCTCTGAGCTCCTTCCAGCCGTGTGCTCTCTTCCCTCTCCTCCTGCAGCTCTTCTGTCCTGTCTTAATCAGGTGACTTAAATACCCACACCTGGGTGAGTGGCGAGGCCTTCTGGGAGCTGATGTTCGTGCCTCGGCGGCCATTTTGTGATGTGGCTGCTGATCATTAAAGGGGATGTAGCACCCATCTACCACCTGGCCCCTTGTGATGCCACAATATGTTAATGCTTAACATATTAACGTATCTGGAAACTTTAGAGCATGATAAATGTTGGTATGCTTCTATTTAGGCACACAAAGCACTTGGTTAGGGAACGACGGTGGTCCCTAATACATATAAAAAGTCACAAATGATGTAAAAGAAAAATCTCCATTTGGTATTAGTTCAGAAACTCGGGTATTGCATCAGCTTTAGTATTGAACCTTTTTTTTCATCGATACCATGCCATAGTTTATATGTCCATCAAGCTCCTGGAGTGGGAAGAGGTGAAACCCAGTGAATGAGGAAAACCCCAGTTGAAGAACAGATGTTTCCATGTTGATGCTTCTGATGTTCTTTACAGATGGATCATAGCTATCAAAGCGTCAACAAAGAAATGGCTGCCTTTACGTTCGGCCTTTCAGGAGAACATGAATCGGCCATCAGAAGAGACCAGAATGTGAGTCGGATGCACCCTGTGGATCGCTGGATACGCTTCCTGTTTGTAGCTGACAGCATTTTTTTCCCTGTGCTGCTTATTTGTTACGGAGGATGAATTCCCTCAGGGAAGTCCTGAGAAAATTAGGCCACAGTTTTAGTAGGGTGGTCAGTCCATGCCTGCTCATTTACATAAAGCTCAATTGCAAATGTCAAAGTGCAAAAGCAAATGTGAGGGACGAGAACATCAACTGAGAAACAGTACTTCATATATTGCTCTTCATTTCCCTCTTCAGTTTGACATTGTTTTCTCTCTCTTGTCACACAATTTTAAATTCAAGCTCTTCCATTTGAACTTACAGGTCATACCTAGAAAGCTCTGGCATGTCAAAGAATACGCCCAACATGTCAAAGTAAAAATCTCATTGGTTGAAGACTATGACTGTAGGAGCCATTAGTTAGCTCTGGGTATTATAAATGTATATTGGGAGCCTACCTCAGGTTGACCATGTGTGGCAGTGTGGAGTATTTGGCAGGTAATTAATATATGGGGCACAGGTGCAACAGACAGGTGATGATGCATGGGTGACGGGGAGATTGCACGGTTTTACCGCTAACCAGACACACCAGAGGGAGACCAGGAAGCTAAGTGCTATCAAAATGTATTATTATCTGAACTTTAATTAAACGGGAACCTCACCCAAAAGTGTGAAAGCCTGGAATCTTTATGTCGAAGCGAGTAAGAAAACACGATCTTCTCCCGCACCCAGCCAAGTGGCTAGTTACCGGAATCAGTCACTACAATGACAATCAACAATATCGTCCCCATTCACTTAAACTGCAAAGGGGTTCACTTGTGAGTCTGAAGACCTCAGGGCAGATTTTTTTTACCTAGAGACATAGGGGCGAAATCTGATTGGATAAAAGCTCTACTTAAAACAAGCTGCGCTGGAAGCAGAGCAACTGAGGAAGACAGTAGCTGTGCAATGAGAAAATAAGCTAATGAGAAAAAATATCTAGAATACATGTAGTGTATTTATAAAAAATTATTCAATTGTAAAATAGCTATAACTTTGTGATTCTGTCTAGGCCAGCAGAGAATTGCTGGCCCTGACGGCCCACCGCTGCTTCTCACTAATGGTGTTTGCTTACTCAATTCAATTCAATTTATTTTGTATAGCCCAAAATCACAAATAAACAAATTTGCCTCAGAGGGCTTATGTAGGTCACATGGAGATATCAGTATTAAATTGAGACAGTTTGAAAAGCTCCTTCTAGTAACTTCAAGTTGTACATGTTTTTCTGCACCTGGACTATTAAAACATATGGCCTTGCCTCAAAATATATTCCCAATGCGTTCACTATGCGTCTCCTTATATTTCGTGGATAGTTAGATGGATTGTCTGATTTCAAAAATTTTCCAAGGATACCCTGCACAACTGACAAAGATCACTAGAGGTCTGCTGGTCCCTATTTGAGATACAGTGTCTTTCACTTCATTTGGCAGACACTTGTGTAAAGTGAGGTTCAATCTAAGCCACGGTGAAAACCCTTTTGTTGTTGTTTAGTTTGAATAGTCAGATGAATTAAAGAAACTGTCTGTTGGAATTGTAAAGCTTCTGTTAAACACATTAGAAAATGTTTTATGAGCTGGCATACCTTGTGAGTGTTGCTACCATCTACTGTAACAGCTAAAACTGGTGAACCCAGATTCTGGTGAAGTATTTCTTTTAATCAGAGAAAAATATCGAAAACAAAAAACTGATTACTAACTTGAAGCCACTGAAAACTTGGGTTAAAATGTATATATTGCAGTAAATAACAATCAAGGCAAAAATGAAGGTAATGCTAAAATAAAATATTAAAACTGTCATTTTTTTAAAGTTTCACTCAATACACTCAAACACTAAGCTAATCCGCTTCATCAGTCAGCTTTGATTGATAGTGGCCTAGAGACATCAGCAAAAAGCCCAACAACTCCATCACATTTGACTCAAATAAAGATAAATCAATAAGATTGGTGTGCAGCTTCAGCTGTTTTACACAGGAGCCCAGCTCACTTCAAACTAGTTAAAAAGGCTCAGACACAACAGTACAGACAGATATCGCTCACACAAGATAACCAAAAGTTTTTACATTTGGAAATCGAGTAGGACCCCATTCCAAGCGGATTGGTTTCCAGGGCCTTTGACTATTGGTATTTATTGGATTTGTAGTTCATATTGAACCTTGCATCAATTTGAAAACTTTTTTCACTTTCTTGTATAACTCTTTATATTTCCTCATCGTAATAATAGGAACAGAAATAAATGTTCCATACTGCACAGCATTAAAGCCTTTTAGCCTTAAAGTTAAATCCAAATCAGAAGTTCTTATTCAGGGATGCAATCTCCCCTCAGGCAGAAAAGACTTATTTTCTCAAAAGTTTGTTTGAAATAAGCTTTAATCATATAACAGTCATTGGTTAACATCAAGTGTACATTTTCTGTTTGGCTTAAGGAATCAATAGAAGTGCATAAGAGTGACTTTACATACAGTACAGTGGAATGGTTTGTACACCCCTAAAGTTTTAAAGTTTAAAAATGTCAAAAAAGAAAATCTAAATCATTTGAACGTTTTTTCAAAATAACAGCTTTGCTTGGCAGTTGTGGCTATTTTTTACCACTATTGATTTGATCAACATTGGTAGCTATTTAACATTTAAATTATTTGTATGTAATATATGGTTAGAATATGACCATCCAAATTTTGTGCAAATTTACAAGACATCAACAAAAGAAAATGTGAAATAATGTGGGTGGTGTCGGTGGTGTTAATTCTCCAGTCAGGTGCCATTAAACCATTGCAGAGGACAGAAGACAACGAGATAGGATAATTAAAATGAAAATGTATTCATTTTAGTTATCGCTCCACACAGTCCTGATGTTTTTGTCTGCTGCAATCTTTGGTCTCTTCAGTGGATGTCACATGCTTCATGTATATCATGATTACTTCACCAAGTTTGTTTACATTGCACATAGTCACATTTTGCTTACACTGTGCTTTTATTGATAACTTTTGCACTTTTTTTTCAAATATCTAGCATTTCCTCTCAAGTTTTTTGGTGCGCAAATTGGAAATTGGTCAATAGTGGAAAGAAGTACACTTCAAAAAGAAGGTCTATCATGCTCTTCCTGTTGATCCGACACTGCATTGACTTACAGTGGGGGTGGGGCATAAACAACATTTTAATTTTGATCATCACAACATTCATTCAATGTGGATGTATAATATTCACTCACATATCCAAAATCATTAAATCTCACATTCATGTTCTTAACATTGATTCAAATGTGAAGAAGGTGCACTGTGTGTTATAGACAAAAATGTGGGCTCAATTTAACACACATACTGTATCTATTTTACTCAGATTAGTTCATTTTCTACATCAGAACAATTTGAAACATGCTATTATCACATACAAATTTGGCACAGAGGCTTCATACATTACATGTTCCATGAAATTAATTACATTTTTTGTGTAATAAAAACAAAATAATCACATTTTCCTTTCAAAGCAGCACAACAAAATGTGCAAAAACTTAAGGAGTGTACACAATTTTGCACACAACTGTAAGTGTTCACATGGCTTGCTTGTCTTCACTATTGCAGTGTTTACTGAGAATGCCTAATTGGTGCCATGGTGGTGACGGTATTAAGGGGCACTGACGTTTCCACAGACAGTCTGTTGCAGATATCCAACAGTGCAATCGGGTGCAAAAAACTATTTTTCTGCAATGAGGCAGAAACACATCAATTACCAGCTGTAAGGGGAACATACACACTCATTAAAAAGACACACCTCAAAAATATTGCGCTCATAACCAATGTACAAAACTATAGATGCACCAATATGGTTTTCTAAAGGCAACATATTCCCAACCAACAATTTGTCAACAATAACCTGGAAACGGATTGGAAATCACTCTCCATCTGTAGTGGTTGATACTTTCAAACCTATGGGGTTGACTGTTTAGATAGTGATAGTGAGGACTTTTTAAGTCAAGTCAAATCTTAACCCAATACACATATGGCATCATATGTACAGTGAAAGAGGTACTGTTCTATCCATACTGGCTGTGAAGTGATCCCCACTGTGCGACTAACTTAAAGAGAGTGAAATCAACAGTCGTGAAGCTAAAATGACAATTTGGGACATGATTCTCTCCCCCACCGTTAACAGTGTAGTCACGTTAAGAAGGGATTGTTGTTATGGGGCGTCCTGGTGACTAGTGGTCTAAGGAGCTGGTAATTGAAAAGTCCCTGGTTGTCAGGCTGGGAGATGTCTGTTGCATGTCATGCCAGGAAAAATTACTTTAACATATGAAAAATAGGAGGGGCTCACTTCAGCACGTATGGGCAGAGGGTAGAATTACAATGACCAATAACTCTTTCAATGTACATATGGCATGTTAGTATTGTATTAAGTTATATACATACGTATATATACTTTTTTTTTTTTTAAAGATGCCCATCTTCTGGTAAACAAGAGGTTTAGAAACATTGATATTGACTTATCACAATAAATCAATACATTTAATAGAGTGCCATAATCTAAAAAATTAATAAAAATAAAAACTTCCACTAACAAAACTCCTCACAGATAAGCAGTTAAATTATTATTGGACTGATAGAAATGGTGCCTTTTAAGCTGATGTATCAATGCATCAGTACAAACACACAACACTGTCAATAAATAGGTTCACCAGTTATTGCTCAGTTTATATAATTCACATTTTTTAACCTCAACAACCTCATTACAATGTGAGGAGTGATAAAAGGATCTTCTTCTCAACCTTATGTGTCCAGTATAAGGTAAAACTCCCAGTTAATCATATAACAAGACTTCAGACTGTCGTCTTAAACAACAGAGCTGGAAAAAGCACCTAAATCCCCAAAAGGGTGAAAGGCGCATAAAAAGCGCGTTCCCTGTGCTTTCATGTTTTGTTTCTGGTAAACATGCGCTCCCCTCGCAGGGTGAGGTGCTGCAGTTGATACTGTAACACCTCAGTGTCTGACGATTCTTTGATACTTATTTTGTCCAGATTAAGGTAGTCCAGAGACTTGGACTGGGCCCTCTTCCCTTTAAGCAGACAGAGGGGTAGTGGAGCATGCAGACCCCTCCCAGGCTCCCCATGGGCCAGGGACCTGAGGAAGGTGTCACTCGAGCTGGGCATACGCCTCCGTCTCCGCCCGTTGGCAGCAGGAATGTCATAGGGTTGGTAGTGGCGACTTTTACCTTTGCAGATTCGTGAAGACCGGTGGATGCCCAAGTCAACAGACTTCGGGACAGCGCTCTCGACGGAGCTGGTCATGGCCTCTGATACAGAATCCTTCTCTGGAGTGCCTTCTGACCACTTGTGGGCCAGCTTGAGCAGCTCCTCGCCAGTGGTGAAGCTTACCAGATAGTTTGAGTCCATGTGGAGGATCTGGTATCCTGAAACAGTACCTCTGATAGGTGAGCATGGGGTGCTGGCACAGCGAGGTCTCTCCGCTTCTGGTTTCAATGTGGCTTTGATTTCAGATGCAGGAAGAATGGAGCCATGTGCCCTTGACACTCCATTAATATCCATTTCCATCCTCACAGACATGTCCTGACTGATGAAAGGTGGAGAAAAAACATCACTTGAGTCACTCTGGGAGCAATACAGCTGTTCCAAAAACATCACTCAGGGGCCATGTTCACTAAAGATCTTAAAGGCATAGTTTGGATTATTTGGAGTTGTATGAGGTACTAATTCATAATCAATGTATTACCTATTAGACAGACAAGAGTACCAACACAGGGGTAAAGCAATATACCGTTGTGGACAGGGCCAGCAGAAAAACACATTTTAGCCACTTCGGCTTGTACAAATGAGGCATGGCTCAAAAACGTTGGAATGAATCACATTTTAGGTGGCTACAATTCGTTTTGCTGCTGTCCCTGTCCACAGCAGTACATTGCTTAGCTTACATGCTGGTATTCCTGTTTGTTTCTTTAAACTGGAGGCGTGCCGACCGCCATCTGCTGTAGGTAACACGGACTACTGATAAGTACCTCATACAACCCCACTTCAAATGTTTCAAACCATCCCTTTAAGGCATGTGATCCATGGCCAGGTCAGTCCTGACACAAAGACTCTTGACTTTTGATCTAAAATGTATATTTCACAAATTATAATGGGCTTTTTATTAATGGGTATTTTGATTGTGGTGTAATACGCCAAAAAACTCAAAGCAGTCCAGTTACAAATCAGAGATAAAGATTTGCCTAACTCTACTGGGACTCTAGGAAAATGCAGTTGCAGCACTGATGAACTTGGAATATCTCTGAATGTCTTTCACCAAACCAAAGAGGTGCTTTTCAGACCCCACTTAGTTTAACAGTTCATCAATAGATTAAGATATCATAGATAGATTAATCTATGACTTGGTTTAAATAGCTTTATCTGCCATACTTGGTGAACAGCAAAGCAACTGGTCCCCCTTTTTTCAAGTAGTCTGGTCAATTTTAGGACAATCCAGGGGGAGGATGATCGGAAGATACACAGCAAATGCAGCCAGGGAGTTCTTCAATGACTCAGCATGGGATGGTGTCAACTGGCATCGTCATTCCCCTGACTTCAGTCCAGCTCAGCAAGTTTGTCACACAGACTAACTTTTCCACGAGTAGGTGATACCAACTTCCTCAGTATATACTGTGTATAGATATACATATAATGTATATATTGCAGCAGATTAAATACATTAAAGCAGATTAAATAAATACAATATATGAATACAAAAATGAACTTTTACATTTGTAGAGTCCAGCTGTAGTTTGGGATCATTATGCCTCTTTTATTTGTTTAAATGTGCCGACACTCTTCCTCGCTCATAGCTCCTCCGACAAGCCTCCTCGATACTCAAGGGGTACATCCCAAGTCTCTTATTTGTAATTTCCTTGTTCCTCGCTTGAACCGGAAAATATTTTAGTTTAATGTATTTATGTGTATATATTTATAATCCTGTTGAGCAGGGATTCTAGGCGACGGGAGCAGCAAGAGGGGGGCGGGAACAGCTGGTGACGCAAGCAGGAAGTCCTCTGTAGCGTAGGCCGTCTCATTTCGGAGACCGCACGGTCTAGCCTTTGCGGTCCTCAAAGGACGCGGCCCACGTAGACCGGGTCCTCCTAAGGATGCAGCCCCTGAAATGAGACCAGCTAGGGTGTCCTTCAAGATGGAGCGCTGCCCTCGAGTTCCGGGTCACAAGCCGAAGGAGCGAGGAGGCATACAATCTGGAAATGAGAAAGGCCCCGTGTAGTTGCATCACGCACACAGAAATCACGCCCACAGCAGCTAGTAGCTCCTCGCAGGATGCTGATTGGTCCGCTCACTGGCCGAACACAGACTCATTACTTCAAGCCTGACAAGATGCATTTTTGATTCCGTGAGAGAATTGAGCAAGGTAATTGTAATTCAGCCCGGTGCTAAGTGAGCAAAGAGTTTTAATGTATGTTGTAAAACCATTTATGTAACAAAAAAACATCTTCGTTTCGACTGCTGTCATCATTAAGGTTAAATCACATAGATTAAACATAGATGGCCGAGCACACAGATAGATGAGAGCGACTAGAAGCCGCAGCAGAATGCCCATGGACGCCATGGCGCAGCTCACTGACTCAGAGGAAACGAGGAGCCTCCCAGTCATTACCGCTGCAATGACTGGGTTCACGTCTCAGGCTTCACACTAACAGACCCGGAACAGGCGTGCTGCTGCTTCTTAAATATATTGTAGCGTCTTTAAAGCCGTGTAAAACAGAACGTGTCCCAGAAAAAGATGGCTGTTGCAAAAAACGACAGACCGGGTTTATCTTGTCCGCTGCTACATGGGAAGCCCAGCTGACCGGACTGTCAGCACAAATAACGTCTTCATACGATATGGTCATTAGGGTTACTCCCATGGTTAAACGCGACGCATCGATCGTTTTAAAAACTCATCTTGTCTTATCAGACAAGATGAAGTCATGGGCGCGTTTGATGCTGTTTGGATGGGAGACGCTGGTCCTCGCTGTTTATTACTCATTAAATATCTATTGGGCTCATGAGCCACGACGATACGGACTGATTTACACAAAAACAATACAAACCTGTTTGGCTGAGAGGAGAATCCGATGTCCAACCTTCCCGTCTGTGGTTTTATGCGTTCTCACGCCGGTGTTCCGTCAACAGCAGCAAAAGGAACACTTCCGGTCTATTTGTCAGAAAAAAAGCAATTATTCATTATTTACAGTATTTTTCGGTGGTAATAACTAGGCTACAATTTTCACGAGTGTCTTTCTAATGAGAAAAAATAAACAAAGAAAACATATTTGGCTGATCTGCCCAACATATTATTCATTGCAGTTTACATAACAGGTGATCATTGTATCTAGTTACAGCATACCCATGGTTATCACACTCCTGCTTATGGAAGCCCATTTCTATCGGTTAGAGAAAATTGTCATAATTATGAGAAATAAATCTAATGTAATGTTTTATCTGGTGTTGCAGCTTAACTAACAACCATGCTGGTGTATCTTAGACAATATCCATCATCAATAAAGCATGGTTTTGTAGTTCATTTATGCCACTAGATGGTGCCCATTTACAGTGAATGAGATGGGTTAGAATTGAATACTTTCCTGTGATGAGTTGCTCATACAAGATGGTTACATCAGTCTCCAGAGAACTCTTTGAGTCTCAGCCCCACTGATGATCCACTTTTATGCCCATTTTTGGATTAAGTCATGTTAGACCAGGAAACAAGAAACAGTCACGTTAGACCAAGAAATTATAAAACGGTCACGTTAGACCAGGGAAATGAGACAACGGTCACATTAGATCAGGAAATGTTAGACCAAGAAAGAAGAAAACAGTCACGTTAGATTGGGAGATTGAGAAACAGTCTGTTAGACCAGAAAATTAAGAACATCACGTTATACCAGAGAATAGTGTGAGTCAAATAAACAGACGGGAGTGCAATGGCATTATAGTGAATGATAGAATATCAACTTAAACAATAGAATGCTAAGTAGCATTAGTGATAACATTAACAACATTATGCATGGATGAGGTAATGCTATCCCATGCTATTAGACAAATGAAATTACATGCCAATAATGCAAAAAAACAACATACAATTACACCACCACCAGTTATATGAATAGGTTACCAGACATTTAGGGCTTTAAATATCTTTGATTTACGAGTATTGTGTTGAGGTCGGGGCGGATGTAGGAAGGAGGTGAAGGCAGAAGATGTCCAACGCCCATTTGTTGCATGGATGTAGATGAGATGCCTTGGTTTGCAGCCGAAGTAGCAGCCCCTATTCTAAAAGAATGCCCTGACTAATGCTGAGGTGATCAGTTGCTTTTTAGTGAGGAATAATGGTAGTTATCCTTGATTTAGACAAAGGAAGATTACTTGGGGTAAGAAATAAAGGAGATGTGGAACAAGTAGTAGGTCTTACACGTAGGTAGTTAATCATGGATTTAAAGGGCAAAAAGAGAGACTGTACCAGACAGAAAAACACCAGACAAAGCAGGCAACAGTTACAGGGGTAATAATTATCATACAGTGCTGAGGACTTGAAAACTGGGAAAAAGAGGGAGGCCAGTGGCTAGCAAACCACTGACCTTGATGGAACCCTCCCCAAACCCACGGATGGCGCGGCATTTTGAGCAGGTAAAAAACGTTTCTGGATCGTTTACTGCTGACTGAAGATTTTTTTCCCACATACACTTTGATAAGCATTGTGAGGACTCAGACCCTAAAACCCTGAGACATGTTTGTGAGAAGATGGTCTACGAAAACAGTCAGGATGAGAGTAGAGTTTGAATGCAAGTGACTGGACATTTATTGGTGTAGAGCAGGGGTCCCTAATAGGCTGACCGCGGTCCGGACCCAGGACCTAAAACCGATAGATAATTGAGAATTATTACATTTTGACAGAGCGCCTCTATTTTAACCGGAGCAGCTTTTTCAGCCTTTACGGCACTTGTTCAGCGGTGCAAATCACATCACGTGATGCAGCTCAGCCAATCAAATATGGGTATTCTGACAAGTTTCCTGATTCGAGTGAGATGTACACAAACGGGAGAGACGAGGAGAGAGAACGAAGAGTAGGAGAATAATTACGTGAGTCAGAGAAGTTATTTCACATGACGTTCTCCAAAAAGAGAAAAGTGTTCAGAGAGACCAGAGACTTTAACCATTAACGAACAGACTCTTATAAGTTAATTCTTCCCACGGATAGTTTAAAACCAGTGTGTCTCATATGTTCAGAGACCGTGACGATTATTAAAAGCGATAATATGAAGCGACACTACGAGACAAAGCACAACTCTTTTGAGCAAACGTACCCACTCACATCTCAAATGAAGTCACAGAAAATAAACCTAAGAGTCCAATATGATCAGAATCAGAACACAATAGTTCACTGTCCAATGATGTTAACAGAGAGGAATAGAGCTGAAACAAGTGGTTTAATAACCACAGATAAAGTCCATGCACAAAAATGTATCTTGTTAGAAGATGAGAAAAATATAATATTGTGGCTTTTTTGATTGACATCACTTCACCCTGAATTAACTGAATTTAAAGCTGCAGGACAAATCAGTGAAATTAATTTCTCTAAAATGAATTACTTTATTTTAAGATGCACATTTTTCAAAAGCTTTCTGTTATGTCAGTTATTCTTTAATGCAGTCCTCATTTTACTTGAAATGAGAAGAACAATTATTTATGTATTTCTATGTATTATTTATAATCCATACAGTTAAATTTGAAAACTGAGAATGATAATTGTTAAAATATAATTGATGTGTACTTTTTTCATTTTATTTGACAGCTGTTGACTACACAGAGATGTTACTAATACTAGGCTTTTGAATAAGAGTCCAGTATAAGATAAGTGCCATATATACATATATCAGTGGCGGGCCGTGGATTTTATACCTGGGCCTTCAGTGCTGTCCTACTACAGTTGAATTACCTCCTAATAACCTCATTAGGACACATCAATCCAGCAAACCTGCAGCGGATCCACGCATTCCACCACACAAGAGCACGAGCCATTCAAATATTATTCATAAAAGCGACACGATAGACAAACGAACAGTATTAACGTTACTATGTAAACAAACACATGCAGTTTGTCACTTACCGAAACTTAAAGAGTTTAATCCCAGTACATCGTTTCAGTTCCAGTAAGAAGTCCTTCTCGATGTATGGGCGCCAGTGATGACAGTCGAGCCTCGTCAGTTGTATTTCGCAGGTCTGCTGCGGCAGGTTCACAGCGGGGCCGAGTTCCCTCCTCCCCCGGGGTACCGGCCGGCGCAGACCACACGTCGGGCCGCGGTTGTGGAGCTGTTTCCCTGTGAACGTGTTTGTTGAGTTGTAGATCCACTCGCCACTAAATCCGTTTCTCCTCCTTCAGAAAAAAATAAATAAACTACACCAAGCAAAACCCTACAAATGTTGTAATTTCTTCCATATCCTTCCACTTGAACTCTGACTGCTACAAGCTAAGTTCTGCTAGCAAGAATAAGTTTCACTTTAGTCATGTGCTCGCCCACTGACCAATCACAGCACACCCTGCACTTCGCGGCAGAGCTGCACCTGGACATGTAATGATGACGTAGATGTAGGCCGGCTAGTATGGGGGTAGCGGCTGCTGACACTCAAAGAATACGCCCAACATGTCAAACTAAAGATCTGATTGGTTGGTTGAACACGATGACAATCAACAATATCGTCCCCATTCACTTAAACGGCACATGGAGGCACTTTTGAGGCTGCAGGCCTGGGGCCTCTCTTCTACTGAGAGACACAGAGGTGAAATCTGATTGGATAAAAGCTCTACTTAAAACAAGCTGTACTGGAAGCAGAGCAACTGAGGAAGACAGTAGCTGTGCAATGAGAAAATAAGATAATGGGAAAAATATATATATATATATATATTTTTTGTGATTCTGTTTAGGCCAGCAGAGAAGGCTTTGCAGGCCCTGACGGCCCGCCACTGACATATATATATATATATGGCACTAAATAGCGCAAGTTAGATATTATTGTAATGTTCCGGACCTTTGCCCGAGGACATTTTCTCAATCTGGACCTTTTGGAATTTTAATTGAATACCCCTGGTGTAGAGGGATGCTGTGTTAAAATGTATTTGAACCACGATGTTTCCCCGGCCGTGGAGGGATACTGGATATGCGCCAGGGGCAGACGCAGCGTGCTTGCAGTTGCTGCAGACGTGGACAAAATGACAGTTGAACACACGCTTTCGTTAAAAGTTATTCCAGAACGGACCAGCTCAGTCGGCAGTTAAATTGAGTTATGTAAAGGGTGGCTTTGCTGGAGAAAGCTTTATGGTATTGGTAGAAGATGTTTTTCCCATATTTCAAATTGAGATCGCTGATCAGTGCTATATAGGAGTCTAGTTCATGTCATCTCTCTGACTATACACTTCATATAATGTCACGGTAGACGCCGAAGGCTATCAGAACCTGCCTGATCGATAAGTCTCTGATCAACCGTGGATCTGCAAACTAAACACCCCAGAGATGTTACCTCCTGAGGCTATGCTGTTATCCCACTCGGGGGATGGCAATATGATACTGACTAGATTAATGTCTTTACCTTGCAGGATTTTGGACCCGTTGATATATTTGCTGCTTGTGGGATGTATGGCCTACCCAGTAGAGGAGCGGGGATGGCGGATGCCAGAGAATGTTGGGCAGCTTTGATTGATTTTGATTTTAACTTGAACCAGCTGATTCGGCCTTGTTTTGCTGAAGGACAAAGGAGCAGAGGGGGGGCTCCTTTTCCTTGATGAGACATCAACATTTTGAACATAACAACTGTCCAGACAAGAAACAGAAGGCCAGTTAAAGCCAGGAGGAGTCAGGGAGAGGGAGGAGGCCAGCAGCAGATGACACACAAGCTCCGGATGACAAGTCTAGGTGGTAATTGCACCACACATGACACACAAAAACTTTTGAGTGAAGCAATAGAGCAGTTAGAAAAAAAACAGGAACAAGATGACACACTCTAAACAGGCACACATGTTAAATACACCACAGAAGCTTGTCTACGAATGCCCTCACAGATCCACCTCTCATTGTTGGGCATCACATCCCGTTTTTGGTTCTCAGGTGCAACCCAGTGATTAAATGATCAGAGTTTCACACACCTCCAAAGATGAGTGGCAGATACTTACGCTCAATTTGCGCGTCAGGAAATTCCGTAACTCAACACTTCACCACCCCACTAAGATGTGAAGAGGATACAAATTGGTTTCTTCAAACACTCTTTCTGTTATCTCAGGATAACAGGAAGAGTGCGACACAAGAGGGCCAACACCAGTGCTTTAAGCTGCGCTATTTCAGCCTCCACCTCAGTGGCTCAGTGGTAGAACAGGGCTGTCCTTCAATCAGAGGATCTTCAATCAGGGTCGATCTTCGGCTCTGCTATTCCATGTCAATGTGTGCTTGGGCAAGACACTTAACCCAAAATTGCTCCCTGTGAATGGTTATGAATAATTAGTTAGAGTCCTGATGGGCAGGTGGCACCTTGCATGGTAGCCCTATCAGTGTATGAATGGGTGTGAATGGGTGAGACATGTTAAAGCGCTTTGAGTGGTCGGAAGACTAGTAAAGCGCGATGCAAGTACAGTCCATTTACCATTTACATTGTTCAATAAATTTGATGGAAAGAGATACAATGTGCAGATTGGGCATAGTTTTGGTGCCCACACCAGACGGCATAACTGTTACGAGACAATGGAAACTAGCAAATTTTTTTCCTGACCATAACTTTTTGTGAAATATGGCTCTGAAGAGCTGTTATATGCATATGAATGGAAACTTTACATGACAGCTGTAGCTTCCATTCTGTTTAATTTCTTCCTGACTGCCAGTGGCAGTAAACTTAAATTCAATTCAATTAAATTTATTTTGTATTGCCCAAAATCACAAATTTGCCTCAGAGGGCTTTACAATCTGTACACATACAACATCCTCTGTCCCAGGACCCTCACATCGGCATAGGAAACATGTTAGGGAGAGCAACAGAGAAGGGATCCCTCTCCCAGGATGGACAGATAGATGTCATGTATACAGAATGAACAACACCACAGCGTTACAACACATTCAATGCATATGACATCAATTATTCAAATAATGAGAGTAGTAAGCAGTATATATTTCTACTCAGTATGTTGTATTCATGCATAAGTAATTTTGTTCTGAACTTTGTTGAACTTCACCGTGTCTCTGTTGTGTAAAAGAATAATTCTCCCTTGCCTGTTCACATAGATAACTAACTGTGCTGTATGAGAATGTTCCATGCCAAGGCCTTTGGGCTGCTTGTTTTGGTTCAGTGTTGTTCCTATCAGTCTGAGACCAAAAGTCTGAGACCGAAATGTCTGTAACATTGGCCATCGGCCCCCACCTTTGCTCATTCTGTATAAAGAAAGCTTGTTCACTTTTTTCGAGGTTCTTCCTCACTGAGACGGTAAGCGTTCTGTTGTGATGATTGAACCTTCTCTGCGCAGAGAATACTTAAAAGACAACCTGGTTTTCGGTATTCCTTATTTCAGCATTAAAAGACTCACGCAAAGCGGGTATAGGAATATTTTCCACTACATGACACACAAGTGTCTTGTTCATCTCTGGTGGAAGGACCACACAATCTTACTGTATGGTGTTCCTCTCAGCTTAGTCCCAGCGAGGCGACAATAAATGCTTCACCTCATGGTCGGGGGGCAGTAGGCAGATGAAGCTAGTTTAGCCTCTCAGAAGTGCGGGACCTCAGCTGTTTTTTTTTTTTTTTTTGTTCCGGGTCACACAGCCCGTTGTCTCCTACATGAGCGCAGTCCACCCGGCGGCGGACAGGTGAAGTATGAATAACTGGTAGAGGATGGAATAAAACCACATTGAATAAAACCGCTTTTTGATCAGACACACAGATATCCTTCGTCTCAAAGTGATCAGGGCTGAGACCACAGTAGATCAAGGGTGTGACCCTTTGAGTGAGTGCGCTCCTGTATAGCCTGAGTGAGGTTAAAAGATTCCAGGGTATCCATACAATCAGTGACAAAAATCTGTGAAGGGCAGCAGCCATGTATGTTAAAATCACCTAAAATAAGAATTTTGTCATACTTGGATGTAAAATGGAATAGTAACTCAGCAAATTCTACTGTTAGGCCTGGGCGGTCTGTAGATTATTAAAATGATCACTGGATCTTTAGAGTTCACTATAAAACCAAGATGTTCAAATGAAGTAAAACAGACATGTAAAATGGGAGTACATTTAAAAACGTTTCTGTAGATAAGAGCAACCCCTCCTCCCTTAGCCGGGGGTTGGTGGAGATGTGTAAAATCTGGGGGGGTTGCTTCAATGAGAGAACTACAGTCTCCCTGAGACAACCATGTCTCTGATGATAAAAACGTCATTTATTAAAAGTAATAAAATCCTGAGGTAAAAAACACTTATTATTTAGAGATCTGATATTTAAAAGGCCAAAACTAACAGGCTCACCCGATCACCCACCTCCGTAGAGTCTCAACTGGTCTCGGACTCTGCAGACACTCTTCCCTGGCTGGCCTCGATACACACCGGCATTTTACCGCTACTGTTTACTACAGCTGTATGATCCCCAAATAAACATTTTTGCTGGGATTTAACTGCACTTACAGATTCAAAAAAATATTCCAAATCTTTCATACATTATTGGTAATCAACTTTTAAAGCCAGCAATACAACTTAGGGTCAGCTTTTCGGCGTCCAGCATTCACACTCCAATTTCAATCCTCAGTCTATTTCCCGTGACCCCCCTTGCTTGGTGATACTCTTCCACAGGTGCCTGTTAGGCCCGTTTGGAGCTGCCTCATTTGTCAGCCATTGAACAGTGTGTTGCACTTTACAGAGCCCCTGAAGATGAAAAATTATGAAAGATGATATATATATTTTTATCTTGAGTGCACAAGTGCAGTGCACAGCTGCCTCATTTAGAGATCGTCCCAAATGGAGTGAGGTGAGTCAGCTGCAGCTTAGTCACCAGCAGAGCATTAATCCTCTGTAAATTTCACTAATAAAATATGTAAAACAAGTAAACTGTAAAAAACAAATAAAAAAGAAGCCCAAATCTACAGTTGGTTCCAAACCCAGTGGCGTTTATTTAACTGCACAACATTTTTCATTTATTCAAGCTGCAAAACTGCAGCTTGAATTTTTATTGCACATTCATGGCTTTGTAAGTGAGTCAGTTATGGAGACACGTATTCTACAGCATGTCTCGAAAGCCAGCATTGTCTCGCACCATGCTACTGTAGACTGATTTGTACACCTTCAAAACATCAAGTGCTGAAGGGCGGAGCTTGGGGTCTTCCTTCTTACACTCCTCGTGAATCTGAAAAAGATGGAAGTGGACTACATCCCCTCCAGGTACTCTTCCCATCAGGAACCATGTCACGTCTGGGATCTTCCAGATGTCTGTCCTCTCATCATACTCAGGCATGAGATCGTCTGAAAATGGCTTCCCTTTGGTTGTGAATGGCCACAGCTGCTCTGGGGCAACAAAGTCCCCAGTGAGCTCCCGGTGACCGCATTTCACCAACAAGCCTCTGGACGGATCCACCTCAGGCAGTGCATCAAGGTCGTTCACTACCAGGTGAAAGTCACTCGTCATCAGAAACTGGGAGAGAGTTTTTACCAGGCTGCTGGAATCACACATAACCCGCCGCCCAGCTGGGCTGTTATGAAGATAATGAAGGATAGAGACATAATCTATAGCCAGCCTCAGACGCATCTGCCATTTGTTGTGTTGCTTGTGCTGCTCTTGTGCAAGAACACCATCCAAGTTAAGCAAGGGGCCAAGTGGGTGGTGCTCCGTGATCTGGGTGTGGCTTTCAAGGCAAAATCCTACCAACTGCACCACCTGGAGCCCCTGCAGGGCCTGTAACATAGATAATCCATGGAGAAAATCCTCCAGGTAATCCAGAGAGGATAGTTCGGACAAAGCCACCTTCTGACCCCTCCACTCTGCCAGATAGACCTGGGGAAAGAAAAGTGGATAATGAGGTCAGTAATCAGGAGGAAAAGCTGCACATGGGCAATACTGACCACTACAAATGACAAAGGGCCTGATGGACATTTTTGTATTCTTCAGAAATCACGTAAACTTGCTGCAAACTGCTCATTTCAACTTCTTTCCTGTGGCCCCGTGGAGAAAATAATTTGTTGCATTATAATAATTAATTAATTATATTATACCTCTTTTATATATGAGGTGTCTTATTTACGCCATTCCTTTGTCATACACTCAATATTGCAATTATGTATTTTCTTTTAATATTTATTCACTCAATGGGAAACTACAAACACTGGATTTAATACTACAAGATATTCTGGACATTAAAGAAAGCATGGAATTCAACCAAAAACAAGTAGACAATCTGCAAAGGGACAACGACCAACTCAGACGTACTTTTCATGAATGGCAACAGAAAATAGAGTAAATTGCTAAAAAGCTGTACTCTACATTCAGACACGTGTGACAATCTGATCTTTACCCGTATTAAAGAGCAGAACTCTTTAAAACTTCCATCCGAGTTACAGATGGGCATCTCCCGGCACCACAACCCTTCCCTCCCACTAATCCTATTCAATCAATCAATTTATCAAAATTATTAGTAAAGTACTATTTATGAGATTGGAAAAAGTCATCCATATCTAAATTCACCAAGACCAAACTGGTTTTATAAAAAGGTAGACACTCTTCAAACAATATGTGCTGCCTAAAACAAATCTATCACATCATTAGATGCAGAACAGCATTGGCCGTGTGTTTTTATTTGATTACATTAGATAGGTTGGTTTTTGGTAGTCATTAATTAAACTCCCCTGCAGCGTCAGTAATCACCAATGAAATAACCTCACAATATTTCACACTAAACTGTGGCACTAGGCAAGGATTTCCACTCTTTCCACAATTAATCAGACAAACTGCATCTCCATTTGCACTATTACCACCATTTGCACTAATGTCCCAAATCCATTGTTCTTTATGTTCATATATATTCTTTGATATATATTTATATCGTACACAGTAGTTAAATGTTAATGCTTAGTTTCTCTGTTCTACTTTGTTGTCTTTAATGTCCTTGTTTATTTGTATATTTCATGTATGTACGTTGAGAGCAATGTGTAAACCGGAGTCAAATTCCATGTATGCGTATGCATGCGCGATTGTGACATAATGACAAACGGCAGTTTATCCGGTGTGCACAAAATCAAACCGGTTTAAGCTTGTACACCGGATCGGACTGGCAAAACCGGAAAGCAAACCAAATGTAAAGTGGAATTGACATAGCTTAGAAGTTTTATGCATCTACTCCCTGTAATTTAGTTCACACAATAAATGATATACAGTATAAAATATACAGTATAAAAGACCCTCTACCTTCTTAACAGCTCCCTGGCCAATCAGCTTCAGCTTGCGTACTTCAGCATTTATCTGCGAACACTGGAGCCAGGGGATGCAGTTTTTCATGGTCGCCATTTTAAAATGTTGAGGCACACAGCCAACATGGGGGGACACCAGCTGCTCATCATTCTGATACAAAGACTCCAGGTACAGGTAGATCAAGGCATTGCTGAGGAGCAAAGCAGCAAGGCACATCCCCACCACTGGAAAACCATGGGACATTGAAATGCTGCTGCTCCGACCCATGGTGCCCTCCATCTGAAATAGAAAACAAAGGTGGGAGAGGATAATATAAGTATACTTTGCTGCCTCGTCTGGTTAAAAGTTCTAAGTCTGTTTCACAGAGCACATTTATGACCACATCCACCAATGAAATGTGTTCTGTTGTACCTGTAACCACACCCAACAATGTTACGGGGTCCTGAAGTCCACCTGTTCATCACTGTAGCAACATGAGAAGTTAAACCACCGGATGTCAGCAAAAAATTAAAAAAATATATATTTTCAGGGGGTGTATGTGACATTTTCATTAATGTATTGTTACATAGTGTCAAATAACGACAAATAAAGGCTAAACTGCCGGCACCTCTCCCACACAGTGGCACAACTTGCCGCGGCAGCTGAGATTGCAACAGGAAGTGCCTCCACTAGCTGCCGCTGACACATTTTGAGGTTGCCCTTTCTCGCGGACGCCATGGCAAGGATACTACGCTGCGTTCACAGTGGTGTGTGGAAGTGCGAAATGTCAGATATTAAAGTGTAGTAGTTGAACGGCCCAATATGGCATAGTTTATTGCTCTTTTACTGTGATTCGTGCCAAGTAGAGGCTAAAACAGCTTGCTAAACAGAATTGGCACTAGCGTATTTTTTTTTACTTGCAATCACGTGAATATGGTGTATAGAAAGTGTTGAATCATAATTCTTGCGGTGCCCACGTTACCTCGTGGGCACAGAGGTACCGAAGTCCTCGGCCTTCTTTGTTATGCTGTCACTCATGATGCCACGCCCCTCTGAGTTGATGCCACGCCCCCCACGCTAGATCAGGGTCAAAAGTCTGAACTGAAAAAAAACGATCTGAACTTAAAAAAAGATTTGAAACGGAAAAAAATAATTTAAAAATGAAAATATAAAATCTGAAAAATATAAGAACTCAAATATCAAAATATATCTGAAAGTGAAAAATAAAAAATAAAAAAATGATTAAAAAAAATTCCAGAACTGAATCAAAATTATATTAAACCCAAAAAAACTTTTCATTCACTTATTTTTATTTTGAATACATTGCTGTATTTTTCAATGTTTAAGACCACAACTTGAACTTTCAGGTTAAAAAACTTTTGACCTGGATTTAGCTACAGAGGAGCTCCAATTGATCGGCCACCAATCATTAGTGATCGATATTCATTCTAAATAGTTTGTACGGTGGTCTCTATAAAGGTCGATCAGTAAAGCCGATCAGATGACGCATCGACTTTGAATTGAAACATTTTCAAAACTCATTTCCCTGCTTTCTTGCCTGTTCATTAATTCCGACATAGCGCCCCACACACGCACACACCCACGCGACTGGCTCGTGTTATGTTCAAAAGTTTCTCAAACAGAGGAGAAGAAGTCCAACAAGCCCCTCCTTGGCTTTTGACCTATTGACACCTCACCCAGCCACTTCTTCCAACCCCAGCTCCAGCACATTCCTCAAACCTGATCACACAGACACTCAAACACACTCCTACAAGTAAATACACTGTATCACATAATATCCATAATTAGGAGCGCTTTAAAACTTAAATTCCTCACACTCGCCATCTGCAGCGGTTTGTCATCTGTCTAATCTATTTTTCCGCCAGCTGCGAGTGAATCTGGCAAACAGACCGATAGTTTATTAACAATATAAACATAGCGGTGGTGGATGAGACAGAGCAGATTAAATTGGGTTTTACTTTCGTTTACATGTTCATGCTTGTTGAACGGACATATTAATAAAGTATTGTCTTTTTACTTGTGAATGTTTTATTGCTGTACAGCAATTAATTGTCATTAAGTACACACCACTGCTAGAACCAGTGTTCGGTTTGTCCGTTCTGGCCTGCTGTAGAAACATGGCGGTGCAACATGTCGAATATCCGTGGATGAGGATGTGCTAGTTATGTAGAAATAGAAAAAATAAATTGCTTTTTGTAAGACAACAAAAACATAAGGATTCTTATCATATATGTTACACACTGTTCCTTTAAGTGTTAAAGCAGAAGGAAGGAAGGGCCTGTGGTATGTTATCTGTCCTTCGAAAAGCAGCCTTTTACTAAAGGAGCCGTATATGTCACAACAACTTAAACTGAACTGCCGGCTGCTGAACACATTGCATTGAGGAGAGGACAGCAGAGTTTGTAAGTAGAATTTGAAAAATGGACATAGTTCAAATAGCACGTAAAGCCTCCATCTCACACTTGTGGCAACTTGGAAACATGTGGGATACATAGATTCCATTGTTTTTCAATTCATGTAAAAGAAATTCTCAAAGAAATTCAATTTAAGTTTTTTTCTTTTTTGGGATTTGTGGCATATACTGTGCACAAAATACATGTATTGAGTTCTCTACTTCTAGCCATGATTGTGCCGTTTAAAGAGGTGCAATACTTTTATATTGCAGTGAAAATCAAGACCACAGAGATTCAAATGTGAAAGGAGCAAAAAAACGCCCTATAACAGCTTGAGGTTCAGAGGGTTAATAGTAGTATAAATACACGGAACAGCGTGTATGATGCGCTTTTGGTGTCCATCTTGCATGTAGTTTGTTCTGACTCACGTCAGTAACATCAGAACTACTAGCTCAGTGAAAGTGAAGTTGGATTCTCGGAGCACCGCAGTTGTCTTTTCCTAAATCTTTATGAATTCCTTGACCCCATGCCAGTTGTCAGATAAAGACTTTAGTACATGATTTGTTTACTTTTTGACCGCAGCCCTGGTCTTAAGGAAAAGTCTATTTTCGTAATTTTGGCTGCTCTCAGCACTCGTATCATGACCGGAAGAATAGATAGGCAACAAACTCCAAACAGCGGTTGGCTTGACCGGGTTATTGTAAGCGATTTCTTACTCGTACATAATTAACCAAAGCCTCTTGTGGCATAGCCAGACCTACCTCCACAGCGCTCGGTCAGAGCCAGACAAACGGGATGGCAACGATGTGTGGAACGCCATTTTAACGGGAGGGAAACACTTTTCGAGGAGAGCACAGACCTCGACAAAGGCACGATATGTTATGGTGCTTTGCAGTATTGCACAATTATACATCCATGTGCACAATAGAGCAACCATGGATGGCTGGAAGGTTTAAAACAAATGAGAATACAAACTGATGTAGGCGCATACCTAGTATGACTGAGGGTAAGATCCATCTGATGTTTAACGACCAGCAACTGCAAAGGCAGGCAGCCAGGCATATCAAGCTTACGTCCAGTCAATGTAAGGCGATAACATAAGATATTGAACATTATTTAGCGTATTTCACTAACGTACCTGTAGCTACGTGGGTTCACATGTTGTTCTGACTCAGCAGTCACGAAAACAACTCGTCCACTGCTAGTTCAACTGCGACACACTACATCGGCTGGAATTCCACAAGCAACCGGATTAAGAAAGAAAACCTTCCTGTCAGATTTGCAGAATAATAGCACTATATTCAAGGAGCTTGGTATTTGACTATACAAATGCACCAAACGTATTATTTGTCATTCCACATTCGTGGGAACATATACATCCATAGAATTGCTCAGTTCCGGACCTCTAAGTCACCACTCGTATGAGGAAGCGAGGCAACATCCGGACACAAACAAACAAATAATCAGGTATTGATGCAATCGACACAGACCCTGTCGTTAAACGTCTCATATATGTAAGTGAGTGCGTGTAGTTTCTGTGAGCGTTACCTTTGTAGAGATGAAGCTTTTATTGTGAAAAGTGGAAGTGTGGTTGTCACTGATTATTACCAACGAGTTATCTCTTCTATATCGGCGATTGAAAGACTTCGAGCGGCAGCGAACAGGTACCAGTTTTATCTACAAAGATTATCTCTTTAAATGTCCCGTCGAGCTAAATCGGAAGCTAACAACACACTTTAGATATCTTCTATGAAATTAATTACAGCTCACATTCGATGTTTGACATGTCACAACGCACTAGATACCGTTAGCTAACGTTAGCTCATGTACAATGCATTTATTAGCTAACATTACTTAAGGAGTTTACTTAATTACAGTAAAGTATATGTTTCTAATCTGTACGGTGTGTTTGCTTAGACAGAGGGCTCTGTACGTTCTGTTTACATAGAACGTCACCCCTAGTTTAGCGCTAGGTAAAGATGGCTATTTGCATTTGACGCTTCTTGTTTTACGGAAGTTTAGGCGTCACATCTATGTATTCGTGAGTTAATGATGTGTTTGGGCGATGAAAAACAAAAACAATCAACTGTGAACATATTGAAATTGATACAATAAAATAAGTTGCAAATTTAGGTCTGTTTGATTACCACCGTAGCCTATGCAGATGTTGATGAAGATGAACTTATCACAGTGTTAGCGAACGCGACATCTTTGCTGTTATTGGAAATGGCCAGCTCTTCGAAAATATAACATCCGTGTACTATAACGCTGCATTAATAAGATGCTTATAAATAGGGTTTTAGGTGGCTGTAGAAGTACATAAACGGGGACATTTTCAATCTTAAATCCTATTGGTTTTTTTATGGTGCAATACGTGCAGTGGTCCATAAGTGGGATGAGCCTTGTTTCCATAGTTTCCTCCATCTCCTCAGTAGGCTGTGATGTCAGCACAGCACCCCCTTTCACACTCCTCCTCTCTGTTATTCCCACCTTACTCTGGTAACAGCGATGAGTCACTAAGCAAGCTGAACATATCAGTGATTTTTCCTTTGCCATACAAAAGCATCCTCTGGGTTTCAGGGTAAATGTGATATGAGCAAAGCTGAAACTCCATGGTGGTCAGTAGGGTCAGGATATATGAAAAGTACCAGGGGACCTTGGATTTGTCAACTGTTGAAGAGATTTATGCCGTGGTTGCTATCAGTTTAATATCTCTGGGTGTATTAAACGATTCATAACTTTTATAAATCAATGATTATGACTGACATAGGTTTGATCTTACTGTACATATTTCATGAATGTGATGAAGTTCCTTTATTTATTAGCTAGTTAATAAACTGGATGAGAGAAAAGCAGATATTCCTGTGTGGTTGTTTTATCCACACACAGTAAACCACTGTTTTATCCAAATAAGTTACTATATAACAATGTATATCACAATGCAAGACTACACATTCTGTGGTAGAGAATGTTAGTGTCTACTTATAACAGTAGGAGAGAAAAGTACACACAGACAGGGAGTTAATCATTATGATAATGCATGGTTATTGAGGACATGGGAGCAGCAAAGCAGCCTTTATACTGGTAGTTGATGCTGCTTTGTGAAGGTAAACGTGGAGTTATTTGGGAATGAATAAGTACCGTTCAGTCAAGTAAAGTTAGTGGAGTGTGAATGGGGAATGACTATATTATCCTTTAGTATTGCAATGTGTTTTACAGTTGGGGTGGGGGTGCATGTAATTGGCAAATAATTTCAGTCAAATTACAGTCATTTTACACTGCATTAGTTCACCTAGCGGGCTTTTCCTCACGCATACAGTGGCTCCTCTATTCTTACTAAATGTTACACACTGTTCCTTTAAACCAAGTAAGAATAGAGGAGCTACTCTTATCTTATCTTTCCTCACGCATACAGTGGCTCCTCTATTCTTACTTGGTTTGAAGGAACAGTGTGTAACATTTAGGGGGATTTGTTTGCTGAAATAAAATATAACATTCGTGAGAAGGTTGTATTAGTGTATAATGACTTAAAACTAAGAATTGTGTTTTCGTTAGCTTAGAAAGAGCCATTTATATCTAGGGAGCGGGTCCTCTTCACAGAGTCCGCCATGTTGCACCGCCATGTTGCTACGGCAGCCCAGAACGGACAAAACAACACTGGCTCTAGCAAGATGTTATTGCGTTTTTACGTTACCTTAAGGTAGGGATGGGTACTGAAACCTGGTATTAAACAGGCCCTGGTGCAAAATGATTAAAGTAGTATTGATAAGCTCCAAGTTATTAGTACTTTTTATTGGCACTTTTTTATGTTTTGGTGTAATTTATTATTGCATTGCAGCGCTGAACTCCTCCAACTACACACATACAAACACACAGAGTAAAGTCAGCGTACAAAGCAGAGCGATGGATACACTAAAGTGAACCAGGTGAAGTAAAGATCACTTGAGTTGACGACTCATTACTACAAGGGCAAGAAATTACTTACAAGTAAAAAGCCGATAGTTTACATGTTAACAAAAGCGATGCCTATTTCAATCTGCTCTGTCCGCAGTCTCTCAGCCACTGCTGCTACTTTTACATAAGCATAGAAGACTAGCTTGGCAGATGAGAGATATTCCAAAAGAGATAATAGCAGATTTGTGGAATTATAGTTCTGAAATATCAGAGGTAGGTAGGCAGAAAGGACTATGGTATGCATTTGAGAGCTAGATTCTACAATATAATTTGTCAGTGTAGTATTGTGTTTAGAGTTTATGTTTTGAACCTTATTGTCCATATGCTCAGGGAGTTTTTTAGTTATTTGAAAGGGAGTATCAGAAAACTGCACCTAAAAATGTAGCAATCATTCTTGTTTTTTAATTGGTGCCTTTTGTATTCAGTTCAGTAAAAGAATGTTGTTAATTCAACGATCAATTTATTTGATTCAGATTCAAATGGTCCATTAGACTTGATTTTCGATTAAATTTGATTCAATATCGATTAGATTAGCGGTATTTCAGTTATAAAAACAATATTGCTGCGATATTAAGACGTTCTCAGAGAACTAATACTGTAAATTGTACAAGGAGCCCTTTAACATGGTGCATTATTAAGAATATTAATGTTTACACAAATGTGAACGAAAATGAATGTACTAATTAATGAGTGTGTGTGTGTATATATATATTAGGACTGGGTTATATGGCTTATAAATAGGGATGGGTCATCATTGTCAAATAGTCATTAACTCGTAAAAATAATAATCATTTGCAAAAAAGCCTTAAAAAATAGATTTTACCATCACAGGTAGAGATAATCTGAAATTTCTTTTAAAGATGTTATCCTTTTACATTGTTATTGTCATATATAGTTATCTGCATACACATGCATATGACATAAGCAACCGCATTTATTCAACTTCCTCACCAAAAACAACATTTTAAGATTACATTTGTAACCATCATAATAACTTTATAAATGACTTACTTCTGGTTGCACTATCCCCTCTGCTGCTGTAAAACTGCAAATGTCCCTGCTGTTGGACTGTTGGATAATCTCATTTTATCTTTATTCAGCCAAACAGGACTGCGCTGCCCACCGGTTGCTAACAGCTAACGCTAACTAGCTCTCTTCCTGCAGATTTCAACCTGGATTTGTTGTTCACAATGTAGCATAATCGAAGGAAAAATATAAGGGGCACATAAGTGTTTAACCACGTCCACGGGAATAGGCATACATATATCAAAAGGTCCATCTCTGGATTTTATGAACAGATATCGGATCATTCAAATTAAGGTTGAAACTAATTTGAAAATAATTTTTAAAAACCCAGCTCTAATATCATGCAGCCCTAATGGTAAAAAGTGTCTGAAGTGCAAAGGCATTGAGAACAGGCTGTCTATTTCTCAATAATTCCAAACAGAAAGACGTGTAGTAGTTTGAGTTCAGATTCAGTTCAGCTTGTTTTTATTGTTACTCTTTAGGTGTGTTCTTCTTACTTCTTGCTTTTTGGGGTACTTTTTGCTTTCAGAGTTATCGATTTAATTCCGCCGTCAGTGGTCTAATATTTCTAGAGATATTCACTATACGTGCTGGGTTTGTTGTTGCATCACCTTGGCATTCAGTTTAAACACATGTGTAGCGTCCAAACCTTTAGCAGAGTGTAAACCTTAAATTGACGCGTGTTTCTGGTCCTATATGCACATAGCTCACACCGACACCGCTCGTAGGTGAAAGCAAAAAGTGTTTTATTGATCTAATTTCCCTCGTACAAGTTAGTGAAAAAACGTCCTTTCTTCCTAAAAGTACCGCCGATTACCTCGACACACTTTAAAGATCCACAGGTTAATCCACAGGTTGTTCCACAAAATAATCCACATAGCACGGTCCACAGAACACGGTCGGAAAACTGTGCGGCTCCACTCTGCTCCAGATACTACTAACAGCCGTAACTAACTGTCGCAAAGTGTCCTTAAAGTGACGGCAGTCTGTCACTTACGTGTATTTCTTACCATAACAAATGATAACAACATCCTTGTAACATTCAAAGTAGAAACGGATCTGATTAAAGTTAAACATGTAAATACAAATAAATATTTTACAGCAAATTGAATTTGGCTCTTACAACATGCTTTTTCAGGTGGCTGTTCCACTAAGTGTAAATTGCAATCAGACATGCCAAAGGAGTGAGGTCCAGCAGGGACACTACCTTCACGTACTCTCCTATCCCCACTCCTCAACCAAGCTGAGCAAGGAAACCGATGTGTGCACTCTCTTGGGCAATTAACCCACCTAGTCTTTTCCCACAGGATACTGACATCCCGGCAGCAGCAGCAAAACGAGCTGTGATAACCACAGGCATGATGGGAGTCCCTGTGTTCTGTGTGGTGGTGCTAGCATTCATCTGTAACAGCCACACCCTGGAAATACAAAACCCTCTCTACAGGTTCAAAAGGTAAGAAATAAAAAAACTCTTTATTTTTTGGAATTTATTTATTTATTTTACCAGGACAATGCACACTAATCAACAGTTGAACTGTAAGTGAACCAGAGTTAGCCAGAGAGGCTAATTTACATCTGCTGTCCCAGGCCAGATGTTTCAAGGCAGCCTAAAATAACAAAATCTAAAAATGGAAACAAAATTAAAATTCATGGACAAACGGACAGCAACGTATAGAAAAAAACAATTCACAGCAAAAGAGAAGTGTACGACATTAAAGCAGAACAGACATAACAGGCTGCAGCATGCGTCAGGCAGAACAAACCCACCCACAGTACAAGCACATATACAGTATAACACTGAAGCACATAACATACACATCAAAGAATGGAAAATAGCCACACTGAACAAGACAAATGCACATATAGGTGAAACAAGCAGGCAGGACAGAAAGCACATCAATGCTTGCATACCTGATTGGCAACAAGCCATTCCTTAAGGTTATGCTTGAATGTTTTAATACGTGTTTTGTGTACGTATATGTGGTGGCAGAGCACTCCACGAGTGAGCTGCCTTCACAGAGAATGTAGATTTGCTAAACGAGCTTGACCTATGTGAAATGACACAATCACCTCTTGAAGCAGATCTAGTGAGTCTGCTGCTTTGAGTGCTTTGTTTAATAAAATCACTAAGCAAAATTGTTTTGGAAATAATGGATTGGAGATGTAAAATATATTTTTGTAAAGTTTAAGCTGTTAAACTGATCTCTCGAGCAGGTTTAAGCCTGGGGGGAGATCATATGTTCGGTCTTGTGTGTGCATGAGTGTGGATTCGTCTGTCTGTCCACAGCTAATCTATTACTACTGGACCCATCAGCCAAATATTTTTTGAGCACATTTATGTGAGGGTCCCGGGACAGAGGATGTCACATGTGTACAGATTGTAAAACCCTCTGAGGCAAATTTGTGATTTGTGTTTTTGAGCTATACAAAATAAATTGAATTGAATTGAATGACTGTATGCTCAAGGACCAGTGGCGGCTGGCCAATAGAGGGCCATGGGGCATGGCCCCACCTTGAGCGCCCCTCCTTGAGCCACAAAAAAAAAGATTACAAAAAAAAATAATATTGTAAAATATGATATCTGCGCAAAATATATGCTTTTCCTGCACGTCCTCTCCGCCTGTCTGCACTTCCTCTCTGCCTGTGTGCACGTCTCAGCAGCGCTGGGGCCGGGCCTTCAAGAACACCCAACTGGTTACCGAGAGAAATCCAAGCTGAAATAGCAGACTGTATTTCTTCCTTGCCACCAACCACATCACTGCCTTGTCAAATTTTGACTCTGTATGGGTTGGAAATTAACTTTTTGTCTACCTGTCACTGTGACTGGTGGATAAAAAAATCTACCAGGCACTCAATAGATTATCGTTGTTTTTTTGGCTGGTGAGTGAAGCAAATCTAGTAGGCACTTGCGTATTTTACCAGCATTTGGTTGGTAGCCGGTGCTAATTTACAAAACCTGGGAGGGATAGATGGATAGATGGATGGATGGATGGATGTATTAAATAAATATCTTGATTGCCTTTACCAAACAAATAGGGAAATCAATAATTTTGTTTTCAGTGGTCATGCTGAAAGATATACAAGCTGGTTCACGATAAAGGACCATTAAACACAGGAAAATCAAATGATATAAATACAAAGACCACACAAATGTAATTAATGCACCGTTGACTGGTATTTTATAATTTACTAGATTGCTGTGGATATTGCAAAAAAATATGTACATATACAGTCTATACAGTGTATATATATATGCTAACAACCTAGAACAATGTTTTATTATTAATTTCCGTCTCCCCCCATATTTGTCAACTGCACCTTTACAATAACACTCTCACATCACTCGAGAAAACCAGCTTTACACTGATCTGAAGTGTGTTTGTGCTCACCTCTCCCTACATATTCTGCTTCAATAAATATTTGAAGCTTGGTTTATACATTGTATTTTTGTGTGTATGGGTTGTTGTGTTGAAGTGTAGCTAGGCATTATGACTGCTGCGTCTACTATTACCGTTTCCTGTAGCAGAAAGTAACTCACATTGTTCCTTTGTTCCCCCTTAAGGTCTCAGGAAAATGTCCTGTCAGATCCCACCGATTGTGTGTCCAGGACCAAGCAGCAGGTCTTTACAAACTCTCACAACTTCTCTCTGGATATTCGGATGCCTGGTGTTGTCCCAACTGGGGTAAGTCTGTGTCTCTGAAACATATTACTTAAGGTTCTGCATCTTTTCACTTCAATAGCTCACCATTAGAACTTAAACCATACGTTAACGTCCCTATTAAACCCTTCAAATCCACTTTTTGTCCCCATTGCTATTCTGTGGCCCTCATGGCATTTAAATAGGCATACCGTAACCAGCCTCTTTGCTGTGGTGTCAAAGCAGAAAAAGCTTCTTTGGAATGTAGCCTAGAAACTATTTACGAACAAAATCAAAACTACAGTGTAAATCTTTCAACATGTGATGTCATTTTTTTATTCTATATCCTATGCTGTACTGTTGGCATTTAGGCAAAATTTGTGAAAGTGCGGAAGTTTTTATAAAGATTTCTAAATACCGTCTGACTGAAACAATAACGGTTTGCAGATTCAATACTAATGTCCCAAGGATTGTTAATGAGTCAATTTCAGGATTTACAATTAAATATTATTTTTAATAGATTTTTTAAAATGTTAATACAAATCCCATTTTCCTTGTCTTCGACGAAGCAGCCCTCGCAGTACGTTTCACATAGATTTACAAAATTTGGTCGGCACAAAATTTGTGTCGGCACACATTTTGACTTAAAAAAAAGTCTCCTGGGGCCATGCTCTAAACCCAATCGGAAGTCAGCCATTTTGAATTTTGTATGAATTTCTAGTGTCTTTTTTGCCATTTCTAGACGCTGTACTTTAACAAACCCCTCCTAGGGAATTAATCAGATCAACTTAAAATTTGGTCAGTACAATCTAAAGACCTTAGTGATTAAAAGTTACTAAAAGCTTGAGGTTTCATCGAACGATGTGGACGTGGTGTTGCACCCATTTTACATGGTTCGCCATCGTCCATCAAGCTGTTGTAACTCGACTGGACTTACAAAACTGTCCCAAACTTGACATGCTTGATGACTGTCATGACTTTCGGACTTCTGCATGCCAATATGAACTCATAGTCATAGCTCCACCTACTGATAACCATGGCCGTAAGCAGGATTCTGTAATTACAGCGGCCCAAACACTGAACTTATTAAAAGGGTTCGTAGGCACAACCACAGAAAAAGACTTCTCTGATCTAAATATGTGCAAACTAAGATGTTTGGAGAGCAGAAATTGGATAAAAGAGGTTTCCAAATTGCGCGTGTATGTGGAGTTTTCATTAATAGTACATTTTATTGTTTTTGTTTTGGAGCCAGGCCATAATGTAAAGTAATTTCATACAACGTGAAGTTTGTTTAATAAAATCAAACTGCACCCAGCCTAATTTATGATAGATTATTCTTATGATGTTTTTTTTTTCCACATGGAGCTATACATTCTCCTATTTCTCCTTGACTCTTCCAGCTTTAAGTCACTCAGCAGTGATTGTCAGAGCTACCTGGACAAACCGTCGGTTTTGAGATCTGCATTTACTTTGAAAGTCTGTTATGTTACAAACACTGAAGCGCATTCAGACACATTCAGTTTTTTGTCGATTTTTACAGGGTGACAGTTATGATTGTATTCGGAGGTACACTCAAAACATTCGAGGCTTAAGACCTGGCAAAATGACCTGGCTACGCCATTGTCGACACAGGAAATACCGTTTAACTCGTGCACACAGTGTATGATGGTCACAGAAATGCATGGCCGCGTCACCCAGAGTCCTGCTGCTTGCAATTTTTATTTATTTATATATTTCATATTTCAAAGATGCTTTTTCGCCGCCACGGCAACATAGTTCCACCAAAACTGAAAAGCTTTGCAGTTTATTATCGCAATGGTCTTAAGATGCAACTGACCAAAGTTTAAGTTGATTTGGTGAAATGTCTAGATGGAGTTGGTTAATGTACAGTGCCTGGAAATGGGAAAAAGGCTAATTCAATTGAAAATGGCTGACTTCCTGTTGGGTTTAAGTTATACCTCTAAGAGGCTTTTTTTGAACGTCTCCACATTATTATGATGATACTAATAAACATTCAAATTTCAATAGGTCCTGGATTCAGCCTTAATCATCTTTAGTTTCAATAGGGTCCTCGCTGACCCTTTGTCAAGCTCCATAGAAATACACACTGTCTATTTAACAGTATAATAATATAAACTACATACAAAAATGTGAAAGAATACATCCATTACCAGAGCAAGACCAAACTCATCAGGTGGGTTCTTGTTAGCTTGTAGACAATTTCTACTTCAGGAACTTTTAATGTGGCGGAGGAATTTTCAATCAATAACCTTACATAATAGGGAATAGCCATAGTGTAAAGTATTTATCTTTACATCATAAAGTTTGTTGCTGAACACTTCAGCAATTGATGACTTGTTTCTTAAATGTTTCAGTCGGACACTTACCTCTGCACAGCATTTTCTCTGCCAACTAGTCGAGATACATATATTGGTGAGTATATCTTCTTTAAAATATTTTGAGTTGACATTTGACGTAAAGTATTTAGGCCTACTCTTAAAGTAAAAATCATTGGTAACTTCATGGACTAGATGGTACTTTTTGGGGAGATGTACACTGCAGTATAAGATGCCAGAGTAAGAGCAGCAGTAAAAGTAATAGTTGTTGTAGAAGTAGCACCAACAATTGTAGCAGACATTGTCAAGGTAGTAGAAGTAGAATAGTGGTATAAGTAATAACATAAGTCATAGCAGCAGTATTAGTATTAGGACACACATTTCCAAAATCTGTGTGATGTAAAATCACAATATGGATTTTATTTAGCATTTTTAAGCATGTTTTAGGGATTTAGGTGATTTTCTTTTTCCCTTTCTCCAGCCTGACTGTTGATGACACTGTGGTGTCTAAACGTCAGTCTGTTTGCACACGGAAGGCCTTCAATATGTGTTTAGTCCAGTGTGAACTTTGTTGCCCTTGATCCGAGGGGAACAATAACACGAACATGAATGTTTTTCATCACAGAACAGTCATATCATTTAGTTTACAGCTCAAAAAACACGTGTAAGTGTGCAGTACCTCTTAAAATATTTTAACCACACTGCTTTTCTTCCTCAGTGGACTTCATGCCTCATGCCAATATGGACACCGTTCATCACATGCTTCTGTTTGGCTGCCAGACTCCGGTGTCCTCCAGCAGCTACTGGTAATTTCCAATTTCAGCACCGGGGCAGCGTTACAGAGACTGTTCATTTTGCATGTGGTAATGTGTTTTGTGTGTCTGTTTTGCATACTAATGAATCTTGCAATCTTTGCAGCCCTATATTTCATTTTTGGATCCAACTCCTTTCAAAGTTATTGTTGAGTGGGAGTTTTTGCTCCCAGGCTGGATAATGTTCAAGGATTAAAAATGATTTATTTGAATTATTAGGAGAACCCAATTTTGTGTTGGAATCTGCCAGGAGCGTGTTTGGTATGAAAACTAAATAGGATCTATTACATATATTAACAATAACGGTACATCACCCTGGGATCAGGGACCAATAACCAAACTATTGATTAAGCCTCAAAATGGGTGTTCACTGTTTACTCACAATATCAACAGACAAAGTAATATTCCACATTCAGAGTGAACAGTGAAGGTTTGAATTCAGGCGCAGACTATAACAACCAGCTGGCATTACAACACATAAGCACAAAATAATCACACAAACTACTCTTTAATATATCTATTATACAACTACAAGCATACTACCTAAAAACAACAAACAATCACGTGGTGAGGGAAGTATGTGTGTGTTTGTCTATGTGTGTGTGTGCGTGTGTAAAAGGGACAGGAGAGAAAAGAGGAGAAAGATGGCAATACTACATAATGGCGCCGAGGTTGCGGTTATTTAGCGGTGCAATAAGACACACAATGGAGGCTGCGATTCAGTGTGTGTGTCTGGGTTAGTTTAAAAGAAAGGAAAGAAGAAAAAGAAGGCATTCAAACAAGGAAAATCCTCACGCATCAGTAAAGTACAGCAACAGTTGAGGCTCACCAGAACCCCCAGTGTTAAAGAGGGCCAATGGCCAGCGTAGCTGCAGTAGACACATACTCCAGCATTCAGCCTCTGGAGACATTCAGCTGGAGAGAGGCGGACCCAACCATGTTGCATGGGTTCCTCTCCACATGAGAAGGTGAGCTGGAAGTTGCATGAAGGACTGGGGCAGGTTTGAGGCTCACTCTCTGGGTGTGTGCAGGGGAAGAGCGAGTGGAGAACACAGATGGAGAACCACTATGGTCACAAAGGTGGTTGTCCAATCTTATGGATAGAGAGATTAGGTCGTCTAGGCTGGCTGAGTTATCCTTAGCAGCTGACTCATCCTTAACGTAATCACTGAGTGCGCTCAGAAAGTTCTTCCAGAGTGACTTGTTCCACCCAGAATCCTCTGAAATAATCCTAAACTCTGGGACCCTGATTGAGTGATAGGTGACGTTCAGCCATCTTTTGACTTGATGGTCAAAAAGCTAACAAAGGATGAGCTAAAAGGTGAGTGGCTATCACACACTGCTGATGCCCAAGTTAGCACATACCTCTAAAGTAACCTTATCATCTAAGTTATTTTACAAGTATCTGTAGCATAGGTTGGTGGTTGTTGCTCAAACAGAGGTGAACACTGGATGAGAAAAGACCTGCATGTCCCCAGGTCTCCAGTGTAGCGCCCTGGCGCTGGGACGTGAGGCTCTCTGGACAGGGGAGCTTGCAAGACTGGAGGAGATGTGAAAACAGCTGGACTCTCACGTATGAAAGGGGCAGATGTGTGAAAACAAGGTTGAGCTGTTTCCCAATCTGAATCATCGTGGCTGAAAGACTCTATAAGGTTTCCACTATATCACGGAGGGTTTGATTGCACTGTAATTTATTTAGGAGTTGGAGACCAAAACAGCTAAAAGGAGAGTGAATGCTGGACTTGCATGACTCGACAGCACTTGCATATGCTGAATGGGAAAATTGGCAACTCTCGCTGACATGTTCACAATATCAACTTTATAAGGTGATAATGTGTTAATGGTTACAACTTGATGTGGTTCCCCCAAGAGAGGCCAAACATATTTTGATACAAATGTTATTATTTATATAATAATGATTTATATTGTATCAGGCCCCTCCTGATTTTTGCTTAAAAACAACAAAACTTAGTTTGGCACAGTCACATTAATCTTAAATCAGTCAAGTTGCCCTTTACCCTTCTGGAAAAACCATGTTCCTGAATCTTCACAGAAAAGTAATACTTATACCATGATTGTCTGTGTGACAGTCTTTTTTTATGGAAATGCCTGCAGGTCTTCTTTCCCCCTAATGGACAGGTATTTGTGTTGCTTTCTCACTACCTCTGTGATTTACCATGTTTTCTCATCTGGTCATTGAAAGTTGTATTGATTGGTTGTTTTTCTCTAAAGGGACTGTGGCAGTGTACAAGGCACCTGTGAGGATGAAGCATCCATTATGTATGCCTGGGCTCGGAATGCACCACCCACTAGATTACCCAAAGGTATGACTCTCCCAAAGAAGTTTCTTCTTTTTAATGTAACACCAGCTATTATCCAACCAACCAATCAACTAACCGACTAGGTGTCAGCCCAAACTCAAAGGGTTGGTTCACAATTACTAAAAGTTATATTTATTACCTGACCTCAAGCTGTATCTAGCCATGTGTAGAGTTTCACTGTCATTTGTCTAAAATATTCCACAGCCAGACTGGACCTGCTGTGTGTGTGTCTACAGATAGAAGAATATACATACTAAGCAGGGCATTTTAGGTATAAAAAGCTGACACTGTTTCTAAATGAACTCAACTCAAACGTTACGTTATACTGATACACCGGCAATCAGCTGATTTTCTGTCTAAATATAGTTTTGAAATATAGGTCTCTATATGTATTTTGTGGTGTTTACATTATTGGTAAGCAGCATGTCTTTCCATAAAAAGTGTGCCTTTTACCCTTCATAATCCACAGACCTCACTGCTTACAGTTTTCATCGAGACTATATTTCTTTAGTAGAATATAGTTTATGAAAATACTTGAGGTGAAGAAAGATCCTGAATAGTCAAGTATTGGTTTCATGTACATCTTTCTATCTTTTTCCCTCAGTTGTTGTCATCTCCTGGTTTCCATTCTTCTCTCTGTTTTCTTATTAGATGTTGGTTTTAAAGTTGGAAGAAATTCTGGAATGTCCCACCTTGTGCTGCAGATCCATTATGGAGACATCAGTGCGTTCAAAGGTTAGTCCTAATGGAAGTTGAAGGGAAAATGCGGCACCTTGTTATATGGATGTCTAATCAGTGTTAATGGTAAATCTAATCTTTTCATCCAGCGCCATCATCAGTCCACATATTCTATATGTCCAATACTTTGGTTTATGACCAGATTCCTCCAAAACTAATGACATTCCCTTTAGCCTCAGCTGTAATAGCAAATGTTATATTATATATAAAGTCTGATATCACGCTAAACTAAGCAGCACTTTTTTAAACTTGGGTTATTGTGCTCATTCAGATGACATTTTTCTTTGCTTTGAAATAGAAATTCATGATGAAAGAAGTTTGACTTAAATATTTTTGTTCTGCAGACCATCATAGAGATTGCTCAGGAGTTACCTTAAGAATGACATCCAAACTGTAAGTATTTACTTAAAAACAAACATTTCTGTGATGCTGATATAAAAAGGAGAGTGAAATGTAGTGCCTGTATGAATAAAATGTACATATAGACTTGAAAAGAAAGGAAATGTCAAGGGAAACATGATTTATGAAAAGAAATGTGGCCAACATTTTACAGCCTCCTATGCTCTGACTGTGACTCTTTGTGCCCTCCTCAAAGGCAGCCATTCATTGCTGGCATATACCTGCTCATGTCTGTGGACACAGTTATCCTTCCAGGAAAAAGAGGTATGTTTGGTGTATTTTGTCCTAGATTTAAATATGCATTACCCCAAGCAGGCTTATTGAGGTTTTAGGAAACACTTCTGTTAGGGCATGAGGACACATGACAGTACAATTAAATGTGTCTCCATTACTCCTGTTACCTGCCTTTGTTGTCAACTAAACTAATTAAAATGGTTGCATGCAGGTAGTTACATCTGGGTACACTTCCACCCGTGCACTAATGATACCCTTCTGTAATCATAATTAATAAGAGGCAACATTTAAATCTCTTTTCAATATTACCCTTTACATAACAGAACAAAATAATTTGATTAAGCAGAGGAAATTATGTTTGGAGTTTGTTTAAATTGAAAATGCCCTGACAGTGTTGGTGGTCCATAGAAGTGTAGGTATAAACTCAGAATCTGTGTGATCAAATATTTGTCTAATGATTTTGGAGACCTGGAAAGCATTTCACAAAATTGTAGTTGTATAACCGGACTGAACATATATATCTTGAATCTTCAACCATTCGATCTGTACTGGCAAAGTGAAAAGAGGCAAAACTCAACATATATGAAAGAGGTGTGTGTGCGTTCACATGAAGCTACACAGTTGCAACTTCAGCAAGCTACTACAAAATTGTGAGGTGGATCTGGTTAACCTGCTAAGAGTAGCAAGCCAAAGTATAGCGACTGTAACTTTCTGTTGCTGGTAGTTGCCGCTATGATTCAAGATTGGCCTGTAGATATCTTCAGGCCGGGTCTGCCTAAGGCCACGTCCACACTACTCAGTTTCCATTTGAAAACGCATATATTCCCTGATTCGTCACATGTCTATCACGTGACCCTTTCCCGGAAATCATAAACAACAACATTGATTACCGATCAACTACCAGGTTAATTCAACATGGACAACTGATTACAGGTGTTGCCGACCTTGTTGTCTTTATTAGCAGCTGTTGTTCAGTTAAAGTCTGCATTTTTGTGGAGGAAGCAGCTGTTATTGGAGCGATTAGTGAGTCCTCAGTTCCGACTTTGTCTTTGCTCAGGCCCTAATAATAGTAATAGTAACAAACTCACTAGGGCCTTCGCCGACCGACTGCTAGTGGGTGCTTACGCCCTAAAAACAAAACAAAAAACTGATACTGGTAATTTTCCCAGCCATAACAGCCGTAGCACCAATATGTGTATAACTCACTTGCCGCCCAAACTGTCTGAGTCGTATCGTCCACATTCAAATGTTGCTGATGGAATGCATAATAATAGGACAATGTCACAAATGGGCCTGCCTTGACAAAAGTTATTTATTTATTTTTAGTTACAAATGCAGACATCGCCTGTGATTACACTTCATATCCCATCTACCCGTTTGCCTTCAGGACCCACACACACCAGCTTGGTGAGTCATACCAGAGAATTAGTCCGTTTCACTGTAATCTTATTCAGTTTCAGTGATAACCTGTATGAGTGTTTTTGTCACAGGTAAAGTGGTCAGCGGCTATAGGATCCGAGAAGGGAAGTGGAACCTGATTGGGAGACAGTCCCCTCAGCTACCACAGGTACGTTATTACATCTAATGGCAATTAAGAACTGACATGTTTGTCCCCGGGGGGTTAAAACCCTCTGGGGTCTAGGCCATTTTCTCGATTTTAGCACGTTAGCAGATCAGCAGCAGCTTTCTTGCTCGGTCCGTGACCACACAGGATGAGTTCAGGCATAGAGTTCTCAGCTCCCACAACCCACTTCACAATCAATTGTAGTTACTTAAGAAAGAAGAAGACTTGCAGAGTAAAAATACACTTTTGGTTATGCAGTACAGCCTGTGTAGACAGCTGTACTGCTTATCTGTGTATCTGTTTTGTCAGGATGAGTCAGAACAGAACTGAAAAGCCTCCTGTGTAGACACGCTGTTAGATGGAGGAGACTTAGGCTAGTTCAGGATTCTGATGGAAATACACTGATATTTAATAGGTCAAGATTAAATGTAGTCAGTCTCATGACAATTTTCTTCTTAAATGCAGCAGTTGTACATCTAAGTTGAAGAGAAAAGAGTAGCACAAGAATAAATCAGTAAACAGTTGCAATATCTATTTAGTAGGGGTGTAACGGTTCACAAAATCCACGGTTCGGTACGGTACGGTACAGTGGAGCCACGGTTCGGTACGTTTTCGGTACGTTTCGGTACGTTTTCAATACAGTAGAAAACTATAAATGCCAGAGAAACGTACTTGATTTTAAAATATATTTATTCATTAAAACTAACATCATAAAGTTATTCTTTGAACAATGATGGAACTATACCTGAGTGACCCATCTTCTGGGGTGTCTTCTTAGCAGCGTGTAAAATAAATCTTATGAAAACTAAAATGTAGCATTGTTTGCTGTAGTTATAAACAAATAAAAGAAACAATCCTGTTTTATATGGAACTATGTGTGTGTGTGTGTGTGTGTGTTTCTACTCAATGTTTAAGTTTTTTTTCAGAAAGATGAGAATGTCTATATATATATAATGTATATATACACTATATTTATCCCTTTATGGGGGACATTTTTCTCTGCATTTGACCCATCCCTGTATATAGGGAGCAGTGGGCTGCCAATGACAGGCGCCCGGGGAGCTAGGGGTACAGTGTCTTGCTCAGGGACACTTCGACACATGACACGGCCCAGTCAAGGATTGAACCTTCGACCTTGCGGTTACCAGACAACCCTCTTAACCCAGGGAGCCACGGTCGCCCCCTTAAAAAAAAAAAAAAAAAAAAAAAAAAAAAAAAAAAAAAACGTATGAACGGTTCGTTCGGTTCGTCATGCGTACCGAACCGTGAGCCTCGTACCGAACGGTTCAATACGAATACGCGTATCGTTACACCCCTACTATTTAGGCAGAAACAATATCCCAAATTGAAGTTCTATTTTTCATTCTACATAATAAATGTATATTTTTTATAAACTATTTATTATTAAACTCTAAAAGTTAACTTACATCACTTCATTGACTCTGGTCCGCCATGGAAGTTCTGAGTTGTTCCCTGCACTTATATCTGAATAAGAAATCCCCCTAGGTGTTTGGCAACCTCCGGTTCTGAAAAGTGAAGCCAATGCTAGAATGCCTTAAACTTACATTCTCTCAACTCCTCTGGTTGTATAGAAGTCTATGAGAAAATAACTCTACTTCTCTCTTGATTTATTACCTCAGTTCTAAACATGAGTTTATCGTCTAAATCACTTGTTTCAAGTCTTCTTCAATACAGCATGATGTTCGTTTAGTAAATTATGGTCCATTTAGAGTCAAACAGACCATAAAGCAGAGTATGCTTTAGGGCGGGCTACCTTGTGATTGACTACCCCTTCCAGAGCAGTATACATCACTCCTCCGCATTCCAAATATGGTCACTTCCGTTCACTAGTTGCAAAAACCCAAAATGGCGACAGTCAAAATGCCGAAACTCTAGGCTTCAAAACGTCAGTCCACAAACCAACGGGTGACGTCATGACAACTACGTCCACTTCTTATATACAGTCTATGGTTCTGCCACAATCAGTTTTCATTATCCTTGTAGTCATTGGTTGAGTTACTATTTTGCATCACTGCAAACTGCAGTGCAAAAATGCAAACCTGTTTCACATATACACATACAGCAATGGAAATGTACATACACACTTTTAAAATATCTGATTGTAAATTTAAAATAGTATCAATAATCTTTCAATTTGATACTAAATAGTGAAGCCGAGTTATTGTAAAGTTTGTTTAAATATGTGGGCTATGAATTAATCATTGATCATCCTTCTGACGTTTATTAATGATGACTAAGACCGAAATGATGGTTTACATGTGCATGTGATGAATACATGATATAGGAGCTATATATTCACAGTTGTGCGTAATGACAGCTGTTCTTCTACTCTTCCGAGTCCAAGGAGTTTTTACTGGTCCTCTCTGTCTTGTGTACATGACAGTTTTCTCAGTCACTGTACTCATCCCAAATCAATCCCAAAGTATAAACAATGCCAGTGTTAGGAAGTTAAACACGTCATAATTCCCTCTCTATTATTTTGTATGGCTGTGAAAAACATCTCATTCAAACAATATTCAGGTTTTGTCGCAAAAAAACTACATTTGATCACCCTACCTAGAACACATGTCAACGTTATGATTTACCTTTGTCTGAGAGACATTTTGACTGAATTAAGTTTAAAAGCATCATAATGAAACTCACTGGGAAAAATAGGGTGTGTCCAACAGTGAGTTTACTTCGTCCTTTCAGATTTTAGATGCCGTTAGTGCCATGGAGAAAAAACAAGTACAGTCACGTTTACAGAATTTTGGCATGGAATTGGTACCGATTTATATTGATGTATATTTTAAGTAAGACATCGGAGTTCAACCAAGAATACGTCGATCACAACAGTTTTTAGTTTTTAGTAGAGTGCTGTTTGCTCATTGCTCAGCAGTGAATGTCTTTTCTCTCCAGGCTTTCTATCCTGCTAACGAGGAGGTGAATGTGAAGTATGGTGATACAATTGCAGCCAGATGTGTGTTCACTGGGGAGGGCAGAACCTTCAAAACATATATTGGGTGAGTTCAGTTGTATAACTTAATGTACCTAATGCATTTTTACACCAGATTGTAGCTTATATAATTAAAAAGTACCTTTTAAGTTTCTATGGTTTATTCTAGGTTCTGTTCAGACTACTGCTCTTGTTGGCCCCCCTTTGGACTGTGTTTGTATTGAAATATACCCTACAAGCACTTATCATAGACAGTCACTGTGTCTTTATTCCAGTCATGGTCTGGTTTCCTCTGCAACACCTTGTGTATCTTTACACTTGCTGTCTGATTGTTCATGCAGTGTTACAGCTTTGTAAATACTTTATCTACTGTCACGGTTTGGCAAAAAGACAACATGGGATGGACCCAAATGCAGATAGATAGACGGGGGCGAAGCAGGGAACCCCAGACTCATGGCCTGTGGGCAAGGCAAACAGGCAGAAGCGCTCCGGGGGACAGTGTTCTCTGGGGGTCGGGGCTTTGGAGACTGGTTCTCTGGGGCTCTGGACACTGGAATTATTGATTGGCGGCAGTGTGAACAAGGGGTTGCTGCGGCCCAGAGGCGACAGGAACTGCGGACAGCTGCAGCCCAGCGAGGACAGGAACCAGAGAACGCTGCGGCCCAGCGGTGTCAGAAAATAGGGGAACGCTGCAGGAACCGGAGTCGGCCGGACCGCCGACAAGACACGTGGAGCGGGAGTCGGTCCGCTGCCGTAGGAACTGGAGAGACGTCGACTCGGACCGCCGACCCTGGAACAGGCGAAACATCGTCTCGGGCGGCCGACACAGGAACTAGAGAAACCTCTGCCATGCAGCTGAGCAACGAAGACTTTGAGTCACTGAATAGCTTTGGGAACTGACCTCTCTTTTTGCCTTGCTTCCTTCTGGGGTTGGACAGGTGTCTTACTGGTTCATGGCTAGCTGACTGGATAATGTGAGGTCCTGGGGGGTTCTCAGAAACGGGTTAGGGGCTTGGGCAGGCCGAGAACAGGCTGGACACTGGCAGGGTGGTGGCTAGCTGGCTGATGGCTAGGCTTTTGTTGTAAAGTTTCATGGAGTGTTTTGTGATTGGTTGTGAGGATTTGGGTAGGGTTCTGAGGTTGGCTGGATTCAGGTGCTGTTTGGTATGATGACGTAATGAAGGAGTGGTTGTACGCCGGTGCTGAGTCCACAGAGATGGGATGGAATAGACAGAAGTGGGGTTGTAGATGAACTTGCGCTGGGAGCCGATATGAACATCACTGGGGGGATGTAGCAGAGGTTGTTGTTGTTTATGGCTTTGTTAATGGTGTGCGTGTGTGTGGATGTTCCTGATTATGGAATCCCCAACTATCAGTGCGGTCGGGGAGAAGAAGAGACGAGGAGATAACACTGCACGTGTAATACACGTAATACACAAGGAGGCGAAGATTTAACCAGTGGTGGCGGAGTGGACTGGGAAGGACTGAGAGAACTGGGGACAGAAGTTTGCCGCGGTGCTGGTGTAAAGAGCGGTATAGAGCGGCAAGTCCTGGTGCAAGAGGAGGTCTCGGGAATGGCTGGCATAGGGATCTCGGGGGACCCGGGGCTGTGGGTCCCGCAAGGCGGCAGGTGGGATGGTGTAGGAGGCTGGGAGTCCCTAGCCAGACGAGGGAAGTCACGGAGGGCAAGAATGTCATATTTATTCTCCAGCTGGACATTGAAGTTATGAGGGGTAGGAGAGGGATGTCTCCGGCTGGTGCGAGCACGGACCAGGGCTCGTGATGGGATGGAGTGGCGCTGACCAGGGCTTAGCTCCGAGCCATAGCCAGGAAGCCTCATGGACTGTGACCGGAGGAGGGGCTGCAGCAACAATGTCGCTGGTTGTGTCGGTTTGTGCTGGACCGAAGATGATAGTGTCCATGAGCTTCTCGGCATCCTGGATCTTGTAGAGTGTGGATATTCTTCCTTCCAGCTCTGTGATTTTATCACAGCGTTGTTCAGGTTGTTCAGGTTTTTTTTGTTCAGGCGTTGTTCAGGTTTTAGCAAAGGTGAAAGCTGATTACACAGAGGGTCCTGTTTTCAGTTTGCCAATTGTCGACACTCTGTATTTGTGGTCCCCTTAGCATTAGCTAATGCCAAAGCTTAAAGCTAAAAACAAGCAGGTAGTAGCTCTGGCAGGATAACCGGTCTGGGGAACATTAAACTTAAGAGGTCTAGTACATGTTGGCTGACATCATACTCCTAGTTTAAAACAGCCAGGATCTTAAAACTGGATAAAATAGTCAATTTGTAAAAAAAGGGGAGTGGAGAAACAGACACGTCACACAACGCTAACACATGCGCATAACCTCTGAAATTGGAAGGAAAATTAAAAAAATGTAAAAGTTTTGTTCATGTCAGGAATTTCCTTCAAATTCAAATCTGAAACAGACACGGATTCTAAAGGGCACTTTATCGGTCAAGTTGTCAATTAAAACAATAGTTCGTACATTTGTATGTTTAGGTTCATCAAGGGTATATACCAGGGGTCACTAATAGGATCCGGACCCAGATGCCGTTGTGTTCGGACCCTGGACCTAAAACCGATAATTGAGAATTATTACATTTTGACGGATCGCTTCCTTTTTAACCGGCACATCTTTTCCAGCCTTTATGGCACTCGTTCAGCGGTCCAGGAAACACACCGACCAATTACATGTCTTGTAAATCATCTCACGTGATGCTACTCAGCCAATAAAATATGTGTATTCTGATAAACTTCCCGAATCGAGGGAGATTTACACATACAGGAGAGAAAGGCGACAGACGAGTAGTCGGAGAATAATACGTCAGTCAAAAGTTATTTCACATGACGTTCTCCAAGAAGAGAAAAGTGGTCAGTCAGACAAGAGAGACCAGAGTCTTTAACCAAGAATGGACCGACTCCTATATGTTAATTCTTCACACGGGCAGTTTAAAACCAGTATGTCTCATACGTTCAGAGACCGTGGTGATAATTAAAAGCGGCAATGTGAAGCATCACTACGAGACAAAGCACAACTCTTTTTAGCAAACGTACCCACTCACATCTGAAATTAAGTCACAGATAACAAACAATCTAAGAGTCCAATATGATCAGAATCCTAACATGAATTCACTGTCCAACAATGATGTTACCAGAGAGGAATAGCGCTGAAAGAAGTGGTTTAATAACCACAGATAAAGTCCCGGCACACAAATGTATCTTATTACAAGATGGAAAAATATAATGTCATTGTTTTTTTGGTGACATCACTTCACACCTGAATAAACTGAATTTAAAGCTTCAGGACAATTCAGTGAAATACATTTTTCTAAAATTAAGTACTTTATTTTTGCACATTTTTCAAAAGCGTTATTTAATTTAATCTTGAATGCATCCCTTGTTTTACTTGACAAGAGAAGAACATTTATTTATTATTAGATTATGTATTATTTATAATTCATCCAGTTCAATTTGAAATCTGACAATAAATATTGTTCAGATATTATTCAATTGAACTTTCTATATTTGATCTGACAGTCATTTGTTGACTACATACAGACGTTAATACAACTGTTAGGCTAATTCAATATATATGGAACTAAATCATAGAGCAAGTTAGACATTATTGTGATGTTCCGGAAGTTTGCATGAGGAAATTGTCTCTAACTGGACCTCGTTGAACTTTAATTGAATAACCCTGGTATATACCATCTGCTTTCCCACCAGGAGATGGGGGAAGAATTTGAATGTCCCCGGGCATGATGGCTCATTGGGATTGGTGTGCTCAAAATTTAACGCACAAAATCCAACATGACAGATTTCCTGTTGGGCAAAAACATTTTTAAATAATTTACATTCTTACGGATGACAGCAATAATCCCACAAAATTTCGTGACCATTGAAAGACCTTTATACTATGGAGCGCGCTGACCACGCCCAACGTTATCTCAGAAATGTGATTCTGCAGCAGAAAAATTATAATTAAAACTGCAAGCAGCGATGAACGGGCCCTCGCCCTTTTTGCTAATCGGGTGGGGGCACTGGCTGGACACTGTTTGACGTGGCTGTGCATTTCAGTGACTATCAGCCAGTTCGGGTACATGCCTGGCGCATGCACATCATCATCAACTTTTATATGAAACTGTTGAATCCTCTAGGAGGAGTGTTGAAAAGTTCCATACCTGTAAAGTGCCTAAAATTGCATATTGTAACCCTAACCGATCATTGTTGGAGGTATCGACTATTCCTTTTGCAATTTAGTGTCACAATAGCTGGAGTGTTAGCCCATCCAAATTTATAAAGAATTCTATAAACTCTCTAGGAGGAGTTCGAAAAGTTTGCATAACATACATAAAATATGCACAAAATGATAACTGTCCGACTTGGATATCGGAGCAACTATATCCCAACTAAGGCCTTATACATATTAGAGCGCGCTATTGCACCAAATCACTCTATATTAAAAAAATATAATAATAATACAGTTCATATACACTAAAATTATGTGTAAAAGCTACTATTGTAGCCCAATCAATATTAATCTCATCTTACTCATTCAAAATAACAAGAATCACAAAACAGGTGTAAAAGAAGTTGACACGTATCATTAAACACATAACGTGAACAGCAATGCTAGCTTTGACCAGTACTAACATTACATCTTACCTTTGTAACTGTGGACGTAGCTTGAACTGTAGTTTGAACTCCTCCTTTTTAGTTGTTAACGTATGGCACAATGCTTAAATAATGCGACTAACGTCGTTGACCGTCTGGGACGGAGTGAAAACCTGATAACGATACGCCACAGAGATATCTTTTAAATGCTTAACAGATTAAAACCTGTTAAGCATTTCCAACTAATCATTATTTGCAGAAACTCCTACCTTTTGTGAAGAACTTAGTGAAACGCTGGTGCATTTGGTGCTATTGAGTAAATTCCACAATTTGTAGCTGATCATTTCTATCCTCAATTTATATTACTTTGGAAAAATGTATTATCAGGATTTACTGAATATGACAGAAATTGCTGTTCGCAGTTCTATTTGATTATTATTGATTAATTAATCTATTCATATTTTTGACTCATTTCATATTCTTCTTGAGCAAAAAGACAAACCTTTTCAAGAATTTAGATGAGATTATTGATTTTTAAGACTGATACCGATAAACATAGTTGAAGGTTAAACAATCTTATGATATATTGGCCGATATCCATCACATAACCAAACATTTTGATCGGCATCCCTTGAATTTGAGCGTTTAGGTATTGTAACCAAGGTATGTACTGAGCGTCATTTAACTGTTTAAAGAGAATGTGCTAAATTTTCAGTGACTATTGAGAATTTATCCTTTGGGCTGCAAAGGTATCGATGGGCAGTAGTCAGAGTATGATATTGAGCAGGTCTTAATTATACAGATATTGCAGCTTTCCTCCATTTTTACGTATTGTACCATGAGTGATGTATTTGAGCCGGTTACTTTTCTGTTTTGTCTGCAGCGGTACCTCTGATGATGAAATGTGCAACTTCTATATAATGTACTACATGGACAGCAAACATGCCATCCCCTACATGAACTGCATGGAGTCCGGTGCCAAAGATCTGTTCCAGCACATTCCAGCTGAGGCCAACATTCCCATCGCTGTCAGTCCAGGTCATATGAACTCTATGATGCATATGGGGCACTCAACAGGTACAAAGGCATCAAATATTGTTCATGTTGCATGCTGCTAATCCATTGTTATTCAATTTAATGTTGAATTTTTAGCTTTTTTTGTTGGATAGGAAGTGAATGTATACTTATGTAAGGTTCACACTCACTATTGTCACTTTTCTCAATGTACGCCTCCTTGTCTTTTCTTTTTTTTTTTATAGTTTACAACATTTACATTGTTCAAAAAGAACCTGCCTAATTAAACTTTATTTTTCCTCCAAAGACCATCAAGATAACAAATTGATATTGGATGAAAACAAAGCAGAGCAGGTTCTGGATCAGGGTAAGTTCAATGACAAAAAACTCCAGTCTGATAATCAGGCTGAATTCTCAGTTCAGTTCAGTCACTTTACTATCCCACTTGGGCAACTTGATTTATACCTCAAATGACAGTTGCAAAACGGACAATTGGAAAAGCAACAAATGGAGGCCTCGATTAATTAACTTTTATACAAATAACTGAGTTAAAGAGGAATTATGGAAGACTTTATCTGCTCATCCCAAATAGGGAGGTTACAAGTAACAATGTTATTAATTGTCATTGTACAGGGTTGGACAACAAAAAATGTGATCTGATTTTGCTAAATAAAAAAAAAAACACACACACAAAAGACTTTATTATATATAGAGGGTGGATGATGAAATAAGGAGTCTCACAGCCTGAGGAAAGAAGCTGGTTACGGTTTGCCAGCCCAGCTACCACAACCAGCTAAATTATTAGCTCCCAATTCATATTGTCTCACAGTATATTTTGTCACCCGACCCCACTTATCACGCCACTGTTATTATCTACTGGTAATTTTTGAAACATGTATATGTTCATACACTTAGCCTTGTCTGATTTATACTGCTGTGAATTCACATTTTGAGAGCTTACTAGGTTGAAAAGCATGATTAATGGTAATCAGCCCATGTGCTTTGTTGTTTATTTCGACTTCGATGAGGCTCATACTGAAATGTATCTGCTGTAGCAGCATACATCACATATCTGCTCTGACAATCTGACCAAACTTGTCCTTAGTTCTTCTTCGGATTTAGGGATCGAAAGGACAGGGGATGTTTATGAGCCGGAGCTCTTTCACCCTCTGGTGAAAGAGCTCCGGGTATCGCAGCAGAAAACAGTATTTACAACAAAAACAACACAAAACAATGAGCACCAACACACCGAGGCAGCCGTCCGCGGCGCCATCTTAGTAGAGATGTTGGAGAAGGTTGCCATGTAATGTAAAATTTCTTAGTCAACCCTCCAAGAGAGAACTTGATTTTTGCCAGTTTAAGTCTACCAAGAGCATTGTATAGGCATAACTAGGGGAACTGTTTTGTTAGTCAGCTATGCTTAGGTGTATTCTATGGAGCACTTTAAACTGTATAATAATAATAATACATTTTATTTATAGAGTGCTTTTCAGAGTACTCAAAGACACTTTACATTAAAATCATCATATATAAAAGCTAAAAACTAAAAACATAAGACGCACAATAATGGTCACACATTAAAAGCAGTTCTGAAAAGGTGGGTTTTGATTTGGGATTTGAATATGAAAGGTCAGTGCAGTTTCGGATGTGTTTGGGGAGAGAGTTCCAGAGGGAGGGGGCAGATATGGAGAAGGCTCTGTCGCCCCATGTCCGGTGCTTGGTCCTGAGTGGAAGGGACAGGAGGTTGGCATCAGAGGAGCGGAGCCGACGGGATGGAGTGTGGTGGTGGAGCAGGTCGGTGAGGTAGGAGGGGGCCTGATTATGGAGGGCTTTGTGAGTGAGGAGAAGGATTTTGTATTCGATCCGTTGTGGGATGGGGAGCCAGTGGAGGTTCTGGAGAACAGGGGTGATGTGGTCACGGGAGCGGGTGAGCAGGCGAGCAGCAGAGTTCTGGATGTACTGGAGTTTACTTAGGATTCTGGATGTTGTGCCGTGAAGAATGCTGTTGCAGTAGTCGATTCTGGAAGTGATGAAGGCGTGGATCAGAGTTTCAGCAGCAGCAGATGAGAGTGATGGGCGGAGACGGGCTATGTTTTTTAAGTAAAAAAAGGCAGTTCTGGTGATTTGTATAACGTGGTGTTCAAAGGAGAGGTTGCTGTCAAACATGACTCCAAGGTTGCGGATGTGTGGGGAGGGAGACAGTGGAGTTGTCGATGGTGAGGCAGAAGTTGAGACAGGCTCAAAAGGAGGAATACTTTTCTTTGTTGTTGTTTTTTGTTTGCTTTTTACCACCAGGGGTCTTGAAAACGTGTTCCCAGTTCAGCCTTCTTCTTGTGTAGAAGCTTTTCCAGTCTTTTGGCAAGAATGAATGAGTCTAATTTGTAGTAATTTTAACACTGAGATTGGCCTATATGATCCACATTCTATTTTGTCTTTTTCCACTTTGTGGATAACCTATATTACTGCCTTGCTCCAAGATGGAGGCATTTTAGCATCTGTTAAGGTTATATTACTAAGAAGGCTTGGTATTAATTAAAATCAAAATGCCTTATACCAGTGTTTTTCAACCTTTTCTGAGCCGCGGCACATCTTTTACATTAAAAACAACCAAAAACGTTACAAAATGACACCTTTTTAGCATAATACAGCATATATGCCAGTATGAAATAGTTATGTACATCATCTATACTTTACTATTGCCTATTGCGAACATTCTCACCATTTTATGACTAACACTGCCAAGTCTTCACCCAGGGAACTCCTCTCCTCTGCATGTTTCAGTCGTCACATCTTATCACACCGTTAACGGACAGGGGAAGAGGGTTAAATTATTCTAAAGGACCAGAATACTTTGTTTTGCTTCAGACACTTACAAATTGTAAGGCTGTGTTTTTATTTAAGTTTTTCACACAACAATCACATACAACAATTTCAATTCAATGAAACAGTCACTGTGCTACAATAACTCATTTTAACACTCCTACTGTAATGGGGTTTTCCTCTTAATCAGCTTTCACTGATTTGCTAAAGGAATAATGTCCAGGATCTCTCCTGGAAATCTCCCTCTTTTTCTTCTCTCTGCTCTGCTGTTTTCCTCAGTCAGCTCTCTGACATTCCTACTTTTTTGGGGGTCTATCTTTCCTCTGCATAGCAGAAGCGTCACCACCTCTGAGGGGTAAGACAGTAGAAGGTAGTGCTGGGCGGTATACCGGTTTTAATTTCCCGTATGATATACATTTTTCATATACCGCCATACCGGTGCATAGCCGAAAACAACTGCTGTCGCTCTTCAACAGGCAGCTAAATATATTGTTCGCCGCTAAGAGCGCTGCGGTCAGAGCTACTTAAGTGTATTGAAAGGGACCCCTAGTCATGGTTATAACTTTATAACAACAATTAATAACCCACAACTAACGCTCTTTAACAGGACAAAACACCACGACACAACAGTTTGTGACAAATAAACAATTTGTAACACTAATAATTGTACATTTATAAAATTTCACCGCCGAACTGCATGCTGGGTACAGCTCGCTCGCTAGCCCGCTAGCACAACAGTCTGCTAATATTGTCAAGTAACATTCAGTCTCAAGTAACTATGTTACACAGTGTCTAAGCAGTTTATATGCCTAATCACTTCTATTATGAATTTTAAAAGTTTATAGGTTTAATGGTTATACTTTGAATCAAAAAGGTTACAGTTTATAATAGTTATACTTTTATGCTTTCATACTTTTCTACGATCTTTCAACAGTGTAAACATAGTCAAGTGTGTTACCACCACGAGTAGGACAGCTGATGTGTTGGTTATAGGAGGGCAGGGCTTTCCTCAGGTTGATTTCTTTAAAATCTGGCTCCATTAACAACAGCCTCTCAATCCTATCGTTCATATAACTGTATAAAATACCTTTAAGATTACAGTAGGTTATACTGTATTGTAGAGTAATTTATGCAGTCTCAGCATTAAATAGCATGAAACGTCATTCCTGTCCACTCTGTTGTTTCCTGCTGGCTAAAACCTTTCCTTCTGAACTCTTCACTGTTCCAACACAGTCTTCCAACATCCCAACACATTTTCTGCTAGGTAGTACCAAAACCCTTTTTACACCATAGGATATGTAGTGGCCAATACATATTTGTTGTATTTTATCCTTTTGAGATCACAAGTGAGCTAGATTGATCTGTAAAGCAAGACTTTGCCTATGGCCTACAGCCTCCTTGTCCATTATTTCCATTCTTTCCTGTCCTTCTCTGCCCTTGTCTGTTCAGGTGACCTCTATTCTCTTATGTCCAAGCTGCTAGGCCAGAGCAAGGACGTAGCTCACATTCATAAGTACAACCCAAGCAAGATGCAGAGAGCCCAGGCTGAGTTGGTGGCTCAGATTGATAGCTTAATGCAAAAGAAAGACCTGGGCTTTCCCAGTGCCAGACTAGCCTTCCAAACCAGGGAGGATCATGTTTTGGTGAGGGACAGAGTCCACAAATTCCATCAGCTTGAGGCCACAGCCAAGCCGCCGAGAAGCAAGCTGCTAGCTGAAGGTGGGTCCTGGATGCTAATTTATTGTTGTTATTGATGCTGAAAACATCCCCCTTGTTTTCTTTGTGTGGTCCAGTATTCTTAAACTGTAACACATTATGTGTTGTAGATTTATTGAATAGTATGTACACCTTATTGGAAAATCAGGGCTTACTATGAGACAAGTTTCTCTGTTTCTTTTACTTCCTGGCTGTAGCATCTTGTGTTTCCTCTTCACTTCTGTCTTCTCTCTCCTCATCCCTTTCTTTGCTGTCACTCATGGATATGTTCCTCAAGCTGGCCCCCACCCCGAGGCAGACCTTTGTATTTTTTGTAACACAGGGCTAATTTCAGTCTGAATGTCTGATAACTCATCAACTCTGCCAAGCAAAGGTTAGGTGTACATTCAGTGCTACCCACCAAACATATTATGTGCATCCTTGAGGTGTATCGTGTTGATTTCCTTCCACATAAAACCTTTTTAAAGATTGAATGCAGCACTGTTTGCACCCATGTTTACTAGGGGTGGGGGAAAAAATCGATACAGCATAGTATCACTATATTTCGTGTTGCGATATTGTATAGAACAGTGTTTTCCAACCTTCTCTGAGCCGCGGCACAGTTTTTACATTAAAAAGATCCCGCGGCACACCAACAACCAAAAAAGTTACAAAATTACACCTTTTAGCATAATACAGCATATATGCCAGGGGCTTAAAACTCAATCACAGAGCGGGCCAAAAATTGGGACTACGTTGAGGGCCAAATAGGGTCAACATTTAATAAACAGGATAGAAGGGATATACAGATGCTCTTTCCACGTCAACTGCAAACAGATTGCTGAGCAGTTCAAATTAAGATTTCTGAGCTGCAAAGTCGGCAGAGAACTCTGTGCCAAGTGTTTAGCAACACGGAAAGTGACCTAAGTTTCCTTGCTGCATCTGAGTCTCCCACAGGCGCAGCTTGGCTTTGAAAGCTCTCGCTGCATCATACGTGTCTGTGATCACACATGTCTGTGATCACACATGTCTGTGATCATACATGTCTGTGATCACACGTCCCCGTCCCTGAAGCTGGAGGTTTAGCGCAGTGAAATGCTTCGTTATGTCGTACAAAAATGCCAGCTCACATTGTCACTTTTCGTCCCGGAGCTCTGTGGTGTGGCGGGCCAGTTATGATAAACGTATGATATTTTCTCGCGGGCCGGATATAATTGTACCGAGGGCCGGATTTGGCCTGTGGGCCTTGAGTTTGACATGTCTGATATATGCTGACAATTTAATGACAATCACCATAACAATTGAAGAAGCTACGATATCTATGGTGTCCAGATTCCTGCATTGAGACTGTCTGTCTGTCTGTCTGTCCGTCTGTCCGTCCATTCACATAACACAACACGTGTATGTGTACTGGTTTGTTTTGTGTGTTTGAGAGTGTTGCTGTAAACATTCCAGTAGGGAATCAGCCTTCCATCCGCTCTAAAGTGCCTTTAATTGACAGTGAAGGAGCATTTTAGATATAAAAGGACCAGGGAGTATGTGAACCACGGATAAGTAATAATTTGTATTGGACGAAAGTAAATTATGTTATGATATGTTTGAATGTAATCTTGTCAAATGTACATTTTGGTGAAAAACTTGAATAAATCTAGTTGTTTGAAGGAGATGGTTTCACAGCAACATAGATCGAGATGAATTATGACCTGTGAAAACCTTATCTTATTAGATAAAACATATGTTGACAAACTGCATAATTTGCAAATGAAAATAGGTAATATCATTGCAATGTTTGATATCGCAATACTCAGCATATCGCAATGACGTCATACTATTATATCAGGCTTTCAATCTAGAGCTAACCCTGGCTTGAAATTTGTAGTTTTTACTATTTTCCACCACATCGAGCTATTTTCTCATGTTTGCCCATACACACACATGCAGAACTTCAAAATTACTATAATATACCTCTTAGGTACAGTAAAGGCTGTTACACTTTGAAGGTAGGTGTGTGTGTCTGTCTGTCTACGTGCTGCAAGTCCATAGAAGCCAAGCGCTAGTCGTTCTCCCGGCATTTTTTTTCCATTCACTCAAATTCGTGTGTCTTTGACATACAGAGATAAACATGAGCCATTACAGCATGAAGTCATGCATTCTATTATGTAGTTTGTACTATGTAGAAAAGTAGTTCTCACTATTTTCCAACTGATTGAGCCATTGTTTGTGTATGGTGAAATCACTGTGTGTGTGTGTGTGTGTGTGTGTGTGTGTGTGTTGTAACACATAGTAGGCTAGGGTGGGGTGGTGCAAGGTAATTAATAAAAACAGGCGAAAATCAAAGGTTCCCAGGAAAAGGTTTTATTCTTCTTTTACGGGGCAACTCAGGTAATTCTCTTCATCCAACTCAAAAGTCAAAAACAAACGAAAAGCATCCACGAGGAGATAAGGCTTTGTTCGACTGAACAGTATCAAAAAACTCAACTTAGGGTGTCCTCGGTTTCACCGGCTACCGGGTCTTCTCCCTTTCGATCCTTCTCAGTCAGGTTCAGTACTTTTCTGTACGTCATTCTCGGAGCTCCTTCCAGCCAGCTCTCTCTCCTCCTCTCCTCCTGCAGCTCTTAAGTCCTGTCTCAATCAGGTGGCTTAAACACCCACACCTGGGTGAGTGGTGAGGTCTTCTGGGAGCTGTAGTTGTTGCCTTGGCGGCCATCTTGTGTTGTGGCTGCTGATCATTAAAGGGGAAGTAGCACCCATCTACCACCTGGCCCCTGGTAATGCCACAATATATAATTTCATGACCATATGAGCTGAGAGCAAGTGGCTCTCAAAGTGATTTTGTGGGCTATTTTTATTTCCAGAGCAAAATAAGGTAATATATTATTAGAAGGTAAAAACTTTGAAGTGTATTAATAATTCAAACCTTAAAAACTTAAGGGTAATTGTAGTAATTTAAAAAAAACAATAATGAACATTTTTAATGGACTATAATTGACAACTGAATTTATTTTATCTAATACTGTACAAAAAAATAAGAATTTATCAAAATCTGTATTGTTCCTAATCACTGTCATATCTAAATGTGTCTTTTTTAAATTTAAAAACACAGTGGCATTATGTAAATAGACTGACATTTAAAGTGTTAAAATAAATAAAAAATAATGAATATCTGGCAGTTATCGAGACTGATGTTGGTTGAAAGATTTAACAAACTAAGTGGGTAAAGTGAGGCACAAGGATATTGTATGCAGACAACAGAGTTAGCGGTATAGTGGTGGAGAAAACTGTCTTGGATACAGTAGTCCTTACAGTGTGTTAGTGTGCATGTTCAGGCCTGCACACATGGATAGGTTTTATCAGCTGTGTACATCTGGACACTCCAGTTCTGGCAAGATACTTAACCCCAAATTGCTCCCATAGGCTGTGCCTGTGTGTATGAATAGGTATGAATGGTTAAATGGTCCAATCACATTCCCTGATGGGTAGTTTGCACCTTGCATAGCCCATGCCATCTATGTATGAATGGGTGTGAAAGTGTGAATGGTGACATGTAGTGTTAAAGCCCTTTGAGATGAGAAGATTAGAAAGGCGCTGTACAAGTACAAGTCCGTTTACCATCTATACAAGTCCTGTCCCCATTCTCCTGGGAAAAACTTGTCCAGCTCTGTCAAATTCCTAGAGTCTGCGGGTAAACAGCAATTTTGAAGATGGCACCGCGGATCGCTGCCACAGTTCTGAGCTCTCAAATACTTTTCCTGTTTTTATATGTTCCGTGATTTGTAATTCTCATCTGTTCAAATTCACAAGGGAGGAACTGCTAAGCATTAGACAGTTAACTTCACACAATTATTCAAAAAGTCTTCACAGATGCAAAACTTTTGTGAGATTTTAGCTGGAGGAGCAGAAGCCTCCTATGAGACATGGAGACAACCAGCCAGGGGAAGTGCTGGTGAAATTGCGACAGTGGGATTATAAACATTGCTCCATTGTATAATGGAGTTATCGTGGAAACCAAGAGGAGGTGCTGTTAAACCTTAACGAGGGTTAGTGTACAGATGTTGCAGTTTTAAAGAAAATCTGCAGTCCGAACCTGAGGTATTTTCATTAACTTGCAACCTTTTTTCGAAAAATTAAAATGTAATACTTTTAACAGATAATGTCATACTAGTGTTAATGTTCAGTCCATACTTCTACATTTTGTGTTTTAAGAATGTTATATACATCGGATTCGAAATGAAAGACTGAATAAAGTGCAGACCTTGAGCACCATACAGCCATATGCACAACATACAACAGTACAATAATATACATACATACATACATACAACAAAACATGAACTTTATTATAATGGTCATATACATACAGGTACATACATGAAATTTGACCTTGGAGGAGCAATTTGGGTTCCGTGACTCACTCAAGGACATGTAGACAGTAGGAGCCAGGGATCAAACTGCCAAACTTGACACTAGCAGTATAACACATTTTGAATACCTGCACACTTTACATTTCCAAGAAAAACAGCATACTTGTTTACCTTATATCTGTCACAATTATCACATAATTAGCTATGAAAAAAAATGACCTCCCTGAAAGGTACTACATTATCGGTGTAATGACTTTAACAAATATCCATTTTATATCTTAAAGCCACTGGGGGGGCGGGCGAACGGGAGAACTTGTTCGGACGCGTGTTCTATGCCACAAACATTTCACTATCCAGTGCTCTGTCTTTCTTTCGATCCGTTGATCCATTTATTCCGTTTGCACATTGACACCACAACAGAACACCACAGGATACTTGACAGGATAATACAACACCTTGAAACTCCACGCGACACGCTGGCTGACACGCCACATTGACACGGTCAAAAACTGTTAGCTTCCCGTCCACACACCTGATTCTCATTACCAGGCACTTACCTATATGCACTTTTAGGTCAATGTGCCACCCACTGTTCAATGTCAGAACTGCATGTGTAAACCCACCCCGTGTTTCCCTCAAAGACAAAAGAAAACAACAAAACTACATTATGGCTCCAACAATTGGGAAAAATTGTATCAGTCTTGGTCAAGTTATTCAATTATTGGGTCTTATTACTTTTTAAATCAGGTTAAGTGCAAATTGTAAAAGGCGTTGTTGTCAAGACTGTAAAGAAATGGACCAACGAGGTAGATGCTGGAATTACAGGCCTGGTTTCACTACATTGACATTTTTTTGTTTTTGTTTTTTTTACAACTATTTCTGGCACCTCAGGGTTTAACTTGAGCCAGAGATACAGTAATAAACACTAAAAACAAAGCAGACTGTGGAGCCTCTTTTATTAACAGTTACAGAATGCCAGCGATCACCTTTGACACCACGTTAACAATACCTCAACCTGTGTTTGTGTTTTTGTGTGTGTGGTGTAGACTACCATTTGGAGCAAGTCTCAGCGTGGCCTCAAAGTTCTCTCCAGTTGGGTCAGGTGTCAGGACTTGCCCTCGACTCAGATGCTAACTTGGTCATTTTCCACAGAGGGGACCACCACTGGGGGGCAAGGTATGTCGCTTCACTTATGATATATTCATTTTTGGTTAATAAACTGATTCTATCAGTCCTTGAAACAGAAAAATCATAATGTATGTTTTAAACATAATGGAATTTGTTTATCACTACATCTTTCAGGCTACGTCCACACTACTACGTTTTCGTTTTAAAAGCCATAACTTTCGTGACGTTTATGCCCAACTTCCACACTACTCCGGCGTTTCAGAAACCCTCAAACGGAGTGGTTTGAAAACGCTACAAATGCCGTTTTAGTCTGAATGGGCAGAAACAAAGACGGTTGAAAATGATGACACAGATACCCACGTTTGCTACTTGATTGGGTCGTAGCCTTCACGGCATGGAGAGAGCAAACAATGTAAGCCTTGATTAATTCAACATGGATAACAAATTACAGGTGTTGCTGACCTTGTTGTCTATGCTAGCAGCTGTTGTGCAGTTAAATTCTGCATTTTATAATTTAATTCATAATTATTTAAGCGTTTTGTCCAGCGGTGTTATTTGCACGTTTGAAGGCACGGTTTGCAGCTTTGAGGAGGGCGATGGACATAAAACGAAGGACATTCCTTTTCTTATCTATGCTTATGTTATTCTTCACAACTATTGTGTAGTTCACAAAAAACTTTAAACTCACAAAATAAATACTGCTCTCCAGTACGACATGGACTTCCAGCCACCTGGCAGAGCTACTAGCATGAGAACAGACAACAGCGAAACGAGTGAAAGACGTGTTCACCAAATTTCTAGACCCATAATCTCAATAAACTTTTGATTTGTAACTGTTCATTTTAAAGTAAATTTGAGTAAATGTATGTGTGAGAGACAGCGATAGAGCAAGACCTATATGCAGCCTTCTATCCAAGTTTTTCCCCTCTAAATCTGTCTGATTGCATGTTGCAAATATAGATGAACATCTTAAATATCAAACAAGACCTTTTAGTATAGGAAGTACAACAATTCTCCGTTGAATTTTCTGAAGTAGATAATCGGTTGTCCATCAGATGACATGTAATCCATCACTGGCAGACAGCACAGATCTGGTTTGAACTACAGCCTACATACATAGCAGAAAGTTCCGATCAATGTAGCACGGATGACAGCTGGGTGTATTTAAGGAACAGCAAACCAAAAGAAGTTCAAATTGATATGGAAAATCTTTCTCTGTGGAACTACAAACTAAATGTTTTTTTCAGCTCTTTTAACAGCCAGGCTAGATACCAGCAGAGGTCCCAAGGACCTATTCAGCAGTCCACTATTTTGGTTGTGGACCCAGCCAAAGGCAACATTCTGAAGGCATCTGGCAGAGATATGTAAGTTACAGTGTGCTTTAGTTTTCCTTTTTATGAATGCAAGTGCTAAACATGAACAGAGACAACCAGGCATTTATTGTACTGTTGTACATCCTGTATCACAACCAGAGTGAAAACTGTCTCGTAATGATTCATATCTCTGATGTTGCAGGTTTTTTTTGCCTCATGGAATAACAACAGACAAGAATAATAATTACTGGGTCACTGATGTGGCTCTTCATCAGGTAATGTGCATCTGAACTGAGTATGTTTAATAACCGGCTCTAAGTAACCATTGAAACAGATTGACAGTGCCTATATAGTATGTATAGCAGATCAGTTACATCATGAAAATAAAAGGTAATGCCAGATGTCCATGTCATAATCGACGTCGAGAAATATATTTCTTCAACAATTCATAATGGTGACCTAATTGTTCACACATTATTGTTTTTTGTAAATAATTGTTATACACCATTAAAACGTCATTTGTAAACAGTAGGTCTGATGTTAATGTATTCAGAAGAGATTCAATACTCACAACACACAATGAACCAGCACCAATGAAGAGTTCCCCTTCTGTCACTCATCAGGTGTTAAAAGTGAGCAGCGATGGCAGAGACAGAATACTGCTGGCACTTGGAGAGGCTTTCACGCCAGGAAGTGACAACAACCACTTTTGCCAGCCCACTGATGTGGCTGTAGACACTGAGACTGGGAACATCTTTGTGTCTGATGGCTACTGCAATGCCAGGATACTGAAGTTCTCAGCTGAGGGCAAATACCTGTCTCAGTGGGGTGCAGGTAAGAATCTGACTCTACACATGCACAAACACACAAAGCCTCTTGAATGTTTTAAAGCAGGTCTTGTTGGACAAAGGCCCTTTTCAGTCTTGTGTTAACAAAATTAATTTCGTTTTTAGAATAGGAGCTACAGTTTTTGTCTGAAAGGAAGTTGTATGACAGTTGCACCTCAGCTTAAACTCCATGCAAAGCCTATGAAACTGACTCGTTGAAGTTAACCTGGCAACCTTTGACTGCTGGCAAACAGGTGATTGAGATTACCTAATTAGAGCAGTTTGACACACATAGAGAGACAGTAACACACACACACACACACAAAAGAAAGGGGATTTCATAGTCTCTTTTTATGGAATAACATTGCTTTATATTGTTGTTGCACTATTGCCCAAGAAATCCCCCCCCAGCCAACCTCATAACCTTATATGTATTGCTAACATAAATTATGATTGTCTTATTTTTCTGACTAAAGGCTCATCAGAAAGGAAAAGGCGCATACCGTTCCGAGTCCCCCACAGCCTGGTGTTCCTTCCTGACAGACAAGAAGTTTGTGTGGCTGACAGGGAGAACGGGCGTATCCAGTGCTTCATAGCCCAAACTGGAGAGTTTGTCAAGGAAATAAAGAAAGAGGAGTTTGGAGGGGAGGTGTTTGCCATCAGCTACAGCCCTGCCGGAGGTGAGTTCACTGATTGAGCTCACCAGGGACATTCATCACATATTGTTTAAATAGTATCTTGCATTATTTTCCTTTTCAATTCCCTTTAGTCATAATGAAAAATGAAAGGGCGCTCTATTTAAATTCATGGTTAGGACTTCTTGGACTGTGAAAGGTTGTATATTGTCTTCCAGGGGTTTAAAAGAGTCACAATGACATCATCACTGGACACAAACAGAAAGCCATTGTTACAAACTGGAGGTGTAACACACGCATATTATGAATTGTATAATGGAAAATGTAGGATCCAGTGTTTTTGGAGCCAATACTTATGGGTAAAAGTTGGGATATCGTAGCTAGAAATGCTAGAATACGCCTTTAAAGCTGGAGTGCGGAACTTTTGTGTCAACAAACACTGTTGACACATGACGTCTACAGGGGAGCCCGCCTCTTCTCCCCTGTCTCAATGAGTGTCCTTCCTCGCTGTCGATTGCTTTCTTTCTCTTACTTTCTTTACTCTTCTCAATAAAAAGTTGTTGTTTTTTATCTCTAGTGTCCACCCCAGAAACTTTTCTTGGACACCTTTTATTTAAGTTATGTTCAGGATCATATCAACATTCATGGGGTAGTTTATGGATGAAAGCATTTTGGTTATGTTGGGGACGTGACTTGGGTGTAAACACACCCCCAAGTCACGTCATATGCACATGCAGGTTGGATGACCCTACACAACGTTGCTTTCTTCCCAAATGGTTTTAAACAGTTGAATAATGGTAAATTGGTTAGCATGGTTCAGTTGTTAAGTTAACGTGCTGGCGTGCTTGTTTTGACTGTAAAGGTTAAAGGTTTGTGAATCAACTCTGGCTTGCAATGGTTTCAAATGTGTGTTGGACTTGAGAGAGAGTTTGATATTAATGAATGGGAAGCCAGGGCCAAAACAATGAATGTGAGCCCAAAACCCTGGCTAAATACTGGCTAACAGTACTTTTTTAATTTGCTAGCATTGTCTGTTTAAACTCAATGCTGCATTGTTTAGGTAAAAACTCTTGTAGCGATAGATCACAGTTGGTGTAATCTAGGCAAACTTGACTCTCACTTTGAATCGTACAGACAAGTATGTAAAGTTTGGTCTAGATTTGTTTGGAGGAAAAATTCAGGCAGCAATGATTAAAATACTTGGATGCATTAGTGTATAGCGAGATCCCTGTTTGTCATACCAGCTAGATATTCACTGAAAATATCTTTCCCTGGCAGTGGTGGGCTTATCAGCATTGTCTTAACTTGTTTGGTAAGGGCTTGAATATAGCGGACATTCATTTAAATGTAAAAGTCTCGCACTACAGCTTTAGTAAATGTTTTTAAGTCGAGGATTCCCTTTATATTGTGTAATCGCAAGTGCCTTACAATTATTTGTGTGTGTGTGTGTGTGTGTGTGTGTGTGTGTGTGTGTGTGTGTGCGCGCATGAAGATGGCTTTATCTTTGCAGTAAATGGGGAATCTCCATATCGCTCAACTCCACTCAGAGGTTTTGTAATAGATTATTCAACCATGGATATTTTGGATACCTTCAACCCAGAGAAAAAGGTAATTGCACATACACACACACACATACACACATACACGCAGAACCCAGATATTTAAAGCAGTTGGCAATCTCCACATTTTCTCCATTACATTAGTTTGTAAATTACCTCTTTTCTGCAACCAAAAACAGTGCCTTTTAGTTTTATTACCTTTGACCTTAAATGTCAATTTTTATGTTATATCACAGAACATAACATAACCTTGCATTCAATATATTTGTAAACAGCTTACACAACAATTAAAGTGTGATGTCTCTGTTACTATTTAATTTCCTGCTGTCACCTTGCATAACACCTGACTCTAAGATCTTGTTAAACAAATAAACATATAAGGGTATGAAAATGTATTAGTACAGTAGTGTAGCAGTACTTTTAACATGCTCATTCATTCCTTTATCTAACTGGCTTTACCTATTTTGATGTCTCGGCGCCGGCTATAGCTGTGGCCAGAGGCATTATGTTTTGGAGTTGTCCATCTCATTCACTGACATATTATCAAAGTTGCACTACAACTTATCAACTCTGTATAGCTGTATTTTCCTCTTTCTTTCTTTATCCTTACCAACTTGTACACATTTTGAGTGTCTTTACCTGCATAGTTTAACTGGTCTTTTGCTGCTAACAATCCCTTCCCATTGGTTTCCACTCAACAGCACATAACAATACAGTGCTTGTTGGAAAGGAATCAAATGGAAGAACCAAACTCTTGTACAAAGAAATGACCTTACCTTACTTAAACAAAAGGTGTCCCTATCGTAGAATATAACAAACTATTGTAAGCAGTAGTTGCTCTCCCATTATTTCTATCATCACAACATCTGCCATTCGGTATACGAAGCATAAGGTTTTCTACACACCGTACGCATTACCATAATTGCCTAAATCTATATGTACAACAGTGGATTTTCTCTTCATGCCAGTGTTTTCATCTAGGATCAAATTATCATAATCTGTCAGAGCAACATCATCTCATACTTGTGTATGTGTAGTAATATCTCCATAAAACTAGAAATGGTGATTTTCTGTAACAATATCAAGAATATTTTGTGTTAGTTCGTTAAACATTCCACCATTACAGTATGCAGTTTTATAGGGTGGGATGGGAACAGCCAGAAGCACAAAATATTTAGCATAGTTTAGTAGATGCATGTTTATTGCTAGACCTATGCAAATGTAACGCCATTTACTTTATTTTTGCGCACACTAATTCCCATTATTATTACTCACTGCAATAACATCTTCACCTGACTGCTTAAGACTTTGGTTACCTCATGACGTAACCGTAGCCTTCGGGCGGGACCAGATGTTTCAACACTCTCATAGTTGATTGGCCGGCAGTGGTGGCCAAGTGACTGCCCATGCTCCTGGCTTCCACCTTCCCTCCTCTCTCCTACCCCATAACCAGCAAGAGGCTGGTTCTGCCTCCTCCCCCACCTTGTGAGCTGCTTGTTTCTTGCTCCTTTCGTCCAAACCCAGAGAGGACACCAACCGCCTTGCTAATTTGGCCGGGAAGCCTCTGCAGCCGATCTCCACGGTGAACAACCATGCCTGCCATCCCTTGTCCTTGTCCTCCTGAACTAAGGAACTTCAAGGCTTCTGGGCTCTTCTTGCACCTCTTCCGCTCTAGTGTGTCCGCAAGAGACACAAGCACCTAAACATGGCATCACCTGTACAGTCCTTAAGCTATAGATGTTTTGCACTTTGACAGTATGTGTGCCAGTGTCCCCTTTTCACCACAGAGTTTGCAATTAGTTTCCTGCATCCACTTCTCTTCCTTGCGGTTACAAAGTTCTGCCTGGACCATTTCTTGCCTATTCTTGGCACTTACGTTCCCCCACTGCTGCTCCGGATTTTTTTATCTTCTTCAGCCATTCTTCAGTCTGCTTAACAGCATTGGATCCGCAGGAACTCCTCTACCTCTGGCTTCAAACTGGATAGTGCCAGATTTTTGTTGGCCGAGAAGAGGCCTGGAGAAGCTGTAGGATTATTTACAAAAGAATGATAGTGGTAGAGCAGGGTCGTCCTTCCATCAGAGGATCGGCACTTTGATCCCTGGCTCCTCTAGTCCATGTCGATGTGTCCTTGGGCAAGACACCTAACCCCAAATTGCTCCCGTAGCTGTGCCTACGGTGTGTAAATGTTGTATTAATGTTAGTTAGCCCTGATGGTCAGGTGGCACTTTGCATAGCTCCTGTCATCAGTGTATGAATGGGTGGGAATGGGTGAATGATGACATGTAGTGTTAAAGCGCTTTGAGTGGTCAGAAGACGAGAAAAGAGATATACAAATTTTTTATTTGTTTTTAAATATTTTTGGGCTTTTTGCCTTTACTACAGTAGGTACAGCCGAAGTTAGACAGAAAACGGGGAAAGAGGGGGGGGGGGTGACCTGCAGCAAAGGTGAGATGCTTCCTGACTGGAGTTCTCACAGGATGTTCAGTCTGTGACCAGCACTTGGGTCACCAATGTTCCACAACTGGACCTGTTCTGTTGTATCTTAAGCCCTCTGAGGTCTTTGTGGACTTTGCCACAATAACACCTTTCTGTGAATTACTCTCCTGTGATTTCGTTTCTCCTGTCCTGGATGTTGCCAGTTTCATCCTGTAGGTGACAACTAGTGGGTGTCAGGCTTTTTTATCAGGTCGCTTGTTTTGTTGCACGAGTAGCAGATGAGACTTTGGAAGCACCTGCCAAGTCTGTTTGCTCTAGGTGTTGCAATTTCTGACATCTAAATACATTTAAAACAGAATAAGAACAATCCAAACAGTTCCAAATATTTATATACTGTATGAATTAGAGATTCCTAATGCAAACAGAGGGGAAATTTGACCCAGCTATACAGTAAGCCAAGCTAAGCTGAGGGTTACCTTAATGTCTGCCTTCTGAACAGACATGTACTCTACCCAGACCATTGGGTTTTTGGAAAGGTGATAATTTTTGTTGCCTAAACTTTTACATTATGCTGTATTGTCTTTCATTTGCAGGAGTTTAAAATGCCTCACGACATAGTTGAAACCAGGGATGGTAGCGTCTTTGTCGGGGATGCAGGCAGTAAATCAGTCTTCAAGTTCACCTCTGAGAGTAAGCTCAGCTTCATTAAGACTATGATGAATCTAAACTATTTAATGTTCTCTTGTGCAGAATCCATCTTAACTTGTGTGTTTGCGTTAAGTGAAATTCACTATTGTAAATATTGGTGAGAATACAGAAATCATCATGTCCTTTTTTTGTGACTTTGCAGATGAACTGTACCTGTAATTTAACTTTGTAGTTTTATTAACCTGTATCCACAACTGTATTTTTCATTTTCATTCTAAGAGTTACATCGCTCTGTCAAGAAAGCTGGTATCGAGGTTCAAGAACTTGATGGTAAGTATTGTTGAGTTTAACGTTTTTTATGTTCTTTATCTAAGTAAAAGCACAGCTACTGCTGAGGGTCCAGCCTGTTGCTGCTGATATTTGCTGACACCTCAAGGCAACACACGGCATGTGACGCACATTAAAACATGTGTGAGTCGTATCCAAATCAGTTAATGTATGTGGGGATACGCCTATGTTCTCTTCTTCACAATGAAAAGTTGACTTATTCTTTGAGAATCCAAAAAGACATACTTTGTATAACTCCACCCTAACGTTTCAAGCTCCTTTCCTCTTCTTGATGAGAATAGTAGAAATGTAAGCTCCCTTGGTTCTAATGAACAAAGTAACGTTATCGTAAGATGGCCATCCTTCAATCAGAGGATCGGGGGTTTGAGTCCATGTCAATGTGTCCTTGGGCAAGACACTTTACTCCAAGATGCTCCTGTTATGGTAAGATAAGATAAGATAATCCTTTATTAGTCCCGCAGTGGGGAAAATTACAGGATCACAGCAGCAAAGTGGACAGTGCAAACAAGGTACATAAAAAACAAGAGCAGCAAGTATTATAAATAAGTAATAAACAGTAAAGAATATCAACTAAGTACAAAACTACAAAAATCCACAATAACTAAATATAACTAAAAATAAAAACATTATATATACAGAGTATTTTTTATTGCACAGATTTTTTATAGTGTTGTTAGTGTTGTGTGGTCTACTGGGAGCACAGCTGGTTGTGCAGCCTGACAGCAGCAGGAAGGAAGGACCTGCGGTACCTCTCCTTCACACACCGGGGGTGGATCAACCGGTGGCTGAAGGAGCGGCACAGAGCTGCCAGGGCGTCCCGCATGGGGTGGGAGGTGTTGTTCATCAGGGATGATAGCTTAGCCATCATCCTCCTGTCTCCCACCACCTCCACCTCCATGGTGTTTGAATAGTTAGTAATAGATAGTCCTAATGGGCAGGTGGCACCTAGCATGGTAGCCCCTTCCATCAGTGTATGAATGTGAATGTGCCTTGAATGGTCACTATATAAGTACAAGTCCATTTACAATTTAAACGATAATTGCTGACGGACTGAAGTAGAAGTACACATAAGTAGGCTGTATGTATGTGAGTGTATATAGATGTGTATGTGGGTAGTTGCACCTGTACAGGAGGAGGGTGTTTTTGTTTTGTAAAGATGTTGAAAGGCTTTTGTACACTCTGCAATATGGCCGCTTCCAAATTAAAATTATTAGTTTAGAAAAGTTGGGCTCAGTCCCCAGTAAGAGGATTGTGTCTGTCTTTGACACTTGCACTACTGGCATATTAGTAAAGATTGTCAGTGTGCAGTTGGAAGACGAGACAGTGTGCAGTCACATAGGTTCATATGAAAGTGACAAGAATTTTAACTTGAACTAGATTCTGGTTGCCTTTTAAAGTTGATAAAAAGTACAGAAACTTTAATGTGGCTGTTGAAATAGGTAACAAAAAAAATTCAGTAAAGTGAGAAATCCCACTCCATCACAATAGTAGCATAGTCTTTGAAGGTAAAATGTTCTATTTTATACTTTTCAAGCATACATTGATGCCTTTCCCCAGACCCCCCAAGGGGTTTTGGGTCTTTGTCACCCTTTTCATCCTTGATGAGTTTGCATGCCTGGTTTTCTTATATTTTAATAAAAGAAATTAGGATTTGCTTTTTGTCCGCAGAGAACAAACTAAATCATTTAGTGACTGTGATGAAAATAGCACTCCCAAAATAATAATTATCTTGGTTTATGCACACCTGTTGTGTGGTTTATTCTTCTTTTTAAAAAAAGAAAAAATCATGGAGGGGAAACCCTGTTAATCACAACATTTCTCTCTGTATAGAAATGGAGACATTTGTCCGAACTAAGGTGAGGCCGGAGCACAACATGTCAAAGACAGCAGCCATCCAAGAGAAGCAAACTGTGTCTCTGCAGCCTCAACCACAGGAAAAGGCAGAAGAGGAGAAGAAGAAGAGTGCAGCAAAGCCAAACAGAGAGCACGGTGTACTCCCAGCTATTATCACCACCCTGCTGCTCATCCCGCTACTGGTGGTCATCTCCATTGGACTCTTCATCTGCTGGAGAAAAAACAGTATGTATGACCCAAAAGTGAAGAACACCAAAATAGATATAATTTTAATAAATCCAAATTAGGTAATCTAGTAATTTGTTTAGAATACCAGTTTAGATAATGATTCTTTTGAGGAAAGCAGGGCAGTATTTTTCCAGAAAGTCCGGAACATTGAAATCTTCCAACACCCAACACACTAGTGCTGGGCTGTATAACCAAAAATGTGTATCACGGTATTTTGTAAGATTCTGGCGGTTTCACGGTATATCACGGTATTTTTTTCCCGCATTAATTAATTAATTAACGCCGAAAACTAACACTAGAGGCCAGCGAGCGGTGAACAGCTGTTTGTGTGGCGTGTCTTCCGTCACTTCCTGTTTCCTTCACTTCCTGTTTCCTTCACCTACATTCCCCTGGTTCCTCCACGTACAGCTTCTTATCTCCCTCTATGAAAATACGTTTGCAAACAGTGGTTGCGCAACTCCCAGTCATCACTGATGAAGTGCACCGTAAGACATACCTTGGATCCAGTGTTTTAACCATTGCTCTGAGCCCGTCTTAATCGACTGTCTGTAGCGGGACCATGTCCTTGCAGAGGTGGATCGTTATTGCGTTCGTATTGTCACGCCACCGCTTGCTTTTTTTTGTCATAAGCAGTGCCTCTTGAAGCGATGTCTGACCCTTTGGCTTCACTGTTTCACTCGCACTGACTTTACTGGTTGACGGCCTCGAATCCGAGGACCGTATTCCAACACATGTTTTCGGCTGAGGTGATGGAGTAAGTTGCTAGTGTTGCCACCAGAGGCAATAACAGCGGCTTGACACACTTTACAATATATCGTCTTTTGATCTACGTCGGATTTTTTAATACCAAAAAACCTCCAAACAGCAGACACAGCTCCTCTCTTGGGCACAACTTGTATTGGTGCATCTCCGGTCTCTCTTTGTTCCTCCTGCTCCGCTCTTTTCTGTTCTTTAATGTAGCGACGGAGCTTCTTCTAGCTGTTAACAGACTGTTGTGCTCTACCCAGCATGCCATTTGGCGGGGTCATTTTATAAATGTACAATTATTAGTGTTAAAAAATGTTTGTGTCACAAACTGTTGTGTCGTGGTGTTTTGTCCTGTTAAAGAGCGTTAGTTGTGGGTTATTAATTGTTGTTATAAAGTTATAACCATGACTAGGGGTCCCTCTCAATACACTTAAGACAACTAGCTCCGAAAGTAGCGCCCTCAGCGGCGAACAATATATTTAGCCGCCTGTTGAAGAGCGACAGCAGTTGTTTCGGCTATGCACCGGTATGGCGGTATATGAAAAATTGATATCATACGGGAAATTAAAACCGGTATACCGGTTGAACCGGTATACCGCCCAGCACTACAACACACGGAAACTCTGAATCAGACGTGCTTCCCGAAGATGGCCACTCTAGCGAGTTGCCATCTCTGCGTTGAATCTTGAGTGGTAGCCTTATATTCTTGTCAACAAACATTTTAATTGTCTCTGTTAAGGGTTAATTATTGGTTAACGGGGGAAAAAATTATCTAAATTAGCATCACGTGTCCGTCTGAACAGAGCCAACAATTTAGTTTCGTCTTTACTTGTCAGGGCGCAATGAACAGAAATGTCGGCGTCAACATTTTTGTTGAAAAAATTAGCACCGATCAAATGAAAGACATTTTGTCCAACACCCCATGACTGAAAGATTTTAGCTTGCCATTTGCTCTTGCTGTTAATTTCAATCAAGAGAGACAAGTCTGATAAAGAAGATAATTGTTTATTGTGAACAAATGAAATGCGATGATAGTCTTCAGAGTCTTTGGTGCTTGGACTCTACAGGGAGATTTGTAATCGAGGGGCGTCTGCCCTGAACAGCAGCAGCAAGATAAATCCCCCGTGGAGTCCAGACACTGGTGGTGGTGGTGGTGGTGGTGGTGGCTGATGAAGGTGATGAATCTGCAAAGATTGGGCGGTGATGGGGAGGTGGAGCAGCATGAACGTACTGAAGGTCTCTACCTTCAGTACGTTTATAGACGAGTATAGTCTTCCTGTCTGAATTCACGCTTTATTTGTGTGATGTGAGGACTGGAGCTTGTCTGGTAAAAATGGTTACGAAAGACTGTGTAACAAATTGGAGTTAATGTCGCCGTAGTGACAAAATACAATTTTGGTGTATTCCAAAATTGTGGTTTATTAAGACCACAATCCGTTTCCTGGCCAAGTTTCAGTGTTCAGATGAAGCCTGGTGCTGCAGATGTAAAACATTCTGGTCAAGCACATTTCAGGCAAAAACAACCTGGGAGCTGATTCCCTATCCATAGACTGAGAGAATCTCAAGTAAAGGTCAGTGTTGATAAGATAGTAGTAAAAGTTACTGTAACACCCTATTTTGGGTTTATGAAATAAAACGGTAATATCAAGTAAAGTCATTAATGAAAGTCTTGTTTGCAAAACCAACTCACAAAGATTAATTAAGTTTCTCCTAAAAATAGGAAAATAATAGAAAAAAAGTACATGCTGCCCTGCCCTATATCATTTGATGTCTTTGTACTCTAATATGTGGTCAGCATTTGGCTTATTATTGAATATTGTTTGTTTGCAGACGCATGTGAGGTGAAAACTGAACCCAGTTCTGTGCGAGGGATCTTGGGAAAAATAAGAGGTATGTCATTTAACATTAAAAATATAATGCCTTTTACCTAATGAATCCTCTTATTGACCCGGGCAGGGATCTCATCGCCCCTACACTTGTTTGTGACTTAATTCTTACACTATTTATTTTTTTAATTTATACTCTAAATCACATGTGTCAAATTCAAGGCCCAGAACAGCGAATCCGCCAGCAAAAAAAAATAAAAATAAATGAAAAGTTAGACTTGCAAATAAAAATATCCCCATTGTCGAAAGGATTTTAAGCAAGAAGCTGCTCTGGCGTAGAAAGAATAAAACCGATGTGGCTGAGGTGGCAACCGGAAACATCTGGTCAGTGTCATGGTTACAGATGGATGCACCAAAAGTGCGATGGGGATATTTTTATTATCAAGTCTAACTTTTCATCTTTTTTGCTGCCAGAAATGGGCTTCCATATAAAAGGCATATGATTGTCTTAAAATGTAAGTCTATGCTGCTTTACAGTGTACAGTGACCATAAACTACATCTCCCACAATGCACGTCGATTTTGTGACCCGCGAAATGACAGCATCCTGCCGCTAGACAGCAGTTTTTCCATATCGGAGTTTAACTTTGAAATTTGATTTCATACGCAAGCTCTAAATTCAGATTAGTTTACTTTAATGATCACACTGGTATGATCATATGCATAAAAAGGGTTGAATCATTGAGATGTATTTTATATATCGCAGCATAACCTACAAATCTCTCGATATTATTTATGAGCCATATCACCCAGCCGTAGTAGCTGGGTGATATGGCTGGATTTTGATCAGCTTTACTTAAGCCAATGCAGATCCTTCAAAATATGTGTCTTACACTACCAAATAGTATAACGTAGATAAATAATATAAGATATTATTAGGGTTTATTTAGCATACTGAGTGAGATGATCACCAAGTGCATTTTGCTGATAATACTTCGGGGCTCAGTGGAGAGCAGGGTCGTCCTTCAATCAGAGGTTCGGTGGTTCGATCCCCGGCATGTCGATGTGTCCTTGGGCAAGACACTTAACCCCCAAATTGCTCCTGTAGCTGTGCCTACGGTGTGTGAATGTTGTGTGAATGTTAGTTAGTCCTGATGGGCAGGTGTCACCTTGCATGGTAGCTCCTGTCATCAGTGTGTGAATGATGACATGTAGTGTTAAAGAGCTTTGAGTGGTCGGAAGACTAGAAAAGTGATATACAACTACAGTCCAATTACCATTCTGTACTCCTACTTTACTAAAATTTTGAATTTTCAAAGACTTTATAGTGTTTAAGTAGTTTTTACGATGTGATATTACTACTTTTACTCAATCAAAGGATCTGAATAATGCTTCCTCTCATTGAAACTTATTTTATTAATTTATATGTTTATCTATTTGATTTGTATAATTGTGGAGCTTTTTTTTAATTGACCCTGATTTTACATATGGTCAATATGAATATTCAAATGTGAACTGTACTGTTGCAAGGCCAGTTTCAATATTGGAGCCAAAAATCTCCCAAGAAACTGGAGATAATCATCATGTTAGTGATGTTGTTTTTTCCTCTCTGGTGTTTTCCCTCTGGCCAGGTAAAGCTGTGGGCAGTCTGAACCTGGGGAACTTCTTTGCATCCCATAAGGGTTACAGTCGTCGGGGCTTTGACCAGCTGAGTACTGAAGGCAGCGACCAGGAGAGGAACAACGGGGACAGCAGCGACTCTGAGAATGAGGAGTACTCTGCTCTGCCACCTCCTCCATCCTCCTCTTAGACACTCTGGGGCCAGCCACCGACCTTCTGCTTACATTGCCAAGATGTATATTATTCATCATGTGTGTAACTGTTGTGTTAGCTGCCAATGTTATTGTTTATATATTTAAAATATGTTGTATATAAAAATAATTTAGCATAATTTGGACAATTTATTTAATCTTAATTTAATTAACCTGCGGTCTTGATACAGCCTTGTTGACACAATTCACACATATCACTATGACAGATTGTTTTCCCCTAATCAAACTGGCCTTTAGTGAAATTATCAACACAATCCCCTGGACACATTTTTTTAAATATGTGGTGTCAGATTCAGCCTTAAGACAAGAACAAGAACGTTCAAAGGACTTTCTTGAAATGAGCATCAGGAACTTGTATTGTAAACAGTTGAAAACAGATCTAAGCCCATTGCTGGATTTTTATTTTAACTCATACCACACTTCACAAAATGACTTAACTAGATGGGGAATTTCTATGACTGAAAGGTGGCATTTCATACAATATGTGGCCATTTACCTCCTGAGAAGATAAAAGACTGACATTGTATCGAATTGAGGTGATCACGTAAAATTGTAATCGTAGTAAATCCTGTAAAGTATGTAAACCCCCCACACCATCTGCCTCTGACAGATTTGTGGTGCTGTGTGTTCACATCGTGCCGCTCTGCACTATCCAGACAAAAATCAGATTTCCTGTATAAGCAGTTTGTCATCTGTTCTTGTTGAGCTGTCGTACCTCACTGTGATTGGCTTAGCTGTTTCAGAGAGATGAGAGCAGTGAATTGATTGACCGTATTTATTAATCAAACTCTCATCTTTAATCTGAAAGTAGCGAGTGAGTTTAAACGCAGTCCGTGGTCCAAAGGTCTTTGTGCTGATCACTGTGCTTGCTCCATTAAGATAGAGCCCTAAGAAAAGAAGAGAAAACTCCTGTTGGCTGTTTATTTAGCTGTTCAGTGTTTTAGTTCAGCCGAATCAGACCTGGACATGAATACAGTGTTTTTTCATGGCATCTCAATATCTGAGTAAGAATTAAATCAAGCAGGATTAATTATAGATTATAGATTTATTGTGCTCTTAGAAATAAGTACTTTAACAACACTGATATAACATATAGTATAGACCGTTTAGTTTTACTGGACAAATGCATCCTTCCTTACATAAATCTATTACACGTGGTAAAGCAACACGCATAGCATTAGTTCAACATGATTGTTTGGTCCAAGTTTAAGTTCAGTAACATTTCACTTGTAATTTTGTGCCTTTTTACATCTGTATTTTGCCTTTCTTCAGCACCTGCCATTACAAAATGTACCATGGGATGAGAACAGCTGCTGCTTGTAGAGCTTGTACTGTATTGATTTCTCTTCCATTCAAGTGAACAGAAAATGGATATTATTATATGTATATTTATGTCTGTATATTTGTGTGAGTGTGTGTGTGCACGATGCCAATCAAACAGCCAAGTCTCAAGCAGTAACTAGTAAATCAATCTTACAAACTTCCAATAATATAAAGAAACAACATGAATTGAGAAATAATTGCTACATACATATTGTAACTTAAAGGAACCAAATCGGCCTGTTGGGAAGTTTTTAGCTCCTTACCAACAAATCCTTGATATTTTTGTGCTCTCTTTTTAAATACAAACTGTACTTGAGTTGAGTAATCCAAAGTAAAGAACATTATTGGTTTGGTAATGCAGTAAAAGTGAAGAGTAGTTTGAAAAATCTGCACTGCATGGCCTAATATTGTAGGGCTACAACTAAACATTTTTCTCATTGATTAATCTGGCAGTTTTTTTCTGGATCAATTGTCTCATCTAGAAAATGTCAGAAAATATTTAAAAGTATCCATCTTCATTCCCCTGAGCTCAAATTGCAATATTAAAATATCTTGTTTTGTCGGACCATCTGTCCAAAGCAAAAGATACGAATGATATAGATGACAGATGACTTGTGTAGTTCTGTAACACTTGTCTTCATTAAGGCGGTCCTCAAGTGCATGTCTGCGTTTAATCGTTCTGTATCAGCAGTGTGATCTTTTGTGTATTGTGAATCGTGCACAGGTACATCAGCTGTTGAAAAGTTCATTACACTGTTTCCAACCTGGAATTGTTTCTTAACTACAACCGAGTACAGGAAACATGTTCACTCAAACCTACACCACAAGTCATTGGTTGTCAATCAAAGTATGTAATTCAGTGAAATCTGAATCAAGGACATGGGTAGCCCTAATAACAATGCATCAATTAATGTCCATTAATATAAGCTAATACACTACACACATCATATAGAAATACACAGACACAGAGACGACACAAAAATGGTGGGATGAAGAGTATGTTGCTTGCCCAATCAGAATATTCAGTTTAATTCTGTATCCTCAGGTTTCATTTAATTTCCTCAATCTTTCATTAACCTATTCTTAAATTTCATCTTGTATTCTCAGACCCTAATCAAATATTTTTGTTTATACCAATATCTATTATATCTACCATATCTGTATTTGTCATACACTTTGTATGAATGAATTCCTTAATGGCATACACGAGAAATTGCATTTCCAATGTTGCAGTCATGTGTGGGCTATCTGATATTTATTTTGACAGCATAATTTGCTGCAAGAGTACTATTTTCAGTAACTATGTTATTTGTGTAATAAAGTATCTGCAAAGTATCACAGTGTCGGCTGTTGGTTGTATGACTAATTATTTATTAGAATCGGCCTTCAGAATACCACTCTGACATGTAGAATAACTGCTTGGGATAAAGGCCAGTAGGCTTCTTCAGAAATGCTTGTCAGATGGCCTTTCTGTGGGCTGTGAGAAGGGAGCCAGGGTTTGTACTTCTCTCTCCAGCTCTCATTTTTTCATTCTCCACACAACTATTACTTTTCACGTGAACAACCAAGTGCAACACTATGACTGTCTTCCAAGAGAGATGATGTCACTCTCTCCCCTCTCTATGACGGCCAGCTTTTAACAATGCCATCAAACGAACAAGTTCAGATTTAGCATAAATCCCAATACTAGACTAAACTCAACGCTTAGTCTGTGTCTTGGGTGCAGCAATCTCAGTGTTTATCCAGGTCACCGCAGGGACTCATTGTCTTTTCATTGATTTAGGTAAACACTCAATGGCACAGCCTGATAAACAGTTTTGAAAGTATTTCCTTCATTAAATGTACTTGAATTATGTTTCTTTATTACAATAAACATACAAATGTGTTAGTAAAGAAAAAATTACATTTACATTCTGCACCATGTATACTTCAATCCAAAAAGTAGAGGAGTAGTAGTATTGGAGTGAAGATTGTCAAACTATTTAGGATTCATAAATTGACAAAATAATTGTTGCACTGTTTTTGTTCACAAAGTAGGATAACATCCAGCTTATTCTGTTCATGTCAGCATTAATGAAAGATGGCTTGATTCCTACTGTAACTGACATAACGTAAACTGTAGAGAGGAGGTTCTTGAGTGAAGTCTGTACTTAATCTGGGTTGTTCCCATTTCAACACAGTGAGGGTGGGCGGACACACCTCTTCAACTCTCATCCTTAACACCCCAAGGCTGCGTTTTGAGCCCCCTGCTGTACTTCCTGTACACACATGACTGTGTAGCAACTTTCAACTCCAACACCATCATCAAGTTTGCTGTTGACACAGCTGTGGTGGGCCTGATCACAGATAAGAATGATAAGGCCTACCTGAAGGAAGCAGAGGACTTGACCCGCTGTTGTCAGGACAACAACCTACAACTAATCGTCAGCAAGACTAAGGATCTGATAGTGGACTTTGGGAAGAGGCAGGGAAGGAACTAAGAGGCACTGAACATCAATGGATCCTCAGTGGGGAGGCTGGGTGGCTTCAAGTACCTTGATGTCCACATCACCGAGGGTCTGCATACTTAGTTGCATTTTCCGGGTATCCCCTCAAATACTGAGGAATTTCTACTCCTGCACCATCGTGAGCGTCCTAACGAAACATCACTGCATGGTACAGAAACAGCACCGAACAGGAAAACAAGGCCCTGCAAAGAGTCGTTTGTTTGGCTGAACATACTATAGACTGGGGAGACTGTGGCTCAGTGGTAGAGCAGGGTTGTCCTTCAATCCAAAGGATTGGCGGTTCAATCCCCGGCTCTGCTAGTCCATGTTGTGGTAACGTCAGGAATGGGGCTTTCCCGACTTCTGCAGTGCAATGCCTTTAGGTTTCACTATTCTGCAATGTTTTGAAATGTATCTCAGCTGTCAGCATTCACACTTAATTGTTTGCATGAAATGCCTTTTCTAGTTGGTTACTATGATTTTCTGTAGCAGCGACTTAATTACTGTGATTTTCACATTCATATTTTGATTACTTTAACTCTTGGTACTGGATACACAGTACACAGTTCTCTACTGTGCACAAACAGTAAATTACTCTGGATCTCATAGGCATTATCCTCAGCATGTAACTCCACATCGATTTCACAATTATACTGAATTCAAGCACCAATTACATTTCCAATGCATGGTATATGACAGTGGCATGAATTTAGGATTTTACTTCATAGAGGTTTTGTGTTGTATTTGATTCTTACTATAAGAGGGAGATCAATACCTCACATGAATACAGGAGAGTTTTTCCATTTTATTTTGAGGTACATACAGTAGTTCACAAGTTAAATGTATTCCTGTAGTTTATTTCTACATATACCCCAAATGCATTGTCAAAACAATTACAGTCAATATTGTCATATTCTACAATTGCCACAATCTCAAGAATGCAGGTTTGAACCCAAATGCAGAAAAACTGAAGAAGAGGCAGCAGGCACAGTTTAATGATTGTATGCCAGTTGTATGCCCAGCAAGTCGGAAACAGAAGAAAATCCCAAAACACTTATTAACTAATAAAACACTGGTTTGACAGAAAACAGTTAGGGAAAAGACAAAGGCAGGAAGTAAAAGAAAACAAGACACATCTGACAGGAAACACTAAACATGGATGAATGGAACAAGGGGAAAACATTATCCCAAGCCGTCTAAAATATATAATGCCAGAAAGTCTTTGAACTTAGTTCAGGCTTAACAAAAAGTCAGAGGACCTCTCCTCTAGACAGACAGCCAGACTGTGCATTTTACTTTATACGTGATCATGCATGAAACAACAAGTAGTATTAGCCATCCAGGTCATGGTATATACAGAAGACATAAATCAAGGGGCAAATTAACTTGCTTTTGAGACTTGAAGAAGTTAAAGAGGCAAAGAAGGAAGAAGGAAGCCCTAACACTGGTCCTTTCTTCAAAATAGAAACAAGATCCAGTAAGACCAACAACTAGACGGTGTCCACCAGTGTATTGCCCGATGGTCTCCTAGTCCTAAATTAACTCCCTATTGCGCCATTACCTGTGTACACCCCCGAAAACACCCATCTACTCACTGATTCATTCCCAAATCGCACCACGATTCAATTTCCTTTTCCCTTATCTTAAATTCAGTATCATTCAGAAGAGGAGAACAGAGAGCGGGATTGGGCAGAACAGCACACTCATACAAGTGGTAAAAACAAAGCAAGGTTATTTAATCCCTTCCAATCTGTGTTTAGATGACAGACACTGACAGTCATCCTCCAATCAAACTCAACTTCATTCTCCTTTATTGCTCCATATATACTTCACTCCGCTATTTTGGGAAGCCGGACATTCATCCCCAACCCAGCAGTAAAACCCAGACTGGATTCACAGACTGATTGACTGATTCTGTGAGTTCTTTTTGCTTTTGAGAACAGAATTGTACTTTGCTGAACATTCATGTTCCTTATATTTGGGCAATGGAATTAAATGTGACTGACCAATCTTAAATGCCAGGAGAGAGACCTGGGAATCTGGGAAATTCTTTTAAACTTTTTTTTTCAAAGCTATCTGGAAGGTGACTGTGGTAACACAATGTAATTGGAGACACAGGACATAGGACTCTCTGCATCCTCTTCTCTCTGGTTTACAGTGAAGGTTTCTGTGTGAACCTGAGGCTGGAATCCACCGAAGCGTCTCTCTAAGGATGTTCCTTCCTGAAGCTCAGGACCTGAGTTGGACTGCTTATCCCCACGCTCAATTATCAGGTTGTATGACAAGTTAGGAAATACACTTCTTAATGGAGAAGATTGTAACCCTGACTGAGATGGGATGGCTGTAGTGGGTAAAGTGATGCATGGTGGGGTGCACTTTTTCAGAGGCTGGATGTGGTAACCCTTTGGAGGTTGTGCAAAAACAAATGGCATGTTCTCCTGGCTGGCATATTTGTTAATTGGTGCTCCTGCACCACAATGCAGCTCCAGAACGTCCACAATTTCTGCTTCACTGTGATGACACTGATCCATGTGAAGAGAAAGACATCTATGTTCACCCTTGAAAAAAACACATTAATTTGAAGATGGGTGGCAGCGGGGGGGGGGGGGTGTATAATCTCTGAACCAATGAAGCACCACAGCACTCAAATGTATTTTCACTGAATATTAACCTTAAATTACAGTAGTGTTGCACTTCCATAAAGTTGGGGGTCTCAAAAGAGACACAATCAGGAAAAACTAAGAGTCTACAGCCATGCTAAATTTGTGTTGGCTTATCTCTTATACAATATGAAAAGTGCTTATGGTATAGTTATGACTCTTGAGCACAGGCAGAAATAACACTGTTGGTTTGAATATGTATTTAAAGCAGATCTAGCCTGCACTGTAGGTTGTGAAATTACCATTTGTGTGGACAATAACATACACAAAGAAGAGATTTTGGCCTGATCAGTAGTTTTTCAGTTAGATTCAGTTTTCAATAACCTGTATAATGAATGCACCACTGGAACCACTGCATTATGTTCTTGTGCCGGCTTTAACTGTTACAGCTCTATTAATATTCATATCTCGATGATTTTCTTTCTTTTTCTCTGATCCTCTATAATAAAATGTTTGCAAATAATAAATGATAAGCTACACATTAGCAAGACAGCAGGAGACTGCACTGCTAGACAATAGCCATACTTGCATGGCCATTCACATGAACGTGCATCACGAACACACGAGCGTACTTAAAACTTGGCTTAAGTTTTGTTGGTGCCGCCAATGTGATGTCTATTCCAAAGACTGGTTTTGATAAAGACCAACTTAGCAGTTAGGACCAGGTTTAGTAAAGACCAGTTGGTGCAAACCACTCCAGAAGCAGAGAAATCCAGACTTTAAGTGTCTAGTATTGGTCAAGGTCCAAAGACACTGGATTCCTCTCTTCCCATAATGCCACTCAATGGCATCTATCATAAGACCGTTGTTGCCTTTTAAATGCCCACATCAAGTCGCAAGCCCAATTAGAGATAATGCTAACGTAACAATCACTATGAGATCATCAGTATTGTTTCCTTTGACTTTAGAAAGCTCCCTGCAGAGCCACTGAAGACATATAGCCGTTTTCTCAGTTTGAGTAATACTCGAGTGGCAAATACACTGTGTGAAATTAGTGGAGTGTCCCTTTGAGACATGGTTGTGAGGACCTACCTGTGATGTCAAAACTGGCTTTGGGATTGGAGGATAGACCCTCTGTTTGATGCTGTTGGATGTAAGAATGCATGGAAATAAATCGCACAGTTACGGCAGCACCATGCAGTAATTCAAATGGAACCATCAGAGGCAACAATTGAGCAAATTGCACAGAAAATGAATGGGTTCACGTGCTTACCATGTCCAGTTTCTGTAGCAAAGGGTAGTGATGAAGGAAAGGAGACCAAAAACAAAGGCCAGGGAAATAAAAACTACCTTGATCAGGTAATCAGCTGGTGAGTTAAGACATACAAGCTCAGGTAAGGAACAGGAGTAAATCAGGTAACAAATCCATGATTTGATTGTGTTTCCATAGTTCTACTAAAGGAAATCAATTTGTACACAAGGGGAAATAGTGATCTGAAAAGGGAAAGAAGCAACATACCCTGTGTAACAGTAATAATTGAAGCACCACATTCTCCCACTGCTGTCTGTGCCTTCACTGTGAATGTGTAGGAACTGATGTTAAGGTTTCTTGCCGTCAGGCTGGTGGCTTCAGGATTGTCTAAACCAAGAAAAATATATTGTTATTACTAATAAACGTTCTGAAGAACCATCAAGGTCACGATTTAACACTATAGTGTGCTTTTCAATTAGTTAAGTCAGAAACTCTGTATGTGTAGATATGAAGGTGACACTATACTTAAGTTCCCCCTATTTAACTTTTACTATATGAGCAGTATACAAACACTGTCAACAATTCATACTTCTATGAAGACACATTTGATATTAGAACTGTGTTTTATTGTATTGTCCTTTAACATCTGTTTTTACAGCAGCCTCCACTTATGGGTACTGACAGGAGGTGTTATAGGTACTGACATGAATAAACACCTACATCTGCTTACAACTACATTATACGCTTTGTGTCGGGTCGAAGAACGCTTCTTACCTGTGATATAATTACAACATACCATGACCTGTCGTGAGCTATTGCATAAATATACTGCTTGTAAATGCCTAATAGGGGGAAATAAAGTTTAGTGTTGCCGCAATGGTAAGGACATTGATGTTAAGCTTTGTAAAGGTGTATCCTTACAATCTGTGAATGTGTTTACAGATTTAGAATGTGTAATAGTTCCTGTATGTAACCCTTGTTCTCTGTGGATTATAATTAGAAAATGATGGGGTGTCAGAATACCTGTGCTGAAATTGATGACTACATTGTTGTCGTCCGAATAATACAGGATATAGCCATGGATAAAAGCAGTCTGCTCTCTTAGAGATATTGGGTCCCAGGATACCTCATAATCTGAATTCTGCCATTTCCCCTTCAATAATAACAGGCCGTCTTGTATACCTGACAAAGCGAACATGGGTGAAACATAGTTGGACAAAGTTCTATTTTATGGTACTGACACATTTAAAGCAAACTCTCCACAGAAAAATCTTACTTTCCTCGCTGACATAGCCCTCTCTTCTCTCTAGTAGCACTGGAGCTCCTTGGGTGCAGGCATATACTGACAATGAGTATCTCAGTCCTCCTTTGAAGTTTTCTGGGATGAAGAAATAACAGGAATGATGTTTTGTAACACATGGAAATGTAATACTACATTGTAACTGTTTTGTGGGCAACGAATAACACTTACTTGAAAATATACTGGTTTTAGTGTCATTGGGAGGCACTTTCTTCCACTCCACAATGCATTGGCCTAAGGTAGGACACCAGTCCACTATGTAGCCACAACTGGCTGTGGGACTGGCAGACCAGGAAAGGTTGAAGCCACCGACGCTGCCAATGATCCAAGAAGTGTTCACTCTAATAATGTCTGAAAAGGAAGACACTTTGAAAGTTAGATTTGACATAAACATATAGCTGAAATTAATTGTCAATTACTGTTGCAGAGTAGATAATATCTTAAAAGCAATCCTGTAATTCCGTAAATATAAATTATACACACTTTCTTTACTGTAGCATAAAGGTTACATGGTTGTTTTATTGTAGTTGTACAATGAAATGCAGATTGTAGTCCCATTTTGCTACATAACAAAACACAAAAAACATCATATGTGGAGGGTGGAGGATGAATTTAAGGAGTCTCCCAGGCGGAGGAAAGAAGCTGTTCTGAAGTGTGGTGGTATGGCTTCTGTATCTCTTGCCAGATGGCAGCAGGGTGAACAGGCTGTGCCTGGGGTGGGTATTGTCTTTTAATATCCTTTGCACTTTTCGCAGGACCCTCTTCTCAACAACATCACTGATGCTCGGTAGATGGGTACCAATGATGTTCTGAGGGGTTTTAATCACCCTCTGTAGGGCCCTCCTGTCCTGGGCTGTGCACATTCCATGCCAGTTTGTAATGTTTATATTGCCCACGGGAATTTTGCCTTCTTAAGTTTCCTTAAGAAATACAGCCGTTTATGAGCTTTCTTCAGCATGATAGAGATGTGTGATTGTGACGACCCCTCCCTTCCACCAGGGGTCTGTGTCCTGTTTCCTCTCAGGTTGTCTTTGAGGATGTTAATCGGCCACTGATGGGTGACACCTGAGCCTGGTTTGGTCCCAGCTATAAAGGCTGCCCCTCTTCTTTGGCTGGGTCTCCTCTCCTCTCCTCTCCGACTCTTGTTTGGCTGACAAGGCTGCTGCTTTGTTTTATTTGTTTTGTTTAGTTATTGGTTCATTAAATAAATGTGTATTTATTACTTTTAACTCGTTTTGTCTCCCTTCATGTTACTGCCTTTTGAGCTGGGTCGTGACCATGTAAGGTTGTTTCTGATGGATTTTGGTTTTGACTTAGTTTGTTTCCTGTTTTATTTTGAAGAACCCTGCCTCTTGTGTCCTGTGTTTGTTTGACTTCTTGTCTTTGAGGTTTTTACTCCATTTTTCTGTGGATCACCTGTGTTGGATTTGTCTTGCCAGCCTTGCTCTTTTCCCTTGTGTTTCTTCCACCTATCAGCTTTGGGCCTACCCTCGTGTCTACCCACCTGTGTCTCTTTGTCTGATTAGTTTCTTGTGTATTTACAGTCCTGTCTTTTGTCTGTTGGTTAGCTGCTCGCCTGCTGTGTTCCCTGATTGTATTCCTTGTGCAGTTGTCTGCTTTACCTGATCTTGTTTTGTGTCGTTTAGCTTGTTCTGGTTTTTCTTGGATTTTCAGACTGCCTCTTTATTAAAATCACAGTTTAAAATCCCTCTGTTCCCCGTGTCTGTCTGCATTTGGATCGATCCTCTGTTGTCTGTTTGCCAGAGAGTGACAGTACGAACCGACCCATATGGACCCAGCAGATGGTTTGTTTAAGGAGGAAATTTAGTTATTTCCTTCTCTGCTTGTGGAAGGGAGCTGCAAGTAGGGAGTACAAAGAGGCTGCTCTGAGGTTGGCACGCAGCGAGGCATCATCTATGCCATGGCTGGGGAGCTCTTTAGCTGGCTTGGCTAAGGACTTTCTCAACACCCCTGATTCCTAGCATGCCTTCCAGTTAGCTATCTTCCAGCCCGCTAGCCCTCAGCCAGCTAGCCTCCAGCCCACTAGCCCCCAGCCAGCTAGCCACCAATCTGCTAGTTTCCAGACTGCTAGTCTCCAACCTGCTTTCTCAGCCTGCCCCAGCCTAACCCGTTCCCAGTCAGGAAGCATGGGAAAAGGAGAGGTCAATACCCAAAGCTGCCCAGCAACCCAGAGTCTCTGCTGCTTAGCTGCATGGCCCTCCAGTGCCTGTGCTGAGAGCCTGAGCCAACGTCTCCCCAGTTCCTGTGTCACCAGGCCGAGCCAACGTCTTTCCAGCTCCACATGTCCTGTCGACGATCCGGCAGACTCCAGCTCCATGTGTCCTGTCGCCGGTCCAGCCGGCTCCTGTTCCACATGTCCGGCCAACTCCTGCTCCACGTGTCCTGTCAGCAGTTCGACGGACATCTGTTCTTGTTCCCGCTGGGCCGCAGCATCCCCCGAGACCCAATTGCCAGAGCTACAGGCCCCAGACACCCAGTAACCAGAGCTACAGGCCTCAGAGACCCAGTTGCCAGAGCTCCAGACCTCAGAAATCAAGTTGCCATCTTTGATTTCAGTGGCAGTTTGTGTGGCTAGTAGAAAAATCCATGTATCCATCCAATGTATTATGAGAACTGGAAACCAAGTCCATTCATTCGCACATACACTAAAAAAAGTACTCTCTCTTCCTGGTTTGCTTCCACATTGTGTGGTTCACTGAACATGGGCACTGAACATGGGCTCTGTGGATCAGTGGTAGAGCAGGGTCGTCCTTCAATCAGAGGATCGGCCGTTCGATCCCCAGCTCCACTAGTCCATGTCGATGTGTCCTTGGGCAATTACTCCTGTAGCCTGTGCCTGCGGTGTGTGAATGGGTATGAATGTTAGTTCTGATGGGTAGCCTGCATGGTAGCCCCTCCATCAGTGTATGAATGTGTGTGAATGGGTGAATGACATGTAGTGTAAAACCACTTTGAGTGGTCGGAAGACTAGAAAAGCGCTATACAAGTACAAGTCCATTTACCATTAACAAATAAATAAGAACACTATAAATTCATTGTGATAATGGTAAATGGACTTGTACTTGTATAGCACCTTTCTAGTCTTATCATTCAAAGCTTTAACCAAACTCATTGATACACTGATGGCCTGCCCATCAGGACTACCTAACATTTAAGCAACATTCACACACCGTAGGCAAGCTTACAGGAGCAATTTGGGGTTAAGTGTCTTTCCCAAGGACACAACGACATGGACTGGAGGACCCGGAAATCTAACCACCAAATATTGATTAACTCTTTGGGCCCTATTCGATTTTTGGACTAATTTTCGAAAGTATTGTACACATATTCAAAGGGCCCAACACTCCAACTACAAGGTCTATGTGAACCATTGCAAAGATGTATTAACACTAAGAAGGGTTTGCTCATATGATTTGAGTAAATAGGTTCTATAAGTTACTGGTTAATGGCTGCTGAAGATGGAACACAGCCCTATGTCAAATTCGTATTTGAGAAAGCACTATTATTCATAATACTATATTAAATTAGGCAGAGGAAAGCCTAAAACCCACCCACCATCATAGCAAATGATGGCAGTAGTCACCCACAAAAGAATTTGAGTGAATAGAGTGAAGTAGGCCCGAGCAAGAGACATAAACGTGTACGAGAGGTCACGAGAGGTCGTCATGTCAGAAACAGCCTCTCCAGCTGTTCCATTGTACTTTTAGAAGCTAAATAACTATATATTTAACTTCCTTTATCCTTCTACATGCACAATCTATCACATACAGCAGTTAGAAATCATTTTGGAGAGCTGGAACCGTCTCCAAAGCTCTCCAGGCCCGCGAGCTACGGGAGGATTGCGCAATAGCTGGTGTGTATTGGGCTGTTGCAGAGCCCCTGGTTGGTTGATTTTCGTTTTTTTTCGCTCTGTGCACGTGGCTGGATGTGGCCAATCGAATGGCGTTAACAGATTTACCAGGAAAAATCCGATCTAAGCCGAAGAGCTGGCGCGTAAACAGCAGAGAGTGCCTTGCTGCAGACTGCTCCCCCTGCGTGTGTGACTCGCCTGCCTTTGTTTCACAGCGTTTTTTACAAGGGAAATGGACACTAGGAGCCGTTTCTGCGGTCAAAAAGGAGTATAAGGACACTGTTTGATGATTTTGCTTCAAAACTGTGAGTACCATCCCATAATTATTTGGCTGAGTTATCGTTGCTGGGGGCTGCTGTCCCCCCGGTCAACTTTGAAGGGTTTCCCAGAGAGGGAATTGGAGATGTGGGTTCGACGTGTGCTTGAATGCTACGGCTGCTAACTACATAGCTTTAAGCTCTCCGGTTGATTCGCGTCTTTTGAGAGGCTATTTCGGGTGCGTGTCTCGGCCGAATGAACGCGAAAAAGTGACGATATTTAGCACGAGGCTAGGAATGTTGTCGTAGATCGTGTTTTATTGTGTTTTGAGTGTGTAAAGTGTTACACATGCTTCGGTTCATGAGAAATTCTTCGTTCAAACGTTATGCTACATGGTTGTGGAAATATTATATTTGCTACCGAAAATAGCTTTCTTCGGTACCGGCTCGGTTCTGTTCGGCCCACTGAACGACCAATTGGTCGTTGCTCGGGCCCAGAAGGTTAATACTAACGGAAGACCTGCTCTACGCTCTTGAAGCATAGCACAGTTGAATTGTTGTACAAGTTATTGTAAAGTGTATTCATTATGGCACAAAGGCTAAGTCCAAATGCCAGTCTATTGACTCCTATTGAGGAGGAGTTGCCACAAGCTGTTGTGTATCTTGGTGGAATCAGTGTAGCACTGAATGTGCACCTCTATTTACCAGCTCATCATGGAGTGGGTTTGAGACATTGTCCAAGGTGACATGTAGCTTGGACAGCATCCTTCTCTCTGTCACCGCCTTTAGAACGTCCAGCTCCAACAACATCACTGGCCTTGCGGATCAGTTTGTTGAGTCTGTTTGCATCCGTTACCCTTAACCTGTGGCCCCAGCACACAACTGCAAACAACATAGCACTAGCTTCCACTGACTCAAAAATATCCTCAGCATTGTCCGTCAGATGTCGAGGGACATCAGCCTCCTCAGTAAATAGAAAGATTCTGGGACTTCTTTTAGAGAGCTTCAGTGTTCTTAGCCCACTCCAGTTTATTGTAAATGTATATTCCCAAGTAGTCCTCCAAATATGAATATGTATGTCCCCATTGACCCCCTGGATGGATACAGGGGTCACTGATGCGTTGGCCCTCCCCAGATACACAATCAGCTTCTTTGTCTTTGTCACATTGAGCTGCAGATGGTTCTGCTCACACCATAAAACAAAGTTACCCACCACAACCCTGTACTCGGTCTCCTCACTCTTGCTGATACATCCAATTATAGCAGTCATCAGAAAACTTCCGGCAAAGTTTGCCGGACTGTGTGATAGTTGAAATCTGTGGTGCAGAGGAAGGCATAAACGACCGTCCCCTGCGGAGCTCTGGTGTTTCTGAACATTCTGTCGGACAAATAGTGTTGCAAGTGTTGCCCTCCCGTCAGTGTATGATAACGGGCGCACCAAAGAACGGTAGCAGACACCTTAAATACAGTTTAAACAAATGTTTTATTGAGGGTGCCTGTTCTCTACGTTACACTCTTCTCTTGCTGTTCTTCTTCTCAGCAACTTTAGTAATGTCCAAACTAAACAATACCAAAAATAATCATGCGGTCACATTCACCAACGGGTTAGCTTGTTAGGCTAATACTAATAACGGCCCTATCAACAGTTTTCTACCAAACAACGACTTACAATCTATTACTAGCCTTAGCTAACAAGCGTAACAGTTTACCTAAACAATGTGTGCCTTTAAAATCGAAATCTCACCTTGAATACAGTTTAAACAAATGTTTTATTGAGGGTGCCTGTTCTCTACATTACACTCTTCTCTTGCTGTTCTTCTTCTGAGAAACTTTACAAGGAAGCGTGAATACCATGCACAGACAACCCCCCTAGTGGTGAGATGGCGACACCTGCTGGCCGTTTTAACTATAACACACATTACAATATAAAATGAGTTAGTCAAAAATCCATTTATCTCACACAAGCGCACGCACTATGGTCTGCCAGTAAGATAGGTGACAATCCAGGACATGAGGGGGTCATCCACCTGCATCACTTCTCACCCAGTGGACCAGGCCGGATGGTGTTGAAAACACTGGAGAAGTCCAAAAGGTGAACCAGGTGGACAAAGTCAGTTTGCAGGCAGATGATTGCATTCTCAACTCCCAGTCAATGCTGGTAGGTGAACTGGAGGGGGCCTGACCATGGGCCGGAGCTGCTCCAGGACAAGTTTCTTTATGGCAGGGTCCAGTGTGTCAAATCTATCACAGAACAGAATAAGTTTCTTGGCAGTTTCTTCTCTCCAAACTGCCCTCCACTACTGCCAGTCGGCCTGAAACCAGTGATGGTTTTCCTGCCACTCCAGACCGCTCTCAGGTTCTTCTGCTGGAGTTTGTGCTCGCTATTAGGTCAGAGTCCCATGTTCTTTGATCGTAATGTGACAAGGGTTGCATCATCTGCTGTTAACTAGAACAGCAAGTCCAAACAATTTACTGTGTGACGGTAAGCGTATTGTTCAGTGGTGGTCCGTCAGGGCCTGCAAAGCCTTCTCTGCTGGCCTAAACAGAATCACAAAGTTATAGCTATTTTATAATTTAATATTTTTTCTTAAATACACTACATGTATCATAATTTATAAAAATATTTTTCCCATTAGCTTATTTTCTCATTGCACAGCTACTGTCTTCTTCTGTTGCTCTGCTTCCAGTGCAGCTTGTTTTAAGTAGAGCTTTTATCCAATCAGATTTCACCCGTGTCTCTAGGTAAGAAGAGAGGCCCGAGGCCTGCAGATTCACAAGTGAATCCCTTTGCAGTTTAAGTGAATGGGGACGATATTGTTGATTGTCATAGTGTTCAACCAATCAGATATTTAGTTTGACATGTTGGGCGTATTCTTTGACGTGCCAGAGCCTGCTATCTGTTCCAGTCGCCGCCGTCTCCGAGGAGCAGCGACCTCCAGTTCCAGTCGCAGCCGTCTCCAAGCAGCAGCGACCCCCAGTCCCGGCTGCCGTCGTCTCCGAGGAGCAGCGACCTCCAGTTCCAGTTGCAGTCGTCTCCGAGGAGCAGCGACCTCCAGTTCCAGTCGCCTCCGTCTCCGAGCGGCAGCGACTTCCAGTTCCAGTCGTCTCCGAGCGGCAGCGACCTCCAGTCCTGGCCGCCGCCGCCTCCGAGTCGCAGCGACCTCCAGATCCTGCTGCCGGCGAGTCACAGCGACCTCCAGTTCCTGCCACCGTCGCCTCGGAGCTGCAGCGACCCCATCCAGCTTCGTCCCCTGTCGCCCCCTTTGAGCCGCAGTCACTCCCGGACCAGGCAGCCACCAATGAGTTGAAGGTTTTGCCATTTGGCTGAGCCTTGCCGTCTCCGAGCAGCAGCCGCTCCCAGTTCCTGCCGCTGCCGTCTCCGAGCCGCAGCCTCTTCCAGTTCCTGCCGCTGCCGTCTTCCGAGTCGCAGCCTCTTCCAGTTCCTACCGCTGCCGTCTCCGAGCTGCAGCCTCTTCCAGTTCCTGCCGCTGCCGTCTCCGAGCCGCAGCCGGTTCCAGTTCCTGCCCCAGTCTCCCCAGCCCGGCCCCCCTGAGCCCCAGTCTCCCCAGCCCGGCCCCCCTGAGCCCCAGTCTCCCCAGCCCGGCCCCCCTGAGCCCCAGTCTCCCCAGTCCGGCTCCCCTGAGCCCCAGTCTCCCCAGTCCGGCTCCCCTGAGCCCCGGCCCGAGCTGCAGTGTTCCCAGTCCGGCCCACCCGAGATCCTGGGTCCAGAGCCCTTCTGCCCGTCGGGCCGTCCGCCTGAGCGCCTGGGTCCAGAGCAACTCCGGCAGTCAGGTCGCCCACCCGAGATCCTGTGTCCGGATCCCTTCTTCCCGTCCGAGCGCCCTCCTGCCCGTCCCCCAGAGCCCTGTGGCGGGTTGGATCCAGCCGAAAACTGCAAACCTATCTACGTCATGTTTTTTATGTTTGTTAAATTCTCAGTAGCGATAACTAAATGATATGCTTATTATACATATTCCAAACAAAACACTTTAAAACTGGAAAAAAACTATTTAAATTAATCATTTCTTTTTTGCTTTTTTTGGTATTTTGGTCAGACACATATGCAACGCTGATTACCGTAATATGTGTGGTATTTGTTATAATTGTACGTTGGTACATAGAGGGTGATAAGAAGCTGTACAGGGAGGGATTTAGGACCCAGGGGAATGTAGGTGAAGCATGGAACCTGTAGTCTGTACCGTGGCAGTAACGTGCAGCATGTGGAAGTTAAGCTAATACAGAGTTGCAGTTAAGAGCAGTTTGTTCTCACGTGCTTATATGTTTATTTAAAAACACGACAATATGTATTTTGACATTGTCACGATCCTGTAACGAGGCGATCGTGCGCGCGTGCGTGCGTGCGTGCGTGTGTGAGAGAGAGAGAGACAGGAGGGACCGACGGTTCCGGACCGGGCGTGTCACGTGGGGGGGGAGAGCGGCAGCAGAAGGAAGTGACGCCACACAAACACAGCTGTTCACCGCTCGCTGCTCGGTTTTTGTGTTAAAAATGTCTGCTTAATAATAAAAATAAAAAACTGCGTTAATATAATTGTCGGCGTTAATTAATTAATGCGTTAACGCGATAATAATGCGCTTACTTGCCCAGCACTTAAATAAAAAGTGAAATATATCTGTTTTTAATATAAAGAGCTTTTTACAGTGTTTAAACCAAAGGGGATGGAATGTTTACCAATATTGAATATATGCGCACATGTTCACAGTATAAAGAATATGTGCAATGTGCAAAAATAATAATGCAAAGATTTGCATTCATGTAACATTTCAAGTTAGACGTGGGGATGTTATGTTAATGTACGTGTAGTGTCCTTGGGGCAGGGTAAGAGTCAGCTTTAGAAGGTATATCATTTTTTGTGTGTGCTGCCCTCAAATCAATTTATTGAAGTTTAAAACTGAAGTCTTCTCTAACTGTAGTATGTGTAAGCTTCATACCTGGATTGAGGCTGGGGATGGTGATGGTTGATGGGGATGAGCTGCCGTTTATATTCCTTGCTGTAACTGTGACAATATACTCTTCAGCAGTGTCCAGACTGAGAGCAAGACTGTGGTTGTTGAGAACCACTTTGGTTCTATTTTGTCGTTGTTTCTCTGTGGTGTTTGTCCAGGTCACTTCATAGGCTCTGATGTGTCCATGACTCTGGTTGGCCAATGGTATCTGCAGAGAGGTAGTCACACTTTGTCAGACCTATCTCCACAGTGCTGTTTCAGCACCAAAGAGAAGTCAGGCTCCACATATTATCATGCTGCATGGGAGAAAAAACTCTCTGGGTTGTCTGCATTTCTTTAAACCTTTTAGACTCCTTTAAGACTCACGCCAATCTTCAGGCCTCTGCTCGAAAATGTGCTGCCCACACTAAAGAGTCCAGCTCTGTAACTACAAGGTGTATTAGAATTATTTTTGTATCTATACATCAGATACAACAGTGTGATAGTAATACCTGATGAGGAAATATTGTTTATATGTTACAAGTTTATACTATATGAAGATAGAAAACAACATAGACTGAAAATCCTTAGATTCGTACTCCCCAAAGCAATCCCATTTTTTTTTAAATAATAGCTACCGGCCTAAAATTCTCCAGCATTGAAGTACATATAATAATACGTATGCACAGCAATTTTTACCTTGATTGAGTGAAGTATGCCTGATTTAGAGAGGTTTGAAGATTACATTTCAGCCAAAATTCACATTTTGGTTGCAGCTGCAACAGTTTTTCCATTGTACTTTTATACACTATATAACTATATATTTCACTTGTTTATCACTAATATTGCTCAAGGACAACATCATACAGCAGTTTGGCACAATTTTGAGCAATTTTGAGCAATATTTGACCATTCTGGGGTGTTTTCACTTCTCCTCCGTGCAATTTCCTCGTCTCTGTCTGAGTCAAT